>JAABNY020000001.1:48446909-48471669 GCA_015164015.2 Brevimyrus niger
AACAACCATGCCACGCTCAAAATTGCTTAAATCACCTTTCTTTCCCATTCTGACATTCAGTTTGGAGTTCAGGAGATCGTCTTGACCAGGACCACACCCCTAAATGCATTGAAGCAACTTCCATGTGATTGGTTGATTAGATAGTTGCATTAATGAGAAATTGAACAGGTGTTCCTTTAGGTGAGTGTATATTAGGTCAACCTTCATGGTTCGACTTCTGATATTCACATCAAGTTCTAGGTCAAACTGGTTTGTTCGACTGTCAAGAAATTTGAGCTCTAGTGAGTTTGAGAACCGAGGTACCACTGTATAGCTTTGTTTTATTTCTATTTCATAAATGCGCAATTTTTCCAGATCCAGGAATCTTTATCTTATTTAAAATCTAAAGTAAATAAATAAAATCTTGTGTCCTAATCGCATTTCTCCTTTCTCCACAGGAAAATGCCGGAAAGATGTTCCCATGTTCTCCTCTGCTTTCACTTGGCATGCTGTTGTCAGAAGATGACTCAGCAGCCCTGAATAAACACTGTTATACAATCGTATCACTGAGGATGATAAAGGTCTTTCAGCATCAAGAGGCTCAGACGTCATTGGGGGGGGGGGGGAGCACATGGCTGCCGATCTGTCATTGCAAATCAGGCATCTCTTGAAGCGGCGTGTCGGTAGTGCAGAACATCAGACCACCTAGAGTTGAAGCGACAGCTGCAGCAGAGGATCTGAGCAGCTTAGAGATGTGGCAGACTTTCCGCAAACCTGTCTATTCTATGCTTTTTAGCACTGGTATGAAATTAAGCCTTATTTGCGGATGAACATTGGAATGTATCCCTCTTCTTTTTAAGAAAGTGAAGATTGGGGTCTGAGAACAAGGTTGGCTATCCAGCACATTCCAGCAGGTTAAGAGCCATAGTCAAGGGCTCAACAAAGACATGGATAATTTGCCAAAAATGGAATTCGAACCAACAACCTTCTAATCTTGACAGGGAGACCTAAGCCATTCAGGCACATCTTGCCCCCAGCCAGCTGCAGAGTAGTATCTGTAGAGTCCAGGACAGGCTGGACAGTTGCCCCGCAGCTGAGTGAAAATTAATGCTTTGAATGGATTATCTGCAGGTTGTAACGGTCCAGGAACTGCAATTCACATCATGAGGGGAATCCCACCCAAATTGTTAAGTCCTCATCTGCAACTTTGGAGAGGCTATAGGGCACCCGACCTGCAATCTGTTGTCTTGGTATATGAGCAATAAGACTTTGCATAATAAATGTGTAATTCTAGAACATTCACTTTTTAAAAATGAATTTGGGCCCTACCAGTTATAAGATCACATCATCTCAAAGTCTTCAGCTTTCTGACCCCTCACAACTGATAGCACAGCTATGGGCTTGAGGCGAGAGAGTACAGACATGTAGAGAAAGAATTAGGAATGAATGTAACTGCGTAGATGCTACATTAGCGGTTAGCGCTAGAAGGAGATTCCATCACCCATGCCACAGGATTAATTAAGCGAGACCTGAACGTGGCCAAATATCACCCCCCCCCCAAACCCAGACCCCCGGCCACGTAACCCAGCACCATGTGAGGGACGCAAGGTGCCAGGACAGCACTTTAGCTCCTCCAACCACACACAGAGAGCACCATTACTGTTAATGAGGCATGGGCCTGGCAGGGCGGAGGTGGGAATGCAGAGTGGGGCAGGTGTGAGAGCGGGGGCTTCTGGCTGGGGGTCTTTGGGTACGAGAATGCACACGTGTGAATGTGTGAACACATGTGAGAAATCATGGCTGCGGGGGGTAAAGTTATTTTCACAAAGACATAGTTTGCCCCCCCCCCATGGGATTTTTTAAACACATGAGTGCTCTATGACATCTGCCTCCTCCCAGCACATACATTTGATATGAAAAGTAGGCCTCAGGAGAGAAGGGTGATGTAGATACTTGTGTTGTACCCTGAACCTTGCAACCTCCCCTTGAAGGAACACCAGTCTGAAATACAGTTTGTGTGTATGTGTGTGTGTGTGTGTGTGTGGTGGGGGTGGGGTGTGGGGGGGTAATCCACCACAATTCTTTTTTTTTCCTTTCCTCTGGCTGGCCCTGGGGCGAGCAGGGGGTGGTTCTTTCCATAATAATGCCAACATGCAAATAATCCTGGAGCAGTCAAGTTGGCTTTCCATGAAAATCGCATGCGCCCCCTATTTGTCAGGGGGTGTAAGTGCAGCCTCCAGGCTGGCAGCTGTTCTGTTTCTTGCTGTATGACCTGTGCTTCACGTAAATGCTTCATGGTGGCTTTATCGGACACGCTCCATTCTGTCGGACCCGGTCCATGGGTTTAATTGTTCCACGCTATATTCTTTGTGGCGTTAAATAAACGGATCTAAATTTATTTTTTGGGGCAAGGCGACAGGAATGAGAATAAAGGGAAGGGCATGAAGCTGGTGTGGGGACACAGGCTTTGTTTAATCTTGTTTGTTTCCACAGATGTGGGGCTTCTGCGTGTTGACGGGCGGCCAGGGAACAGAGACACGTGACCTGGGGTGAGGGGGTGCTGAGTAAAGCTGGAACCCAGTGCTTTGGCTGGGGGGAAGTTGAGGGTTAACGTGGGGGGGGGGGGTTGATGCATGAGGGTCATCCAGTTCAATTTGCATGAGTTTAACAGAAGATCTATTGACTCATCTGACTTTCCATCAGATCAATGATGCTGAGCATCTTCGTCTGAAATCCGGATCTGATTATTCTATAATTTCTCAGTTCTTCTGTGTCCATCATCAGAAGGTTGCTTGTACAAATTCAGGGGTCAGTCAAGTGATTTTACTTTTGATCCCCTGAACAAGGACCTTAACCCACAATTTCCCTAGGGAGCAACTAACCTTAAGCTTCAACCAAATAAATAAAATGTAAAGACTGAACCTCTGCCATTTTCCGTAAGCAAATCCAACACAGATAGTTCAAGTTCTGAAAGTAAATGCCTTTTCTCAGTCTGTGTGATTACATGACTTCAGATAATCACTGCTGGTTGTTTTGCATCCTCGTTTTCAAGGGTTAAATTCTCAGTTCATCCCACATTTACTTCCTTGCCTCATACCTCCAAGCTGTTACTGCTTACATGTAAAATGCAAGTTTAATCACTTTATTGAAGGACATTATTATCTACCTACATTATGTACTGTATCTTTTGTCGGTCCAGAAGGCCTGGAGTAATCACTGACTCATTAAAGCCTGATATACAAAATGAACAAGTTGAAAAGGCGTCCTTTGTGTTGATTGGCCTTGGCGTGCTGGGGGTGTCACCTGGCCATTGGTCGCAGTCCTTTCCCAGGATTTTTCTTAAGTGTGGCTTGGAATCAAGGTCAAAACTGCAAGCCAATCAGAGATGAGGAAACGTTAACAAATCTCCCTTCCATGTCTGCATTTTTCCCACCGCGGGGTGTCTCTGAGTGTCTGTTTGTGGTTTTGGAGCACGTGTCCCTGAATATAAGAGAAAGATCTTTTATGTGCATCTATTTGCATATGTGCAGAAAAGAGAGGGAGGGGAAAAGAGAGGGAGAGATTATGGCCCAGCATTGACATTTTTCTTGGCTTTCCTATTTCACAAAGCCATTACTCAACGCAGTGACCTTCTGCTCATTCTGTGGCACTTACAGCTTTAAATGATGTTAATAACATTAAATGTCATCAATGGGAAAGAGACCTCTAAGTGGCCACAGAGCACTTAAACAAACAATCTCAATTGTAGCAAGAAATCTGACTTCATAATATAGGACCCTGGTAAAGGGATAAGAAAATGTTTTTCAGAAGAAATTCCTGCCTTATGAAACAACTTAAGCAGAACCATAAGAATGTATAAAATTATATTACATGCCACATTGTCTTACAGAGAACTTGCATCCCATCCAAGGTGTACCCCAGCTCTGTGCCCCTGTATTGTCTAGAATAGGCTCTAGACCTCAGTGTAATTATGACTAGGGGAAGCACTTAAGAAACAAATGCATGGATGGATGATGAGTGGATAGATACATTTTTTAGAAGACTGTAGGCCTCACTAGAAAAAGCAGTTTAAAGGTTGGGTGGATGAATGGAAGCATGAATGGTTGGACTTTTTTCATAAGAATTTATTTTTGTATGAATATTTTATTGACATTGTGGATTTACATGCAAGCTTGTCATGGGCAGTAGTATGGTGCATGAATTGTATGCAAGTAGCATTTATAAAATCCCCTAATGCTGGTAGACACTCAGTGGTCTCTTTATTAGGTACAGCGGCTTTTGAATGTAAATGGCCTGATTCTCCGAATAACTAATCGTGCGGCTAGAATTGACTACATACACCATACAGACAAGGTCAAGAGAATTACTGCATGGCTAAGAATTTTAATGGCTAAGATGTATGTGGATTTTAAACACGATAGTATTGATGGTGCCAAAATTCATGAGTGGCAGTTCTGTTGCTGAAAAGACGTCATTCCCAAATGGCCAGACTCGTTAAAGCTGACAGGAAGACCACAAATGCAGAAGAAACAGCTCAGTAAAACAGTGGTGTACAGGAAGGCGACTCTAAATGCATGGCTCGTCAACCCTCAAAGTGGGTTTAGAAACAAAACAATGTCCTACCTGGTGGCGTCTAATAAAACGGTCACTGCATGTATAACATACATAAATCTTGTTTTGTTTTACAATCAACTTTTGGCAGTGTCCAGAAAGCAGGTGCTGAGTGGAGTATGATGAGTATGAATGGAGAATGTGGCGTGTAGGTAGTGTGTGTTTTGTTTTGGACATCCCATCGTCCTTTTACGAGCTCCAGATGTTACCTATAAATCCAAAACTAAGCTTGAATCCAAAAGCATAATACCGTGTACAGAAGGGCCTTTGACGTCACAGACGGCCCCTATAAAGGGGAGGGGATCCTCAACGAAACCCTCCTGACGCAAACCGGCGGCGTGAGTACGCCTCAACAGCCTCACGCTGACTCCTCTTACCCCCAGTCTCCTTCTGTCGGCCCTTCATTCCTCCCATCCCCCTCCCCCGTCCTGCCGATTGATGTATTCATCTACCACTCCGATGTTAATGGATCACCCCCCCTATCGCAAGATTTTCACTCCACAAGTCTCTCAAGCCCCCCCATCCAAGAAAAACACAACTTCAGCGTCATCTTAATGATTCGGCAGTTTTTGGCGGAAAAAAAAAAAGAAAAAAACAAAATGGTCGTCTTTTTCGGTGCTCTTATTATTTAGACCTGTAGTATCATGCAGTCATGCTCAGTGGGGAAGTTTGAACATCCACCAGGAATGATTCTGGTGACTTGCCCAAGAAGACTGCAGACAGAAAGCCTTGTAAAATGAGATAACATATAAATGAAAAAATAAAGTTTATTTGCTGAAGTATGGGTATATTGGAATTACTGCATAGAGAGGCATGTGGGGGTCTGAGTGCAGGGTGGGCTGCTTATGCTGTCCACCAGGAGCATTTTTCAGAGGGTTAAGGGCCTTCCTTTAGGGCCCAATGGAAATGTAGCCATTCTGGCAAATACAGGATTCAAACTGCAAACTTTTGATCTGATTAGAGGCAAGAGGCCTATCCTCCAGAGCCACACACCAACCCCCAGGAACCGTTATGGTGAAAGTAAACAGAAAAAAAGCAGATTATGGAGAGGTGGCAATCCCATTGCAAGGATGGAAGATGGCGTGAATAGCTTGGGTATTATTTTGGGGTGAACATCACACGCAAGAAGAAAATTCAGGTCCGGGACACTGGCGGAATCTTGCTGTCAGGCCTTCTCAGGCTGCCTTGCGGAGTGCCGTGTGTCGCCGAAACCCAATATGGGCTGCAGAGAAAATCAAAGCGGTGTGCTGTGACTTCCGAAGCCACAGGGTACTTCCTGGCTGCCCGTTGGCTTTCCTGCTGATCCCCCCCCCTCAATGGGTGTCTATAAAAAGTGCCCCGGGGGGGAACTGCCTTTGGCCTCGATCTCCACCAGCATCTGTTGTTGCCTCATTAAAAAAAAAAAAAAAAAAAATCTGCAACCTGACCAGACTTGTTTCCTGATATCAGGGAGATTTCTCAAAATCGTGATCTGTTCAATACTGTTCAATATGGTGTAGGAGACAGTTTTATATTGGGGGGGCAACAACGACAAAGCTTTTACACAGATCAGTTTATTGGGGGGGGGTTTAATGGACCCAAATTAAATATTGAGGGATACATGTCCTCCCCCAGATTTGAATGCTTAAGATTTAGGCATGTTTAGTTCTGATCCTGGGCATCTGGCCCCTCAAAGGCCTGTTCATTCTCATGACACTCTGAGGCTGTGATAAGCATGAGGCATTTATTTTAAAACCAGAAGGAAGATGCCTGTGGGGGATCAGTCACTCAGGTAAGTGACAACTGTCAGATCACACTACATCCAAAAAAAAAAAAAAGATTTTAAATTGCCAGCCCCCCCCCTCTGTTTCCCACGATGCAATGCTTCCCATAGTAGGGTCAAAGGGCTAAAGAAACAGCAGTGGCAGCATTAAACACTGCAATCGCTCACTTCTAACACTCCTTAATTACCAGCTCTGCATCAAGGCGAACATGAACTGAAAAACAGAAGACAAAACACTAGCCGAGACAGAGAGATTCATGAGGCGAGGCCCTCCAGTGGCCGTCGGAAGGTGTGCAGCGCCAGCAGGGGTATAATCATTATATATCTTTACTGAGAACAGCTGGTTCTCCAGGTGAGCCAACTGACAACCGACAAGATTGATCTTGTCAGCCATACGGAACGCCTCAAACCACTGCTTCAAAAAAAAAAAAGCATGTAAACAGCATGTTTTTTACATGCTCACTATAAATAATACTGCAAGAGGTGGGACTGGATGAGCTACATGGGACACCCAGAGCCTAAGATTCACTTTTCTGAGATGAAAAAGCAGCAGAGGGCCTTTGATTGACATCTGCATGGACCCTCAGGTGATGCCCATTTCACTAACTGTCACATTTTTTGCTGAGGTGGGGCAGTTTCCTAGGGTCTTAGGATACAGCCTAAGATAACCTGTGCATTGATCCCTCCCTGGATGTACATGTAAGAAGCAACACGTCCCATAAACATCATTTATCCACCCATTTACAACCTTGAGCCTTCGTGTCGAGCATTCGAAGGCCTGGTGAGGAACCAGATTTATCAAAAATGAAGACAACAAAAAACATTTGAATAACAATGCCTCTGGGAACACACAACGCGGGCATTCGTCCAATAGATATGATTCTTCCCAAGAGGGTAAATCATTTAAAAATAGGACACTGGTGCAAAAATAAATCACAAAACCATTTGTGCAACTGGGTCTGCTGGTAAAGCATTTTGTACCTCCTGGTTATACAGTACTGTGCCTCACATTTTGTATCACACTTCTGTATACATTTCTGACCATACAGCTGTATATTTACTAGTTGTACCAAAGAAATGACACCTCACACTGCACTGGGTACACTGCTGTCCTGTCTTGGTTACACATTTACTGTCTTAATTCAGTAGATTTTCCCACAAGTGAAATCTCTGAGAAAACAGTTTTAACTTTTCTCAAAGTGACTCCATTTAATTAAAATGAACAAGGGAGTTCAGATGACTTCATATGGGAAAAGTAGCAAGGCAACAATACTGGGAAGTACAGATAAGAAAATGTGGACAGGTGAACAGTTTATAAGTTAGTCGCTAATGGACTTATAGGAAACGTTAACCTAAATTAGTGAAAGAGCCTTGGTACCACTAATGAGGGGATGAGATGGATGAGTGGAAGGAATGATGAAAGCGACAAGCACACACTCCCAGTAAGAGAAAAGCCAAAACCTTCCTGACAGCAGTAACATGCTGCTCTAGTCAACAGCCCCATCTTATTTAGTGAAAGCTTTGTTCAAAGGGATGTACATCTTTTGAGGAAGCAGGGTCAGTCAGTCCCTGAAATAACCACCTCTTGCTTAAGGGCCCAAAGGTATAAACACCTCGCTGAGCCTGAGATTTGAACCAGTAACCTTTAGATCACAGGCACACCATCCAAACCCACTGACCCACCCATGCCCCCATCTTATAGCTGGATTCCGCATGGTCCTCCTGACCAGTGCAACAACCAACTCAAACCCCTGAGTCCAGCTTATGATCTTTAATCGCTCCCCTGATGAGGATAATGGTGATTTATCCTATCAGGTGGAGCAAGCAGGAGGTGCGGTCTCCCAGTTTAAAAAAATAGGCGATCTTCTGCAGAGATTATTGAACTTTCTGTTTGCATTTGATTACTTGCCTTTGGGTTAAACCAGGCAGCGACTGGCACTTCATGTTAACATGCAACTTAAAACGAACACACACAACAATTTCTGGATATACTTTCATAACAGATGTGAATACATTTAAGTTTCACCAAATCTTGGAGCTCCTACTCTCTCAATATCTTATCACATGTTTCTAGAGGTCATACAAACACCTGGTTGGTTGTTCTGTTAAGTTTTTTTCTCAACACCTTAAAACTTCAAGACCTGATTCTCAGAAAGGCCCAGTGGTTTGGCTACCATAATGTACATAAAAATACTAAAGATCTGGGCCAAACCCTATAAGCAAACAATATAACTGCATGCACTTCATAAAAACAAAGTAGTTACTGAATTCTAGCATTTTCGATGCATCAAGAGCCACTTATCCAATTAGATGCGCGGTGACTCAGATCCAGGAGAGCATGGATGTTGGGCAGAGAGACGTCGATCCATTTCAGGCACTCAAGCACTGAGGGCGATTTACCGTCATTAGCTCATCTGGGTTGCATATCCCAAAGGCACCATAGCATTAGCATCATCATAAATTCCAAGAAACTCCTCTGAGATTACGGTCACTGCAGCCCCTCAGTGCTTTTGGGAAATGCCACCCTGCACGTCATGCTTGAGGGCCATGGCAGTAAGCCTACACAAGCTAGATGCGGTCCTGGACATGGGGTACTGATTTGTTCCAGTTCTCAAGGAGATAGAAGCATAAGCTTTATTGTCCATTGAACTTCTGGGCTCCTTGTACCTGGTACCAGTGTAACACAAGCAGGGCACAAAGATGAAATGATGCTTTATTTGTCATTTGTGTGACTAAAGGTACATTAGAATGACTGGTAACAGTACTTAAAGCAGTCATGTATATTGCATTATAGATACCTTTATAATGCAGTATAATGCATTCATAAAGTATTGTGAACATGGCTATAACTATTTTTAAAAAAGACACAACAAATTATATCCATGTTTATTATGCATTATGAATGTTCTATGAAGCTCTCATCTATAATGCACTATAAATATCTTCTTAAGGCAGTACAAGGCATCCTTATCACCACATTCCTGTAGTGACCATTGTAATGCATTATGAAGGTATCCATAGTGCATTTTCATGCTTTAAGTAAAGTGTTGCATATCCCATCTTACTCTCATTTGAGAGACATACACACATAGATATAACAGTTAAGAGTGAAGCTTGGAGTTAAAACAGAGTTAAAACTCAGGCCATTTATCTGATGATCCTGGAGCATTTTGGGGGGTTAGAGTCTATGCTCAAGGGCCCAATGGAGATGTGAGTATTCTGCTGAGGCTGAGGCACAAGCACAGACCTCCTAATCACACAGAGGTAAAACCCTATTAAAACTGATTTAAAATCCTGAAGCTGCGTGTCATGATAAATCTCAATGGATTTGGGGATATCGAACCCAGAACCCTGTGACTACAGCACTGTAAATCATCTATAGACTTAAGGGCTATGCTCTGGCCTCTCATGGCTACAGGCAGTCTGTGATCTTTGTCACCGGTGACAGACAGTAGGATTTTGGAAAACAATGAACTTCACAAACAGGGGGAAAAGCAAGACGAATTTGTTTTTGGAACATTTTACTCACCAGTACACAGCTTCCTGAAAGCAGAGAAATTAAAATGCGACAAATCTTGTTTACAGCTCTACACTTAAACTGTTTTTTTCCCCCTAGGTACAGTACAGCCTGTCATAGCTCAGGGAACACAGAGTCACTGCTCTCTACACTGGCTAATAAATCCTTGGGTTCTACTTAGCTCTGTTCCACTTTGTGTTATTATTCTGCCTTCTACATTTGCACTGTAAAATATGCTTTATTATTTCCCAGAAATCTTGCAGCTGCATGACTGAAATACAGCAGGAACACACTAGCCTTGGACCAATTAACGTTTATTTTCGCATGGACGTGCTCCCAGTAAAGCAGGACGACATGTGACGGCGTGTATCGACGCTGCACTGACTCATGTTTTTGTATTGAGCGTCTTCTTCTGCGGTCACATGATGTCACTGTGAGAATTGGGGCAGCTGCCACGGGTCACATGGGAGTTGCGAGGGACTTCCAGGAACCGTTTTCCAGAACAAGCTAAAAGAACATGATCACTGCAATTCATTTTAATGGTTTGTCAATGAGATGTATCACCAAGTGTGAATTACTTTGGTTTGCCTACATAATATTCTGTGAATACTCATTAATTACAGTATTACAATAATATGTACATTAATAAGTACACTAACAGTAAGTACACCAATGAGTACACTAATAATAAGTACACTAATAAGTATACAGAAGTTATTTGCTTGTAGTTGCTAAAACTTTTATTTTATGAATTTGTTTCACAATACAATTACACAGAATGTTGTACAGTAGTATTTACAACATGTCACATAAAAATGAGACTTTGGAATAATATTCTTATGTTGCTGCAAAAGGAACTTTTTTTATCTTGATATTCTCCATATTGTTACTACACATGTTGTTATTCAACTTTTCTATTTAGATTTTTTGTTACTGATTGTAGTTTAGAGAAACGTTTTTTTAGCATTTGTGTTCTTTTACCTCTTGCACTCGCAACCCATATAGAATTTAAAATTTTAAGAATTTATAATTGTATTTTGGGCAACACCAGTGCTTGGGGTAGGAGGCAGGGTGCTGTCCACGTGCCTGATAACACAACACTAGATCATAACTGTCTCAGATTTAATGCTGCCCACCTTCAGGCCTTAGGGTCAACTGTCCCTGTCTCACTTCCACTTTTTGGTAACCATCACCTGGTGTGTGTTGACACATCCCCTTGTCAGCTGCCAAAACACATAAACCGTAGGTGTGAGCAAACAAACACAAAAGCATGCATACACACTGCGACACACAGTCCCAGATTGGATGTGGACTTCCGACACTCAGAGATTGATTGGGTTTAAAATGCTGAGATGTGATTGGCTGACAGCCCCCAGGATGTGCCTCTGACCTTCTTCATTACCCCCCCCCACACACACACACACACAAACACAGGCCTTTGGACTACATTCAGAGACTCACTGATGGTATCATTGGGTTTCATAACAAATCTGTGAGCTTGACCTTTTCATGCAATAACTGATAAGAAACAATTGTAGACAGCAGGGAAAAAATGTAATAATAATAAGATATCGAACCCAGAACCCTGTGACTACAGCACTGTTAATTAGTAAGAAATCTCATTATATGTATAGGAGGATAACTTCAGTTGATGACTTTTACCAACTGTTTGTGAAGTCTTCTCAATACCCTACAAGTGGTGGTTCATACACACCAAAATAGTAGAGATAAGACATTTGGTATGTCATTAATTGGATTCTCCTTGTAGGCCTTGACCTGGAACATGGAGATTCCTGGAGTGACCCTCTGGAGCCTGGAAGCCATGAATGACTGGGTTTGACAACAAGAAGGCAAGAGATTGAGGAGATCCAGTAAAATTCAAGGGCACATTGACCCTGGCTGTCGGGCACTAAAGACAGGGTTAGTATGACCTTCGACCCTCACGCAGCTGGACTTCTCTGCTCACATCGCCAGAGGTCACGAGCTCAGCTCTTCTCCCGTCTGCTGCCAAATGACACGGCGTTCTGCCTGAGAGGAAGAGCACAAGATAAACATATGATCAGTGTTATTTAAACAGAGGAAAAGAGCATTGGGGAGTCGTTCATACTACAGAGGAACAGGGACATCAACTTGGAATGATGCTGTCTTTGAGAATCATGCAAAAATGAAGTAAATACTGGCAGGTAGTTGAGAGACACTTTGAGGTATTGAAAGGGAGAGAAAATGTCAAGATTCATGGGTATGTGGAGCCTTTATTTATGTGTCCATGTCAAGGGGTGGATTAAATGGGGGTTGGGGAGAGAGGGAGACCATATGAATGTTTCTTTGGGATTCCTGGATATTCCCATCAAATGGGCTAAGCTAAGTACTCAAGACTTGGCTGCACTACTACAACTGGAAGCAGGTGGCGTCATTTCAAGAAGGATTGGGAAAACCGGATAATAGACTTACGACATACATTTCCTACCACTTCACCAGCCACATCCAAACCAAACCACATCCAAAACAACAAACATGTGCAATGAAGCAATCTTGAATCCAAGCTAAATATTTCTTAGTCTACTGATTATTTGACTCACTTTTCTGGGTGTTTAATAAATTGCATTTTGACATGGCAGTACTTTGTGAGACAGTGTTAGGTGTGACATTCAGTTGAGTTCATGCACAATTTACTTTTTAAACAATTACCACAGCACTTGACATCATACCATGAATCACCAATGGACCACTGGTCATCATTGCATCATGTACATTTGACCTAAGATACTAATGGTTGTTGGTCTAATCCAGCACTACTGCAGAGCTGATGGACCTGCTTCTAATGATGACTGTGTCAAGTCACCTAACCTCCACAAACCCTGCAACTTCACTCTATCATGTGTCCAGTCATGGTAATGAAAAATAATATTGCTGTTTTTAGCATGTTGCTGTCAAAAGGGACGGTCTACCTTGTTGTATTGAGTGTAGCAATTATAGTACCCTTCGCAGGAATACATTTGGTGACATGTTCCTTTATCAAGATTTATAGAACATCAATAACACACAATGTCACAGATTGGACCCAATGTCAGTATAAAAACATAATGTCAGTGTTCTGTCTAATGTATTGAATGTAACATAGCTTTAAATTGGTGTTAACCGTTGCTCATTTTTTTTCTAAATTGTCTACTTAAACCCTCTCTTCACGTTGTCGTTGTCAAAAAGATAAGACATTTGCCAAATTGATACATCAAAGCATTTTTACTCAGATTGTATTCATACTACAAGATGCCCTAGATGTAACGATGCAGCAAGAAGTGTCTGACAAGACAGAAAAAGAACAACACTGCCCCCTACAGTCAGTTACCAAACGTTCAAATGTACAACGGAAGAAAAAAAAAGCTTTCTAAAAGGGTTACTGCAATCTGTTTCCATGATGCCAGAGCATCAGCCATAGAGCTGTGTGTATGGTTGGAACAATAACACGTGCGTGATGGCAAAATGTATTCCTGGCACCTAAGTAACTTATTCCACAAACTGTGAACAACCTAGTTATAAACATTTACATGTATTGTTACAAGCCCGTTGTGAGTCTAGGCCATCCAAACAAGCTAGCCTGTGGGAAAGCCGCTTACTCGCCCGGCACACAATAAGGCTTTGCTCTGACTGCATAGTACTGTCCCTCACATTAGCTTCACATCAGGGGTCTTGTGGTGCACTGTGTGGTCTTGGCCCGAGCTCCACGGCCGAAGTTGTGCCAGTGACTTACATTTCAACACATCCCAGCTTTGTGTTTTCCGTAAGGCCCTTTGCGTCCGCCATCCCGCAGAAGCGTATCTGATCCTCAGTACGCCTCATTACGGAGAGCCGCTCTGCAGTCATCAGGCAAAAGAATTGTAATGTTAAAGCTGCCCGGAGCACCTTTAGCACTACTGTAAATACGCAACGGTATGTTCTCCGAGGGCCGGACGCTTGGTGCTCAGCTCCTATCTGAGGCTCCTATCTCAGGGCCGGCTTCTCACAGGGAAGGATGCCCGACAAAATTACAGTTTGTAATTGCATTCAGCTTTCTGCTGTCCTCCCTTTTCAGCAGTGACCTTGAGAGAACCGAGCTGGCATTAACTGCTTACTTTGTTTCATGCATTTCATGTCAATTTCAAGGATAAAGGACAGTGACTTCATGTAAATGAGATCGACAGTCTCAGGGCAATCTTTACAGTCAAAACAAAAGCTGTTTAGACTGTCTTTAATGCTACTCTGTTAGTACTCTACTAGTACTCTAGCAGTACTACAGCAATTATAATAATAATAGTAATACTAATATTCCTCCACCAGTTTGCAATAACTGCTTAATGCAAATAACGTCTCATTCATTCAGAGCTTGTTCCAGGATGTGGAAGATTCAGGCCAGCATACATCCTGGATGCGAATGGCTCATCAAAGTCGATAAATTTGAAAATAAGAAGCAGCTGAAGTCCACCATTGTCAACTTGTCAACAGATTTATTGGCATGTGCGGCACATTTTGCTTCATTATAGTCTTCAGACAACTGAGGAACGGAATGCAGTTTAAATTTCATAGGAAGGCTTTGTAGTGATGGAATTCATGCCATGAAAAATGCACATCTCCTAGAGGGCTAATGTACCCATTTGTACAAGCGGATTCTCATCCTGATTCATCTGTGTATCCTGCTGGACGTGCACTGATCTTCCGGCGATGGCAGAGCTGAGAAACAGGCCAAAGCTTCAGCTGTAAAAAGGGTGTTATGGTCTGTACTTCTGATCTGTGTTTTGTTCATCTCTGTTTAGCGGAAGGACACATAAATTAAGGTTTTCATTGCGCTGTGGAACTGATTGCTTGTTTTGCACATGACAGATAAACTCTCGAATTTCGAAACAGGAAATGTCGTGTTGGTTACCTGATGCCATCCAAAGACATGCCATTAGAATAACTGGTGTCTCTGAATTTCCTATAGATTATTACTGCCTGCATGTGTCCAGTGATGGACTGGTATGAGCATCCAGGGTGCTGTATGCTGCTCCAGGCCATCCCCCATCTGACAAGCATCTAGTAGATGTATGGATTATAGTAATCCAGGGCTGGATTGCATATTGATGACTAGAACCCCTATGTAACACGGTATTAGTAATTTTTTTATGGATAACAGGCGTTGGCAGCCTCAAGTTGAGCTCAACCGGACAGGAGCATTTGCTGTCATCTGCAATCTACCTCTTTGTGATTCAAGACTGAGAATGTGGTTATTTAGTGGGAAGGTTCTTCTGAGAGGAATTCATTCGCTATTCTGCTACCTATTGCAATCCCTCACTAGCGCAAAGAGCAGCCTACCTGACTCCAGATTGCCCCTCTAACCACTGAGCTGATTGCCCAGCTTAACTGCCACTCTGACCGCAAAACCCCAAAAACAGTATAGAACTATCCCATTTCCACTTGATTGTTATTACAACTTTTTTTGTAAAATTTAATGCATCCAAATATCTAACTATGAAACCCGGAACTATGTTGCTAAAATGCAATATGTGTACTTTCATTTCAAAGATATGCTTTAATTAAAAAAGACACTTCAGGTAATTAATGTTCAGAGGTCGGATTTACAGGTAACTTTCAGCTCTGCTTTGCAGCTTTAAGACCTAGGTGAAGGAATAAAAAAATAGTAATAACTGTGATAAGTGATTGATGCCGTCTGTGAGGCAGAACATTGGGTACTTGGCTAACATTCATTTTGACCAAGTTTATTTTCTTCATACAAGCAAGAACAGGAAACATATGAGAATCCCATCCACTCCTGTGCTGGGCATGCAAAAAATCAAAACCAACCACCATTTGTTCCATTTCTGAGCCACGCTGACAATGCTCCATGTATGACCAGACCGGACACCTGGGTTAACAATGCGGAATTCTGGGTAATCGTAACCCTAGGTTTTTTGCTGTTTACCAGTCCTAGCGTTGTAATTGGGTGGGTGGGGGGGGTTTAGGGGCCTTGCACACACAAATTTCCCATCATGAGGCACACGGCTGCCCCTTTCCTTGCCTGACAAAAAAGCTTTTTATACAGAGTAATAAGGTCATTGACTTTTCCATTCAGTTTTTGGTAAAACCTTGAACTCCTAAACTCCCACTGCTAAATTTTATCTCAACATCCAGATCAGGTGAGGTTTAAAGGGCATTATTTATATATTATATATTTGCTGGTCTCAAAGCGGTAGGAAAACGTGGACACTGCACTACCCCATGGACCATGTCACTATAAATAATAGGACTTCCTGTGGCTGGGTGTGCCACAGGAAGTCCTATTTTTTCCCAGTGCTGTGAATAACTGGGAGTCTAAGCAGAATGCATAGAGCAGCAAATCAGAAAACGGGTCATCTGTACTTGTTTGGAGACCTTGCCTGTTTTTAGTCCACGTCCTCTGTAAACACGTAATGCCCTTCTTGCTATTTTAAGCCACTTGATCATGTCAGATACCGTTATCCAGCTTCCCTTAAATTTCCTATTATGTGGCCAGATGGTTGCTGGGTCAAGTCCGGGGAAGGGCAGCCGTAGTAAGCAAAAGGAAATTAAATAATTAAGTCTTCAGTTTCGTAAATCGGTGATTAAAAGCATGTGTCACCTAAGCTGGGATGGGTGATTGTGATCCTCGGTTGAGCTTCCCAAGACGAGGGAAAATGCGAAAACCCAGAACATGGCAGTAGACTGGCCTCCCCATGGCTGTTTTAGCACTTCGGAGCGGTTAGCCGCAGCATTTCTCCACCGGCGCTGACCTCCCTCGCACCCGGACGGGAGCCAGTTTACAGTGTGGGGTTCTCCTACCTTCCTGAACTTTAGTGAAGAGGAGGGCACGTCTGTTAGAATCATACTGTAGTGGAAACAGGGTGGAGGAAACTGTGGCCCAGGTTCTGGAGCAGCCTCCCTGCCCTAAGCCCAACCCACTGATGGGTTTACAATGTGACTGTACCCCAGATTTGCCCCCTCCCTCCATGAGGCGATATTTGACCCAGCCTGGCTGATGGACCAGGTCCAGCTCGGGTCTGGTCCATATTACGAGCCATTAGACACTGGGACAGAGCTTCCAGCACTCAGGTACGGGACATAAAAGCGGATCCGACCTCGGAATGATCCGCACCCACGCCGGGGCGGCGCTCTGCTTCCTGGATGGAGGGTCGGGGGGGAGGTGGCGTGAAGCGCTCCTCCGGGAGACGTTGACGCCATGCGGGGTCAGGATGCTCTCCGTGGAGCCAGACCAGACTTCCTTCCTCCAGGAGAACTACGCCAACTCAGCCTACTCCACCGGCACTGATGAGGTCAGCAGACCTACACGCCTCGGAAGGGTGAGCGGCCTGCTCTTGCAGACTCGGCCTGTAGTCTGGGATCCTCCTCTTTTCCACTAGGACCGGATGGGGTGGCAGAGTATCACACCCCGTGTCTCCATAGGTGGAAGCTTAACAGGGTCAAGGTCAGCCATTACAGACACGCTAATATCTAACTACCTAGCTAACTAGATAGATAGATAGATAGATAGATAGATAGATAGATAGATAGATAGATAGATAGATAGATAGATAGATATAAGAAAGAACTTAGATATAAGAAAACGCTGTTTTTAAATGCAATTGAAAGAAATTAGGTTACAAAAAGAGGTGAATGTTGTGAAGGGGAATGTAGAGCAGAAGCTTGTCATTCTGGCCAGGTCTCATCTGGAGCCAAAACTGTAATATGTATTGAGGTAATGGACTGAATGGCATCTCTACTAAGTCACGCCAACTGTAGATACATTGGGCTAAGGAGGCTGTTCCCCTCTTTGACAGAAGCTGACGTTCTTGAACCTAATCCTTTTCTAATGAAAAATAATCTGTTGATGAAATGTGAGAACCCTTATGTGTCACTAAGAAACCTGCAGGTGTTGAGTATGTCCCCTAAATTGACTATCAAATGCCAACAAAGCACCAAACAGAAGATTCTTCAGTGGCCCAAACCCTGGAGTCCTGATAGGTATTTATGGTGCGTTCCATCTACCCTCAGAAATTGGATCCCGAGTCAGATTCAGAGTTTTGAAGCCAGAAGTGACCACACGCGCGCTCCTGTTTCTCGGAAATCCAAGAAATATCTGGAAGCAGCACAGGGGATCCGAGTTCAAAATCCAAGATGGCTGCACCCTTTATCAACAGAAAGTAAAGTTGTAGTTTTATCCTGTTTAAGCACTACTTCTCATTTGTAGCTCATTAAATCGGTCGCACACACTATACCGTCCAACTTATCCGTGGGCATGTTGCTACATAGTTTTATACGTAAAGCACCATACATAATGTGTTATCAATTGATATTGCTCACAATGGGTAACAATTAACTGGGCTAGAACTGGATTTCATGATTAGTCTAATTATTTGTCAGATTTAAGATATTTCAGGCTAATTGTAAGTAAACGAAGATAAGGGCTATTTTAACTGAGGCACCTTAAATTTGACAAGTTGTCCGGCTAAGCAAAAAATCTTGCTTTTTGATATGGGTCCATAGTATTGCTAGTTCTGTGGCAAATGGAACGCATCCGATTTGGTTTTCCCCAAGTTTTTAGGGGATGTGACGTAATCTCAGCAACTGAAACTCGAATCCTAAGGCAAATGGAATGCACCATTAGACAGCTAAATCATTTTAGTCATATGTGTTTCAGCTTAATGGTGACAGCTGGGAGTCGCCTCTACATGTGAACAGAGCTGTGGTGATGTTTTTGCAAAAACCTCTACAAACAATACCTTAAAATGACTCAACAATACAAATTTAGTCTTAGCCATCATCTGCCCTCTTGAACGTAAATAAATTTTTTCCCACAGCAATATACAACCAAGAGAGCAGGGCTAGCCAGTTCCTGAAGCATTTGGTGGGTATGGGCCTGGCTCTAGGGCCTAACGCTGAAATTACTCTGCCAACCAGAACTTAGCAAGAACTATGGATAGGGTTAAGGATTCTCTATGTAGATTAAGGACAGAATTCACTTTGAGGACCTTGAGATCATCCAACCATATGTGAATTCAGCTTTCCAAGCCAAAGAGCACATTGACTACTGGATCTGAGTGACATCGACAGGTACGTGCAAACTGGGTATTCCAAAGTCCCCTCGTTTTCATAAACTGGATGATGTGCAAAAAGCTGAAACTGCACAAAAGCCAAAATGGAAACAAAGAGAAAAACTGAAGTTGCACAAATAAGCCAGTTAAAGACTGGATCCGCGTCACTGGAAAATGAATCGATAGAATTCCTGGCCACATTGTCTTCTTCCTGAGCCGTGTGCTCGAGCGCCGATATGATTAAGATACGAGCTGAAATGACTGCACATAATTTGAGATAAGGTCAAATTGCCCAAGGACTGACAACAGGCAATTTAGTAATCAGGCAGGCCGGAGAAATAGTTACCTCTGGTTTGGCCAACACACCAGTATCGTTTTAATGTCAGAAGTCCTCTGATTAGCCTATAGATATGCAGATTGGCCAGAATCCTGGGCAACCTCAGAGTTACTTGGACATGAATGATGTGGTGTAGTAGATTTGGATACAGTGCCCCAGATAAAGGTCAGCGTGAAATGTAAGTTCTGCAGAAGTTGTGTCACAGAGAGGAGCAAAGAGAAACTCCTCAGGTGAAGTCAACCCACTGGCTGATGGGATGTGGATAGGGTTAAACGGTAACGAAATGAAAGACACGTTTCCAGCTTGGGAGTGAATGCAATGCAGGGATGCATATGGGGGGTCATGTCCCACCTCTGTTTTATAGGGACTCTGATTTGTCCCCCTCACTTTTCAGGAAAAAAAAACTTTATTAAGTTGCATCCCTAAATAAGGTGAGATATCTAAATGTACAACACACGTACTCCTATTGCCCTTTGTTCCAGTTTGTTCATAGCTTCCAGTTTTCCACTTCCATCATGACCTACTGATCTAACAAAGAAAATAAGTCAATAAAATAAGTCTATACGAGTCTATGTAATATATTCTAAGCCTATGTTGGATGCAATTGTAAACATAATTTTTCCCATATCTCACACTAACTTGTGTTACTGTAACAAAGCTTTATCTAACATAAAATGATGTCTGTTAGAATAAAGCAATAAATCTATGAATGTGACCTCACATAATATGTAACATTACAGTATACTGGGGTTCATTAAATATTGCACTCTACTGGGGTAAAGTTAAACTTGCAACAGATTGTATAAAAAGCTGTCTGTTGTTTATGCTATTGTCCAGTTGGCTATTTGTGGCTGATTGGCAACTCCATACCAGACAATAAAGTAACATTGTATGTATGTCGGCGAGTGTGTCAGTAAAAATGCTCAGTGTGTTAAACCATTCGCCCAAATTACACTGAATGCCTCATCAAGCATGTCTGTGTAAGCTTGACAGTTGAGACCTTTTCTTTGATCTCCACCACATAAAAAATGTCTCCCGCACATCTGAATATTTCTACCTTAGACAAACTTGTGGATCCTTGGGAGCTCACTCATGAGACCCGTGGCGGACAGCTGAATACAAAGCAATGATGGCAGATGGTCTTGTTCAACCAGAAATCATACACTTATATTTGATATTTACTGTTGTTGCTACTATTGTTATTGGCGGCACAACAGAACGAGCATGTTCCCTACAGCCTCTGAGCAGCTAGCACTATGACTCAGAAATGTTCTGCTGTCTAATCTAAAGTTATCAGGACTAAAACGTCAAAGACAGGAGTCAGTCGGGGGTCACAGCTGTGACTGTGGCGGGATGACGGACGGACGTTGGGCTATCAGGTCTGAAGGCATACATAGAGCACCGTAAGCAGATTGCAGGAAATGACCTCTTACAACTTCTTCTCTATCACACATCTCGCACTATCAGGTTCGAATGTGTTCCAGGTGCTGGGGCTATGTCACCGGGCCTGGACTTCCCTTTCCTGCGTCTAACTGCATCAGTCGCTGCCTTCGCCGGGCAGTACTTCCTGGTTCCCGTCAGACCCCCTCGTGCCAACAATGGGTGGCCATGAGCATATCAGGAATGACTAGGGTGGGGTCACTCATCTGACTGGCAACATCTGAATCGCATTTTCGTGGCCATTAAAGTCCCAGGGCAGAGGTAACAAAGTATTGTGCTTTCTCTCTCTCTCTCTCTCTCTCTCTCTCTCTCTCTCTTTCTCTCGTTACGGAAAACAAAAGATGGAAAGAGTTTGGGGTGATAATCCGCTCATGCACATGGGAAGTTACACAATGTGCAGTCACGTTGATTGCTGTAGTAACGCTTGCCAGCTAGATAATATCGATGTAGCTATGGCTGCTAAGTAAGGGAGAAAGTGAATTGTGGCCTTTAGAACATATTGCTATATTATTAATATATCAGTGAAAAACTGTGTTCCACAGGAAATAGATAATAGGGTATCAAACAGAATAGCAACTGAACTTTGTGTCCAGTTGCTATTCAGCAAAAAACAGTTGATGGGGATGGGTAGCCTTGTGTGCACACTGACTCCTCTTAGCCGATGTTGATGTTGGTGGTAATCAACATCAACAATGTGTTGTTCTACAGATTCCATCCCTCATCTGCTCGGTGTCTTCTCCACAACTATTTGTGGAACATTTTTTGCGAGTTTGAGGTGCCTGCAATGCCGCGTGAAGGGCACGGGCTAATGCTTAAGATGCTCCACTATGACTTCATTTTGGCTGACTTTCAGTATTTACTGATGGGAAACGTACTCCAGTTTTCAGCAGAGAGAGAGAGCTTGCTGGACATTCATTGGATTCCAAGCTAGATCTCTAGCTTCTAAGATATTGGTTGGCCACATTACATTCCCTACACATATTCCCATTCAAGAGTATCCACAGTTTTCACATTCTGATCTATTTTTTTGGTTCCAGGTCTCTTGTGCGCAGAAAGGTCCTCTGAGATGTGGCTCTGAAGCTCAGCTTCATAACAGGCAGCCTAGTTGACCAAAATTGCCATAAAAATGGCAGCCTAGTTGACCAAAAATATCCAGAACCACATACTGTACCTTTGACTGTAATTCGGTGCTATTGTCTGTGACCTTAAGGAGGAAAAGTGAGTTTATATGAGTCTTCAGTTGCCACGGTCACTGTGATCATTCTCTTTCTGACCCAATATGGGAGTCAGTTTTATTTGTTTTTTTAACCTCTCTGGCTCATTGTGGTCATTTGGACAGGACCTCGGACAATCTTTCATCAGACATCAGGTGGTCTGCCTAATGTATAAAATATATCAGATCCCTATGACAGACTGAACTGTAAGAGGCTGTTTGTAATCTTAGACATGCAATGGCTGTACAAACCTCAGTGAAATATGAATGTACAGAGTTAGTCCCTGACCCAATCAACTAAAGAGGAGATGTCTCTTCCCCCACAGTGCAGAAGCATAATTACAGCAATCAAAGTACTTGATTCCCCTGGCTGACCTGTGCTAAGTTTTATCAAAGCTCTGGAGCACCCCCAAGTGTAAGCACTAAGACAGGCAGCTGAGTCAGCTGTCCTTTCCTTATGTGCATCGAGGAGGCCTGATTACAAGAGCAGAGGAGGAAGAGGTGGGAGAGAGACATTGTTTCCTCTGCCCAGGGCTCCGATGAGATGAACAGCTGGGGGGGGGGGGGGGCATACTCTGCGGACCTTGGCGTCAGTGGAGGGATTGGACATTGGGGTTAGGACGGGTGGAGTTAGGACTCACTGGAAATGTGACCAAATGGGGCAGCTTTTGACGCCATTGCCGATGTGTCAGCCACCGATTGACCTCGCCCTCGCCTCGTCACGGTCTCTCAGGAGCTGGGGATCCGTTCCTTTTAATGGCTTCCTGTGACATTCATTCGGGGGGATTTGGGGGGAACCGGGGACGTACTTTGGCATTGGATCCAGCTCTTCCTTCCTGCCATTTATAGTCACGTAGCCAATTTCTCTCTCTCTTTTAACCGCCTGCAATTTCGCTTTTATCTTCCTAGATAGATATCTTGGGCAGATTTTCCTCAAAGGCTGATGAACCTTGATTGTGGCTGCACCATAGGCGTGGACCCAGCATGGGGCTGCATTCACTCCCTTGTCCTTCCTCAATAGCCACCGAAGGGGAGATTCTTGGAGTTTGTCAGAAAACAGGTTGTGTGTCCAGCGGTTCCGTGTTCTTATTTTAATCCAAAGCATCCTACCAAAAGCCAAAAAACATTCAGAGAGCTAATCTTCGTTTAATATTGTCCAAAAATACTGCACACTTAAGCTTTGTCCTCATAATTAAGATCTCAGTGTCTGCTTAATCAGAGTACGACAACTTGAGAAATTATAAGATGAGAAGTCTGCTTGTACAGTAATAAATGCTGCATGACCCATTCAGCCACGCACTTAACTCACTCCAGATATTGATTTTTAAAATGACTGTAAGTAGGGTGGAAACAAGCACACTTTTAATGCAGTCCTTTTGAATTTTTATTCTCAACCCAGCCCAACTCCCTACTCTCCAGATAATCCTGTGGGCCACCCCACATTTTACGGCTGGATCTGGAAATTTTCAGAAATTTGAAAAATAAAATTTCCCCCTTTTTAAGCGGCAACTATGGCCGATAGCTAGTTTGCACAGAGGCTGACACAGAAGGTCTTTATACAGTAAATGGAATGAGAGAGAGAGAGAGGGAGAGATCTGGATACCTTTGACATGGTTCAGGGAATTATCTTCGAAAACCTGAGCAAATAAATAAATAAACCGAGGATGCTTCGCTAATTGCAAACATGAGACTGAATTACGGAGGCAGAGGTGGAAACGTGCTGAGCGCCAGAAACAGTCCCCTCGGGAAAAAGAAGACTGGGCCCTGATTGGAGGAGAGGGCAGCCTGTTGTGCCGCCTTTGGTCTGCTCAGGCTTCTGAGAGATATGAGCCTTTGTTCTGTCCATGTTGGCGAGGAAAATCAATCGGTTCAGCAGGAAGTGCGTATTCTGAAAATGTCGCTGCATTTCTCCTTGAACATCGGGCCCAGGATCCCTTGCGTCTAATCCTTTTGGGTTTAGGATTAGTTAACAATTCTGAAATACCCAGCTTAGGTTTTTATAATGGCCACTACAGGCTTTATAGCCAACCTGGACAAGCTTTAAAAGTAATGGGCCTCCTTCAGAAAAATAAATAAATAAAAGAATACCTCTTTTGTGTGTATTACTCCTCGACCAGAGCTCTGTAGGTGAGGGCATTGCGAAGCTGCGTTTGCCCAGCGAATGGCGCGGTTCAGGTATCAAGGAGCGGTTTTGTTCGAAACGCGTGTCAGCCATTAGCTGGGCCTAATGGTAGGCAGATGCTGGCTCGAACCCGCCCCCTCACCGTCGCTGTAGCAGCGTGTGGTTTTTAAATGGGTGGAATAAAAAACAAAAATGCCCAAGCAGGGAGACTTTCCCCTTCCCGACAAATGTGTCGGTTTCCCGGTATCCGCAACAGCACGAGTGACAGACGTCAAGGGTGGCCAATGGGCTGAGAGATCACGGAGAGATGGTCCTGGTATCCCAGCCGTGACCAAAACAACGTGTCAAATTCATCTATTTTTTTTTCTTTTGGTTTTCTGCATTATTAGGAAAATTGTAACAGTCTGTGCTCAGTCTGTGTTTAGACTTGCATATCATAATGACAGATATACGGTTAGTTATTAAATGGCAATATTACCCACTGACCTATTTTTGAAATACTAATAGGAAACACAAAGGGAGTTTAATGGACGAAACGCTATATAAAAACGGAGGGGCTTGGAAATTCGGAAAAGGGGGCTAGGAAGACCCCTTTCTTTTTTTTCCTGTGAGAGCTGATAGGCAGATGCATTTATGCGAGGGGGATAGAGAGTTAAAGGTCTTTTCAGGCACACCTGTGGTTGAGGTTGTCTGTAGGGGCCTGAATAACTTACCAGGTGGTTG
>JAABNY020000001.1:48477052-48494843 GCA_015164015.2 Brevimyrus niger
TATATTGTGTTTGTGTGTGTGTGTGTGTGTGTGTGTGAATGTACGTTATTCTGCTCTGTGCCTTAGGTCCAGGAAATCCTGCTTAGTCTCAGATTGCCTCAGACAACATCAAGGGCTCTCAATGACGATTCAGATCATGGCGTTCCTGCTCAGAGCTGGGTGCTATGCCATCTCCCACGTTACAGGGCTTCCCACTGCACCTTGTCATGCTGGGTACACACAAGCCCCTCCCAAGTCAGACCAGACCAGAGCCCGGATTTTTTAGATCCGGGTCGCTGCACTTCAAGGGGGAAGATGGTGAAATAACATGATTTAAAGTTTATTGTTGAGATGTTAGCTAATCCTCCTGCATACCCTCACATTGATCCTTAAATGTTCTGACACCCTGGGATGGAGAGATGTAGGAACAAAGGAATGGAAGGATGGATAAATTGTCAAGGCTGTCTGTTTTGCCGCAGTCTCGCGTGAAGCGGACGAGTCGTGTCGGACCCAAACCTCAGTCATGTGTTTACGACCCCCGGGCCCTTGCTGCAGACGTGTCACATACGGACCGCGGGCCAGCATCCGCGACCCAGATTCTCCCCCCACAGAATGTTGGGAAATGGGAGTCTCATTTCGGAAAACAATCCGCCTCATAATCCGCTAAATCTCTGCGTTCTTGGACGCCTGCACCTCACAGCCCATTTGCTTAGTGACAACATCGGTGTCTCGTTGCATTGGAGAGCATTAAAGGCAGAATCCCAGCTCTATTACAAAAGCACTTGTTTACTTGTCCTTTAGGATCTGAGATCCATGCACCCTTAGGCTGATATTTCAGCTCAATGGCACAGCCCTTGCTCCATATTAAAGCCATCTACACATCCCTTCTGCTGAAAGGGGGATTTAGAGGCCACAGATGAGCCAGTTCTGAGAGGTATCCCATAATTTGCTGCTGTAAAAATGGGCCTTTTTTTCAGAAATCAAAACATTTTATTGCCATTGTACAAACATAGCAGAAATGCTTATGGATCGGTGTCAAACAGGACAATGTCACAATATGCACAAAATTAAAGAACACAACAGAAATCACATATTTGCAGGAAAGAAGTGCAAAGACGTCTTCAAACGAATAAGTTTGCATAACAGTGTCATGCGCTAAATGACTGCAGTTTGCAAGAGAAACTGTGTGCGCAGACACAGAAGAGACCAATAACCTGAAGTAGTAAAAAAACAAAAACAATTGTTCACTGTATACTGATGACCTGCATGTAGTCAAAAAGGGACATGGAACAGGAGAAAGGGAAGAAGCAGGAGCCAAATGCTAGCCAGGTTAGCCAGCAGGACAGGGATACTGTCACGGTGTTACCCTTAGGCTTGGCCTAGACACTCGAACCGGGTGTCTAGGCTCAGTAACGCTTTTCCTTGGCCAACCAAGAACAAAACCCAGGTGGTACACAGTACATGTGGACCCACAGAACAACCGCGAGCGGGTGGATTTCCCAGGTGGCACTGTGGTTATCGAACAAGTCACAGAAATGTTGGTGAAGCTGCAAAACCCAGAATTCAGAGAATGTTTCTCATACAGTAACAAAGCAAAGCTTCTCTCTCAGCCCTGTCTATGTGTAGCCATGTAACTATGGCTGGGTATTCAAGTGCCAACATGCTGTACTCTAATTCCCCTGTCAATGCCCTTCAGTGTTATAAAGATATTTATGTTTCTGTAATAATGCAAACTATTAGTGTGTGCAAAGAGAAACCATATTTAGAAGCTGAATTTGCTGAGTTCTGGCACAAACAGTTAAAAGCTTTAACTAAAATATGTAAAAGCTATTTTACTTTTTCACCATCCCACAAAGTTTTAACTGATTCATCCGTCACCTCTTCATTGAGGTTTATTTTGCAATCATTTCTCGCTCGCTGCACACAAAGCATATTATGCAAACGCATAACAAGTCGTTGACAAATTAAGGAGCTGTGCGAAGCAGATGGGAGTGTTCCTTTGCGTGATGTCTGCAGGGAACTCAGTAAAACAATAAACTTACTGCTTTTATTGAGCTACAGCATGATGAATTATATAGACCGATAAATGTGATGTTGAAGACCATTTCACTGCCGGCAAATTGAGCCAAATTAATTAACATGTAGAAAGGGAAAAAAAACACAACTGAATACAAAGGTTCTCTTCAGGAACCAGCAGAGGTTGCCCCTGGATACCAGATCAGAGACAGCTCGTATTCGTTTTCATTCGACCAGATTATTTCTGATGAGTCAGGTCACCTTGCCAAGGAAGATGGTACCGATGCAAGTTGGAATCTGATTGGCTGGTTACAGGTAGCGCTGGATTGGGGAACTTTCAGAGTCAAATGTGCCTTCCTCTTGTTTTCCCTCATGCACCGTCTGGTTTCCAGTTACATGCCCACCCACATCTGGGGGTGGCTGCCCACTCACATCTGTTCGCAAAGCCGATGGAAGGCTGTTTCGGACTGGTTTTTCGGCGCCGTGGCCTGTGCAGAGAACCCTTTGTACCGCACGTGCTTCTCTCGATCCCGGCGATTCAGTCAGCCTGTCCGTTTGGACCATACTCTCGGTTTTATTAAGGACAGCATGCACATGCAGATGCGGACGTGTGTGGCGCTTGCACACGCTCGCTCTGTACATGCTGCACGCGCTCACAATACCCATGGGCCCAGACACACGCCAGAGTGCTCGTACGCACACGCATTTCTAATTTCCTCTGAACGTCTACATCAGCATTTCAGATTTGTTTTCATACCACGGTTCCCCTCCACGCAAATAAAACTGGTGTGAAACTCCCACCAGGGATAGGAAAGGTAAACAAACCGCCATATAACTTACGCCTGCTCCAGAAACCAGCCATTCAGACCCCCGAGAAGCAAGTCCAGACAACCAACATAGATTAGTCTGGTCTGACCCAGTCGGTATCCATTCAGCAATGCGGTTAGTGCAAAATAAACATTATTTAACTCCAACAAACCATAGCTACTGAAGCAGTACCTGCTCAAGGTCATCGTATACCACTTATACCCCTTCTGTTGCGGAACTGGAGGGTAGAGCACTGTATAATCCTAGTCTACCCCAACCACCTAAACATGTCCCTGAGATGCATCAAAGCATGCATGTGACCTGTTAAAAAATGACCCTGAACCACAAAAGAGGCTGCAAACTGATTAATTTAATTGGACAAATGAGGTACTTGTAGCCAAAATGACACAAACCACAAGGTAACTACTATACTAACTGTGCTAGGATGTAGCATAGCAAGTTCCCTGCTGGGCATACTGTATACTGACTGACGTCACATAGAGTAGCAAGATTCGCGGTGTAGCATTCAACCGGACGCTGGCACCCTGCAACACGTTACCAACCACCCTGTAACGTTTCTGCAAGCACACAGCCGACGCCCAGCACCCCTGTAATCGTTTCCCTCCCAACAAGGCAGCATTGCGATGCCCGCACACATGCCATCGTGGAGGGAGACTCAAATATGATTTCATCAGCCATAAATTGCCGACATTTTCCAAAGTTTCAGTGCTCAGGAATGCGGCTCTCTGGCTCCTCCGGTTCTTCGGCTCGCTCACACACATCCGCACATTCCTCCCCTGGCCAGTCAGCGCAGCCGGTCCAGAGGGGTTCGAACCGGCCCACATCAGCTGAGGCCCAAAGAGTCTGGTTCCGGCACAGCTGTGGGCCGCCTGCTACGGAGTGATGTCTGAAAGGCACCACGGTCCCATGACTGCACTTAGCAAAAAGAGACGATCGGGCACGTGTTGTCGTCATGGATGCCAGATGACAGGGTTCAAATCCCAGGAGGTGCTCTACTGTGGATGTAAACAGATGTCAGTCAGTCATTCTCATTTTCGTGTGTGGGACGGGCAGTGAAACACACAACAACAATGGAACATAGCTGCTTCTGAGTGAATAAATTGAGGTTGACATCAGAGATTGACCCAAACAGCAGCTCTGTCATGGTGATAAATATGCGGCACCTCAGAGAAGAGCCTACAGGCTACTGAAGACTCAGCCTCTCTTCCACTGACCTTTGCTTCACTTTCACTTATGTGTGATGCTTCCCTTTAGCCATACATTCTAACTGAAAGTGACAATGTTTGTGTTCTCTGATGCAATTAAACTTTGCATTAATTATTTATATGCATCCGTACAATGTAGAGTCGACATTCCCACATCATCTGGAGAAACATGTAAAATTTTTTGGTCCAGAAATGCGAGTTACGAAGATCAGACTTGAGATATCAGACTTGGGCTCCAAAGCAGCACTGTACATGTATTTTATGAGTCACTAAACTTTTTGCGTGTCGTCTACTTTTGCAAAACTCCCAGAAACTCCCAAAAAATACCCATAAATTTTTTTTTGCCAACCCCAAGATATATTGAAGCCACGATGGGGAAAGATGAGACGCAAAAGGCTTGACTGCAGTTGTTTCTTTAATGGGGTATTTGTGAAATTTGAAATTCCTCTACTTTGCACTTTTAGTCTCATTTATATCAAGATGTGTTTAGGTTAAATGTAGCTGAATTTGGTGCTTTCAGTAGAGGGAAATGGAATGAACTGATTAATTATGACCTTAGTAAATTGAATTTTGTACCTCCAGTCCATCATACCAACTTTATACACTATCTACTCAGAGTACATTTAACTTTATACATGTTGTATTTGTTATGTCTTGTCGCCCGTATTTATTATGATTTTATTGTTTCGTAGGATGGTGCTTCAATTGTGCTTTTTTTCCTTCCTCTTTTTGCCCAAGCAGGAATAACTTATATTCAGGAAAATGGTAAGTGACTTGGGTTTGGGAAAAAAAAAAAATATTTTGTTGGCCAACAATTTATCAATTAGCCAGATAAGGAACTTCAACTGGATCTGAGCTCAATTATAGAATTTTGAACTTCTCAAAAAAAGAGCACAGATTCAGCTGACAGACGCTCAAGTAAATGTTACTTATTGAGCTAGAAATTATGAGGAACGTGGGCAATGTACATTCAAGCAGCTCCAAAACCATTCGCCTTCCTCTCACTAGATGAAATGGTAATTATGGTATATGGTTTTCTTCCAAGGAGAATCTGCTGACTGGCTCCATTCATTCAGGAGATGGGGGTAGGTGGGGGGGGATTTAATTTGTGTCTTTGATTTGGGTTTACTTTGTTTGAGAAGGGGGACCATGAGCTGATTTGAAAGGAGACAGGGTAGCAAGCTTAACGATGCAAAAGAGAACAAAAATCTCTCCCGACTTAATTTGCTCTGGCTATTTTATGACATGTCGCTGAGATGTGATACTGTACTGGTTTAAGGGCCCCAGCAGGGGTTCACTGGGGGCACATTTGGCCCGCACGTGTCCCCCCCCCCTCACCCCCCATTGTGGTGAGGCTGGAACCAAAATCAACATGGCCGCAAACCACGGCAAAACGGCCTTGAAATGCCTTAGCCTGAAAAACGCACCGTGGCTTTTCCCGTTAGTCACCTCTGAATGATTTTTATTCTTCCCCAGGTTGGCGTACAGGGTGCATGTGTATATACTCGTGTGTGCGTATACATGCGTGTGCGTGTGGGTGGGAATATAAATACCTGATCGCATGTGGCTGGCTGTAGGTATAAGCATCACTAAATGTACTGCAATGAACTGACATGCCATCCAAGAGTGCAACCCAGCCCTGTGCTTCCTGGAGTAGATTCCAGGCCTCCCATGACCCTGTCCAGGGAAAGTTGGATGGATGGATGCATGGATGGATGGATGAAGGGAGGGACAGCTGATATTTTTATAATCAGTGCTTGTTTCCTAAGTAATGCATGAAACACTTCTGAAACTGATATCTGAAGCTTAAAGATGCATGAAATTGGAATGCTGAAAGCCTTCAGGAAATCCTTAGCTTGCAATCTTTTTAACACGGGTGGTGTTGGGTTGGGGTTAGATCTTTGTCACACCATCCGTTTGGAGGCGTGTCGTCTCGTCGAGTTGCAGGCCAATCCGCCCGATTTTAACCTAACAAAACCCCAGTAAAGTCCCTCCCCCATAGCTGTCCACTGTTACCCTCCAGTTTGACTTTTGCCACTCCCTACTATACATTTTATGTGCTAAATCACATTCAGTGACCATCAATGTAGCGATTCTGGAAGCTTCTTTTTAGACTTATGATCAGATATGTATGGAAAAGTGTCAGATGAATGTCAGAAACATCTCAAGGATACCAGACAGCACACAGAGTTAATGTGTCCCTTCTAGATCCCTCTGGCATGTTTGCACTGGTGACCCAGGAAAGCAGGCAAGGTCTATGTCAAGTGTGCACTATGCAAGTGCGCCCCCTGTAGGCAAAATATCTGAGGAGGCAACAAACGACATCTCCACTGGCATGGCATTGTCAACAGCATTTGTGGTAATGGGGAGTTGCCGTCTGTGGGAAGAATGAAGTTACGTCCCCCTCACCACGTACCCTCTGTCTAATGCTCTGGCTAACCCAGTGCCCCTCAAGGAAGAAGGATCTTCTCCTCCCTGCCTGCTCCAAGTGCCTCCAACCACACGAAAAACCCTGCTCAGGCATCTACAATTCCCCAAGCAGTGTAATTGCAGCCCATAATTACAAACAGAAAACCTCTGGATTAAAACAGGGTTTTTTTTTTTTTTCTGGAACATGGGTGCAAATGTGGACCAGCGTTCTTCTTGTACTCCAGATGCGCAGCCAGGAGAGATCCATGTGCTGATGCATTATGGGTCAATCCCAGGCCACGTTGCCTTCACAGGGTCTGTCCACCCTGCCTGATTCCACAGCTCCCCAATCTCGGAACATCTGTTTTGATGCAAAGTAAAGGCCTGTTGAATATTTCGCTGGACCAGGCTGAACTCTGGAGACGTTCTGTGCGTGGGCCTGATGCTTCACCTGAGAGGAACTGCAATCCCCAGGTAAGGAGCAGGTGCACCAGCGTGGCGTGAGTCAACAAGGCCAGGTACTTCGCTGCCCAGGTGAGGTCTGAATCTCCTGCAACAAAAGCAGTAATATGTGGGATGATGATAGGTGAGTGTATTTCTTGCAGGCTTCTGTGCTTGTGATCGGAAGGTCACCAGTATGAATCCTGTAGTTGGCGAAACAAGTTGTGAAGCTCATGAGCAAGGCCCTTAACCCCCCCCCAAAAGAAATAAAAAATAAATAGAAAATGCATCAGGGGTATAAATGACAAGCTGTGCTCAGACCGCAAATCTGTGTGTATGTGTCAAGAAAGATGGGATTTGTGGAAGTAAGCGTTCCAATATATCTGTACTCATACTTGTACGAATGGCAAATAAACATTTAATCTCTAGTATCAGTCAGGCACACTGGCAGATGTCATGTAGCTAGTATGTCAACGTTCCCAGGGTCACTTAATTCTCGGTGGCTGCCCGGATATTCTCAGATAACTAATGTTTATCTCTGTCAAAGCAGGCCAGGCTGCATCCAGCATCATCCCTTTCTCAGCATGACAGTGCTGATGGACACTTGACGCAACTATCACAGAAGGACTATTTCGCCATTAGCACGGTTAGCGTAAGCCGGCTCCCTCTTTTTTTTGCGTCCCATGTACGGTGGCGGTTTCTCTTTGTCCCCTCTTTTCACCCTTTTTCACCAAAGGCCCTGGGTATGTGTTTTTCCCTTCTCCCCTCAGTATAACGCAACATTGAGTTTAACGAGATACAGCTGTGAGCGGAGCCGTCTGCCTTGACGCGGGGGCGCGTAACTTGCTCTCCCAGGCCACGTGGGTGACCTGCTTTCTCCCGCCGGCCTGGACGATAAGCATGTCTCTAGAAGCTAGGCAAATTAAATGACAGAGAGATTAATCTGCATTATGCTTGGTTAATGCTAATTGCATTCCGCATGACCCCAAGTCTCCTACTGTTATGCTAGGCTAATGCTAATTACCTAGCAAATGGCCCAACCTTTCTATTAGCATAAATAGCAAAACCCTTTAATAGGGAGCATCAAATCCATTCCACTATACACTGAACAGCACAGAAGATAAAAAAATGTACTAGTTAACTAGCTGCTATCTGTGTTTTGAGAAATCTTTGGTGCCAATTAACAAGAGGAACATGGCAGCCTGTATCTGAACCACCCCTTGGCATTTAACAATTTGCTTCTCCTTTAGCCTGAAGCCTCATATGTCGGGAGAGAGGTTTGCCTGGATGGTTTGCTGATTTTATAGGACTCCATGCTCTTTCCTCTGCGGTCTAATTACTTCCTTGCTCCATGCTAAAACCCTTTGGTCTCTGGTACAATGGAGCTCAAACTCATCAGGAAAAATATATATCAAGCACATGATGTCCCAGCAGTTGGAGGATGCAGGCTTAAATCATTCATTCGAAGACACAAAGAATGTACTGTTGCAGCTTCTTGCTACATACTGCAGCCCTGCAAAAATAATACATAATGCCTTCTGTAAACAGCGCTATGTCTAAATCAGCCACACCACTCTGTTATGTTGCCAACTTATAAGTGCTCACAGCCTCTTCTAAGGTGCTATGACAAATCTATCGCAGAAAGTGTCAATCTTTGCTATTGTGCTATATTCAGTGTCAGAAGTGGAATCTTTTATGTATGCGCTTGTAGACCAGCTCCTTTTACACACACACACACACACACACACACACACACACACACACACACACTCAAATGACAGTCTCCTCAGAGTTGTGGTGCAAAAACATCCTACTACCAGCAGGAGGAGCCAAACAGTAAGTGCCCACAGTGTTAAAAACTTCATTTAACCTGCAAGCAAGTGCATGTCATAGCCAAAGTACACAGACTGCCTTCTAAATAAGCACGGTAATGAAATTGCTGGTGTTCAGTAATACCTGGTCCACCATTAAAGGGGGTATTTTTAATTACTGAATAAGCTATTGTATTTGCTACTACATGGGTGGGTTATCTGTGCTAAACGCACTGTGTGCATAGTAAGCACACACAGACTGCTGTAAGGTCATTAGTCAAAGAATACATAAATTATATCCAAATTCTCAGATCGTTCAGCCAGAATCAGATGTTCAGGTGTGAATGCCATTTAGTAGATCTATTCTGCCCTCTAGTGGTTCTTAAGACCAACTAATAGTGATCTCCTTCAAACATCCATCTGTCTGTTCTTCAGAGCAGGGTCATGGTGCCCCAAGGATGCAGAGGGCATTAGAATAGGGAATTGAACCCACAACTGGATGCCATTGAGAAGCATGGTTTGTACCATGTCCTGTGGTGCGTGGACACCGCAGATGAGTTTTCTAGAATCAGCCAGTTGTTTGCTTTCTGAAGGACAACGGAGCTCTGAAAGAGACTGGTCATTACTGCGCGGCCGCGGGCCAGTACAGTGCCCACACTTTGGTCTGGTTTCTGCTAAAACCTGGAACTCTGTAACACTAGAACTCTAAATACAGCCAGAACAGAACTTCAGGCAGTCAACACTAATTCAAGTAAAACCATTATTTTGTTTCACTCCAGCGTCTAAGTGAACTGACCATCAAAAGACAATAACATTTGCAATTCCAAAATTCAAAATTTTTCCGAAAGGAGCTTAACTCTTCTGCCTTAAGCGCTATATGGTCCCCACGGTCGCTATACATCCTCGAAACACATTAGTTGTAGGAGCATCATTTGTGGACCCACCCATTCACTAACAACCCTTAATGAGGGCTCAACATGAGGATGTCTTTGTAAGACGGTGGGCGAGTGGTTTTACATCGAGCCCTTTGATTGGACTCTGTGGTGGATTAAATCACGTTAAATGAACCGCGAGTTGTGTGTTAATGTGTTATAATGTGTTAAAAATGCCCCCAGAACTCGAATCCAAACTCTTATCTTTATATATCAATGGTATTACTGGTCAGATTTTGGAGCACTGAAATGTGTTACCATCCACTGTTTGACATTGCACCCTTGTGAGTGAACATGACCCATTGGTTAGTTTTTCAGCTGTTTGGGTTCGACCTTTTTCAGCTGATGGACGTCTCCTCCACAGCATTTTTGTCACATAGCTTCTTCTCGGCTCTCTTCTGCAGTCAGGATTTCTCTGACACTGCAGAAACACTGATCCGTCTCAAAATCCTTATGGCTGCCCTGGAAAGGTGCCACGCACTAAATTTTGCTATTAAAATACCCTTTTCGGTCCCTTTCACCAGGACCATTCTGATTTTCACTTTAATAATCCTACCTATAGTGCTGGAGGTTCTCTGTAACATCTCCCTAGACTTCCATAGGCACGTTCCTTATCAGTCCTGAGGACTGCTGTGTCATTCATAAAAGCAGAATGACACAAACATGGTCATTGACAATGTCTCTTGCCACTCTTTGTGCCCATCGTCGGTCTTGAGACCCGAGTAGAGAGAAATACTTAGGCATAAACAGAGAACAGAACCGAAATGCAGTGGGGGCGGGGGGGGGGGTGGGTCAATTGGCCAGGATCCAGGGGCTCACACTATGTTGCCTGGCCCAATAAAACCACAGGACCCGCTAATCTGCTCTGGTTCCAGAGCGAGCCGAGCGCTCTGGGCATTAACCATGTGCCAGCAGTGAGAGGGCAGGGTATTGATGTGTTGCCCATTACCCCTTGTTAACAGACATTGGCAGATGCAGGTGTGAGACTGAGGTTTCTGCGGCCTCTGCCAGATTCACATCTTTGACACATAGAGAAAGTAGGTCACTTATGTTAAGCCTTGCCCCCAAAAGTCCTTGGCCTCTGCTAAATTATGTATGTTGGAGGGTATTAATCAAAGCAAAACAATATTTTTTAAATATAACTCAGCCCTCCAACCAAACTGGTCACTCATGCTTTATTCTTAATCCAAGATCTAATCATGCTAAACAAAAGAAGTTCTTAAACCTTATCCATTCATTCAACCCCTGTCCTTTAATAACTATAAAAAAGCAGCCCACAAATCCAAGCGCAAATGATGCAGCGGCACCCCCTAGTGCCGTCTATTTGGAGCGCGGTTCACTGCGTGTGGCCGTGTTAAGCACTGGCCATCCCCCAAGCTTGTGAAGCGTCTAAATGAAAAACAAGTTTGATTAGCTTATCGCTCGGAGCTCGCACCACTTAATGTTTTTACAGCTTGGGTTTTACGGGTCCCTCTTTAACCCAAAGCAGGATTGTTAATACGCAAAACTGCATTTACGAGTAATTTCTGCACCCGTCTAATGTGCCCTGTCCCGTTAAAACGTCTGTGGTCATCAAAAACAAAAAGATTCGGCACGGTTAAAAAAAAATGCTCGTATATTTATTTATATGTTTGCTTGCCACAAGAGACTTAAAACACAGTTGTAATCCATATATAACACATTTCATTCGTCAGTTCATCAGTTTGCTAATTTCCTTAGACAAAAACAGCTGTGAACTTAAAGAATATTTAGCCAGCAACGGAAGGGCTGTTATTTTCTAACTGGAATATAAACGAGAGATGCGAATTACACGCCGTGAAGTTACACTTAATGCAGTTAAACACGCATTTTAATAAACAATATTTGCACGACACCCTCCTAACAGTTGTCACGCTAGTCCTATAATAGACGCCTGTAACTTTAATCCCAAAAAAACAATCATGAAAACAGGATAATCAAAAATAAATAATAACGGAACACCATGTACTTTTCTGTGGAACAAAACTGTGAGGCAAAGATTACGTTTATTTACCTTGAAAATTCTGCACTACTGTTACTTTTTCCAAAATAACTGGTATACAATGATTCTGCTCCTTACAGGGCCGAAAAAGACGTAAGTATGTTAAATTTTCCTCAAAGGGCTGCTGGGGAGGCATGAAACGCCGTGGGATGGAAGTAATGAAATCATGTCTGCACTCGGAGTCGCGGCAGAAACCATTACTGGCTGCACACGAATTAAACAGCATTGTGAACAATAACGCAGACACCACTAAATTGAGACTGTGTAGGAGACAACATGACAGCTACTGGGGAAAACGTTACTCTTTTATTTACATTTATGTACCAAAGGTGGGGACTTGAGTCCCTGAATTGTGACTCAACTCAGTAAAACTGATGGTAAGACTTGGACTTGAGGGTAATTGACTTAAGACTTGACTCAGATTTGCAATGTTTTGACTCGAGACTTGACTCTGACTCGCCAAGGAATGACTTCTTCCCATCCCTGTAATATACCTTTATTTATCTATAGGACTCCAGCAAATGTGAAAGAACCAAAAACAATACATCACTGTTTCAGATTCATGTTGATTTTATAATAATGAGAGAGAATATTCTGGAGGGGATGGTGATTCAGAGGGGAGACATTGCCCTAAGGACCTCATGTTTGGGGTTTGGGCTCATGCCTGACTGCCAGAGAGAACAATACAACAATTGACATGGACAAGACCCAAGATCTCATTATCAAGGTCAGGAGCCCACTCTCATCAACATCACTCCCATCAATATCACTACCATATCACTCCCATCCATATCACCCCATCAACATCACTCCCATCCATATTGCCTGAATTAATATCACTCCCATCAATAACACTACCATCCATATCGCTCCCATCAATGTCACTCCCATCCATATCACTCCCATCCATATTGCCCGAATCAATATCACTCCCATCGATATCACTCCCATCCGTATCAATCCAATCTATATCACTTCCATTCATATCATTTCCATTACTTTCACTCCCATACATATCACTGCCATCCATATCATTGTGATCCCTTTCACTCCTATCCATATCCCATCCATATTTCTTTGTTTGGTCCAAAAAATGTTATTTTGTTTTTTGTTGCAGAGGTGAGACGCTCATATCCTTGACAGGGATTCTGGATAATCTTCTAGCCACAATGTTTTCGGTTGCAGGGTTTTTGTCCTGAATTTTTTTTTTTTTTCTAGCAGTTTTTGAACATGGCATGACATACAACAACAGGCAATGTAAGTCATTAGCACTTGTAATTAAGAGATTACTGGTTTGAATCCCTGACCAACAGGGCACCACTGAGGTACTCTGAGCAAGGTACTGCCCCCAAGCACTTCTCCCTGGGCGCTGAATTAGCTGCCCCCTGCTATGTCATGAAAGTCACATATGGGTTAAATGCTGAGGACACATTTCGTTGTGTGCTGTGGTGTGTTAACAATGACCAATGATTCGTTAGAAGGATTAATGAGGAAGAACTACAGCTCCCATAATACACTCGTAAAGAAGGAAGCGGATGTAGACCAGGAGCTGCACATGTTCCTTGTGTACTTCGGATGAGGGTATGTCGAAAGGATGATATTCTGTTTTCGCTCGTAGAAAGGCGGGATACAAGCTGTGACATTGAATTAGAAGTATCGTGAGTTATCAAACACGGTGGGTAAAGCAGTATCATTACCACAAGCACGTAGTCAGATGGATGTTTTGCATTTGTTGCCGGTCAGTCACGGCGGTTTAGTTCAATATTACCATCTGCGAGACGTTGTCATCATGTCGCGCCTGCACACGTTTTACTGCGATTTCGTGCAGACCGACATGATTTAACCAGACAGTGGTAACCACACATCCCAGCTTATTTACAGCCTTCATTACGCTGCTGCAAGTCCCCGCCGCAGATCCGATTAATCTTTCTGGCGGTCTTATTGTGTTGCTGCAATTTATCTTATTTTTTGGCAACGGATTTTACGAAAAACGCTAATTATTTTTTGTTGGTAATTAATTATAATCGATTCTATTTACCGCAAACATATTAGATTCTAAAAATAAATGATGATCGTTAAGTTTGTAAGCGTGAACTGGAGCGTTATTAAAAAGACATTTTTATTTTCATGGAAGCGCGACACCAACGAACCAGGGCTGATCTGAAACGGGGCCGCGGGTGATGTGGCCGGGGGGGTAAAAGGACGCAGCTGAAGTCCCTGGGGAAGTAGCTGCTTTCGTGACTTTTGATAAAGTTGATTTTGTAAAATTGTACTCCTAAAAATCCAGTACTCCTAAAGCTGTTAAAACGCGTGGAAGTGTGAGCAGAAGTCAGTTGAATAGGCCAGTTTGTCAGCTGCGCTGTCTGTATGCATCGAAATTTGTACTAAATGTTTTCTTTTTTCCTTTAGTAATTCTGGATGGGAAGAGCGGATGGCACCAGGCCTTCCTGACCTGAGGAACCCTGCACAGTTTGCGCCCAGGAAGGATGATTCCCACCCCGGAGTACTCCCACGTGGGGCGTGGCCCTTTTTCCGACGTTTATGACCCTGCTGAGGACTCCTTTCTCTTGATGGATGCTCTGGAGAGGGATGCAGATAGGATTCGGAGGGTCAGGTCAGTCAGTCAGCGGCCCTGCTGGGTTTTATGACATCATATGAATCATAATACATAATATTTATTGCACTTGTTTATTTATCCCATACCATTTTGGCCTTTCCCCAGCAGATCAGGTGTTTATCTGTTACTCTTTTGTCTTATGCTCTTGGCTTAATGTCATGTTCAGGTACGTATTTATAGAGACACTCTTGGTGGTTCAGCTTATGACTTTGCAATGGGGATGCACATTCAGTAGTCATGAAATTTTAATCATTCATCAGTCTTTTCCCAGGCTAGCAATATGTAATAGTACTTTTTACTAATGGCCGGTGATGGCAGAATCCACCCAGCCATACTTTAAGTTTCTGTAGAGACCATTAGTGTAAACATCTCTCGCAGTTTGTAACGACATATTGTATTTAGTTGGTTACAGTAATTGTTTATCAAACAGTTCAGTGAGAGTGAGCTCATTGAAACGTAACTCCCTCCTAAGTCGAGAAACATCTGTATTCTTTATATTACTTTTTCTTTTGCAATATAGCCAAGAGATCGATATTTCCTCTGTGTTTCACCCATGCATCATATAGCTGAAGATAACAACAATAATAATTCTTTGACTTGAGAATCCATAAATGCTACTTTTATCAGTGATTGATAATGTTGATCTACAGAAGAACCCCAAACCTTGAGAAGGGAAGACAAGGTTCTGAACATCCTATATTTTTATGGTGCAGTATTTCTGCATGCTGAGTGCTGAGGTGGAATTTGGACATGAAGACCCCCGTCTTAATGGAGCTGTCCCTCCCCTGCAGGCCGGCCCTGTGTCTGGAGGTGGGCAGCGGTTCTGGGGTGGTCTCCGCCTTCCTAGCTGCTGTGACCGGGCCTGATGCCGCCTATCTGTGAGTCCTGGGGCTGCTCAGTTTAGGGCGAAAACCAGGTTCAGTATTGAGATGTGATTCTTTTACAGGGGTGTGAACAGGGGCAGTGGCTGCAGCTGAAAGCTGATTGGCTGCTTGAGTACCCCCTCCTCTGCCAGTCACTGATTCAAAACATATCATTTAGGGATAATCCATATATTTCCAGTTCCAATCCAATTCCAATACACAACTGCTGGTATCAGTACAGATTCCAGTACAAGAGCTCTTTTTATTTTAATATTTGAATATAATAAATGTGTATAATATTAATAAAATAAGTGTATATACAGACACACACACACATGCACATACAGTATATATAATTTTTAAAACTAGTAAATACAAATGAAAAAATATAGGCCAAAAGATGTTTAATTGGGCTACTAGACACAAACATGATGTACTGCTCCACTTGTTTAGGCGTTTTGGAGGCATGTTGCAGTTCAGTTTGAATATCTTCCAAGCACATATACACAAGTGGCGAAAGTTTAAAATGCCCCACAACTTTTCTCCCACTGGCAATGGCATCACTTGTACTTTGTCACTATAGCAGCCCCTGGTGTAACACAAGCTGTATCGAGTGCACAGAACAGCCCAAACTCGCGACTCCCAAATGATCCGTTGTGTTTCCCATATCACTCGCGTCGTCTCGCACAATTGGGTGCACTTAATGTGATTTTTTTTCCACTAAATGCTACTTCCACCTCTCAAAACATTGTTTTTACAAAGATTGCAAATTGTTGTTAAAAGCGTAAATTACTTGTCCTTCCGCAAGGAATATGCACATGATGTCACAGCAGCCGAAGTCAGTGTGATCACACCGAGTGATTGCCAGCACTAGCGTTGAATGCTGCAGAAAAAAGAAAAACGTCTAAAATGGGAAAGAGCTTTTGCGTGATTGATTATACAAATGGATTTAACAAGAAGTAGGAGCTATCTTCTTACAGACTGCCGAAAACTGAATAAGTATCAGAAGTGGATCAGTAACATACAGCCAATACCCGATCCGTTTAATAGGTCTGGATCTGTGCCAATACCGATCTGAATATGTGATTGGTGTACCTCTGATGTCATTGGCTACTGATCAGTTTGGCTCCTCTATATACATTGCAGCCCCCTTTATTCGCCTCACCCTTAAAAATCCTAGAATTTTTTTAAGGATATAGAATGTGATTTTATAAACATTGATTTAAATGTATATGATGCACTAGTGAGTGATATCTGAGACGTCTCCCTCGCCCCCAGCTGTACAGACGTGAACCCGGCTGCGGCTCAGTGCACCATGGAGACGTCGCGCTGTAATGGCTGCCACCTTCTTCCCATTGTCACGGACCTGGTTAATATCTCCTTCACAGCCAGTGGTTCAATCATGCCCCCTAGTGGGCTCCCGCTGCGTTGCGCGTCGCTGCTGTTCCACCTGCCCTCCCTTTGTATGTGACAGGCGGACACACTCCTGCCAAGGCTCTGTGGGAAGGTGGACATCCTGCTCTTCAATCCGCCGTATGTGGTCACCCCCCCGGAGGAGGTAAAAGACCAAAACATGCCGTGCGGGGTTCACTTCTCCGTCACCGGAGTGCGGTGTTAACTGCTGTCGTGCTGGTCGATCTTTTTAAAAACTGGTTCAGAGAGTCTTTATTGTCATCTTCATCCGTATGATGCGTGCGCCATGGATGAAATGTCAGTTTTTGGTCGCGGTGCAACAAACAGCAATAAATACAATATGAAAATGTAAACATAACATATTGAGGCCATAATACAGCTGTAAAAATGCATAGTGTGATTGAATGAACAGGACTGTTCAATAAATACATTTCATTCTATATGATGATGACTATATAAGACAGATATTTTTATTCGTTTACAGCGTATGTTTGTCATGTGATCAGTTGTGTGCTGATGTCTGATTGGGCTGTGTCTGAGACTGGCGGTGTCATGGCAGGACAGGCGCTAATGGCTGCTGCGTCCCCAGGTCGGCGGCCGCGGCATTGAAGCTGCCTGGGCCGGCGGGAGGCGGGGTCGAGAGGTCATGGACAGGTTTTTCCCCCTGGTTCCACAGCTGCTGTCCAGTCAGGGGCTGTTCTACTTAGTGACCGTGGCAGAAAACAAGCCAGGTGAGGTTTCTCCTCCTCCTTCTCCTTTCTTCTGAGCCATATTATTGACTCAAGGACCTGAAGAGGTTGAATTTTGCTTTCCAAAGCATTCCTGGGATTTCCTGAGTGTTCCTTTGCACACAATAAAATGGAACGCCTTGGCTTTGTTTGGCTCGTGTTTAGCAAATTAGGAACTTCCCCCACATCAGATTGTTATTGTCTTCAACTTGGTCGCTTAATTTATCTAGTTTGATATCCAGTTGTATCAGTGCTTGTGTGGTGTGTGACTCAGCAGCTGAAGGCTCGTGGCTGCGATCAGAAGGTCATCGGTTCAGATCCCGTGGCCAGCGAGCAGGTGCTGCTGTTGGGCCCTTGAGCAAGGTGTCGCAGCGTACTTTTCGCATCTATTTCCGTTTATACCTCGCTGAAGTCTTAATGTAGAATCATGAAAAAAAAACACTGGCTAAATTCGTAATCTGTCTTCTTTTCAATATTAGGTTAAATTTAAAAAAATCAAACCATGTCATCTTACTTTGTTTTACCTGCA
>JAABNY020000001.1:48496939-48510064 GCA_015164015.2 Brevimyrus niger
AAAAAGCTGGGGACCGGCCCCTGTGCAAGGGGGGCACCGCCCTCCGCTGCCCCCTGCGGGGTGGGGGGGGGGGGAGGGGGGTGTAACAGGCTTAAGTGTCATTTTTGGGCAGGAGATAGCTGTAGTTAAGGATCTGGGGCCGGTTGCACAGAACACCTTAAGATTTTCCTTAAAGTCTGAGTTGAGATCTTCTTAAAATAGTCGGTTGCACAAAACTAAGGGGGGGGGAAAAAAATGAAGGTGCCTCCAACCGTACCTTTACTGCAACATGGCCGAGCTTATAATAACGAAAATGAAGGAATCCCGAAAGAAGTGTTCCGCGACCAGGAGAACCCCTTAAATAGGATTTGATTGTGCTTTATAAATTTGACCGGCAGTCGATTTATGATTTGTCTGACTGTCTACAGTTGAATCACTCAAGCCCAGCTGCTTTGCTCTGTGGCTTTATGCTAGGCGCTCGATCGTTCCGGGCTGTAATAGGTGATATTTCATGTCCACAAGTCAACGGTGTGCCGCGTCAGTCACGGAATTTCAATCGCCATTGCCCGTCTGTTGAACACCGTGGTGAAATTCCCCTCTAAATAAGAAGAGGATGAAATAGCGACACAATTCTTTAATGTAGCTGGCTTCCTAAGAGTGTGCGGGGTGATCGATGGAACCCCATCAGGATTCAAGCTCCCGTACAATATGAAGATCAATTTATTAACAGAAAAAAAAAAAAATCAATGGTCAGTTAGTTTGCAATCAATAACATAAAATAACTAACGTCCTTGCACAATGTACACTTCTTGAATTAATTTTCATTGCAATTTCCTCCCACGTTCACTGTTTTCTGTTATTTGCAGATCAAATTTACTTTAGTACATTTCTTTTATTGTATTCCTACAAAAGTATAATCTTCCTCTGCTGACCAATTTGGCCTTCTTGTCTCCCATTATTTTTACTTTGTGAGTAACTGAGGCGATAATGGGTATCACAGGCAGACATGAGTGCAAGCATATGAACAGTCTCCATGGAAACGGGACAAATTTCTGCTGTAAAACATATTTCAATGTTATAAATCCCTTAATGTTTTTCCTTAACTAAGGAAACCTTTTAAGGGGTTCTGTGCAACACCCTTAAATAAATCCCTTAGCTAAGGAGAAATTAAACCTTAAGTGTCAAACTTAGGGGGAAAACTTAAGGTGTTTTGTGCAACCGGCCCTTGGACTTTTTGGATCTGCAATTGATCTACTTTTTAAGTACTGTAAGAAGGCTGATGGGAGTTTCGCTTACACAAAAATGTTCTGAGAGCAGAATGAAAAATGACTCAACCATTCAGTTTGTAGATGTGGGTCCAAGCACGTAGAGGAGGTGGGACCAACCAATCAAATGTCATGGTCCTACCCCTTCTAGCTGCTTAGACCCACTGGCTCCAATATCTGATTGGTTCAGAGAGAGAACCAATCATTTTTCATTCCTCAGAACTGTCCTCAGAACATTTTTGTGGAAGTAAAACTCCCACAAGGTAAAGGCTTTACTGTACCTCAATTCCAAATGTAAAGTAGCTAGAAGTAATTACTTCCCCTCCCATTAAGTAAATCAGACCAGCCCCACGTGGCCCAAAGCTCCCATTTTAAACTTGTGTCTCAGACTGGCCCCCCGAACGGTTTTACCAGCCAGAGCGGCGGCACTCACCGCCACAAAGTGCACCGTGCAGCCGGTGAGGCGCACGCCGGCCTGCAGCGCCTGTCGCTGGGCGTGGACGCCCTTGAAAGAGGGCAGCAGGGACGGGTGGATGTTCAGCAGCTTCCCTGAAACGCAACGGGCGGGTGGAGCCGGGAGGGAATGTTTATCACTACTGAGTATCATCAGGACACCAGCAGCACCTTATACTGTGATGGAGGATGGTGATGTCATGGTGATTAAACTAGAATCAGTGATGGTGCGCATGGGCTTGACCAGAAAGATACTTCACTGTTGAGTTGTGGTAAGAAATACTTTAACTATATTTTTTTATAGCTTACCTAGAAAAAGTATAGTGCTGGTGTGGGTTGGAAGTGACCATTGGTTAAATGAGCAGGATGTCTAAACCGTCTTCGACAAATTACCGTTCCACTTCCTGACGAAGGGTCCCGTGAGGATCCTCATGAAGCCCGCGAGGCAGACCACCTCCACGCCAAACTCCTCCAGAACCTGGTCAATGGTGCCGTCAAACTCTGCTCGGCTCCCATACAGTTTGTGGTCCACGACCTGCTTGGTAGAGAGGCCGGAAAGAAGCGGGGGGTTTGCTTTTTGGCCCACACGGTATACGGCAGACATAGTTAGGGCAGGGAAGTGAGGGTGCTGCTGACCCGAGTCTGGATGCCGGCCAGAGACGCCCTCTTCAGGCCCAGTACGCCGGGTCGGTTGGAGATGACGACTACGATCTCGGCCGAGCTGGATGGCTTCTTCACCTGATCTATCAAGGCCTGCAGGTTCGTCCCTGAGAGGAAAGGGTTGGGTGTTAAATATGACTTGTTTCTGTAGTGGCGTGTATAGCTGACGGCAAGGAGGGTCCAGCATTTCTGCTAATCTTCGTGGCTAAACTCGCTAAACTTAAGTCTTTATTTCAGTGGTGGCCGATCTTATTCGCAAAGGGCCGGTGTGTATGCAGGTTTTTGGGGTAACCTGTAGATAGGCTGTTCAAACCCAGGTGTGAGGACTCTTCAGCAAATCAGTCCTCTAATTGGGAATCTAATTAGGAAGTTGCAGCGAAAACCCACATACACACCGGCCCTTTGCAGATACGATCTGCCACCCCAGGTTTATTTTATAGCATTTATTTTTTTTTGTACCAACATTTTACTGATTTTATAGCCAATTTAAGATTTGCATAAAATATTAGTTTATTAGGGGATTCATCAAGTGATCACACATTACTGACAGAGGTTCCCTAACTATAGGTAATTTCCATTTCGGAGCCCTGGATTTTAAAATAGGTTGTATCCAAGATGGCCTTCTCCAGATTCACAGAAGGTCTTGTTTCATCTTTGGTGAAAGTTGCCCATTTTAAGAACATTCTTGAATATCCAAGATGGCTGCTCACCCGTTCCAGAGATGAGCACTGCCACTTTGGTCTTCCTTTGCTGTGGACCCCTGCTTCCAGGCGTTATCCCGTTCTGCGGTGAGCTGGTCGCGGGATTGTGGCTCATCCCTGCCTGGAGGCGGTCCTGCAGGTTCCGGATGACCACTGACTCCGCCCCTTCACGAGGTCAAAATGTCATTTAGTGTCCAATTTAGCAGCAGACTATTGGATGGTGTCAACAGAAAGAATTGTACATGCAGAGGCCTAAATCCTAAACCCCAAATCTGTTTGTATCCTTCATCTCGTGTCACCTTTATTTACATCTTTATTTGGAAATCTTTATTTCTAATATTGTATTTTATTCTATTTATTGTTTTTGTAATTTTGATTGTATGTTCAATTGCACATGTCATGCCACCACATTCCAATTCCAACGCACCTTTTGTGGGGACCATGCCAAATAGAGTTTAAAGGGTGCAGCGTGAGAGAGTGAGTGTTGGCACCTGGCTGCCGTCGTGTGACTGAGCCCACGATCCACGCCTGCTCCTGGGCCTGAACCTGGCTCAGCACCTGCTGGGCCTCCAGATGGCCGACGACCAGCACCGCCCCCAGGCCGCAGTTGAAGGTACGACTCATCTCCTCCCCCGACAAGACGCCCTCGCGCTGTAGCCAGGAGAACACTGGCGGGATGTTCCAGAGAGAGGCATCTGCAACGATGCCCCAACAGATACCATCAGCCCCGGGTCTTTTGGGCTTGAGAACCATCATAGTAGCAGCTGGCTAGCTTTTGCGGGGGCGGGAACAGGTCGTACCGAGGTCGGCGGCCAGCTCTGGGGGAAGCACGCGGGGGATGTTCTCCAGAAGGCCACCGCCGGTGATGTGAGCATAGGCCTTCACCTTGCCGCTACGCAGCACTGGAAGAAGCAGCCGGCTGTAGATCTTCGTTGGGGTCAGCAGCACCCCGCCTACCACCAAGACAGATTTAGCAAATGTTCACCAGTCCAGCTGGATCTCGCTGAATAGTTTACACCTCTAACAGACTGACATTAGCCACTGAGGCTCACAGCGCTCCAAGTCTTCTAGGACAATCCCAATGGTACCCCATGCAGTGTCGGACAACAAGCTACGGCAAGTTCATACGGCACGATTTTTAGTCCAGATTTCTCATTCGCCATCAAGCTTTGTAAATCACAGAGAAAAGCTTCAGATCGCAAGTATATCGGTGCTCAGATTTGAGAATCATTGAAGGTGGCGACCCAACGGGGTTGCCAATGTGTCGTAGACGGCCGTCAGATATCTAGCAGTGGGAAAATTGTTGTGACTCGGATGTGACTGGCAATGAGAGTGCAGGACATCGGGGAAACTGGAGAGAGGCGCTTAAAAAGGTATACGAAGTTTAGTTTGCTTAGTAACTGTTCTTAGTATTTAATGAAAAGGTATTCAATAAAATCTGTTGAAGTTATCTGTGGTTTGATAGATTCGAGGTATGTAATAGTGTTTCCTGGACATCTTGTGCATACAAGGGTTCATGTGCCAGGCATTTGTAAATGCAAATTAGAGACTGTCTTTTGATTAAAACACTTAATTTGTAGCGCATTGACACTAAATCAGAGGACTGTCATTTTCCCATCTCACTTCTCCTGTGTTTTCGTGACAAGATGCAGTTTGGAGATCAGATTTATCAGTGATTCCTCCTGGTGAATAATCCTGCAGTGTCTGGCCCCCTGTCACTGGTCACTCAGGTAGCGTGTGAAGGACAGTGGCCACTGGCAGTCAAGGTCAGCGCATGGGCTTGACCGAAGTTCCCGGCGGGGTGCGTACCCAGCGTCTGTCCTGGCTGTCCGAAGGGTGCCGGGGAGCTGTACTGAAGGCCCGCCCGCTCCAGAACCTTGCGCACCAGACTGAAGCCGTTGCTGTGCACGCCGGAGGAGGCGACGCCGATGAGCCGGTCGCCCTCCTCCATGTCGCCCAGGCGTGGCAGGAGGCCGCTCCGCTCCACGGCGCCCACGCAGAAACCGGCCAAGTCATACTCGCCGGGCTGGTACATACCGGGCATCTCTGCCGTCTCTCCACCTGAACACACACAGGTCTGAAGTTATGGAAAACTAATCACAACATGATGCACAACATGACGGCCTTAAGCCCTACCCGGTCCTAACTTTATCCATAAGTAACCAAACAAAACACTTTCAGCATTTTTACTTTTTTTGATTGCATTCACAGACCTTTGTGGGGGCCTATAAATGGGTCCCCACAATGTGTGGGTGTGTGTGTGTGAGAGAGTAGATTAGGTTTATATGACATTGTGGGGACCAAAATTCCCCCAATGTAATAAAAACACACACATACATACACATATATACATACACATACATATATATATACACACATACACATATATACATATATATATATATATATATATATACATACATACATACACATACATACATATATATATATATATATATATATGTGTTTTATTATTGTATATACACACACACAATGAAACCAACAAACCCTTTTAATAGCAGGTGACACAGGAGATACCCTCATAATCAAATCTGGACCCCCAGAGTGATGGCAATGTCAGGGGTAATTTAGAACTTTCTTGGAACCCTCACCAACCAATGCGCAGCCTGCCATGCGGCACGCCTCCGATATTCCACCAATCACAGAAGAGGCGACATCCACGTCCAGCTGGCCGCAGGAGAAGTAATCCAGGAAGAAGAGGGGCTCTGCCCCCTGGGCCAACACGTCGTTCACACACATGGCCACCAAGTCTTGACCCAGGGAACTGTGACTGTTACTGGCCTGAGCGATCTAGAGAAATAAGGGGGCAGCATGAAAAGGACGTCGCAGTTAGCGAGAGCGCTACCAAAGCATGAAAGGTCCATGTGATGTCACAGCCCTTCCATGTTCCAATTCAGACTGGCCAATAGGCACCTTAAGTTTGGTTCCCACACCATCTGTTCCAGATACCAGAATGGGATCAGCGAACCCTGCGGCCTTCAGGTCAAACAGCCCAGCAAAGCCCCCAAGCTCAGCGGCACACCCTACAGGATAATCAGAGAACATGATTTAAATTCAAAAACCCCAATCGGTGTTTTGCTCATGACAAACACATCAGTGTAAGTGGGGTGTCTGAGAAGGGATACCAACACACACATACACATACGCTCCTGGCTGAGCAATTCCTCATTCTCATTTACATTCCTTACCGAGTGGATCCAGGGGCCATACCTGTACGAGAGGTGGCTTTGGCCAGAGGTTTGATCATGTCCACCAGCCTGTTCCCAGCTGCAATATCCACACCACTGTCTCTGTAGGTCAGAGCCCTGCACAAGGAGGGGGTGGGAGGATAAATCAGGAAACAAAGAAGCGGCAGTAGTGTGGTGGTTCTCTGGAAATGATCTACATTATATATGACTGGCCAGATTCTTACCCCCAAAAGAAAAACCCTTGAGGAAATGCATTTGATTTCCCCCCCCCAAACAGCAAACTAATCATTCAAGAATAACACATTTAATACCTCCCCCATATCCAATTTCGGCAGTATCTTAGCGATTCAGATTTAATTAAAAACGCCTCCGATTTGAATTAAAAAGGTAAACAAACTGTAACAACAAGGACGTGAAACAGTGTTTGTCAGTTCCATCAAAGACAGAGGCAAGGTACCGTTACATACATTTGTTCTCTTGGACTAATTTTTAAGAATATGCATTACGAAAGCATTTTATGACCCATTAACCGGAATCCATTGTCTGCGTACAAGTTGTGCTGCAGCCTTATACACCCTGACTAGCATTCACTGGATGCAGTACATGCAGTGTGTCAGAATAACTATGGCCTGGGGGTATCCCAGGATGTTTTAATGAACCTACTGCTAACCATTAGCTTGAAGCGCAGTATAATAACTCAGTTTGGTGTACTGACTCATCATGCCAATAGGAGATTTAAGCAGGTCATTATGACCCAAATATGAAGATTCTGGGATATAATGGAAAGGCGATGAATTACTGGTTTATAGGACAGCGGTGTTGAAAGAGGACTGCTGAGTGAGCTGGTCTGGAATCACCTGGTACTGCTCAGAAAGCTGATGGCTCGGTGCCCGATGTCCCGGCGGAATACAGCCCCTGGGAAGCCTATAGTGGCAACGCCCTGGTTGGCCAGCTGGAGGGCGCTGTGGAGGTCTGGGCGCACGCCAGTGACTGTCAACACACGTCCGCCGCTGGTCACCACCCGGCCCTCCTTCAGGACGGTTCCTGCATGGAAGACCTGCAGGCCGAGGTCCTGTGCATGGGACAGACCTAAAGTGTGTGTGGGGGCGGGGGGGCAAGGGGACCACAAAAAGGCAACCTTAACCCGCAAGCAAACTGCCAAAAATCACAATGATTGGACTCCAACACCTCCTGCCTCTTGACTACAACAAAAACACCACAGCCATAGGAACTGAGGTATCTGTGGAACACCTTAGGGCAAGGATTCCATACTGAAACCTTATTACCATTTCATGAGATGTGATTGTTATCTCCGGCGCCCCCTGGTGGCCTGGAGTTACCTGTGATCTCAACACCTTTCTTGTACTCGCCGGGGTAGCCCCCGCTGGCCATGACCACAGTGACGGCAGCGCTCTTCTCCTTCCATTCGGGGGTGTTGGAGGCCAGCTTGCCCTGTATGGTGTTCTGGAGGACCTCGAACAGGTCGCTCTTCAGCAGTGGCATCAGGACCTGAGCGGTGACGTGGTTGGATGTTTCCAGAACTTCAGAATGCACCACTTCAATTCCGCCAGACGCACACAGTGATCGACAATCTTTAACTCCAGTAAAAACAATTAAGTCTAAAATACATTTCACATGATCCGATTCTCAACAGAGCCCAAAGCTTTTCCGCTGCAATCCAAACCCTCGTCCGCACATCACAAATATCATAATGAAGCCCTAATCTTGCTACATCCAGAATACAACAATCCCACATTCTTAACACAGTTGGGGAAATAAAAATGCTTTCCGACAGCATTCCAATTTTGAAAGCCAGGCCAGAGGCGGATTGAAATGACACTCGACCTGCCCAGAATAATCAAATGACCACCTGCCCCCTCCGCTCTCACCTGACACTCGGGGTCGCCGAAGCGGCAGTTAAATTCCAAGACCTTCGGCCCCAATTCGGTGATCATCAGGCCTGCATAGAGGACCCCTGAAAGGAGGGCAAGATCACGCGGGGGCGTCAGAGAGGATTACGGAGTCCAGTCACGCACACGCTCCTCGCCGGCCCACGGATGGGGTCACCCCCCCCCCCACCCCACTCACCCACATATGGGCAGCCTTCTTCCCTCATGCCGTCGATCGTCTTCTGCAGGATGCTCTCCTTGACCAGCCGAAGCATCTCCTCTGAAGCCTGGATTAATCAGCAGGACGGAGCCAAATACATTTTTTTTTCCCGGACCCCGACAGGCAGTTTGTTCCATAGAGAAAGCAGTGAAATTCCCAGCCCAATTAACTTATTTCCGAGCTGGCGGTACGCCCAGCTGGAGGGAGCGTGGCGGGTACGGTCACCTGTGGGGCGGGGCAGTACGCCCCCATGCCCCCCGTGTTGGGCCCCTGGTCCCCATCCAGGAGGCGCTTGTGATCCTGAGCAGGAGGCATCGGGGCGACAGTGAAGCCGTCGCTGAAACACAGACACTGACAAAAACAGTAGAAGGAGATGATGAAATAAAACACTTATTTAAACAGGCACCGCCTGTAATACCGCTGACAGACTCACAGTGACAAAGAGCTTTTAATGATTCCTACTGAGGCTCGATGTCGCCGAATACAAGAGCTCTGCCCCTGAAACCAGACGGAGGCTTCAAAGAACAACACAGGAACGTACAGCTTAAGTCTGCCTCCGTCGTTTATCGTCGATCCGAGGACAGCATTTAAATAATTAAAACGGAGAGCGACTTCGCGCGCTCATTAAAATGTACCACAGACCAGATTGCGTGTCGCTTGCGACAACCGAGAAGAGACTCACCGAAACCTCCTCTCCCTCGAGGAGCTCCTCGACCACCACCGTCTCCCCCGCTGAGCCGAACGTCTTGTCCTTGAACGTACCCAGGAAAAAAGAAATTATGAAAAATGCTGATCAGTCTCAAGCAAAAATACCCTCACAGAAACTACTAGGTTCTAGGAGCAGAGGTTGCAACAGGTCAACTTTTCACCACAGCATTCAGAGTCAAGGTTGAATGCTATATGGAATCAGCGAAGCCTAGAGCAGTGGTCCTCAATCCTCTTCCAACCTCACCTTAAATCGGGCTTATATGGTCCTAAAGCTGGTTACGGCCCGAACGCGACATGCGCTGAGCTCGCCGCCAGGCGCCTGGGCAAAGAGTAGGCGTGGTTTTCAAAGCTCTCCCCTGTCATTTTGGCTCGCGGTCAGTAGCGACGGTGTATATTTCGCATTCAAGAAGATTCTACGCTTGTGCGAAACAGCTCTGGGAACTCAGACGCAGGCAATATAAGTTTTCCCTTTCCCATTACCGTTTTTTGTGCCCGGTTCGGTGCCTTGTTTCTATTGATCTATTGTGAGACAATGCGTCACAGCGTGCAACAAAGGCACGGAGCGCAGTGTAGTGTATGCCACGTTTAGTCTGAAACCGGCATTAGCCTATTAAGGACCATATAAGCCTGATTAAGGTTGGGTCGGAACAAAAACATTCTGGCAGGTGGGTCTCCAGGAGCAGGATTGGGAACCACTGGCCTAGAGTCTCCCTGGGGAGACAGAGAGGAGCTGCAGCCCATATGAAGATGCCGTCGCGTGGGATGCCGACCTTCATGATATCCTGGACCGCCTGGCAGGCTTCCTCCTCAGTTTGGGCTACGATGACTCCCTTCCCAGCCGCCAGGCCGCTTGCCTTCACCACCAAAGCCGGGAACGCGGCCCTGGGCAGACGACAGAACAGGATGGAGGGGTCAGGGGCCGTCGGTAGCATGCCGCCTCCTACCACAGACAAGGGCAACTTCCAGCAGAGTCTCTCTGCAACCCGGCTCAGGGCCTCGCCCCCCCTGCCGGGGCCACGCCCCCAAGTCCCGCCTCCCCGACTGACCCCCGGATGAAGCTGCAGGCCTCCTGCGGGTCAGTGAAGGAACCCCAGCGTGCTGTGGGGATGCCGTGCCGGTCCATGAAGCTCTTGGAAAAGCTCTTGCTGGCCTCCAGTTGCGCTGCACGTGCTGAAGGTCCGAAGCAGGTCACGCCAGCGGCGGTCAGGTCATCCACCATGCCTGAGAAGAGGTGCGTGGAAGGGAGAAGATGGAGAAGAGGCAGCTAAAGGCTAGAAAGAAAAGCCAAGACTCAAGATCTTTACTGGACATGTGCAGCAGAAGCTTTGGAACGTTTAGTAGTCCAGCCTCAGGTATGAAAGTCTAAAGACAGGGGAAGACAATACAGACCCTGCAGAACAATATAAGACCGTCCAAAACTGGACGACATGCAGTCAGTTGCTGACAAAGTGCAGTAACACGTCTATAAAATGCATGTGGCGTGGATGTGACTGTCAGGGGAGGCATGGATGTTGGAAATGCGCATAGCTTGGAGAAAGAAGCTGTTCCTGAATCTGACAGTCAGTGTTCAGATGCTGCGAAACCGCCTACCAGACTGCGGGGGGCGTGAGGAGTTCATGGCCCTGATTTATAGACCGAATCTAGCTATGGCAGCAGTTAAGATACAGCTGGTTGATGGAAGTCCAGTTTGTCATCTCCTGGAGAAAGGTTCTCACCTGCAGCCAGGGGCACTTCTGGGCCTACCACGACCAGCCCAACATTGTGGTCCTTACAGTACTGAGCCAGAATGGAATGGTTGCTAATGGACACCTCTGAAAAATAGAGGGGAAAATCACATGATTAATCAAAAACTGTTACAATGTTAAATAATTCACAGTATACACCATTGGAAAAACATTCACTGTAACTCGTCCCAATTAGGCTCAGCTTCTTTCGGTAACTAAAAGTACATAATTGCATAGAAATAAATATATGTAAATGCAGAAAAGGAATTTAAATTAAGTCCATGGACCAATGATAATGAATGAGATCTGGACATAAGTTAACAGATGTCACGTGACTTCCAAACATGTTGGAGCACACAAGGTGCTTTAATGGCGTTGGGGGTCTATTCCGCTCACCGGAGTTAGACACCTTCCCATAGTCCGCAGTGCCGGCATTTCCCGGGGCCACCAGCACCTGCTGGACGTGGGGGGACTGCGCCAGCTTCCAGGCCAGCGCGTGCTCCCGGCCCCCGCTGCCGATCACCAGGACGCGTTCAGCCATGGCAACTGCGAACCGCAATCCACACCACGGACCGTTAACACCGGTGAGGCAAAGCCCAGACAAAGCTTATCTACCCAGCAGCAAATAAAGCGGAGTGATAATCCTGCAAAAACAAGCTTACATATCATATGCAAAAGTGACCTATTAAGACGACACGGCGGAAAACGTGTTTCTATTAAGACGTCCGCAACGAGTTACCGCTGACCTTTAATGCAGACGGGAGCTTAAATCCAACGCTAATAAAAACGTCACTTAGCAGCAGCCTGCTATCAAATGAACCGCTGGCCCCTCAGCGCGATTGCATAAAGCACATTTTTAAACAGGAACAGCGACAGATCCGAGTACAATTCATACACAGATGGTGAAACTGCGAATTAAGCTACATTCTGTGACTTATTTTACAGGACAAATGCATTATTATTATTTCCACGTAGGTGAACAGTACCCGGTTTATTCATTCATTCACTGGTTGTTATTTTTTAATGCTTTAAACAATGAAGAGTCTGCTGATGAAGCAGCATTACCAGTATCTGTGTACTTCAATGCAAATGCACGCATTCAGGTTTAAAGATGCGAGATGCATGATCTCAGCAAGTCGATTTGCATTCACAGCTCACAACCTGAGTGTCTATGCACTATCAGAGGTCAAGCACACGATCTTTAGCCTGGTTTCCCCACAACTTCATTGTTTGGGCTGTGAATATGGGGGCTAGGGATCCGGGGCTGCCCGGCTGGCCAGACTTAGACGGGGGCACGTTAATACGCTGCAAGCCGCACATGATTCTCAATTGAGCTTCTGCAGTACGTCGCATGACATGCTGCAACAAGAACGCATTTATACACTCAAGTTCAAATTCAAGTATTTTTATACAAGAAAACTCGTAGTTTAACGCTTGTTAAATACCCTGCCACAGGTTTTCAAATAAAACAGGAGTATTTTCAGGTTGGTAACATTTAAAAGTGAAAACAAATAAATTAGCGTAAGTTTGTTTCGACCTGCGGAAAACAATACACAGACATGCAGTTACTTGTAACAGGCTAAAGAAAAACACACCAACCAGGAGCGTCGGTTAATCAAGGCAGAAAAGTCTAAACAAACTGCAAAAACATCTGAAAGTAAACGTTTTCTCACCGTGCTGTCCTCTGCAGGTCTCTCCAACCGTAGCTTGGCGTCCAGATAGGTCCTTCCCTGTCCTAACTGGGGAAAATCAGAGACCAGCGTTAAAGCGTGATCGACTAATTCGAAAACCACGTGGGTTCAATCTGATCCAAAGCGGAGCTTTGCAAGATTACAGCGCATGCTTTTAAGTCTTACAATATACGTTTATCGCTCGTCTTAAAAATATATAACGTATTTGTGTGTTTTAATCACCGAAACTAACTTTTATAAACTTCCTTATATTTTATTATTTCGAGCTTTGTAACTGCGCAGAAACTGCATCGCCACTGATCTATCTATCGTGTGGATAGACCTTCGCATCGTCGCTGTGTGCTTTCATCTATCCCCTTTGCATGCAGATCAGATGACCAGCACATTTGTTGCGCAACCAAATATAAAAGTTACGAGCTATTGGTCTGTTTTATCGGCCTATTTGAGTTACCCCGGCATCTCTTCCAGTATCGAGGTGTTTACTGGAATAGCTGAGATCACCTGGATCTGAGCTGGGCCCTGACGCATCAATGATTTTTATACATTTTTGGTGATTGTTATATGATAGACCGATTTCTTTTTAGTTAATTCGCTTTCATGACAGCTAAAAATACATTTTGAATCCT
>JAABNY020000001.1:48519136-48532657 GCA_015164015.2 Brevimyrus niger
CGCTCAAAAACATCCCATTGCCCCTGGTCCGTAGCGAGGGCCCCTACCCCCCCGCCCCCGGGGGGCCCCCCCATGGGCGACCCCGCCCCCGCACCCCCCCCCCCCCCCCCCCCAAGCTATAGAGGGCAACTGACGTCAGTTTAAAGAAGTATTCCAATGTACCTGTACTTGTACTTGTGCAAATGGCAAATAGAGCATTTGTCATTATCATTTAATATTACTGTAGAGACGCCAAACAGCACTGCAGTATCTGCTCAGGCCGAGGTGTCTCCCTGTCCAGGATGGGTATTCGATCCCACCTCCATGTACTGTATGCAGGAGTCCCCAGCTGGACAAGGCCACCCTGGCTGGCTGTACTAACAGCAGGCTGAAGAGCCTCTTTAGCTTCTGTTCTACCAACCTGCACACCCCAGCTCCTGCTTCTGAAGTGTCTCTCCATCCCTTTCTTGGGGGGCAGCCTGTTAGCCTTTGAACGGAGACTTGTCTGGGATTTTTAAAAATCTTTAAATCTTTCCATTCTTGTCTTCTGTCCCCCCCCCTAATTTTTTTTATTATGTTATAATATAAACTGTCAATCTATAATTTAAGCCCTTTTAAATCTTTAATGGGCACTTTGGGCCGTCGGGATTAAGAACTGTGCTACGTAAACATAAATAATTGAATTTTTCAAGTGATAATCTGACAGCAAGGACAGGTAAGGAGCTGATTTCTGGATGACAATGTGACTGCTGCTTCCGGAGAGGTGACAGACACTTGGCGATTGTGGTGACGGCGCCCTGATAGGCCTGGAGGACTGGTGGGCCGGCGGGTGAGAGAATGTCATGACTTTAAATCTGCTTGGGACATAGACGTGACCAAAGCCAGAAGGGGTGCTGTGGACTCTAAGCATGGTCGTAGTCCTGGGGGGAAGGACTGCATGGGAAACCTGTACTGTTGCTTTGGGGAACATTCTAGATATTTAGAAATCCTGCACAGGATTTTTTCTGGTGTTTTATTTATCTGAGCTGTTCTCTCGGTATATTCCTGCTGTTTTAATTCAGCCATACGTTTAGGCCGTACAGCTGGGGTTTGTTTACTTCAGTGTTTAGTGGGTGTCTATTTACACGGGACGGTGTAGGCGGCTGGTCCCCAATACACCCACCTACGTGAAGCTAGAATGCATGATTTAACAATGAAATTTCAAGTGTGTGTAATGCTGTTATTTCACAACCCAGTCACACAGTAATGATTAAATAGTATTTCTCACTCTGACATCTCCACTTCAGAGGACAAATACAACAGGAGCCATAGCCTTTTAAGTATTTCGCCTTATTTTGTAGTTTCTCCATATTTTTACAGGTCCATTTCCTGTCTGACTGTCCAGCATACATCATTTCAAAGACAGATGCCATGTTTGATTATCTGTGCATTATGGACTCTGTGATTATGTCCTTCAAGGACATCATGTGACAAACAGATGGGAAGAGATCAGAGAAAGACTATATGGAGTGAGCAAAGACGTCTGTTCTTTAGTAATATTTATTTTTCTGCACTGTGTTTGGGGAGCGGGGTTATATTCCGTGATGCTCTTGTTCTTCAAACAACGGAACAGGTTGCACCTGAATCTCTCCTCATGGAAAGTCACGGAAGATTGGCGAGGTCGTTTTCAGGAGGCTTGTCGGGATGGTGTTGGCGCGCTTTTCCCCGTCCTGGAACTGTAAGAAGCGATTCTGGGTGATGGACGATAAGGAGTCAGTCCATATTTCATCCACACGCTTCAGTCTCTCTGTTTATGAGCCTTTAGATTGATCTGTGTATCCATCCGCTGCTTTATTGATGGGTTGCATATTTACTGAATGTCGTGCTTGTCAGGTATACCCTTCAGACGGAGGAAGTCATGGATGACAAAGAATCGGTGCTGCCATACCGCCAAGGAAAACTCCTGTCTGTAATTTCCACCAAATAACTGCTTATTCGCATTTCTAAACTGTGGCGATACTTCATCCATGCACACAGCGTGTAGGAGGCTGATTCACATCAAAACTTTTCTCTTTATAACATGTTTTCTATAGGCAGGGTCTGGATTTTTGCCTCAGTAATGAAACTTTCTTGTAATATTTAGGATACACGGAATTTGAATAGTAACTTTACCATATCCCACGCTGAAGTCACGGCTTGTCTGACTATTTAATATGTGATTTTTTTTTTTTGCATAAATTTGCGAAATGGTGTATATGTAAAACAGGCTCCCGGACATGTATTCCCAGTTGCTTCTTTTTGGTGTCACTCTCGTGGTCCCTTCATCCTCTCTGAGTGTGTGCGGTGGTGTAAACAGCATCATTACCACACAGGAAGAGATGTCAACCTTCTCTCTCTCCATCAGTTCTGGGCCCACTACCACGGTCAAAGATTTGGGCCCTTGAGTCCAGAGTGTGAAGTCTGGCTCATTAGCGGAACGTGGTGTAACACCCTCGAGGATCTACTCCTGCAATCTGTGTGCCTAGTAAAAAAATCAAGTGAGAAAGGACCCAGTGTGCTGGAAACGGGAAGCAGATAGACTGACTCTCAATCCCGAACCCCCACCCCCCTCCCAATGGCCCTCCAGTACGAATTCTAGTGCTGCTTCATCACCTACACAACTGATTTTACTTGTTGAGCACTCATCAGTCATAAAGCCCTTGATTACCTGCCTCAGGTATTCAGGAAACGGAAGAAGGCAAAGTGTAGACATCACTATAACACGGAAATTCTCCTTTATAAACTGGTTAATATGTAAAGCTGTTTCCCTGGATGAGTTTCCTCTGAGAAAATAAAGAAATGCAATAATATAAGAATAACATGTTACTCTTCATTGTCTCTTTTGTAAACAAATAATGGGATACATTTTCCTCTATAACTCCTGCCTGGTAAAGAGCAGGGAAAAAAGATGGGTTCACTGAACCAGTGAATAAAATATGGCTTCAGGAAGATAATTTAGGACACTGATGGAGGCAGCATTTTTATGTATTCTGTGTCCCGCGTTCGCCAGCCGTGGTAGCCATGCTTGTGATTTTGTCCTCAAAATTATAATTTAACGTTACACTAGTGCTGCTGCCGCAGAGCAATTACTGTGGGGATCAGGAGCCGCTGATTGACATGAGTGGAAATGGAGAAGCGAATGCAGGGCCCGAGTCTTTGGCCGGGGTTACATGACCGCTTGTTTCTATGGCGAGAGCTCAGTTATTACTTGTGGGAAAAGAAATATTGATAAGAAGCATGGTGATTCATTTTTGAACAGATTGATATTTAAGTCTCCGTTTTGGCATCTGTGGGAAAAGATATAGAGCAGCTTGAATCCAAACTGTTGCCGTTGACCGTTTGTAACCAGGAGCTACCGTACAGGAAAGCAAATTAGCAGCTGCCAAAGCAAGGAGGGTCTGATCAGCTTGGGTGTTTCAGCCATTTACAGGGGAAGGGGTTTCGCTGGTGTGTCAGGTGCCTGCGTGTCACCGTGTCTCCATGTGTATGTGTGGCTCATCACTGGTGATTCAGATGGTGCTCTTGTCAGTGGTGGTGTTTGTCACAGAGGTTTTTGTGGTAAGAGTAGGTCAGTTGATCTAGGCTGTTCTGTATGCGACGAGGGTCGGGTCTTCGGAGGTGACGCCAATCCTAGGCAGAAAGGCACCTTGGTGTGAGCAGATATCAGCAGTGGTGTTTATCGCCACTCAAAACACGCATTTCTGTGGGCCCCCCTGTTATCCACAATTGGTCACTACCTTAAATATTAAACAGCCACATTCTGCATTTTGGAGATGCCAAACCAACATGTCCTGCTAAACAGCCAGCAAGCTACGTTCGATTGACTCTACCTGCTAGCTATTCGTTTAGTTTTCGAAATGTATCTGGGCAGGAGGGGTGGGGCCCCCAAAAATAACAAACTTGCCCCTGGAGGTTGTAGTTGGCTAGAGAATGAGTTACGATTCATTGGTTGACTTTCGTTTGACCTCCTTGGTCTGACTTGTTTTAGGAAAGTTAACTACAATGCCTGATGCACTTCATAGATCAAGAAAGTTCCCTGATCAAGCAGCTCCTTCCTTAGTAGTGAAAGTTATAAAAAGAGAAAGAGGAGGCAGAAATGAGATGGTGAGGATCCAGTTCAGTCCCTCTGAAAAGCCAGCGTAAATCATCAGGAAGCCCCCCAATGGCAGCCGGTGTGTACAAACTCGCTGAATTTGACTGAATGATAAATGATCTGACCCCATCTATCGATCTGTACTATTTGTCGGTGAAAAGCAGTATGGAAAATTGACTGCGCTCCTAATAACTTTTTTTTCCGTGGTTATGCGTGATCTTTATGGCGGGTGGATATAGAATATTGATGGAACTTTCTGGGTCACTGATGGATGGAAACACGTTTCGTGTCTAAGGCTTTAGGATGGTGAGTAAATATTGTTGAAGAGGCTAAAGTCATGTTATAAATGATATCCTTTATATAAAGCCTCACTGGCACAAACAATAAACGCCCATATGTAGTTTATCCCGCTTTATACGCTATAGGACAAGTTATATTTAAATAGCCAGTGAATCTGCTTCCTGATTTGTTGCATGGGGGGGGGGGGGGGTACGAAACAATGTGTTTCCTCAAAGACAGCAGAGCATCTGCTTGTCAGATAATTCGAGCCATGTGGTGTTTTCTGGAGTGAACGCTACCATCGTCCCTGTGGATGATTTTCTTCTATTTGCTTCCATGTGTACTCATCATTCTTCAGCTCGCTTTAAGAGCTTTTGTTTGAGTGTATGAGCTGGCTGGCTCTTCACAAAGCCCACGTCTACCCAAAACTGCCATAGCAGGAGCACGGATTGATGCCACTTGAGTTCGTCACATTGGAGCCATTTGGACTGAATAGTGGTTATGGATTCATTTTATTGGCTATTTGAGTGGGAATTAAATCCTTAAGGGTCACAAATCAGGAGAAGATAAGATAGATTAAATGGATGGATGGATGGATGGATGAATGATGGCCAGCCACAAGGAGACTCCTGAGTCTTATTACCAAAGGTAGGAATACAGAAGGCTCATATAATTATTGACCTTGGACTTGACCTTGTTTATGAAAATAATGTAAATATTATTACCAGAGGTGTTTTTAGACCCTGCCCCCAAACCATGTGATCAATCAAACCTTGGCAAAAATATACCAAACAGTCTTCTGTCTCGCAACGTCTGCTTACTCCCATTCCATCCCCATATCCTTCCTGCACAGGCCCATGCCCCATGCTCAGCAATCAGCAGCCTCTTCAGGTGCCATCACCCTGAGAGATGTCCTGCCTGTTCTTCACACCAGCTTTCAGCCCCTGCAAACACCATCCATCTGCTGGGATGCAAATCAAGGAGCAAAAGATCCTTTGTTCATCCCCTTCAGTACCTGCATCTTAAAGTGCCACATTGGAGCTCGGTTAGTCAATGGATGGATGGGAATGGAAACTGTGGTAAATGCTGAATTAAACACCTAATTAAATTCTGATTGCAATATTTATAGGGGAACTTTGTGAGGAATCTCTGGAAGGCATGAGGTTAATCCAGGCTTCTTCTGAGGGCTGCAATGGATCTGAACTGATGTTTCACCACATTTCAAACAGCAGTTTGCAAAGGGAGCTCGAGGATTTCACCCCCCGTTGACCACTAACAGTCACCACACTAAATATTACACACATGTGTTCCTTATTTAAAAGACGCTAACACAGCATGCTCTGCTTAACCAGCTAGCTAGATATGATCTCCTGACTCTACTTGCCAGCTATTTATTTAGTTTTTTCAAACATCTAGGTGGAGGGGGGGGGGGGTGGCAGGAAGGCTGGGGGGCTTTGAAGTGAGTTTTTGACTGGGGTCCCAGAAACCAGGATCCTGCTCCTGATTGGGCCCCGGGAATGAGGCTGGAGTCCTGGATTGAGAGTCTGCTGAGTCACTGTCCCCCAGTAGTGATGAGCCGCCTGACTCGGCAGCGGCGAGGACCCGGTCCGGCGGAGTTAACACTCTCGACAGCCTGTCGTCACACTCCTCCCAGCCTGTCAGTGCCCCCCCTGCTGCTATCCTAACAAGACACAGCTGCGGTCACTCACCCAGGCAATGCCCACCCCCCCTCCCCAGAAAGGTTTCAGTGCGGGAGGCGGTGGCCGTACGCTATATGTCAAGATGGGTTGGCTTGTGCCGTTTCTCACTTGCACCGCTGCGCTCATGCTTATTGATAAATTGCACATTTCTGTTTCTACCTCTGTTTGATTTTTATTCCATTTATTTATTTTCGTCCTCTTGTCATGATTGTATATTTAATTTTATGCTTTATACCACCACCTGCACCACTTTTTGCATTTGCTGAATAAAAGGATTCTGATTGTTTGTTATCTGCTTTTCTTTGTGGTTTTACAATAGATGTTGATTTGATCTTCCGCTTCCTCTTGCTTCCCCGTGTCCTGTCTCACCCCGGCCCATCCTGGAGAAGCTGTTTACCGGCCCAAGGGCCAGTCTACACTCAGCACTTGCATTGCACATGGTTACGCACGCTGTTGCTATGCAAGTGATGTTGCTGTACATCCCTGCGTGTATAGTTTATGTGAATGTGGAGGATCAAGAGTTATGTCCAGCAGGGGGAAATCTGAGAGATCGTCATGGCCAGTAAAGACACAAGTCAGCCTCTGCTTTTCCCCCAAATGTTATCATGTCATGCAACAGAATTTGACAATATAGCCCCAAGACTTTTAGTGGCATTGCATCTCAAGTACGCATAGTGTTAATTCTTCAGAAGCTGCACAAAAGATATGCGGAATGACGGCCGAATAGATTTGGCGGCCATGATGCATAAATGAAAGCATTGTGAGCAACGAGTGTAAATGGATCATTAGTCTGCATCTTGTTTGTGTCTACTAGTGCACAGCCTCGGATCTGGTCCCGTTTGGAAGGAGAAGGAAGCTGGTTCGCTCCCATAAAGCTCCGGAGAGCGAGCCAATCTGTCCTCTGATTCATCTTTCTTGCCTTTGTGCTGGGGCTGGCTTTTCAGCCTGCATGCTAAATTGTGATTGAGTGAATGTTTATGATCAGCCAATGGGGGGCCTGGAAGCGGGAGGTGCATTGTGGGTACACCATTGTTCACTCTGACTGTCTCATCCCTCTATCAAGCTCTTCACCTGCAGTAGGAGGCTATTAGCCCATGATCCTTAATGCTGGGTCCTGTCAGCACAGTTGACTGCCTCTCAATTCAAACCAAATGTCATTTTCTTCGCTACATTTCCCATCCTAATGCACGGCACCGTGCCAATTTAGACATCAACCTCTGACATTCAACAAATTTTCCGCAACCTTGCCTCCCCTTTGCCGACCCACCCTCCAATTAACCACATGTAACGGAGAATTGATCACGCCGGAGTAGGAGCCATCCAATCCGGTCCCGCTCCTATTTTGGATGAGTAATTCTAGTTGAGGTGTTCCTTTTAATGATGGAGAGGGAGAATCGGGGTGAACCAGAGGCTGGGGGTGTCTAGAGGCGACTGGCAGCCACCAAAATGACCCAGCTGAGAGAAGACTATGCTTCCTTGTGGATTGGGATAATGGCGGTGAGGAGTGGAGCATCACTGTCTATCATGAAACGTCTTGCAGATCTTTCTGGCTGAGGCCCATGTGGAGCTCTAAGCAAAATTCATCGGGCAATTTATTATGGATGTCGGTGGTTTGCTAAGTTAACGCCCCCTCATAATTTGGTGCCCTAGGCATATGCCTAAGTCACCTGTAGGATCCCCAGGCCTTGTTTCAGGCTCTGGCGGTGTGTGTGTGATATAAGTGCATCATAGTTTAATTTGTGTACTTCTTTATTTGTTTGTTCCTGCTGGCTCTTCAGATCTACCTGGTCCTTGGTCCTCATCCATCTCCACGACAGACCAACTTTTCACTGCTAACCCTTTGGCAACAGCTCAGTAGATAGATCAACATCAACTGACGCATCCGCCATTTATTTGATGGAATTTATCTCTCTGAAAGTCGCTGCCTTTAAGACGCTTTGAAGTAAACCCTGTAGGAACTTTTGACTAAGCCTTCGTCAGCTAATGTAAGATTATCTAGCAATTGTCCTTCCTGGGTTTGTCGGGCACATCGCTGATCAAACGGGCTGTCTTAAGTCCCTGGGCGTGCTGCCTTTTTGTCGTATTTGTTGTCTCGCTGTTCCCTTATCTTGATCTGCCCTTATCATCTCTCGCCAACTTTCCCTAGATGCTTGTCCTTATCGCTCCATCGTCGTTTGAATCGTGTTTTGCTTTTATGACTCGTTCTTGTAGATCAGGAACAAACAGTTTTGTTAGATGAAAATAAATCAACAAAAAAAGCATTTTTGCAGTCATTAAATTTGTCTACTTGGATTTATCCTTACACACGCATAGGCACAGGTAAAAAGCTACACATCCAGATGCCTGAGTCAGAGGCAGCTGACCTTTGACCCCAGCCCTCATGTCCCTGTCAAAACCAGTACAGTGGGATCTCTCAAAATCAGAACCAGCTGCCACTGAAACCACATTTATGACGCCCGGTCTATAGGTGCCACATGGACTTAGAGCACTATAGTCTGATTCACAGGTATGGGAAAAAATGTCCACTGGAAACTAACACAGGCATGTGAAAAGCAGGGGGGAGGCAGTGCATGGCTCAGCAGGTTACAGCGCTGTGCCTGTGATCAGAAGGTCACCAATTAAAATCCCAGGGTCAGCAGAGTAATTTCACCACTGGGCCCTTCAGCAAGGCCCTTAATCCCCAATGGCTCCAGAGTCAGGCTGACCTGGGTAACTCAATTGTATGTCGTTTTTGATAAGAAGTGTCTGAGAAATAAATAAAATGTTAAAAAAGTGACTGGCATGTTTTTCAGGAAGAACGTACCTGAGAAGCTTTCATTTCCTCAGCATCTGACGTCGCTCCTGTACTCGTCAAAAGGCTTCATCACCCTCCCATCGAGACCCCTACCTGCTTGCAGTTCCCAGTCTTCCCCTGATGCACGGCCCCCTCGCAAATGATCTCCCCTGCTGGCCAATGGAGAGAGTGGCTGGCACAAACAGGCTCCACCTGTCCAATCAGTGAGCTCCTGCCAGGAGGCCCCATGGCTTAGGGACATCACAGTTCACGTTATTTTCACGGGCAATTCATCATCTGAGAGAGAACAAAAAAGAAAACACAAGGTCGCATCATCCTCGGAGCCACAGTGGACGAGTTGTTTAAAGAGTGCTATTATATAGTGACACAAGATGAGTTTCACTGCTGAGAGCATGTTTGACATCTATTGGAAGGTCACAACTCACAATGAGTCGTGCATTTGCGTGGACCACTGTGCATTCATGCAATGGCTTCCAATAGACTGTGCATTCATGCAGCTGCGAAGCGTTACTCGTTTAGTCTCTTTGCCTTAGGGCCCCTCCGGGGACTTGAACCAACCACCATCTGATGCCTTGACTACTTGTCTGCCTCTTACTGTTATACAGTATTCTGCAGACACTTCATCTTCCTGGGTTTCTGGCTGTGCCTAACTTAGTGTGAATGTTGACACGGCTGTCAGTGATTAATGTACATGTAAGGAATTTTTCTGTGTGGAGGTTCTGGAGGTAGGGCACTGATCCTTGCTGAAAGTGTACGGATATGTGTTGTATGGCCCAGACATCTGAGTGTTATTTGACTGGGGTTGCAGATTTGAATGACTCATGGCACCACTGGACCCCTGGGCGCAACCCTTAACCTCAACTCACCCCAGAGATAAATTATAACTGTAAGAAAACATCCAGCAGGGGAAACTGAATTTCTCAGTGTGGACGCACTGAAAATACAAAGGATCAACATTCCTGTTAATACAATTACCCAGTTCTTTCCTGAATATGTGATAATTCATTCTTAAATTTTTCAAATTCATTCTCTAGTTTTTAGTGTCGCATATGGTATTCATAGGAAAATCAGAATTCGAAGAAAGAAACATCTCCCACTGTCAGCCTGTCCCATTTTAGAAGCGTATTAAAAGATAACGTTGCTTCCAGAACGGTCCGATATCCCGGACACTCATGCCTGAACGTCGGACCCGAGATGATGGAAAAATGAGCTGTGACTGTTCTAAGCCGCTTAAATAATAATAAAAAAGACTTTTCTAAAGAATTGCTTCTAATATAACTTCCTAGACTCTTCTGGATAGGAAATGACCTTCTTGGTTATTTCCAGTGCTTGAAGAGGGGTAAAACAGGTGCCTTGTTATTCAATATCAAGTGCTGGTACTCCCCTTGTTGTTCAGTACTAGGTGCCGGTACTCCCCTTGTTATGCAATATCAGGTGCCAGTACTCCCCTTGTTATTCAGTTTCAGGTGCCGGTACTCCCCTTGCAATTCAGTACCTGTTGCCAGTACTTCCCTTGTTATTCAGTACCTGTTGCCAGTACTTCCCTTATTATTCAGTACCTGATGCCAGTCCTCCCCTTGTTATTTAATGCCAAGTGCCAGTACTCTCCTTGTTATTCAGTATCAGGTGCCGGTGCTCCCCTTGTTGTTAAGTACCAGGTGCCCGTACTCCCCTGGTTATTCAGTACCAGGTGCCGGTACTCCCTTGTTCTTTAGTACCAAGTGCTAGTACTCCGTTTGTTATTCAGTACCAAGTGCAGATATTCCCCTTGTTAGCAGGTACCAGGTGCCGGTACTCCCTTTGTAATTAAACACCAGGTGCCAGGACTCCGCTTGCTATTCATGACTCAAAACTCAAGACTTTTTTATCATTGTACAGTTGCCTAGACAACTAAATTAGCTGGCAAGACCACAAGATGCAAGAGATATAAGAACAAGATAAAAACACAATATACACAATGTATAGGTACAAGAGACATTGGGGATTATATGCAAGGGTATCATAAATATAATAAATAGGGGGGAAGGGCTTTAGTCAATAGATAAGTGACACTATTGGGAAGGTTGGTAATTGCACATTTGCCAAGATACTGCACAGAGCCATAGTCAGTAGCAGCAGTGAGATGACTGTATGGATGAAATTTGCACAGACATGAAATATGCACACACGTACACACACACGTACACACACACACACACACACACACACACACACACACACACACACACACACACACTTAAGGTCACCATGAGTTTAAAAAGATAGCAGTAAGGGGAGGATTGAAGGAGTGATGTTAGTGATCTGGTGCATTAAGAGTTCTGACTGCCCACAGGTACTCTATTGGTTTTGCACCTGATGGAGCTGAACCTTTTTCCAGAGGGCAGTATGTTGAATAGGTGCTGGTTAGGATGGAGGTGGTCTTTTAAGATCGCCTTGGCTCTGGAGAGACACCTAGAGCTAGCAATGGAGTCCAGGGAGGGGAATGATCACCTTCTCTGCTGTTTTAGTGACCCCCTGGAGTCTCTTCTTATCGGCAGCTGTACAGCTAGCGTTCCACACGGGGATGGCGTGCACCAGCACACTCTCGATAGTGGCTCGATTTTGGCTATTCTGTTCCAGGTGCTGGAACTCCCCTTGTTATTGTGTTCCAGGTGCCAATACTCCCCCTATTATTCAGTACCAGGTGCCGGTACTTCCCCTGGTTATTCAGTGCCAGGTACCGTTACTCCTGTTGTTATTTAGTATCAGGTGCTAGTGCTCCCCTTGATATTTAGTATCGGGTGCCGGTACTCCCCTTGTTATTCATTATCAGGTGCTGGTACTCCTCCCCTGGTTATTCAGTACCAGGTACGGGTACTCTCCTTATTATTCAGTATCAGCAGATACCGAGAGGTGTTGGTACTCCTACAAGAAAAGAACTGAGATGCTGGTACTGTGTACTGGTGAGTACCAGCCCACTTCAAACACTGGTTATTCCCATGATCCTGACCGAGGCTCTGACCCCTGCTTCCTTGGACCATGGAGACCCCACCCTTCTGGCCAGGAATGTGTGAACATCAGGTGAAGATTATTCTCTAGCCCCTTTCAGATATGCACTGCTACCTGGAACTTTCTGAGACGTGACCCAGAGAATTCACTGTGAGCGAGAGGCTGTGTGGATGATGTCCTCATTATGCCATTACCACAATAACCAAAGAATTAAAACATCCAAGAGCAAAGAAGTAGAGCCATTGACGCGAATAAGACCTCAATAACCATGTCTAACTGGAGATGCAGCACCTTCTGTTAACAGTGCTGTAAACAAGATACTGTGATTTCTGCAGCATACCTTTTGCATTATGTTGTGCCATCTGCATGCTCAATCCAAGCACCACCCCATGTCTAACCCAACCAGAGTATTTATCGTAGGTGTGAATGCATCTGACACGGAAAATCTCTGGTTATATGCAGCATGTGTGAAAGGGCAACTTCAGAATATGTCTGGACCTGATTCTACAGATAATGTCTGAAGTTCATGCGTGAAAATGGCTTCTGAGAGTGCTTTGGGTGCGAATATGGACGCGTATCACTTCCCTACCGTAAATGGCAATAGACCAGAACCTTCCCACACTCTGCAGTGGCATCAAACTTAATCCTATTATAAAGTTGCCTAATCCTGAAAAAATGGCCAAATCATAGGAAAATGGCTTAATCCCTTTTGTAAATTAGTCAAGTCCTACAATAAATTTACTCCTTCAGTTAAAGCTGCGTAATTCAAAACTGGAATTATACTACCTCTGTCCTTTTATATTTATTTAGCAGACACTTTTATCTAAAGCAACACATTTTTTTAAGAAAGCAGGGTCAGACAGTCCCTGAAGCAACTGGGATTAAGGGCCTGGCTGAAGGCCCCAATGACAAAATCACTCCTCTGACCCTGAAAAGAACCAATGACCTTCTGATCGCGGGCACAAACCCACCGAGCCGCAAACCATCCACCTACAAACTATCCTTCCAGTGCTGTTCTTTGTCCCAGCATTGTTATCACTATCGGCGTGACTCTGAGCATCTGCACGTGGGTGTGTGTGTGGGTACACCAACCCACGTTACACCTGTGAGCATGAGCGAGTGAATAATCCATAACACACTGCCTCAGGCCTCATCTGTTTATCTTCTTGTGAACGGAGCAATAAAGACTGTTCTGCATTTTACACTCGGTGTGGCTCCGCTCCCGGCGTGTTTAACCACAATGGACTGATCGTTTGCAGGCCGCTTTTCATCTGTCAGTCCTTTTTCATCTTTCCATCTTAATCTGGGCCGAGCCGGGCGCTTTCAGAAAGAGATTCAGGGAAATTCCCTCACTCGCTTTGATCACTGACACTAAGCTGCTCAGGTCACTTACTACTGCTCAGATAAAAAACACCCAAGAAACACTGCACTGCTGCCAAGATCTGGATGCAGGTACCATGCCTCATTGTTTATTGATTAGCTGTACCAACTTATTATAGGTCCACCGATATTTACTATGGATGTCCTAAACCACTTTTTTTGATACCCTGATGCCATCCATTCAATATTTTCCAATCCACTTATCCTTAGGGCATGAGGCAGAGAACAACCCTGGACAGGGGGCCAGCCTATCGCAGGGCACACTCACACACCAGTCACTCACACATGCA
>JAABNY020000001.1:48540622-48556820 GCA_015164015.2 Brevimyrus niger
GCGTGGCCAACAAGAATAGGATTAGTTTTTGTGAGGATGTGTGGCCAACCGGAATAGCATTAGTCTTTGTGAGGAGGTATAGCCAACTGGAATGGTTCCAGTGGCTTCTTTCCTGAGGACATGAAATACCCTGGTGCCCCCACAACCCCATACTCATTTCTGAGAATAGTCATACATTCCCCTCGACTGACACTGTCAACTTAACTTACTATTTTTAACCAGAGTTGGAAAAGCTGTCTATAAAGAATTACAGTCACAGAGTACTCAACTGGTTGGCTGAAACAAAATCTTAGTCTGGATTTTATTTTCTGGACTTCAAATTTCCACTTCTGTTTTTAACCAGTTTATTGTTAGTAACTATATTTATTTCACTCCATTATGCTACTGCTATCCTACCTATTGCTTACCTACACATTGCACCATTTAATTCTTTTATATTGCTTGTTTTATAACGTTATATTGTCACCTCAAGGTGCTTTACAAGGGTGTTTTGTATTATATTTCTACATCATTTATACATAATGTATATTAGGTATATGAGAGGAGTAGTGGCTCTGAGTCAGGGGATCTGTGTCAGCAATCAGAAGGTTGCTGGTTTGAATACCATGAATGCCAGCAGTAATCCTACTGTGTTGGGCCCTTGATCAATGCCCTTAACTTGCAATTGCTTCATCCTGGGTATGATGTTAACTTCCATCCAGCCCTGCAAGGAGGTCCTCCAATTCACAGGTAAATTTGGGTTGGTGGCAGAATTGGCCCTCCAGCCACTGAAAAAAACACACGCTGTTCCATTTGAACTAATATGGTGCTGAAAACCCTCCCCTTTGTGTCTTGCTGTCTGTATGTTGCACCGTGGTCCTGGGGGAAGGCAATTTCATGCAGCTGTGTACAGATGATATGACAGTAAAGTCCGCTTGACTTAACTTGAACAGAGCTGTAACAGGGCTTGATATGAGCGGCGTGTCTTCATTTGTGTGACTGTCATTGATTGGCCGATGCAGACCACATATGAAAATTGGCGCGATAAGATTACATACTCAGTGGTTTGCTCGTTGTCAGCAAGTTGCGCTGCCCTTCAGTGTTGGACTAAGAATTTCAATCTGCTTTTGTAATTTTACAGAGAAAAAAAAAATTAAAGCCTGCTGAAGAGGCGCTTAAATTAAAGCCTGTCGAGAAATCGCTTACTTAAAACACGTTTTTAATTAAAAATAAAAAAAGCCGCTAAACTCAAACAGGCGTAATGCTTATTTGTCTTTTATAAATTAAAAAAGTTTCAAAGTTAAAACTAATCGATTAATGCAAATTTGTCTTTCTTGCTTGTTTTATCAGCGTGAAATCCCTGTGGATAAAGCTACAGCAGCTCATGGCCTAATTAAATTTGCTCTACAGTACTGCCTGTTCAGTGCCGGGTCGCAGTAAGCCTGGGGCTTAACCCAAGAGGCATGAGCTGGGGAAACCCTGGGCGGGACGCCCGTCCATCACACGGCAATCTGGAGATACCACTACAGCACATATATTTTGGGACATGTGTTTTTGCTAATTTAATCTGAAATGTGATTCACTTTCAGTTCCTCTGCATTGTGATCAGAGAATTAAATAATAAAGAATTTAAGAGAAGTCATTTTAAAGCTCTGAACTTGCTATCACAAGCCACTGACTAGAAGTATACCTGCTCCCCCCCATCCCCCCCCTGATGGTCTGAATCCTGTCACCAGCGCCCAGGATTAGGATGTGAGATTCAGTGAGGATTGCCAAGATTGTATTTAAGATTTCCTAACCTGTGAGCTCTTTAAAAACATTCACAACCTTCGGAATATTTATAATATGATAAGCAACTCTACCATCTATTAAGTGAGTTAAATTGAAACTCTCCTGAGACATTTTACATTTATTTAGCAGGCGCTCTTATCAATGTGGACATTTTGTCAAGAAAGTGGGGTCAGACATTCCCCGGATTTTAAGGTGTTTTAAACTATAATCTTTGAACAATAAAAGATCTAGATGTGGCCATATTACACGTATGAAAGGTGTAGCGTGTGCTTCTCTGTATAAGAAAACTGCTTCTGCCAAATGAATATTAATGATGGCAATGATCAAAGTTGCCTAAAATTTTTTTTTTGCTTTTGGTCTTAGTGTGCTTTGAACATTAAAGCCAAACTGAATGTGCCAGAGTGACTGAAATCTCTACAAACAAATCAGAAAGATTAATAGTGCCTCCAGACGCAAACGGAACTTAAATCCGGACATCCAGATTCGTTTATTGATCTTGCATGTAAACAGGGCGATGCGGAATGACCCCCATTTATTCTCTTTTTCCAGCTGCATGTGTGTGTATGTGTGACATTTTCGAAGAACGCCGGTGTTTTGTATCATATCGCATATTTCTCCGCGATGGACTGATAGTCTCGCGATCAAAAGAAGGCCGTACTGTCCAGAAATCCTTTTAATCCTCCTGTTCAAAGAGAGAAGTAATTACATCCCTTGTCATGGCTGCTTGAAAGTTCACCCCTTGGCCACGGGAGAATTCTCCAAATACCAAGGGCACAAGGACACACGCAGAGAACAAAAGAGATGTCCGTGTCAGGCATATACGGACTGGCGGGCCAATCCACTAGAGTGTATTTTCCTTTGTTTCTCTTAACTGGTTTCAGAAGAAACTCGTTTGAGTAATTAACCTTGTCGAAGACGGCAAAAAGTTTGAGCCATATCATCTTTTACTGTCCGAGTATGAATGTATCGCTCTCCAAATAATTAAAATGAATGAAATTATCGTGATGATGATGCATCGGATTCTCTGGACGGCGGCTGATCGAAATGTAATTGCTGTAGTTCTGGGACGGACCGAATTTTTCACACGAAGGTGGGTTTAAGAACGTCTGACAGAGTCATCCATCACACGTATGACAGCCGTTGGGGAGAGGAATAAATAAATATTTATGTCGCAAAGGCTGTAATTGCTCAAAAGGAAGCTTATCGGTGATCAGAAATGAAAACACCTTTGAGGAAATGACATCAGAGGTAGATGCCCTAAGCCATGTGACAACGCAGGAGTTTATACTAATGAAAAGCAGTAGGGCGGACTTCCGGAAATTAAATAAGACCTTTGTTACAGTAAGGGGGCTGCTCGAAGACGAAGCACGGATACTGAAAGAATGGGTGATCTCTCAAAAGATCAATTCACAATGTCACATAATAAACACAAAGAGCAGAGCGCAGTGTGATGGTCTCTTGTGTGTTTTTCCTATTCGATTCTCTGAATCGTGGCATTGTGAACTCCTATTCAGCCATCCTTACCGCTTCCCATAGCTGGCAAACTGACCTCCTGCATAGGATCACATTTGGTATTTCGTAACGACATTAAAATTACTTGGTAGAATGCTATGCATTCATGGCGTGTCTCCCTTGGACCCAGGACCTCTTGTCACTATGTTCAGATGTCTGAGTTACATAAAAAGCTCGTCTTTTAATCATTGTTCTGAGAATCTGTATATGTATGGGTCACTATTAATCCCATGGTAATGCGTTCTAATGTTCTATGAGGAATGTGGGTCATTTTACTATCGTGTTACTTATGCCTGCGTGTGTGTGTGGGGAACCAGCTGGTAATGCGAATGGAAAGTTTTATGCTCCTAACCTGCTGTGGGAATCGATTCACCAATTGATCAACCCTTCAACAGTTTTGTTGGGCAGATGAAAAACACGGTGCTATGAAAATATCATGCGTCTATGTATATCAATGAGCAAGAGGTTCATAACTTCTGAATATCACTGGTGCTAGGGATGTACGCAGAATTGCACAGGGGCACAGCCGAGGTACTCCAGAGAGACATAAATTTATTATATCTATGATTTATCACATCGGTAGTGCCATGCCTTATAAATCTCTTTCCATAAGCTAGACTTATATGTATATCCACAAACACATCTCCGTTCTCCAGGTTTTCATTTCATGTACTTTTTCAGATTTATAGGAATTGTAGTGTAGTGAAGTCCTGTATTTGGTGCAAATAGGTGACACTTAAATATTCAAACAACAATATATGTTTTCTCATATCTTTTGTGTTTAAGAACTGTTATGCCCATAGCTGTTTGTCTTTTGTAATCAACAATAAATGGTGACACTGATGAGCCCGGCTGGCTATTTCTTTTCAGTATGAGGTTCCTGGTTCCTGGTTCTGGAGGAACATGACGCTAAGTGAGGAAGACACCGGCACTGCCGGCAAACCACGCTCTCATTACTGCTGCCGCCGCGTGGGACAGATGCTCGGGCTTCTCAGCCAAATTTCTGCCCCCTTCAGCTTGCTGGAGCATGATCAGCGGTGACTGCAATCACGGCCCGATTCAGCTGTCTCCGTCTCGCCCAATCCGGCCCTTTGGCGGCGGTGCAGAGAACCAGGCCTTTTCTTTTCCAGATGGATCAAGAGTTTCTCTCCAAACCCTCTTAAACTGGGGGCCCCAGGGGAAAAAAAAACATATCTTGGATCTGGGACTGACTATGGCACCAGCCACACTTAAAGTCACTCATTTGTAAGTAATTCATTTTGTATAATTCATCCATTAATCTACCAATTTTCCAACAGTGTATCTTGTCCAGTGTCACGGGAGTGGGGTCTGGAGCCTATTCCAGGCAGCAGAGGACACAAGGCTGGGGTACACACTGGACAATATGTAGTATAATTCAGTTTGTTAATTCAGGTCTAATTTATGATTCCTTATTTCAGATCTGAGTCATTTGCAGTGTGAGCCCTTCGGCTCCGAATCTTGCAGGTTTTATAAAGTACTTAGTAATTAGTATCTCACCTGTTCCTTGAGTGGTAATGCCTGAGGTAAGGTTACTTCCAGCAGTTATCATAAATCATAATGAGGAAGAGCTTTGGAAGTGTAAAAATTAGCTAAAAAAAATGAGTTACCCTAAAATGTCTTATGAACTTTTGCTCCAGTAGGAAAAGCATTGTTAAAAGGACCCCCCACCCCAAGTTATGCCAAAATAAATAAATGCAGCAATGCATTACTGAATGCCAGGGGCCATTCTAAGATTTTGTTTTTTATTTGTGGTCGGGGGGAGAGCGGGTATTAGTGGGGCCAAAATTCATACAGAGGGTCCAAACTTCATTACCCAATAATATGTTTTGTATCGGTGAGTGACAGAAGAGGGGGTACTGCAGGGACCAATCAGTTTTATGCTGGGGCTAGTGCTGTTGTGGCCCCGCCCCTGTACATGCCCCTGCTGAATGGAGTGACTGCATTATATCCGCTTCTCGCACCAGTTGTACGTGGAATAATCTGCCCTGTGATATATCTGCAAGCGCCCTTTAGAAGCCGTAATCCTCTTTTCTCTGCAAATACACTTGTATCTCTTATCATGCACAGGGGGGAGGAACTCTTTCCCTAAGAAGGTTAGCATGTATTCCGTGTAGCATCCCCCTCAGCATTCGCCGCCTGCTGTCATCTACCGCGTCGTCTTTTTGTTTGGCTCCTGAACCTGAGCCGACAGAGGAGTCGCCCCGCGCCACGATTTCGAGAAGCTGCCGAGGGACCCGCGCCCAGCTGGCACACCCCCCCTCATCCGTCGAGCTTGCGTTGTCTCATTGGCATGACTCCCATGATTATGCCCCACCTGTTTTTGTTTGACTCGGCCAATGAGGCGTGAGGACACAGATCACTGTTGTGATTCGCTGATAATCATTCGACTGTAACTGAGAGTCCGAAGCATGTCCTTTGTACAAGGAAACTGGGCATGAAAAAGCATTACATTAGTTCACTGGTATCTTACTGCCCTCTGCTTTACTACTTAAAACCCCATTCACATTTTTATTCACAAAATGTTTTATTATCATTGATTAAATGTTCTCGTTATTTCATTATATTATTTCAAATGGAATGTCAAATCAGAAACTTAAATAGTGAATACAGTCTATTAATGAAGCGCAACAAAATCAAAGCTATAGGAAAATGAAACTCAAAGTATGTTTTTTCTAAATGAGTGGAGAGGTGGTGGGAAGTAGTTCTGCAGCATGATAGAATCTGGAAAGTTCTTAAATTGATAGAGAATAATTTCTCCATTAATTCGAAAAATGACACCGAGCTGGCCTTGGTGAGGCCTAAGAGAGCTGGCGGAAGGTATGCAGCCATCTGGGCTGAATAACTTGTTGGGTTTAAGGTAGTCTGGGCTAAATGGACTTTATCATTGTTCACTTACATTTAGCCCACATTACCTTATATTAGACAAGTTATCAGCTAAGCAAGACATCCTGCTTTGTGTAACATCCCCCAATCCCAAGAGGAAGCACATCAGCATTGCACATCGACAGCTTATATGTCACCGTTTATTCACTTTTTATTGACTCTCAGATATATTTACTCTGCACTGTTCAATCAAATCATTTAATAGCATAATTTGTGAGGGCTTTCAGCGCAAGAGTTCTGCGTTCATATTTCTTTCTTTCTTTCTTTCTTTCTTTCTTTCTTTCTTTCTTTCTTTCGTTTTGCCTTGTTTAGCTCGATTTTCTTTCCCTTTAGCCACACAACCTCTGCCTTAGTATGTCAAAATTACTTTTCAGTATATAGGAAACTATACAAACCAACCAAAACATTTAAACAACTGACAGGTGAAGTGAATAACATTTATTATTTTGTTACAATGGCACCTGTCTATATATATGAGACAAGGGCACAGGCAGTTCTTGAGGTTGATGTGTTGGAAGCCGGGAAAATGGGCAAGTGTAAGGATCTGTGTGACTTTGACATGGGCTAGTTGGGCTAATTGTGATGGCTAGACGTCAGAGTCAGAGCATCTCCAAAACAACAGGTCTTGTGGGGTTATCCCCAATATGCAGTGGTCAGTACCTACTAAAAGCCGTCCAAGGAAGGCCAATGAAACAGCAACAGGGCCAAAGACCCATTCATGCACATGGGGAGTGAAGGTTAGCCCGTCCGGTCTGATTCCACAGAAGAGCTACTGTAGCACAAATTGCTGAAAAAGTTTACTGCTGGCTATGATAGAAGGGTGTCAGAACACACAATGCATTACAGCGTGCTGTGTACAGGGCTGCATAGCCTCAGTCTGGTCAGTCTGGTCAGAGTGCCCATGCTGACCCCTGTCTTTATCTCAACTCACAGTGCACCTGTACCAGATATTTGGTGTTCCTGATTGGCTGGGAGCTAGGAGGGAGCAAAACGTGGACTGTCTGGGGTTCCCCGAGGACTGGGTGGGAGAACACTGCTTTAGAGTACACAACAATTTTATACATGGTATGTGATTTATTTAGGACATTTTACTGCTGTCTCATGGTACCTTTTCTGTTTTTATTTGTTTGCTCCTTTGTCTGGTTCTTGCTGCTCCATTCTACTGCACATGAGAATCAGCAAAAGTCGCAGAGAGCTGTAGGAAACCGGGTTTTAATTGCAACTGGACGTTTATTGGACAGATGTATTGGTTTCACCGATTCTACTGGCCAGTGCAGAAATGAATGCAAAGTTTTTAAAAGATGAGACAGAAACAATGTCATACTGTCATGCTTGCAAATACAAGTACTTTATTGCTTGTTTTTGAATATGTCTAGTTTGCAAATGTTTGTGGTTTTTGTGTTTTGTGTTTCAAGAAACTGTTTCCTCTGACCTGCTCAGAAGCAGCCCTACCCTACCCTGCTCACACATACAGACAGGCTGCTGCTTCGTGGTTGGAAATGTAGACATGTCATTGGACTGGTTTCCTGGTAATAGCTGGTGAGAATTGTTTTTGGTACTCAATAATGTTACTTGGTCCAGAGAATCATATTCCTCTCCGACAGGTGGACAGGACTGTTTTTCTTCTATAGAATCTGACCAGGGCCCTAGGATAGCTAAATTAATCTCTGTCACATTCCATCAAACCCTTGGATGCTTAAAGGTCAGTCTATTGTCAAGGAAAATTCAATTTGTCAACCTTTTAATGTGCCATGGTTAAAAAAAAGAAAAAGAACTTGTTTGCTAAGGAAGGAACGGAAGACATTTAATCTTATTTTAGACCGGATGTGGAAGTTCACACGGAGGTTTAAGATAAAAGGACAAACGTCATGATTAAGTTACATGAGATTTTCTTTCGCTACATTGAGGTGGAAGAATACACTCATTGCACATCAGCCAAAGTAACAAAGCCCCATAACTTTTCCGAGATTTTTAGATTTGCAAGCCTGAACACTCATAAGCACATCCAAGGCCAAAAGACAACAGAGAAGCTATGCACAGTGATCTGAGACAGTCAAATCCAGCAGCCCTGTGTGTCAAAGCCGGTATTTTCCTAGGATTCCTCCAGACCATTTCATGCCTGAAATACATTGATACGTTTTATATATCAGACGTCTGCGCTGGGTTTTCCAGCTCTAAATTGGGAAGTGGCACAAAGGCAGAGCGACAGTGACAGAGCAGGGACACAAGTGAGCATGAGTCCTGCTGATCTCTTTGAGACAAGAATCATTTCCTTTCTTTTAAATCTTAGCTAAGTAATCTCATACCAGCCAAATCACAAGTTAAGTCACTTAGAATATCACTATAATTAGGGAGCTTTACGAAGAATGGTATCTCAGAGAACCTAAGCAATTTTCTGTCATTCTGAAATAGAATGTGTTGATTGCAGTTTTTTTTCATGTGGCATATCATACAGCTGCAGAAACATGCCCTAGATCTATGTCATACAACTGCAGTTTTATACCTGTTGTTTTTTTTTTTTTAATTGGGGAGTTACTGTGCAATTGGGTCATCAGGTAATTCTATATTTTTTTACAGAGTGGTATAATAGGGGCAATAATTCATAAGGAGGGGCCAACCTTACCATTAACCAATAATATGTTTTGAATTGGTGAATGACAGGGGCACTCTGAGGGCCAGTGCGCTTGTGGCCCCGCCTCTGGGCTAATGGAAGTTCAGATTGAGGTCTTGTCCTTAAATACCTTAATTCCTCTACATCCTCAGAAGTGTAACAATACTAGCTGTTCTATGGGTTTCTGTTGTTTTCTGCCAGAAACAGTCCAGTACAGTACAGTTTTTGGAGTGTGTGGTACTTTCAGCTGACTTCAGTTTAATACAGATAGAGTCTGAGATATATTTAGAGAGGTTGAATATTAGAATATTGAATATTATAAAACAGCATCACCGACTGTAAGAAATAAAAGAAACCTGTGACTTCATGGGCTCCCAGCTTATCATTGGCATTTCCCAATGGTTGTGGCTCAGGGAAGGATCCCCCAGGCCCTGCAGAGAAATGCTCAGTCACTCCTCCACAGGGGATCCTTGCTACACCACATCTATAGCTGTACCCTGTGTTTTTCCCTCGTCATGCTGTTTTCACCTTCTACTCCTGCAAGATGGGGGCTGCAGTTACCACTGACAGTTTTGTAGATTTCAAAAATGTATTCCAGTGTTACGTTCAAGCGAATTCGATGTGACTATGGCACAGAAGTAGCTCATCAGTTTGCTCCATTAATGCGGCTGTCCTCTGCAGTTTCAGGCACACCAGATTGTGGACTGGTATCTCCGCCGCATCCAGAATCACTAAGGATGTAATTCCCAGCAGTACCTTGGCCAAGCCAGGGATGAAAGCGTGACAAAGTTATCCAGACTGTTGCACTGCAAAGTACCGAAGTTTCTTTTCTGAGCTGCAAATCCACAAAGCAGATTGAAGGACCAGCTTTAGGGAGCCACATACTCCTTTTGCGTAACTACTTTCCACTGCACTTGCATACCATGCACAGAAATAATGGAGCAATAATATCACAAACAATGAAGGCAAAGTACTGTGTTTTACATGGGCAACACAGCTTGGGCTTCTTATTTGTCTCAATCTCAGCATTGAAAGGATTGTTAAAAAATTCTAGACTGTTCTTCAGGATGCTAGAGGATCTAGCTTTTGAATCAATGATCGATTCAAAGCACAAGTACCATTTTCAAACCACCACTGTATACAGCAGATAGTGTTAGTGCAAAGGTCATTATTAACAAAGTAACCAACCATGTTAAATATTGCTTTTTTTAATCCTTCCTTTCAAAACGATTGGGGACACCTGCGCTGAACGGGATGAGCATTTTTTAAATGTTCTTCAAAAGTGATTTAAATATTGCGCTTTCAGGGTAACTAGTAAAGGACAGTAACATTACTCACATGGATGTTCACGGCTTCTGCCGGCAGCTATAAAGACTGACTTTGTTCTGTTTTGAAGTTTTTTTAAACCGCTGATGGAACATGCCGGCTTGTGACAGCTTCACCTCTTCGGGATCTGTGACAGCAGCCCTTGTTGGCACTTGTGATGGCACCTTCTTGTCTGGGCCTGTGACAGCGCCGTCTTGTCAGAATCCGAGACGGTACCGTCTTGTCAAGACCCGTGACAGGCTGTCTTGTCCGGGCCAATGACGGCACCGTCCCACGCCTGGTGCCGAATGACCAGCACCGCCAACAGGGTGAAGTGCCCAAAGTGGCACAGGTCTGTTTTCATCTCCGGCCGGCCCGGTACCAGATGAAAGCCCAAACCAAAGCCTGTCAGTGCTGGGCATCTCTGCTTTGGTCTGGAATGTTCAGCACCTCCTTCGGTTATTTCACTTGGAAAAATATCAAAAAGCGTCATTCAGCGGCAATGTTTACCACCACCGCTGTTTGTGTGGGGCTCTCGGGCGCCCCCTGTTGGCCACAAACAATCACTACACTAAGGGTCTCGGCAAAGCCCTGGGGGGACTTTTTGAGTGGAGCCCTAGAAACAGCAAACTGCCCCTTCCACATATGTTCATATGTGTAAATCCTCTGCATTGTCTTCTGTCACGTTTTTGTCTCAGTAAATGTGTAATGTGGGACCTGTACCGGTTACACAAACAGCAGACACAGAGCAGAAGAACCAAACGCTACAGCAGTCATTACCAGTCACCAGGAAGAGTGTTACCTGGACTGAATCTTCAATTATTCATTCAGCTGTTTATTTCTTTTTTCCAAGGTAACAAACCATTACGTCTTGCAGAACCCAGGCCGATGTCATTAAAAACTTACCAATTATTTTCAATGAATTGTGACGCTTTAATTGTGAAACTGTATTTTACACAAATGAGTTCAGTCTAATAAGGAACTGAATAATATAATGTAATACAAAGCAGTAGCACAATAAGATGTTTATTTAACAGTCTTGCCGCTATTGCATAGTTGAATTAATGAAAACTAAAGCACTGGGATTTTGGATTTTTTTTTTCTCGTAGAAGATTAAAAGATTCAAGCCCATTAGGACAAAGAGTGTAGCAAACATCTATGGAATGATAAGCTGTTTATAGACAGAAGAGCTGCTGATTTTTAAAGCCAGTATTTGTTGACACAGAGATGGATTTCAGTCTGTTGGTCTTATTCCCTTTTCTTTATTTACTTTACTTTGTTGGAGAGAGTTTGTATGGGTGGATTTCATAATGTATTCTTGCTAATGTCTGAGAAAATGCATGTATACATGTACTCAGCTCATACTCTGGATGCACTCAGAAGTTTCCCATTTTAGGTTATTTATCCCACGCCGGCGTCTGAAATTAGCCATTGTCATTTTTCACCTTCTCCACAAGTGTCTACCCCTTTAATGAATACTCTCCTCTGTGGTTTGCATTCAAAGTGGAATAAAAAAAACATCAGTTAAAAACGAAGATATACACACTTTAGCTCTCTGTTGCTGTGGCAGATGCTGTTTTTAGCTTTGTGAGTACACTACACAACAGACATTAGGGGTGCTACTATCAATCTGTGCTTGTTCAAAACCCTTTGCCCAGCTGGGGTGACGCAGTATATACTTCTGTAGCTTCACAAGTAGGAAGTTTTGCTAACAATGTACAGGCTGTTGGTTCAAATCCCAAGGTGCACACACAAAATTTTAATCCTTACTTCTGCTGTATATTATGTTGGGTACAAGTGTCAGATAAATGAATTAAAGGGGGCAGTTAGAACGGTAACAGTGACTGCGGAGGGGTCTTGTTCACCTTGAAATGGGGGGAAGGGTGAGAAACAGCATGTTCACACCAGGACCTCATACAAATGGGTGAACGTGAGTGTGAGATAAGGGTGTGGCTATGACCCAAATAAGGGTCCAGGTTGCACATTTCCAGAAATAGAGAATAATTTCCCTGAGTCATTTCTGTAAAGTGTGAATCACAGAGGGACCCAGAGGCTTCAGGGTATAACTTCTCCTCCTACCTCTTACGGGAAAACAGGCCCCATGGGAAGGTGACCTGCACAATAAATGGCATTTATACTACAAAGATGAAATATACTGCAGAGGAAGCTACTAGGTTTTCCTTTACCGGAATGACTTTTGGGTTTTGTGCCCGCGGAACGCGCCCTGACGATGACACATCGCTGCAAACACACAGGTGGTCCCATACACGTGTGCATGAGTAAACACAAACATACATATTCATATGAACCCAGCCTTGCTGGCTGGGCTCAGGCTTATGGGGGTCGGTATTTTCCCAGAATGTTCTGCTGACAAACCCCAGCGGGAGATGCTGGCTGAGTTTCCCTTTCAGGACTAAAGCTGCAAATATTATGTGCCTCTTAATCGCTATAGAGACGGCAATGCAGTTACGCAGAGAACATTCTGGATAATCGAGTCGACAAACAAAGAAAACAAAGAGAGGACAAGTACGATATACAGAGCATATCCATGGTAAACCTTCATGTGCCCGGTGAACATGGCTCTCGATATGGGCGTGTGGCTACAAATGTTGTTGGTTCAAATCCCATGTTCAGTCCCTCAGCAAGGCTCTTAACCCCCAATCGCTCCAGAGACTGACCCTGCTCTTTCAAAAATTTGGATAAACATCTGCCCAATAAATAAAATGTTATATAATACAAAAGGATACAGGAGATATGGGCTGCAGAAGAAAATCAGGGAGGGGATCCTCAAAACCACAAAGCATAAAGGTGGAATCCACCTTTCCAGATGGAAACTTCTGGAAGGATAAAGAATGTTTGTTTGGTATCTAAATGTCATCGAGGGCCTGTATTGGCATTAACTGAAATGTCAGCGGTGAAAGTGTGAGAATGACCCCACATAAATATTCTCCAATGTGCAGGGAGAGAATCTATATTTCAGCTTTGCTCACGCTATAGAAGCAGGGATCTCCATATTGCTGACATATATGGTACCATTCTGCATTTAACGCATCCATCTTGATCGATCTCATCAAAAGCGTCGATAAACAAGGATGAGTTACATGTCTCCGGTGTTTGACGGTCTCCCCCACCCTGCACCGTTTATGCTACAAATTATTTGACAGCAAAAAAAAAAAATGTGAGACTCAATCAGAAGCATGACAGCCTACCAGTGGAGGGAAAAATATATTGCAAATCTTCGGTTTATGGAGATCAAAGTCAGGGGTTCATGCGTCTGTCTGGAATTGCTTTCTCTAGGCAGAATCTGGCTCACCCGACAACATCAAAGACCTGGAACCTCGGAACACAATTCATCCAAGATTTTGTTCATCAACATGCAGATGAATCAGGCAGTTATTTGAAAATAAATAAATAAAAACCATTTTTTTTTCCCAGTCAAAGAGTGGGTGTGGTTCTGGCCTATAGTTCCTACTTCAGGTTAATGTGATCCCTTGTTGACAAAGTTGGCCCAACTGGTTCCGGATCAGTGAAGGATGCGACTTGGGTATCAGTCTTATTGCAGTGGTTAATAGGAGGCTGGTTGCCACTGATACAGAGGCTTAGCTACAGGTGGGTGGGGTATCATCACCTGGTGGGCAATGACCTAACGGGTCATTTGCCAAATAGAAGTAGACCAGCCATTAATGAATTAATAAAATAGTCTTGGCACCCCCCTTCCCACAGAAGAGAAAATATGATTCAGTTCCACCCCCTTCAAAATTTTGACTGTCACCATCCACGCACATAATTCTAACATTGGCGCCAACTGAACCTACCTGAATGCCCCTCCGCCCCCAGTATGGCATCTGGATAACACCACTGCGCTGATATTTAATAATTCGATAATGAGCATCTAGGCTATATCCCCCACTTTCCCAGAAATGAGGTTACCACTTCTGGGGCTGTATTGATCATTTCCTCACCTTACTGGTTGAAAAAAGGACGTTTTCAGAGGCATGGTGATGAAGCTTTACTTCCAAATAAATGGATCAGAATAAAAACTTTGCTTTCTAAAAGAGTCTCGTTAATGTTTTGCATGAACGCGCAAATCTGTGGCCTCTGCTTCCTGTCACTGTTATTCGCCTAAATAACGATAATTCAGCATGCCTTCATAATTGGGAAAATTAAGTCCTAAAAAACTTTTATTTTCCGTGCCAGTGTCATATCGCATTAGTGCCCCATCTTGCGTGACGGTTTTGAAGTCCTTGCCCAAACATGTACGTGCCTGTTTATTTGGGCATGACAGCGCTGTGGACAAGGCAAATATACAGGTCCGTCTGTAGCGCTTAAGGAGCAGCTTCTCCTGGACAGCAGAGAGAACAAGAATCTGTGTGTCTGTGGTACGCGCCTGGATCTTTAATCACCCCTGCGAGAGCCTCGGGCTTCGACAGGGCAGGGCTACCGATATGCGCTATTTCATCTCCTTAGCTTCCAACCTGAGACAGATATGAAAGTATTAATATGATTTATTGGGCTCCACAAGCTGAGAAATGAAAAGTGTCCTGATTTAATAAACCGAGACTCTCGCCCAGATGATCGGGTCGGGAAAGTGCTTTAGCCAGTCCCCTTTTTTTCTTGAAATCTCTTTCATTGAAGTACCATTTCCACCAATTTAAGCCAAGAAATTGGTAGGACGGGACTGTCGGTTCCGGCTGTTCTCAGGTGCTAAGAGGTGTGCGGGGGAGGTAAGGAACCTACAGAGGTGGTAAGAGGAGCTCTTGCTGTATGGGAAATACCTTAAAGTTGAGGCCTCAACAGACCAGCTCACCAAATCGCAAGGCAGGCAACCTGCTCGGTTCTCTGTGTGCCCTGTCATTTTGTCTGATATGTCAATCAGGAACTAAATTTGGGCTTTTGGTAAACAGCGCTTTGTAAAATCTCTGCGAAATGTGACATTTCCGTGTGGCAGAAATCCCCCCTCCTCCCGAGTGCTATTTTCTGTGAAAGGAACCTCAGAGACGAGGCAAACTGGAAGCAAGAGACGATGTATAAAAATGGGTGAAATGGCAGGAAATGAGCAAACGCGTCGGATAGGAAGCTCTCATCTTAATCATGGCTTGGTTACACCCTGCTCTAACTCATTAGAGTGTATTGCTGTTTATACACTGTGTTTGTGTTCTAAATGAGGAGCAGGCTAAAATATACACATAACTATTGACATCGTTGAAGCTCGGGTGATACGGCCTCCCCGTTTGGCTAAGCAGAATGACCCCAGCCAGGAGCTCCTCTTCATTTTGGCCACATCGTTTTGCCAGGAACATGTGAGTGAATCATCAAAGCAGCCGTTTCCTTGTTCAGTCTGCATTTGTGTTTGTATTTACCAGCCTCTGGCTCTATCCAATCACGTGTGCGGGTGTGTGCACACGCTTCCATCTCTTTGTTTGCTGGCGTTCCTGGGCCATGCTGGAATGCTCATACTCTCGTGATCTCATCTTCTCACCTGAGATGTCCTCAGTCGGCTCCCGCTGACCTGAAAGAGCAGCGGCTCTGTTCGGGAGGCCCCACAGGAATCTGTGAACTCTTCACCTGTCTTGGAGAGTGATTCCAGCAACCCAGAGGAGGAACCTCATTTTGGTTGCATGTGCTGGTGATCTCATTTCCCAAAGAGCACACGTGCAGATAGTGATGTGAATCTCAAAGCCGGGTCTGATGACTTCTGTGGTACCGCCGTGGACCATTGCAGTGTCTGTAAAACTGCGGCCACTCAACTGATCCAGTTATCAAGCTGGAGGTACTTAAACTCCTTGGATAAACTGATTACGCATCCCATTAGAAAGACTAAACATATTAAACAAAATGACTTGGCCTAAAACATCATTCTCAATATCACAATTACCAAGAAATTCATTTACGTACTCCTAATAAAACAAAACCACAAAATAAACAATAAAATAAATCTAAATTGTAAGCTGTAGCAAAGTAGAAATATATTACTACAGTGTACAACAATTGAAATACATTTCCCCCTATTTTTAGCATACTACAACATCCATCCATCCATCCATTTTCCAAACCGCTTATCCTACTGGGTCGCGGGGGGTCCGGAGCCTATCCCGG
>JAABNY020000001.1:48564751-48575096 GCA_015164015.2 Brevimyrus niger
ATCTGGATGCATGCGTGTGTGCCTTCACTGTGCTCAAAGTCTCAGCTATAGAATCTCAGGAGATTCTATATACAATATTATATATACAGACTGTCCCATACTTACAACACACTTAATCAATTTTTTATAGGAAGTACATGTATATAAAAAATAATTACACCTGGGATTGCTGCGCTACCTAGTTCACAATGCGTGGCATACAATAGATGCAGAGGAAATGTACCATATTGTATGGCAATGGAACTTTCCCAGTCTCATTCTCACTCCTAAAATTCGGTGTGATTGTCCTATTGTTGCATACGTCTATTTTGATGTGCGCCCTCTACAGTATATCAAAATGGCACACAGTGGTCTGTCAGGTAAGGTCTGTATTTGTACTGACTTAGCTAGCTGATTTCCCTGTGTCTCAGACAGGGGGCGCCAGCAGTGAGGTTTGCCTAGAATGCCATGTGGGCTTCGCCTGCCACTGGACTTTTATGTGTGTTGTTGTCATTTGACACCCACTCCAGTGTGTGTTTAAGGTGGCATGTTCCCCCTGTACTTATGGGAGTTCCCACTGGGTACTCTGGTTTTCTCCAACAGTCGAGAAGTATATGGTATAGCTGGATTGATCTATCTAAATTGCCTGCAAAGGGCTCCAGTGTACCCCCAACCCTGCAATCAATTAGTGGTAATCGATTGATCGATCCATCCATCCATCCATCCATCCATCCATCCATCCATCCATCCATCCATCCATCCATCCATCCATCCATCCATCCATTCATCATCTTCCAACTGACTCTCCAGTACCAGGTCACAGTCTGGAGCCTGTGGCAGAATAACAAGTTCATGGACTCCTAGGCTACACTTAGCTTAGACCCCTCTTCTGCTCTCACTCCCCAAAATGACCCAACAATTAACTATAATTATTACATAACAGTAACTATTAAATAATTTCTATTAAGTCAATGAGAACGTGACGCTGTGTCAAATGAAAGCAGCCACATCAGAAGGACGACAAACCTGCAAGCTTTCACTTCAGTCATATGCAGCAACCAGAAATGACCTCTCTGAATAAATGCATCTTAACAGCGGTATCCTTAATTACACTCTGATCCAGTGCATGTGAACTCCATCCTTAATGTGCACTTAAGATACATTTACCATAGTTGGCATAGGCATAGATAACTTTACCGAGGAGCAAATTCCAAATATGATATTAAACAAGTTCCTACTATTCAATGTTATCCTCATTGCTTTCCTGCGTAAAGCTCATTGTTTGGGCTTGAAAAAATTATTTTACGCAAGAGACACACTAAATATATGCATATCAGAAATATACAACAGGATAAAGAATGCCAAAAAAGAGATTCATTTAGAATTGGTCTTTCCATTCAGTTTTAACCAATCACCAACTTGCGCAAACAACCAATCCAAAAAGGATCCTTTTAAAAAACTGTAATAATAAAAGAAAGCAAACGACAAATAGGGGCCCCCGGATCACTCGGGGCCCTTAGGCTGCAGCCTAGGTAAGCCTGTTCACTAATCTGCTCCTGCCAATCTCACATGGTACAAGGGGGAACACAATGTACAAATATGTACAGCAATGTTAATTAGTTATACAAAATGTAAATCACTTAAATTGTCTTGCTACCGGCAGTCAGGTCACTGAGGTGTGTAAGCAAATACAGACCTACTTCTCAATTCCCCAACATCTCGGCGGGTTTGCCGTTGAGTATTAGACAAGATTTATAGAGCACATCCCAGCCTGTCTCCATGGGAGGGGGGAGGGCTGCTTCTGAATATGGGACAAGATTTATGAGGGAAAACTCTGCACGTCTAAACGGAGGGGCCACGTCGCAGTGGATCAGACGAGATTTACAGACACTCGGTGAGACGAGCAGATTCGAAAGATTATTCCTCATATGGGTCTTCAGTGTCATTTAGTGCTGCTGATTAGCCAATCAATGGCTCTCCGGGGAATGGAACAGAGAACGCATTCGTCTCCGATGTCCTGACCTAGAACCAGGCTAAGCAGGGCAATTTCCTCTGAGTGGGCAATAACCATCAGGGCCTTTATGCTCCAAATGTGATCTGATTTGGAGAAACGTTAGCGATGAAGATAAAAAGTCCGACTAAAACATCCACATAAGTCCAAAACGGGTTGAGAGATGCATCTCCACATACAGGAGAAGTGCAGTCATTACAGATGAGAAAAAAAATAACATATTAACCTCTGAGGCCAAATTAAAGAGAATTTGAATAATGGTTAATGGTATATAGGTATTTTTTTTTAGATGGAAGTCAGGCCAAAAGAAAAAACAGCTGATATCTTACATCACGTTTTCATATCTCACGACCTACATGGAGCAGGGATAAAGTGAATCGCTTCTCAAGCCCTGTGGAGATTGATATTTTAGATCCAAATAGACATCTGGGATTTTTTTCATAGGTGATCTTGGTCTCTTAGTAGCCTTGAGCTTTAACTTGAGGAATGTGAACAAAAAAAAATGTCTAATTTTTTTGCTGTCATTAAGTCAACCTAATGTTTCCATTGTCAAGATCAGACAGAATATTAGAAGTTCAAATTAGATGCAAAGATAATTACATATACAGATCCAGGTATTCTCAGAATGCCCTAATATGTGAATGCAGTTCAGTCATTTTATATTTTTATTATTTTGTTCCAACCCTACAAAACAAATTTGGTTCAACGAACCGAAGGCAACACTTCAACCCTGTGACCTTGCATCCAGCAGTCAGAGTTCTCCCTTCAACAAAGAAAAGACTGAAGACAGAATCATCATGTGTATTTCAGCGATGTCACACAGAACTTCCAGAGGAAAAGTGACTATGCTCATACTTTCAAACATAACAAATAATTAGGGCAAGAATGAATGGTACAGAACCCATGGACAAAAAACAGACTCGGTAATGTAGGTAATTTTGTTTCAGTGTCACTGTCACTGGGTGTAACCACACTCTCTAGGCCAATATGGAGTGATGTGACTCTGTCTGACGGTTTATTGATCCATTCCAGCTGCCAGCGAGACATTGATTTCCTTTGTGTGAGATCACGGACACTTGAAAGAAATTGGAGGGAAAAATAAATAATAAAAATTCATTCAGATGGCCGACTGAACCCAACAAATACGGTTTCATGCTTTCAGAGGGTTAAAAAAATGCATTTAAAAGCACAATTTAAGAATTCCATTCAAAATTACCCCACATTTTCTTTCATTTTGTTTCCAAAACTTCTTTCAAGGAAGATTCTTGAACAAGTAATGAAAGATGAGGTTCCATAATCCATAACATGAAAGGGCATGAAAAATGCATATTAGTCAGTTTTATTTTACTAATTAAATGACATAATGTGCTTTCTAGTAAACAATAGAGCTGACTAATAGTTTAAATGTGAACCCGGGTAGATATGGATTTGGATTGACATTTTTCTTTAAACCTAATGTACAGTTCTTCTGTTTCAGGCTGCTTGTAATTCATTTCTAGGTCCCTTCTCTCTTTAGTTACCTTAAATTACCTTTGGAAGACTTAGTTATTGCAGATTTTGTTGTAGAACAGAGTCTATATAAACTGGTGGCTTGCAGATCAAATCCTAGAGGGATGAAGCAAATCACACTACTGAGCAGCAGGGGGAGCTGTTGCACATTCATATCTCTCAATTCCTCCTGCTTCACCTCCCTCAAATTCCTGTTCCCCTAGGTGTACCTGCTTCCTTGTAAAGAAAAATGTCACGGTTCTGTTGCGAGATTAGAAGTTACGGTTTAAAGCACTTTAAAGCCACCGTGAGTAGTTTATAACCCCACCTCCCCCCATTCCTACCCCCTGTGGATCTCTCCAAAACCAGCCTCCTGAATCTCAGATACGCCGTGTCTGGAACTTTTCCTCAGAGAGCTTTATTTCCCAGTTTCCTCGCCAGGATTTTTCTTTTTTTGGCCGAGTGCTGGTCCACTTTTCTATTTCTAAACTCAGATATTTACTGAGGCAGGAAGGTTGAGTGCCCCGCTCAAGGGTACAACAGCAGCTGATGTATAGTATGAGATTGCAAGCCTGGAAGCCGGTACCCCATGATTTTGACCATGAACATGGGAGGGAAGGAAAGGGTCTCGATTGGCTGGAGCCTCTCCCATAGTTCCCTGCTGCAAACCCGCAGCTATGGTCTCATGAGGAGAAGCCGCTAACACTGAGCGCGAAGCTCCTTCACGCAAGAAAGGCCACCGCAGCCGGTGTTTAGCAAATATTGCTGCGAAACGTTCAGATGCAAGCCTGCGGCACACTGACGCAAACCCAAGAGCAAATACAAGTGCATGGCGCACGTATGACAGATGTTAACGCATTAGCCTTCCCTGGAAGGCTGGAGCTGCCGTACAAGGGCTGGCGAACTGACTAAACTTTCAGATTAATCTCTTATCAAACACCTAAAGCTGCTCAAAATCTATAATCAGATATCTAAATACCCATGAATTTATTTTCACTTTTATTTTTAGGGGATGGACGATTTGGTAATGAAATCCAGTTGACGAGCATCCATCAAGTCATTTCCCATCAAAGTGAGCAAATCGCTTATACATATGTATATATACTTTTTTTTCATTTGAATCTGTTTGGTTCATTGCAGCCATATGGCTTGCAGCCAAACTCCTAGCATTACTAACAGGTGTGCTCTCAGGAAAGGCCAGGCAAATCTGCCCCCTCCAAGCCATTCTGGGAACCTGTAAATAAGCTATCTTCACTGTAATAGAAAGGCTCTGGCCTGTTCTGAAGCTTGGCTCTAGCATCCAGTCAGTCTTCGTCCAGACTGTGAGATTGCAGCCCTCCCCTGGAGATCTCCAGTCCACCCACTCCCCTGCATAGAGGAGCTTGTCATAACGGGGGATGGTGACCATAAATGAATGTTAAATATGTACTTACTTTCTCAAAAAGCCTGTTTAAGGTTCTCAGTTAAAATGGCTGGGGAATTCTCTTGTTTTTTTTTCAGTGTAATGCTTTTACTATTTCGGTGGAACAGTGCGAGACACAGCATGACCTGCATCCTCACCCTTTCCCCAATGCAGTAGAACGTCGTCATTTTGCAGGATGCAATGCAATGGCCGACTTTCTCAGGAGACTTGGAGGAAATGTCTCCTATTTGAATCCAGAAATCTAAGGGTGAAAGTATATATCTGGCAAGACATGCAAGTGGTTACAAACTCATAATCTGTATGCAAGTAAATGCGTTTCTCATTGGCCGACCTTATCGACCCTGCCTGCATTCCTGAAACACAATTGGCTGGCTTGATGAATTCTGATTTCTGCTACCCAAAACAGCTGAAGTTGAACATAAAGATTGCGGCTACTCTTCAAGGGTCAGGACTTCAGCAACTACCTCTTTGTCTGGTGAACTTTGAAAAAAATCTTCTCAGGGTAAAATTGGTTTATTGTGTCTGAGGGATGGGTCACGTTTTCTGAACACGGCAGCAACACTACAGCACTGTGGTCACTGTTTCCCCTGAGGGATCTGTAGAAATAAGACGATACACGTGACCCTAATCCCACAGAAAGTGTGAGAGAGACCAGCTTCGAGAGATTGCCTTATGGGTCAATATCATGTCAGGATATTTGTTCCCTTAAAAGGACTAAGTTGCCTTATCATTGCTTGAACACTTTCAATGGATTTATCATCCTTTTGCCAACATAATCGATATAATTCGATTTGATCAAAGAATGCTGCTTGTGGCCGAGATCATGGCCATCGATTACATTTTATTTATTTGCTGTAGCAGACACAGTCCAATGCAACATACATTGTTTTGAGAAAGCAGGGTAATGCAGTCCCTGGAGCAGTTGTCAGTTAAGGCCAATAGACGATTGACTCTACCTACTACAGGATTTGAACCAACAACCATCCAATCACAGGCACAGAACCCTAATTCACACTGCCCTCAAACAACCTACATGGACCAGGGATCGAACCCCGGTCCAATAGCATTAGAGCAGCTATGCTAACTGCTACATTGCCAATTCCCCAATTATTCATTATGGTGACCTCTGGTCATCTCCAGCACTACAACTGCCAGTGTTTTTCCGACCTCTGTTAATCGACAGCAGCAACATACTTCGGCATATCACATCTTTACTAATGGGCCATCGCGTTAGCATAGCATTCACCCATCAAGAAAACAATGGGACAGCAAGTAATCCCCACTGTAGCAGAGGTACCATCATCACAAAAGCCGTAAAACCCTCAATGCAGTTGTGTTTGTCATATGTTTTAATGCTCATTGATTTAAGTATTAGTTTCGATAGATTAATCTTGTGAAATTAATCTTAATTCCGCACCAGTAATAAAATACAAGTCTCGCTTTAACATTAATACCAAATGAGCTGATCATTTTATTCCAGGGGTGGTAAATCTTATTCGCAAAAGGGCCGCTGTGCATGCAGGTTGTTGCTGCAGCTCCCTAATTACTTTACTAATTAGAGGACTGATTGCGTGAGTCCTCCTCACATCTGGGTTTGAACAACTGACCTAAAGGTTACCCCCAAATCTTGCATACGCGGATAAGATTGGCCACCGCTGCTTTATTCGGTATTACAATTGGCCGTGAGTGGTCTTATCATTTAAAAAAAAAAAGGGTTAAAAAAAAGTGACACAGGTAATGTTTTCTCATATTTATTTTATATCTGTGAGAGTAACAACACAAACGGAACAGCAAGCTGCCTCAGCTGAAAGCAGTGCATGTGACAATTCGTTCCAAACAAAACGTACATTTTTATGTGTTTTGCCTTGATGATTTGTGTAAAATATGATACCGTTGTTAAAAAGTGGAGACTTTGACGAACATGAAATCACCAACAAACTGTCTATTTATCCAATATTTTGTATAGTACATGGTGCATTTGAAAGCCTTTGAGCCTGACAATGTCACGACAGAGCAACCACTGCGCTAAGAACATTATGGCTTTTCGGGTGAGGGTGTTAGATTCACCGCTTTCATTAGCATTAACAGCACATTAGTGCAAACAACAGGCCTACGTCTTGTTTGGCAGTTAAAGGAGTTTGACATTCACTGCCATGGGAAACGGCAGTTCTAGTGCTAGGTTTACCATTATCAGCAAGCCGCTGTTCCTCTCAAAGTCTGGGATCATTTCTGTTACAGGGCTTCTTTCCTTGCTGCCCAGAGCAGTTTGAATTTCCCCGGAATGGCCTTGTGCCCATGCATATGTCTGTTTCGGTCCGCCATGGAATATACATTTTTTTGGTACCATGTTGGTCCTGATTTCCTGGAACTGGGAACGCCTTTCAGTCTGGGAGGCTGTCTAGGCAGCCGAAACAAGGCCCACTAATTAAACAAAACCCCAGCTCTACCTCGGCGGATCTAAAATTTTCCCATTCGGCAGCGCAACTATAAATGTTGAAAATTCAGCCTTTCTTGCACCTATTATTTGTCTTATCTTCTCTCAAGTAAACAGCTATTTTCAGCCGTTGGTCGGCCCTCGTTTTCTCGGGTAAAAGAAATGTAAACATTTCAGTTTTGCTCAAGCTAATTATTCTGATTTGAGCACAATGGCTTGCAGGGTGGGACCCCGAATCTGAGAGAGGAAACAATCGCTATTTCAGGTCTTTATTTGCCTCCACCCACGTGGTTATGTGCCTCCAGCCCCTAGGTAGGTTCTACGTGCCTGTCTACTCCTCATGGACCCTTATTCTGCACAGATTTAGCTGTTACTGAAGCCTTATCACCGTAAGGCCTGCTCTCTTCTAATATAAAACCAATAGAAATGATGACCGTTCCATTAGCCTGAAAAATGCTTCTCAATTACAGCAGGGGTGGAGGTGGTGGTGGGGGGGTGCTTCTCGTAAATGATGAGAGAGGGCCAAGGACGGCGAGTTTGATATAGAATAAAAAAAAGTCCTATTCATTAAGATTGCCGTAGCAGGAGAGAGATGATACCTCGGCAGAGCTTCCTTGTAAATATTTCAGCAAGTTCCCGCAGATGAAAAATGCTTTCGACTGGGAATGAAACTCAGAGCGAATAAGCAGGTTTTCTGTCTTTTTAAATTAATTAATCTCTAGGTTTTAATCTCTGTCAGATCCCATAAAGGAAGAAACGCGGAGTCAGAGTGGAAAGTTTTTTACTCGATGAGAAACAGCATGAACATTTGTATATATATCTTTTTTTTTACCCCTGAAATGCAAACTTGAAGGGAATGCTACAGTGTTTTCAAATAGACGCTTTCCTGTACAAAGGTGGTAATATTTTCTTTTATTATAGTTGCTAACCCAAACGATTCCTCACAACATAGCTAAAAATTCCACCCTGCTGCAACAGGATGACAGAGTCACAGTCAATCTTGTGACACATTTAATGCACAGACAGCCAATAAACACCTGCCTTAGAAAGCCATAAATGTCTTTATGTTATTTGATTTCTGTAACTGTGCTGGGAAGTGTAAAATCACAGGTAATTGGCTCAACAAGCTTTTGTGCAGCACCGGCAATGTTCAGCCTATGTTTAGCCATCGTTACCTGCATATTTATAATCCGTGCATACTTTCTGCTTAATGTAATTTTAAAATTGCCCTTGGATAAGTACATCAGCTAAGGTTCAGAAGAATGAAAATAAGCAGATTATTATTTAAATGGCTCTTTTTGGAATTATCTAGGATGCCCACTAGGATGTTAGGCCTTAAAACATGTCTAGTGGGTCTCTGGCCCACTGCGGATTAGCGTTTCGGAAAGAGACATATTTTAGTACAAATGATAACGTAGTTTTTGGATTTGCTAATGGAGAAGAGAATCTACTGCTTGGTAGACCTCATGCAAAGTTATTCTGACAGCTAAAATTATCCTACTGAATTACTAACTTATCACATTTATGGAATGGCGAATATGGTTCGGAACTTCTAAATGAGGTTGTCAACAGGAAGTAGTTCGCAATTATTAAGAAGTGAGGAGCACACCATCTAGGGCTAAAAAAAATGATAGTTCATGCAATTAACCATATAAAAGTAGCTAATAAAACATACATCTTGTTGAAGCAGTCCGCCATACTATCACTAGGAATGAAGCACAGAGGGGTAATGCAATGTTGGCTTTGTCCAACTGCAGCCTCTCAAGGTCACTGCGCATTTTCGCTCCACTGGTTCCGACATGCATGATTCTCAATTGCCCCAGCTCGTTGACGTCGCGCTGGTTGGTGGTCGCTGCTTCCAGACTGCGTACAATGTCTCTGGAACATTCACCGGCAAAACCCTGCTACTCAGAAACGTCCTGCGAGCTCAGCGGAGGCATGACTGTTAGCAGATGTGCCTGTCAGTCCCGCCTGCTTTGCCCGTGACCCCGTCGGCACCAGGGAGTGCATGTTCTCGCCAGAAGGGGCGAATCAGGAGCAGAACGTGGGGAAAAAAAAAGAAAATGATATGAAGCTAGATTCTAACATCCTCCACAGCACCCTCCCATCTGTCCTGTGGAGATGAGCAGATGTTTTCTGTTGATCATGCTGAACAGGAACGTCGGCAGCCTCAGAGGGCTGAGAAAACCTTCTTGCTCACGTCCCTCAAGCGCTCAGCGCAAGAATCCATCCGAATCCATCAAGATCCCAGAGCCCGCTTGGTTTCTCATGACCCGGATGACTTTTCACTCACAACTTTTAATTACTATTCCCTCAGTTATCAGAACTGCATTTGCTTCAGTACTGCTGGAAACACGCGAGTCGGCAGTTACTTGGGGATTTGACTGTTCAAAAACTTGTTTGGAGGTCAGATCATCTCTAGGAGCATTATTGTACCCGAGTGCCAAAGCGATAAACTTCAAATCCCAACATTTGTGGCATTTGTGAAGTTTTAAAAGTCATGCTGTGTAAATGCTTCGGAATTTGTTTACCAATGGAACTTATGAGAATATGGAGCTCAAATTGATTCACAATTCAGTGAGCAAAAATTGATGAAACGTTCATTAATCTGAGGTATCTAACTGCTAGTGCCAACAGAGAGTGGAAAGAAACGGTCATGGAATGCCCTGAGATGTTTCTTTTCATGCAGCGTACATAGGATTCTCATTGCCGCTCAGCTAACAATCAATTTTAAATTCTCAGATTTAAGATTTAAGGCCTAAGTGATGACACACGCAGCCATATTGTTTAGGAAAATATGCGTCCGGATGTTTGACCCATTTAAGCAGAGAATAACTTATGTGGAAAATCTCATACACAATTAATCACCTCTTAAGATAGCCTGAATGGATTCAGCACTGTTAAGGGGGGGGGGGGGGGTGGAGATTCTGCCGGCACAACCCATTCATTTCCGATTACACAGTCCAGTCAGTGTTTGGTGAAAGACGCCGGCTGCCCCGACTGCTCTGCT
>JAABNY020000001.1:48578567-48588588 GCA_015164015.2 Brevimyrus niger
TTCTTTTCACGAGAAAAATAAATGTCAATCTTTTAAAAACGTCTAATCTATGGCTAAAATAGTCTAAATAGTGTTGACACTTGTCTTCAAATATTTGTATTAAGAACGCTGCACGCTGGTGTCAGTGCAAATGTAATGAGTGTAACTTATTCTATAGGGATACGGTTTCACGTTTTAACATGATGTTTTCACATTATAACGTGATACGATTTTACGTTTTAACGTGATGTTTTCACGTTATAACGTGATATTCTCATGTTATAACATGATACCGTTTCACGTTTTAACGTGATGTTTTCACGTTATAACGTGATAGTGAGAATATTTTGTTTTTATGTTGTGGCAGTAATGCGCTTCCGTACTTCATTAATGTGTTTTACTGTGTTAATGACATAACAAATCTGGATTCGGTGCATCCCTAGTTTTTATAACCCAGAATATAAAGCTCTCTCCATATATTTGCGTGGCCAGTATTTCATGTGTGGAATTTGCATGTTCTCTTCATGTTATTCTGGGGTTTCCTCTGGGTAGTCCAGTTTCCCCAGACAGTCCAAAAACATGCTGAGGTTAATTGGAGTTGCACAATTGTCAATAAGTGTGGATGTGTGAGTGAATGGTGTGTAAGTGTGTTGTGTGATGGATCGGCGCCACATTCTGGGTTGTTCCCTGCCTTGCGCATGTAGCCTCCGAGCCCCCCCACAACCATGAATAGGATTGAATAGTGTTTACAGAAGATAGATGGATGGATGGATGGATAGTTTCAACATAGACATATTCCTATCAAGTGAAAATGGCCAGAAAAAAGTATCCTTCAGGACTGTGCAAAGTGAGTTTGTGTGTGTGTGTGTGTTGGGGTTCCTTGTCCTTCCTCTTTTTTACTCTGCTATTTAATCTGGAAAAAAAAATGTTACCCATTACATTACACTAAGTGGCTGGGATTTTCAAATTGTTTTGGGGCAGTTAATGATCACATGACTTCTTGTCCAAAAGCTTTCAAGGTCTGGTTCGATACTGATCAGTCTCCATTTCGACAGGTAATACTGAGGACATAAGGGCATGTTTATTATAACGATTCACATTAACACATAAAAGTATAACGAGACTGTCCACTTGGAAATAAATGCCTCCATTTAACAGAATTGTTTCCATTTTAACTCCAATTCAGGGCCATAATTCATTCATTTGAAAAGATAAAAAAATAGCATGTACAATAACATTTTGACAAACTGTGTGCCGACGTGTTCTCAGGGGACGGCGTATAACTCATGATACCATCAAACTTTTAATGGGCTTTTTCTCAAAGCTTTGAATCACATCCAGCAAAGAATTTGTATTTATATGACTATGCGTACCTAATTATGAGTTTCTGCTACCAATTTTCTACAAGTTAATCTATCACCTTCCAGAAAACATCAGGGAGTCCATGTCTGTTGTTGCATTGTAATAATTGGCGCTTTTAAGTTTTGAAAGAATAAAAATGAGGAATTTTCTCCTTTTGTTTTCCACTGTTTCGACAATGTCGAAATCTGTGCTAAGTAAAATAAATTTGAGTTAATGACAAGGTAATTTGGTGAAACTGTGAAGTCACATAATTCTGAGCCTTAATGTTGATATGCGTGTGGATGTCTTCTGTTTCCATGAAAGTTATTTTAAAAATGAAAGTGTGATTTTAAAAAATGAGTTTTAAATAAAGTCTCTCTCTTTTTCTCTCATGATGCACAGTTGACTGTTTTCTGCTTACCCGTCGCTTGTTGACCCTTGATGTTGACATCGTAAGCGGAGACAGAGTTGTACATACTGTAGGGTTGAGGTCTCCGCTGATAAGCCAAGTACCTCTACACTGATACACCTGAGCCTTCACACAAACGTTAACCTCAAATTCAATTACAACCCCCATGCACTATTCACAGGATAGTTATATGTTTTTTACAAGCCTGGAAATACAAAATAATAATAAAATGTGTCATTAGGCATTAATAAAAGTGAATGAGCTTTAGCATTATGGTCACACTCCAGCTAGCATGACCACACCTCAAAAGTCTCGTGTAATTTGATTCTCCTCCGTCCGTCCTCTTAAATGGTCCAAATCAGACGTCTATTAACTTTCCCCTTTCCAGAAGCTTAATGGCACTCTTTTAATGAGGGACCTTCCTGAAGCTAAAATTATGATCAAAAGCCTGAGCCGTTAGCGCCGCCTATCCGGCGCATTGATTAAATTACCGAACGAGGCCGGAATTCTCACTCACCTAATGCGATTTTCCAGTATTTTACAAACACTAATTGGCACTTATGCCTTGTCATTATGGCCAGATTACGCTACTTTTTTGAGTCGTTAATGTAATTGAATTACGTTTCTGCGCTGGTCCGTCTGACCCCACTAGGGGTTACCCTAACATATTCAGCTGCTCGGTCATCCATTGTCTGAAGGAGAGGGCCCTACTTATCTGCGACCTCATAGTCCCGTCCAGAGGTGGAAATTTCCAGTCCAGAAAGTACAAATCCAGGCCGTGATTTAGCTTCAACCAACCAGTTGCACATAAAGAGTCACAGCTACAGAGTACTCCACTTGTTGGTTGAAGCTAAATCATGGTCTGGATTTGTACTTTCTGGATCTGAAATCTCAAACCTCTGATCCCGTCTTGCTGCTACAATAATGTGCTACAGTGCCAGGGATAGTGTTTGGGGTCTGGCGGCAGGAGCCCAGGTGGACGGTAGACGAGATCCAGATGATTTGCTGTATTCCTTAATGGGATAGCAGGAAGATAAATTGCATTTGAGGCATTGGACGTGACACCTGGACAACCGCAGCCAAAAATATACAAATAAAATCCCGAGAGGCAAGAGCAGCCGCGTGTGCTCACCCATGTTAAACTTCTCGCACCATGTGCCTCTATGTGAACGCACCAGGAAGGAATAATGTAATTGCACCCCCCAGCAGTCCATTCTGGCGGACGCTCATTGCACCCCAAAGTGAATTTAAATACCTAATACAGTCGGCCACTGATGCAGAGCCGTTCGAACGCTGGAGGAAAGCAATTACACCAAGGCAGGGAGAAGCGCAAGACAGCTCCAGAGAGGTGCTCTTCTTTATACATTAGTGCACTTTTGTGCATGCCATTAACCTTCATGGGGCGTAAACCTGATTATTTTCATATGGGGGGTGCTGGAGAAGGTCTCCGATGCTGGACAACTTAATGCAATATTGAGTCTGGCTTGGCGGGACCTTTCGCTTGCTCCGCATGGAATAACGGTAATCAATCCTGACAGGATCATAAGCACAGGCTTTAACTTCACTTGCTACTTTCCTCGAGAGTCATTTCACCTCTGCTGTGCAGGAAGGGTCATCGGTTTTCGATCCCTGCTCCGAAAGAAAGAGAGAGAAAGAGAGAGAGAGAGAGAGAGAGAGAAAGAAAAGAATTCTCCAGTAATTACTGGGGAAAATGAGAATGGAAAAGCTGCTTTGGGGTTAGTTTGTCTGGTAATTTAGGGTAAAGTGCAGGGTAGGCCCCATCTGGTAGCCAAGACCAAGTCAAGGGGTATGGGTTGGTGGGGGGGATCATTTGTAAAATGAAATTAAATGCTGGGATAAAATCAGATGGCTTCTGCGAGCTGCAGGCGCCCGTTAATACACTCTGGCTAACTGTTTCTGTGTTTGCTAACGGTACTCTGTAACTGTCTTGGCTTAGCAGACTCAAACATATGCTTCTTAAAAAGATGGATGTCTCCACAATAATCATCTGCCTATTTTTAGATTCAATATCCTTTCTAGCATTCGAAACTGGTTATTCACGGTAACTTTAAATCCATTAGTAACCTAGAAACTGCAACTCCCTCACATCTAGTTATATTACACTCCAGTATTTGTTAGTAACAAACAAACAAGCATTTGGTAAAGAGGAAATTCAGAATAAGTGATTGTAATTGGGGTCTGGGTGAGATGAGTCATCCTGGAGGAGGTTGACTGATGCGCACCTACATTTACAAAAGACGCTGTAAAATGTCACTGTGCTATTTGGTGTGATATCTGTGCTGCAATACTGCATACATTTTATTAAGACATCACAAGTCAGCAGGTCGCTTGTTAAACATTTGACGAGTGTGACCAGTGGCTTTGGTGTCAGTGTGGTAACCGTTTAAAGACAGTGTAAAAGGCTAAGAGTCTCCTTGACCATAGACAGGGACCTCTGTTTAACATTTATCACAGTATGCAGTTCACAATATGGCGCTCTCAGGTCCCCTGAATGTAACACATTTAGCTCTAAAGTTATTGACTTAACTGGAAGGTTGACTGCAGTTCTGGTTTAAATCACCAGATTTTAAATAATTCACCCATCTATCCTTCTGCTGCAGTGTGTTTGTGTATGTAGCTATATGTATACATGAGCATGCATACACACACACACACAGTCAGGTAAACATATCTTTACAGTATGGGGACCACTCATTCTTTTCTATGAGAAAAACGCTAATGCTAACTATGACAACCTTAACCCCTACCGAGCCCTAACCATAACCATAAGTATCCAAGCAAAATACAAGAGTTTTTGCAGTTTTAGTTTTTTCATTGCAGTCACATTTAGTCAATTTTCTTTGCACCTCTCCCAACTTGCTCTGTGTAGGTGAGGGCAAGCTGGCTGCAAAGGGAAGCGACCCAAGCAGGTGGGGGTTAAGGGCCTTGCTTTGGGACCCACAGACATGCCAAAGATAGATGTGAACCAGCAACCTTCTGATAATAGGCACAGAGGCTTAGCCCACTGAGTCACATGCTGCAGAGATGCAGAAAGCCACACCCACTACATACTGTTTGCTATTACCGGTTTATTGGTGGGTCGAAACAGATATGTCTGACACAATGGCTTTAGATGCATGTATGAGCCTTAGAACTGCAACTGATAGAATGTATATTATAGATCATACTAACGATCTCTCAATAAAGGCAGACTGAGGAGACATTTTAATTGTTCACTATCTAATATATTGTCAAATCACACGCGGTTACCATATATCTTTTCACACTTTGCCAAATACAAGGGTGTGGTACGCACAAACTGAAACAATTAATTTATATTATTAATATTTTGTAAGTAATAATAGAAGGTGTTAAGAATTTCTTAAATTTCTCTTCTGTTTATCATGGATGATACTAAAGCAGAATCAGAACTTGAGTCGCAGGTAGGGTGACCAGATAATCCATGTCAGGGAGGACACTTTGAGCTAGGACAGGAATTGTAAATTACCATTTCAATTAAATGGATCTGGATTTCACTTGAGCACTGAGTTCTTGCTGTGTGCTGATTGGTCAGTCTCCTACAATCATGCATGTGTCACTAATGCTAATGTGAAACAGCTGGATGAGACTTTCAATCAAGGAAACAAGCCAGTCAAAGCACAAGAAGAGCTGAACTATTTAGCTGAGCACAGGAGCCTTTCAATTTGAAAATAGTTTGTAAAACCTGAAGTAGCTCAAAGTGTCCTCCTTGACATGGATTATCTGGTCATCCTAGTCACAGGGTTGCAGGTCCTCAGAGAGTTCATGGCTTAAATTTAGAAACTTGCTTGAGATCTGGTTTACACATTGAATGTATGTACTTCAACATTCAATATCGATCTGAAAGACCTACTTCAATGACAATGCAAAGCTAGACAGTGCAAAAAACAATACAGACGGTGCAAAACTATACAGACAATGCGAAACAATACAAGACAGAATAATAACACAGGTTGTGCAAAATAATACTGACAATATTTAATGTTTGGGAAAAATATAATTGATTAATTAATATAGACACTCATAACTTGGCATACAAGTTACATTCCTATGACTAGATTATCAAATTAGCCTAGATTAGCTAGGCTAAATTGACTAGATTAGCAAATTAGTCAATAAGCAATGAGCCTTTGATGCTGCTCCCCGCAAACAGCTCCTGCTTAAGCTCAAAGCAGCAGGGATATTATGAACTGTAGCAGCTTGCATTGAAAACTGGTTAACAGCTTTTCCAAACAAATACCTACTTCAATATTGAAATACAGGAACTCGTGGCCATAGGTGGAAATCAGCAGAACATCATTTAAAAACTGGATTTGAGAAAGCACTTCTTTACACAGCGTGTAGTTAGAGTATAGAATAGTCCTCCTATTAGTTTAGTGTAAGCTAAAACCTCGGGTTCCTTTAAATCAGAGCTAGACAGGATTTTAGTTAAGTTCTCCCCAAACAAGCTTGATGGGCAGAATGTCCTCCTCTCGTTTATAAATTTCTTATGTTCTTATGAGATGCCCCTTACTGATATTTCAACCATACTATACTGATAGTGGCTTTGTCAACCAATTGCTTTAATGTCACGTTTGCACCATTTATATGATTTTATATATCTATAAATGTTTATACAGTATTGCATTCTGTAATAAACAGAATAGAGGAGATGAGCTCAAACATATATTACATAGGTTTGCATACTGTAAATACAGGTAATAGTTTTTTATTCTGAATAAAGAAAAGGTCAAAGGGGAACTTGGTAACTTTCTTTTAATCCTATTTTATAGAACATAAAAATGATGTGTGCAAACTTATAGAAAACGTATATTGTGAACGCTAGTGTAGTGAATACTGAGCGCCTGTGGGAATGAGACAGACTGAGAAAGGGTGATGTGAAATGAGATGCTTGCCACTGCATTCCACACATTTCCACGACCAAAGTTCCCATACAGCATTCAATACCCACTGGTCGGAGAGCTGGGCATAAGTCTGCCTGGTCATTTAACAGCTACATTAAGTAAGGAGTGTCTGCATATAAAGTCTGTAGTACCTATTCAAGGCAATGCAACCCAAAACCTGGCTCCCTCCGTGATGTTTCACTGTAGGCACTGTCGTATTTCAGTGAGGTAGACATTGCCGAACCCAATACAAGACTGTGCAAAAGAATACAGATGGTGCAAAAAAATACAAGACAGATAGTGCAAAACAAAATGGTACAAAACAAAACAGATGGTACAAAGCAATAAAAGGCAGTGCAGAACCAGGCAGTACGCAGATAGTGAGTGATACTTCCATATAGTCATGGAATAGCTGAAGGAAGTAAGTTTGATAAATGAAAACATCAACATCATTATCAATGGAGCCTGTTATCCACCAGTTATGGGCCTTCAGTCCCCTAGCAAAGTTACCCAGTGTCACATTGCTCTGTTTATCTTGCCTATTTAAACTGCTCTTCACAATACTTTGGAGAGACTTTCTGCAGATGCCCCTGAGCCTTTTCTAATGTTATGTTAAACAATAGGTGTTTTTTGCTAATTTAAGAAGCAAATTACCGGTAGATGTTTCTATTACTGTACTGTTCCTTATTGTTATTAATCTTATGGTGAGAGGGACACAGAATGACAAAACAGAACAGCTTTTTCAAATGAAAGATTCCTTCATTTATAATTGTAAAAACGATTCCCCACAATTGTACTGCTGGGATTTGGTGTTGAATTGAGAGAACCCATAGTTACACAACTTGCTCTGTCAACAGTCTACCAGGCTAACTTAATTATGGGGGTGTTCCATGAAGCAGGATTTCTCGGTTAGCTGGGATTAACTTAGCTAAAAGACATAATTGTCCAACAGAAATGCTCTTATTGGACAATCATGAGTTCTATCTAAGTTAAATCCTGCTTCATAGAAGCCGCCAGGTCTCTTAGCCGACCTACATACATTGCTTCACTTTTAGCTAGATTCTCCATCCTCACTGAGGCAAATGGTGGGACTGTAATGCCACTTTAATAATGTTGCAGTTTGTTGCTTGTGCTTTCCTCAGTGTGAGCTACAATTCCGCTTTCAAATCTCGTACCTTGTTTCCCCATTTTTGATTAGAGCAATAACAGGACTGTGAGATTTTGTTCCAACCAACCAGCTGAATACTCTGTGACTGCGACTCTTTGTTGTTGGTTGGAACAAAATGTTGGTCAGATTTCTGTCTGAACCTAAACTTTACTAATCATTTTGTTTGCTCCATCTTTAATGAGCCAGTGATGAAATAGTAACATTTCCAGCTAATCAATTTGTTTGGTCCCTCATCATTGGCAAGGGCAGTAACAGGACCGTAACATTTCTGGCCAATTATTTTGTTTGTTCCATCCATCACTACTGGTGAGGCCAGTAATAGGGCTGTAACATCCCAAGCTACTCATTTTGTTTGCTCCCCAGTCTTCACTGAAGGATAACAATGGGGCTGTGTAATCGCCCTGTAATCACCGCTTCTTTAATCGGAGTTAACAGTGAAAGCCGTGGCATAGAGGGCCTCGGGGACAATGCTGACGTTTACAGACAATTAGCCGCGGGGTGGTAACGCGTGTAGGGATTACACCACACATCAATACTCTCCTTCTCACTCTCTCCCCCCCGGCCACTTTGCCTTCAGCAAATGTGATTCACACACCCTCTTTATGCAATAACACTACACTGGCAGGATGGTTAAGCGCCATGAAAAAAAAATGCTAAACCATAATCCATTTATCGAAGTTTCAAATGAGGATTTGGGAGGGGAGTTCGCACACAATTCACAATATAAAACAGGATAAGCAGCTGTGCAACTGTCTAAATGTCTTTTTTTACTCTGTAAATGTTGTACAGTAAACCTACATTTCCATCCATCCATCCAAACAAGAAGCAGAGAATGAGTCTTGGGATGAACCTGCTACCATGGAAAGGAAAGCTCAAGATGTCTGTTAGAATATACACATATAAATTGAGGTATTCACAGACAACACCCACCAGAAACTGCTTCATATGAAGTAAACAGTAAATTTATCAGCATTAAAGTGCCACATGCCACAGAGCTGAAGTGTCAAAATCGTGTAGTTTTTCGAGGTACAGGCAGCATCGACGGTGAGTGCGACGAAAGTGCTCGCGGGAAAGCCGAACGTCGCAACCAATCAACACCTCCGAGTGCCGAGTCCTGTGGGATTCAGGTATGATATGAACAGTCCCTGTGCCGAGGATCACTTTGCAGGACTGGGTTAATTTCACTACCTGGGACGTTTCTGGTGACTGTGAAAGTGGGGCTGAAATTCTGGGGTGATGCAATTGAATGGCGTAAAATGGGCACATGCACTTTTCCTAACCATAAAAAACATATTTTTTTTTTTGCTAAAAACACAATGGGCCCTATTTCACACCTGGCGGAAAGGAGGTGCCAGGCGCAACGCAAGCGTCTGTGGGAGCATGGGCCCAATGCAGCTGTCATTCTCCCATCCAGTGCCCACGTCATTCAATTAAACAGCAAATCTGAGCCCATCTGAGTGCCCTCTTAAAAGCGTCGCTCTTAAAATGAGGTGGAGTCAGATGCGTTGTCATGTTACTAACTTGAGGCAGATGAAAGCGATTGTGAAAAAACTGCTCCAACATCAGTGGTAGTATTTCAGTAGTTAGTATTTTAGTATTCTTTTTACAAGACACATTATCAAGATAGTAACACGCACATAAATCAGCATGTATTCTGCTTGTGACACACACAGAGACACGTAACGGGGCACATGTAAAAGTTTACAAACAAAAAGATTACAATGTGAACGATCATTAATATGTACATCAAAATATTTTAAGAAATTTGTTTCGCAATGACTAGTCTCAGGATGTTTAGCCAGCAGAACTGTTTAATATTTCGCAAAATTTTTCATTCCACTCCCTTCCGCATCTTATAAGTCTTGTCCCTTTCACACCTGCAAAGAAAAACTATGGTATGTTTGACTATGCTTATTTACAGGTAAAGAATATAGACAGACCTCTAGCCTCAAACAGGCTGCGTTCAACATTTAGCAGTTAAAGCAGGCTATGTTTTTCACATGATAGTAGGCTAGTCAAGAGCATAGATTTGTGTATCGATAGTAAGGTCATATCCATACTGATAATGTGGGGGTATTGTGTGTATTTATGGTCATGGGGGGTTGGGGCTTTTATTCCCTACCAGTGTGGTGGCCTAGGGTGAAAGACCCCTCCGCAACTCAACCTATTATTATTTTTGACAACAGATTTTCCTGACTTGTA
>JAABNY020000001.1:48619403-48634257 GCA_015164015.2 Brevimyrus niger
GGGGCGGGTGGCATGAGGCTCTATTGGAGCGTGGTGGTAGGTGGAGGGAGAAGCTGGGGGGAGTAGGTGGGGGGGTGAAAGATACTGCTAATTTTATGTTTCTCACGTTACCCTGAATAGATCCCTGATGGCACGTGGCTTGTTGCCCGGGCTTGGGGCTGTTCTTAAGGGGGGTAATTGAAATCATCCTCAGCACCAGCCCAGACATATAAATACCACAGGAGCTGGGGGGGATGCAAACTTGCTGCCTTGATTTCTTAATCATGTCAGTGGAAGATGTGAGTGAACACAGACGGGACTGATCTAGGGATGGGTGTATTAGGGAGGACAACCAAGGCATGAAGTCATTACACCCAAGCCTGATGTGCTCCTGAATGCCTGTGAGATGTTTTCTTGAGTAATTTATATAATGAGCCGTGCAGTATAATCATATAACCACAAAGGGTGAAAAATGACAAGGCACAATGGATATTATGAATATTAAAATGAAATCCAGGACAATAACAACTGCAGTAAAATTGCATGTAAATATTCATAATAAAAGATTGGCTTTTATAGTAACAATTTTTATGGGATTTGTGGGCCATTTGTTTGGGAGTGAAGGTGGCTGAGAAGGATGTATAGCTAAACACATTAGTGGTGAGTGAGCATGGCATTATGGGAAAAGGAGCAAGGGGAGGGGGGTGGAGTCACTCACAGGTAGGCCGCCTTCCCCTCCTCGATGTCCTTGCTCTTTCCGCTGGTTGTGGTTTTCTTGCTGCACAGCTTCCTGGTGATGCACATGAGCAGGCCACACTGCCTGAGGAAGAAGCAGCTGACGTCCACCACGACCAGGACCAGCAGCAGGCCGGCCAGGCCTAGCCCCACCACGGCGCCCAGACCCAGGCCACTGAACAGGGAGTCTGCTGAGACAGGACAATGTACAGAGGTCACCACCCACCCAATCACATGGCCAACCTCTCTCCCCCAGCAATCACAGGCAACATCACCGAAAAAACACCATGGTTTGGAAAATACCAGAACCTCTCTCACCAGCAGGGCTTCCCTCTATCCAGGACCGTGACAGACATCTCGCACTGTTCATTTCTCTTTTCTGAAGTGGATTGTTCTTTAGTGTTGATAGAATACGTCGGAGGCATTTTTCTGTGTGAGCTAGGCTTAAATTTTAAGTTTTAATGGAAAAAAATGTATTTTTTTTTCATTTTTGATTTGTTACGTTCAGGCCCTCTTACTTCATTAAGATTTTGGTTGAACGAAGGCCTAAAAGAGGCCAATTTCTACTTCTCTTGGGATACAGATCCATTAGAGAAGGACACTAAACAGAATCCAATGTGGTTTCTCCCAAATCCACAACTGGCTCACTCTCTGTTGGGATAAGTTACACTAAGAGGACAGACCATCTGCTGATCCGGGGGGTGTCAGTCTTTCTTTCAATGTACTTCACCCAAAAATCATTTCAACACCCACTGCATCACAGAGCTGATCCTATAATTCCACTAGCTAAAGAAATTGTTTAATACTCAGTTCATAGCTTTGATTCTGTTAATGAGTCGGTTAATAATTTATTTACGATCCCATTTTTGGGCCCTTGAACAAGGCCCTTTACCCTCAATTGCTCCAGGAACTGGCTGGCCCTATTTCTCAAAAATGTACATCGCTTTGGATTGAAGCATCTCCTAATTAAACGAATGTTCCTTTTTTGTGCGTGTGATCATTCTTCTGTGATGGAATAGGTGAAAAGGGGTGGAAAGGGTGAAGATTCTCTTCCAAGGGTTGACTCCAGACTGGTCCAATCTGGATGCGAAAACATCATATGTCCCTCTTATCCGTGACAACCACACCGGGGGGGGGGCACGTCCCCATCCGGCCCCTTGCCCCTTGGATTCTGCTCACGTGCTGTCGGCTTCAGCAGGAACATGGGGAGTCGGCGGATGGTGGGGAGAGCCGCCAGTTGAGGTCCCTGTCATGGCCTTGGTGACAGAGGTCAACCAAGTTGCAGCCACGGAGAAAACGAGGGCTGCCTCTGCAGGGTAAGCACTAGCTAGCCAGGAGAGGCGGGTCGTCCCCGGCAACCAAATCAACCGCTCTAACAGGCGTGTGCTAATGGATCAGCACTGCTTTCATTCCAAGCACTGGACTGCATGGTAAAAATAAAAAATTGCACTCAAATGAATAAAATAAACAATAAATAAATTGTGCTTTGTCGAAGTTGGGCAGTTTTGTGTGTCACATGGACGTTAACAGGCTGTGAGGTGGGACCGAAAATGCCAGTGGCTTCCCGTGCTGTAGGAGCCAAGGCTTGACCTGAGTGTAATAAGCAGGTAAAACAATGTAATGTACAGCATGTTCCAGAGCACAGTAGAGAGAAGTAAAAGGCAAACGGTACTACACACGCTGAGACTTTGTCTCAAGTAAACAGTTTACAAGCTGTTTTTTCATGAATCCGAGGTGACTGAACAAACACATGAATGATATGCAATTTATTTCGCAGCCCTTGATATTTTACACCTATCTGTGGTCTTAAGCTTCTTATTCTCCTGTCTTTCCTGTATACTTTACCTTAAAATAAAAAAAATAAAATAAAAAAATGTGCCCATCATCCAAGTGAATAACCATGGAAAGATTTGAATTGGAAATATGGTCTTGAAATGAGAATGAGTGCAGAAATTGTTCTTTGCATGATTTCATATTACTGCATAAATGCAGGTTCTAAATAAAGCTGAGACTGTTTGAGTGTTTACTGTTATAATTTTAACAGATGAAAATTACTTCATGATTAAAGATGAAATGATTAATATGTTGTTGCCTTGGTCAGTGATTTGACTCATTTTCACCATCTTTAGTCATCAGCCTCCCACTGATGGTGACACATTGAGCAAAGCAGGTGAAAACAGCGACTGCTGCATTTTCGAACGCGTTTCTCAAGGTCTGTGGGCTTAGTGTGCTGCTGCGGAGGGATGGGGGGGCTCTGTTTTCGTCTTACATTTTGCTCCTCTTAAAGACATCCTGCTTTATGTCTCCCGATGGCTGCTGCTCTGAATTTATTTTGCAGACATATGCAAAGGAGGGAAATTGGCTTAGCTGAGAGGAGGCTAAGAGGAGATGTGTAAAAATAACACGAGTTTTTGGTGGAAGGGGCATGGATTTGATAGCAGGAATGTGGCTGTTCAGAATGCAACATTTGGGTTAGATTTCTTATGATGTGAGGCAGCCAGTTTCACTGGAAATAATAACATGAATCCAAAACGTTATTAAGTCCAACCTAAAAGAGTCCAGGCATAATTTTACATTGGTAACACTTTACTTAAAGCAGTTATCATGATGAATTATAGATTCATTCATAATGCTTTATAATGCATTCATAAAGTATTATTAACAGGGCTATAAATATTTATAAATAGGCATAGCACATTATAACCATATTTATATTGTATTATAGATACCCTAATAATGGTCAGTATAAGCCATTATAATACATAATAAAGGGATTTAGAGTGCATAATAGATGACAACTTCATAGAGCTTTTATATGTATGTATAATTAATATGACTATAATGTGTTATGCCTCTTTATAAGTAGTTATAGCTGTGTTTATAATATGCGGTATCTAAAATGCATTATACATGAATGCCTTGCGTAAAGTTAAAATTTCTATAATTTAAGTCAGGCAAGTCATTTATCTTATGTAAAATAATCTGTGTTGTGTATTTACCTCCATCAAGGTTTAAGCATTGGTGATGATGGGCATTACCAGTCTGCCTTGTTTAAAGTTTTTTTTTAAGCAAAGCTGTATTTGGCCTGTGATGCGTTAAGTTAAGGAGCTGTTATCCTGGATATTTTCCAGATGGTTATGAAAGCACAAGCCTCAAGGCACAACACGATTTCCCACAAATAGAGCAGGAAGCTAATTGCCTTATCTGCCTCATCTGCCGAGTAAACAGATTCCTTCCAGTGTCCATTCGGGAGAAAGTTTACTCTGATTACCAATCAGAATCCCTTGATTTGGTTCCTAAGTCTAATATCACAAAATGTCATTATGGGTCCTGCGGAGGCAGACACCCACGCGGTATGGTCACCATAAGCAGTTTTTTAGATGAGTTCACGCCCCCTCAGGCGTCCAGAACAATTGATGTCCTGCAACGGCACACAGTTACATCAAAACATTCCCGGAAAGGAAAGCAATCGAGCGGCTTGTCATCTTTTTATATCCCCAACTCTGAATGGAACAGCTAAGTGCTTTGTGCAAACCATCAAGGCGGCGGTATTGGGCAGGAAAATCCTGAAAATTAAAATGAACATACGTACAGCAGGTCTTTATACTTTACAAATGGAAGGGGCTGAAAGATGTAGGAGGGAAATGCACAGTAAGCTGTCCTGTAGCAGAGAGAAATTCTTGTACAGCAGGTGTTTGATAGATGACCCTGTACCCGAATGGATTTAGCGAATCCCAATTTGAGAGCAGAGATTTGTTTATGGCGGGAGAAGCAGGCAATATTGCATGATAGTAATATTGTTCTAGCGAAACAGCTTGTGAGTTCACTTTGGATTAATCTTTTGCAGTTTGAAATTACCATGGAATACTGAAGTATTTTCTGGGATGAACCGTCAAGTGTTCAATTTATAAAGCAGAGCCTAACCGGAAACAAAATACGGGTTGTGTGAGAGACAACAAGGTCGACGACCACGAGGCCTCAAAAACCATTACCGACAGATAGATGTGTTTTGGACTGCAGCTGTTCGAACTGAAAAAAGAAAGTTGACCTCAAACACACACCTGAATCTGAAGTATACAAACTGGATCTCTTCATAAATATGAAATAGATACAGGCTCTTCCCAGTAAATACAAAACTATAAAACAGAACCACCAACAGCTCAACCTGGTACTCGCTTGTGACTTAAATAGAGATGTGATGCTTGAAATGTAATGCCTTTTAAATCCTGTTGACGGAGTAGTGGTTCTGTTTTATAGCAATTTATGTCTACAGGGAACAGTAAAACAATGTTTTAGGAGAAGTCAAGTTGAGGAGTACTAAGAATCAAACACAGAATAAGACATGGAACACCATGACAAAATTAAGTTTTATTTTAATGCAAATGCCAATTTATGTGGATTAATAAATGGCCGTGTAGACATGTAGTGTGTTAAGACACAGTACGTAAAATGTGGTCAAAGGATGGGGATCATCCTTGTCATCCATGTGTCCCTGAGTCATCCATCATTGACGACTTGACCTCTCTGCCCTCCAAGTTGGGGCTTTAGAATTTCCCATCATCCTAAGTTGCGATGGTGTCAGCATCAGCTATATTTAACATCATTTTAAGTGGGTGAAAACTTACACCATATGGTCAGAAGACTCCTTTCATTAGATATGAGCGTTTATAATTGGGATCTGGTTGATTAGGGCTGAAAAGTAATATCAAGCTTAGGCATAATTGCTTAGGGACGATTTTGCTGCTATTTGGCCCTGGACCACAGAGGTTGTTTTTTTTTTTAAAGTATCAAATGGTTTTTTGCGGACTGTCATTTGCCATTTTCCACTCATTTTAATAGCTTGTAATTTTACCTTATCTCATGTGAGCCTGTGATATTATATAGCTGCTGCATAAAGTACTTTGGGTACTTTTATGTTAAGGGGACTAAATAAAAATTTTAACTGAATAGGACGACCCTGAATTGAGGCCGAGCCTTCAGTCGAACAGCATCAGCTGGTGCGTTGGCTTTCTTTTTGGTTTGGTGACAAACCATCAGGCATAACAAATTAGGCAGGTACATGGCAAGGGGAAACCAGCAAAGGCTAAATGCAGTCTGAGTGCTGCGATGGTTTTTATTTGTTAATGTTGATTGACCATCAGCCCCATGCTGACAGAAGTCCCAGTTTATGGAGCCCAGCTGGATCGCATTGTACGAGTCAGAATCTTCAACATAAAAGCGATCACATAAGTAGTATTAACAGCAGAACAACAAGTGAAAGCTAATGGCGATTAGCCTTTCCGCTTTCCCGCTCGACACTGCGTGAGGTGTGCTCTTCTTTGCGTGGGCTTTTACAGCTTGATTTTTCCGCCTCTTATGCCATTTTATGCCCGCTATTCATTATTAAAATTGGCTTCCTTGTGCTTTTCCGCCCATCTGGCCCACCCACAAAGCAGGGCCTGTGCAGCATCCCTCCACTGGCCTGCATCGTGACACACCAGTTTGCCAAACAACAGGAAAACGCCAGCGTCCTTCCGTCGATGTAATGCTGCCGTGAAACACGGTTACCCGCATCGCTAATCCAATAAGTCTATTGTTCAGCCATTGTGGAGCCAGGTTGCAGAAGTATTAACATCATCAAAGTGCACTTACAGCCTTAAAGTGACGGAGTGCCGTGGTACTTGACTCGATTTAAATAAAGCTTTATCTAGATTCGGCTGATTTGGTGGACAATTTAATGAGGGCAATTTTACAAAGTCCCATTTTAGGAGCTCAAAGTGTATTTCCTTTATGGGTTATACTTGTTTCTATCTCTGTTGATGCATGTGGCTAGGCCTAAAAATGCATCCTATGGGACATCACATAATCTAATAGAATCTTCTGGTAAATAACCTAGTCTGGCAAATTAATCTTAATGTGGACAGTCTGGTTCGATAGAATGTCTCCAGCCATTTCCTTCTCTGGGTTCATGTTCAAAAACACGATAAATTTCCATCCTTCACATCATATGGTAAGAGTCAAATAGATTCACTTCTAATTATTAGATTAATAATTGTGATGCTTAAATGTTGCACTACAGAAGCAGATGAAATTAGCCAGAGGCTAATTTCTACTGGCGTGATTGTAGCCTCCGTACTGCTCAGTGATTCACCAGGTAATGGTCACAGGAGATGTGCTGTTTCAGAGATACAGCACATGTAGAAATTTCTAGAATTTGTTGGAACCTGCTGCATATCATAGTGTCATCTTTGGGGTTAAGCTGCCTCAGAAGAACTCTTCATGAATAATTAGAACATGTTCAGAGCATTTGATGGTCCCAGAGTTAGCAGGATCGTTTGGTGGGTGAGCTTACTGATGTCGATGAGAATAGCACTGAGAGAACATCTCAGATACAGATCTCCATAACCCTCTTGCAGTACTGTATTGAAAAAACCTCCCCTTGTCATTAAAAAAAAAACAGGAAATGGATTGCAGGTGCTGAAAAGTAACCCCGAACCTTATCACACTGCCTGTTCTCCCTAGCAACTGAAAATGGACAATGAATTAACAAGGTGAAAAACAAATCAGTAACACTTTACTAAAGGCCATGTTTTTAGTAATTTGTAAACATATTCATAACAAATGATAAAACGTTCAAGATTCGGGTTAGATTTCTTATCATGTGAGGCAGCCAGCTTCACTGGAAATATTAACATGAGTCCAAAACATTATTTAGTCCAACCTGAAAAAGTCCAGGCGTAATTTTACATTGGTAACACTTTACTTAAAGCAGTCACCATAATGCATTGTAATGCATTCATAAAGTATTATATACATGGCAATAAATATTTAGCCCTGTGTGCTATGCAGTATGAATGCTTTATGAAGCTCTCATCTATAATGTATTACAGATACATATATTTTCATTTTAATGGTAGGCATACACATTACGGATGCTTTGTGCTGAATTATTAATTATTAAGGTATCTGTAGTGCATTATAGACGAGAGCTCAATAAGGCAGTCATAATGCATAATAAGCATGGCTATAATGTGATATGCCTTTTTAGAAATAATGTTGCATTATGAATGGGTTAATAAAAGACTAAAAACGTGGCTTTAAGTAAAGTGTTGCCAAATAATCAAAACCAAAGTATCTCCTTCCCATTTTGAACATTTTTTTTCAAAAAAAATTCTAAATCAAACCAATTTAATTTAATTTGCAACATATATTTCTCTCAACACTTTTTGCGTTTATCCATTGTTCACTATGAGAATGTGAGAGATGCCCACACGTCAAAGTCCAATGACATTAGACATTCACTTGAGGAATTGCATTATCAGCAGCATATGTAACAATGTTGCAACAAATGTGAGGCACGTGAAAGAAAAACTTCTCATTCTATTAAGTGAAATATAATCAGCATACATATAACTATACCTCAACTTAATGTGACATGTACTTGGTATTTACTATCATTTAAACATGCATTGAAAGCTCTAAAGAGAGTGATATTAAACATCAATGTTAAAAATGAACGTTTGAATTCCATTGATATTAAATAGTATTTCTGGCTGTGATTGATTGTTTTTATATAGTGCTGATGTGCATGACATTAGTCGGACTAATAAGTATATAGAAAATAAAAATGTTATACAATACTAATGTAGGCAGTGTTGATTACTTGTGAAATGCAATACAGAATTCATCATTCCATTTGGACTATTAATTTTACCAGCTACAGCACATATATAAACATATTAATTAGAAATTGTTTTTGTTGGCATAGAAATATTCCTTCAACATTTATTACTCCAAATAAATAATTAAATTTGTGGGAAGGGGCACCTAAACAAACATCATAATGTATTTTCATATGCAATATTTTCATAATCGTGATGATAAGCATTTTCCTATTTGCAATGTTTCATAACACACATATTACACATGTGTTTCAACTGCATCCTCAAGGCAATCATATAGAAATCCTCAGAACCATGTCTGATCCCAAAATCATGCTGTTAGCTGTAACTGTATACATTTATATTACCCAAACGAAATAATGTTTAGATGAACCAGCGATGTGATGCTTGAACTGAATCATGCTGAACTTAGATGTATGAAAGCTGAGAGGGTCCAATAAGTGTGTCATTCCAAAGGACTCTTTTTCAATCAGTAGTTTATTTTCATTGAATGATGTATGAAAGTCAGACATTGCAAAACACACAAAGTAGTCTTCAGGGACAGTGGGAGGGGGGGGAGGCATGGGAGAGAAATCTGGGATATAGATGGACGATTCAAGACAGGGTGGGGGCTAGGACTGGGGGTATGGGCTAGGAGATGTATATCATGTCCCCAATGGCTGCCTGAAACAAGGAGTAAGCACCTGTGTCTCAGTGAGGCGGGGGTGCGGGAAGAAGGGGGAGGTTGGTGACAAGGACACAATAAAGGGTCTCCAGATCATTCACAAGTGATGTGGGGGAGATCCGTCCATCTTGGCTTACATACAGTAGATGCACTCATAAACAAACACGCACACACACCGTATGGAGATACGCACACGCCTTCTCAAAATCCACAGCCACACACGGGCTGCCCATGCAGAGCTATCAGGAGGTACAGCAGTCTCCATGTGGATGACGTTCCCTCCGGGGGTGAGAACAGCAACGGTGCATGGAGTCTCCATGGCGAGGGTGGGGTGAGGAGCACATCAACACTGACACAAATGGCACGCGAGGGACAGGGCGAGTCCGATGATGGCCGCAGCTCGGACCAGGTGCCAGGTGGGGGCGCCACTGCGCCCACTCTGCTGGGGATCGCAACATTCATCTGCTATGAGGCAATGATTTGTGGAGCAGGAGGGTAGGGTGATGTTGAGGAGTTATGCAATGAAGAATCGCAGTATTGGAGGAATAGAAATAATCATGCAGCATATGGAAGAAAGATATCATGGAGAACAGCAACATGCAGCATGAGCACCATACAATGGGCAGTTTGACAGCAGTTACATTTCATACAAGACAAATCAGGTGAGGAAGCATATAATAAATCATAATGATGACCAGATACGGGTTTGTGGGAACATTGTGGAAATTGGAATCAAGCAAAAGTAAAAGACCAGATCCGTAAGTTCATTGAAGGATCAACAGTGAAATGTTTTGAAAAAAGGCAGGAGTTTGAAAGATGAATCACGTAAAAACAGAAGGTAGGGCGGTAAACAGCGATTTGCATTTTGTTGGGTAGATACAACAGGGTTAATTACAAAATTGGGGGAAAGGCAGACATATTTTGATTTAGGAATATGGAAAAAAACAAGACATTGAAAAGGGAAGTGGGATAACACAGCAATCATGGGTGTTTATTTTCAAGTGGGGTTTATAAAAAAAATAGAAAGGCAACAGGTTTAGTGGTGGTTCGATGAGAAACAAAGAAGCCGCAGCCGTTTGCCGTGGTGGCGAACGCGATGCATTATTCATCAGGAGGGAAGAGAAGCGCAGGATGGTTTGGAGAGAAACAGCGGGGGCACAGACGATGGGAGGGCGTGAGTCAGCAAGGGGGGCGGTGGCAGAGGGGTGAGAGAAAATACACAAATGAAAATTGATTAACAACACAACGAATGACAACGATCGCACGCAGTGCACTGACAAAGAGTATGTATGACTACCGAGTTGGCACACACATACGCACATACACACACGCGCACATGCACGCACGTACACACATGTGCACGCGCACACACACACCCACGCAAACACACGTGCACGCACACACGCACACATACAAATTTGTATTTATACCTTTGTAGGGATCGTGCATTTATTTTTATGAGCATAACCATAATTCTAAGTACAACATCCTTAACCCATATTCAAACTTTTGCCGTTTTTAGTTTTTTGATTGCATTCACAGTTTTTTTTTTTTTTTTTTAATTGAGGGCGATGAAATTTGTGGGGACCAGAAAAATGATGACTCTACAAGGTAAAAAGTTACAGGTTTTTATTGCATTGTGGACAAATATGGTACCCATAATGCAATAATTACAAACATACACACACATACACAGACACACAGACACATCCACTCTCACTTTACTGCAGTTTATGATTCATACCATCAGTGATTTCAGGCATAAACTTTAAAGAAGTGGATTCCCTCCCCCTGCGAGGTTCTGTCCGTCATGTATATGTATCAGGCTTTACCGCTCTTCTGGGGATGAAGGTAATGCACTCTGTACACACAGGGATACTCCCAAGCTCCAGCTTAAAAGTTTCTCCCCCAGATTAGAGAACACCTTACATGAGGGCTTTTGCTTCCTCCAGCTTTATGGATAAAGAGACAGGAAGGGCTATCTCTCATGTACTGCCGAGATGAATCAAAGTTGGGATTCCCCGCCTGTCCGCCTCCCAAAGGCCCCCCCGAGCTTCAGGCCGCGGTGCGGAGACGTAATGAAAGCAGACAGGCAATCGCGTTTAAGCAAACTGCTATATGGACTCACTCTCCGTTAGAGAAGCAGGCTGGACGTGAAGCGGCCGGCATCACGACAAAGATACCGGCGGCGCTGCCACCCCCTGGGGCCCAGGTGTGGCCTTCCATCAGGCACAAAGCCTTCAGGACCACATCTACACCTCCTCTAAGAATGTGTCACTGTGTGCAGTCGGGTGAGTTTTGAAAATGCCGCAGTAAATAAGCCACGCTAAGCCTCCCAAGGAGGACAGATGTAAGAATGCATAGATGAGGGGATTCGGCCCAGACGAACGACACCAAATCCCTGCTCTATGGCTGCGCCGGATAGCTGAGTGACATTTTGGCCGTCAGGCACAGAAATGTTATGGCGGAGTATTTGAAGCGGCTATCATTAACAGAAGGGGTGGTGGACAGATATGTGGCTGAATCTGAAAGGTGTTCGGTTTGAATCCTCTAAAGTATAAACTTTTGAGCCCTTGAGACACAGCAGCACCACAGAAGGTGGCTGCCGCTGTTCTCTGGCCCCAAGTTTTCCTCACTTTGAACAAGCCGGAGCACCAAACATGTGAATGATAACAAATGTTTATATGATATATATTCAAAATACATATACAGCTTTGGAAAAAGTTAAGAGACCACAGCAAAATTTTCAGTTTCTCTCATTTTTCAATTTGTGGGTATGCGCCTTTTTAAGTATATTTTTACCTTTTACAAACTCCGGCTAATGCTTCACATTGTTGAAGGGCTCCTCCTTCACTTTATGGGACTTCAGTTCTGCTTCTAGGAGCATGTTATGGATTGCCCTAGCAGTGCACTTAACATCACTAGCGTTTCCCATTCTTTTTGAAGGTCACTTGAGGCACCGATGGATAAGTTGACAGTCATCTCTGCCATTAGAAAGTCGCTTCTGCCCTCTACCTGCCTGGCTTTCGGTCATTGTCAGTGTCTCCTGTTCCACCTTGTTCTTGTGTACTGCTGTCTTAGAATCTTTGAGCCTGGAAGAAAGCAGCTGCTCAGCATAGCCTTCTGACAGTAGAACCAGAATTAAACCAGGATGTAAAAAACAAATTTTAAAGAGATATGGAGTGGTCTTTTAATTTTTTCTAGAGCTGTATATGCATTTAATGGATCTGCTACATGTAAAAGCTGCAGCATCTGATTTTCCACACAAATAAACCTCTTCATAAACATGCATTAGCAGGTTTTGAATTCAATAGTCGACAATTTAGCAGTGAACTATTATTGATGGCAAACTTTATTGCTATGTCACCTGTGTCATTCCTGTTATGAAGGATTGTCACTCCCCATCTCTGACAATGGAAGCAATGATTGCTTTGGGCGTTGCTACCAGTCAGACATATTCTGCATGTGAAGGATGCCAAGAGAAACAAAATGAACTAATAAAGACATAAACATTAACTTTCTGTCTATGCTTGGGTCATTTTCCTTCGCTTTTCTCCTGTATGTGTATCCCAGTATACACACTGGAATGCGTACCCCTTTGTGTGCGTTCATAGACAAACTTCTGATATTAATTAACGTAGATTAGGGGTTTTCAACCTTCCTTAAATGAGGGACTCCCAAATGAAAATGGACCATTGCTAGGGCCCCCCACCACATAAGCAGAGTTGGAGAGTTCAGGCACAAAGTACAAATCAAGAAAAATATTTTGTTTAAAGTATAAAGAACCACAGTGACAGTGTACTCAACAGGACAGGTGAAGCAAAATCTTGGTCTGGATTCGTACTTTCTGTACCTGAACTTTCTACCTGTGCACATAAGTAACTAAAGCAAGGACTCAGGTGGGATTTAATATTTCTAACCCAGGGGAAGGTTCCCCTCAATGTATGGCCTAGATTGGATTATCATATTGACCCTGCTGGGTCATGGTCCCCAGTCTGAAAATCTCTGATATCTAACATATTAGATACTGCCAGTTTCATCCATAAGACTGGAATTATACTCTAGAGAAACCAGCCATGGAGAGATTCCAACAAATAAGACCTTCTGCTTGGTGTATTCAAAGTATGGTATAGTGCAGATTAATCATTTTAGCCTGTCGGTATTTCTCCACCTGCGGGGAGTGAGTGAAAGAATGGAAATATCAGAGTGCAAGGCTCGTGAATCAAATATTCAATACTTGGGGTAATCCCACACTAGCAACAGGTGTGCGGAATATGGCAGGATTTCCCCTGCGGTCCTCTGGCAGCGTATAAATAACCTGAAGCATGATACAGAGAGCCAGCTTGGCTGGAGGAGAAAACCTCAGTGACATACACACACTGGATAATTGCTGCCATTTGGCAGGCGCTTATACAACAAAGTCGACCGATACTGCTGGCATTCCGCAACAAAAAAAATATATAATATAAGAGCCGCGGGACAAAGGAAATGGATCTGCGGTGAGCGTTCGGAGAAGCTACCACGAGAGGTTTGCCTACGGGTGCCAGCTGGCCGGATCCACGTGGAGCTAGCAACAAGAGAAGCTTAAAGATGTCATCAAGGAACTGAACTGAATTGATTCAGCCCATGACTCCCATGTAAACAATGAGGCCTGGGCAGGGCGTTGGGCATCGTAGGGCCGCCACCTGCTTCATTAGTGGTAAGAGGTTCCTTTCCTCGTCAACACAGAGGGCTACTAAAGACAACTGGAGAATGATAATAATAATAATAATAATAATAATAGTAATAATAATAATAATAATAGTAAGAAGAAGAAGATGGACATTTGCATACCCGTGATGTCAGGCTTCTGCGGCATGGAGAACTGGTAGTAGTTGGGCTTCGAAAGACCCTTGACGTTCCTGGCGGTGATCTCAACCTCGTAGCGTGTGTTCCACTGCAGGTGCTGCAGAATCACAGCATCATTCACGCCCGGAACCAGCTTCGTCATCCATGGCTCCTCTTTCTCTTGCTGAAATGTAAAAAAACAGCCACCGTCACCTCGTAGCCAGAGCCCCCAAATCTCTCCATCGCCATGATATTTAAAAATGCGTTGCAACATATTTCATAACATTAAAATGCTTCTACAAGGGTCTTACATGGTCTAGGAATAAACCGATTAAAGCAAAACAAATTTTTTTGGCTCTGCCTCCAAATCTGTTTGGTTTGCTGGTGAACCAGAGCCAGCCCTGGAGACCAGTCCATCACGGTGGACTCACGGTATGGGGAACTGAGAGTCTCTACAGCTAAACAGATTGCTTTTGGATGTAGGAGGATAGAAAAAGAACAACCAAAAACCTCAGAGACAAAACCCACACAAACACAGAGTAGGTTAGGAAACTCCAAGCAGACGGGCTGGTAGTGGATCCAAACCCACAACCCGCTGCTGTCTTACCAAGAGACACATACATATATATAGTATACACACACACACACACACACACACACACACACACACACAGACTCCGGATCAAATCCTAAAAAGTTTGAGTTCTGATCGAATTTTTTCCATAAGAAATAATGGGAAACCAATTAATTAGTCCCCCCCCCCAAATTACACCCAAATATGTTTTTTTCTTTTTTTAGCATTTGTAGACAAAATGAACAGGATAAAACAAGAAGAGCATTTTTTCAATGGCTTCCAAAACAATAAAGATCTTATCCCAACATTAGCCCTGTCCTGTCCCTATCATCCGCTTCTTCCGTGTGCCACGCCCCCTCATTAACCTTGTGTGGGATCCCCATGTGATCAGCTGTTTCTGGTTGTTGTCATTAG
>JAABNY020000001.1:48652200-48665460 GCA_015164015.2 Brevimyrus niger
AAAGACAGGTTCGACGTTGGGAAAAGGTATGAAAGAGGGGGGGGGGGGAGAAGGGGAGGGGGGGGGGGGGGGGGGGGAGGGGGGGGGGGGGGGGGGACACAAGATCCTAAAAAATAGGCAAGGGGCTGTAAACTCACACCGGCTAATTAGTCAGAAACTGAACGGGGGAAGACCTTTGAAGTTTGGCCACAGGTCTTGATGTTTACCTTACCCACCCAAAGATGGCAACTTTTCCAAGTTTCAAAGATCCTATTACAAATGGCCTTATTTTTATATAACTATACCCCTAAATCCTGGAATGGGAATAATGCTAAACAAGAGCAAAAATACCAAAATGTGATTGATCTTTGTTCATTTTCTATTATGTAGTTTTCTCTTGTATTACTATTTGGATGTCAGTCTTGTTTGGGACCCCCCCCGCTCCGTGGGATGTGGTACAGGCCGTGAGAAGACCAAACTCACACTCAATATCCAGGTACATGCTCTTCTGGTGGCCCCCGATCCTGCTGAGGGCCTCGCAGTCGAAGCGGCCCCAGTCAGAGAGGTGGACCCCGGTGATAGTCAGCGTGGACTTGCCCCGATGCCCGTGCACCTCAACACGTCCGTCTTTGCTCTGTGTGAGTTACAGCGGCATGAGGCCGGCTGGTCATTACGCTAGACTGGATCAAGATTCCGGATCCTTCATTTGCTTTTTGTACATCGGTACACAGGAATTCATACTCGCCGCATCCAGTCAGTAACATGTGAGAGGATTAGACAGCACAAATCAAGGGCACTTACCAAACATCAAAGTACACATATATCCATGAGCTTCAGAGTTATTTACAGTATTTATGAAATAAATAGAAGAAATGGCTGATTAAAGTATAAACATATTAAATGTATTTACGATAAAATAAATGACAGAAACAGAGGATATGGCACAATAAGTACATAAAATGAGAAGTAAATGTGCAGTGTCACCTTCTGCTGAGTATATTTGGAAGTTTGAGTATCATTGCTCTGTACTGAGTGGCTGGATTACAGAGGGTAGAAACTGTTCTGATTCATTATACTGTATGTGTTCCACAGCCATTTGCAGTGATCTCCTCTCCTGTACAGTGGTGTTTCCCTACCAGGCTGTGATCACTGGATTACAGAGGGTAGACACTGTTCTGATTCATTGTATGTGTTCCACAGCCCTTTTCAGTGATCTCCTCTCCTTTACTGTGGTGTTTCCTTACCAGGCTGTGATCACTGGATTACAAAAGGTAGACACTGTTCTGATTAATTGCATGTGTTCCACAGCCATTTGCAGTGATCTTCTCCCTGTACAGTGGTGTTTCCCTACCAGGCTGTGATCACTGGATTACAGAGGGTAGACACTGTTCTGATTCATTGTACAGTATGTGTTCCACAGCCATTTGCAGTGATCTCCTCTCCTGTACAGTGGTGTTTCCCTACCAGGATGTGATCACTGTCTCCTGGCTGCAGCTGACCTTTTATAACAGCTGGATACATTCTGTACAATTGCTGTTCAACTTGACTTTCACTGTGAGTCTTTAAATAAGGGTTGATATTGAATTCTTTCTCCGTTCCTCAGTTTAAAGTTCATGGACTGGTTAAAATGAGAGCCACCTAAGGTAGATAGATAAACGTGGGTCCATAAATGGACAGGAAATGGTCTTTGTTTTTAATTAGGTTTGACCTATCACCAGTTGAGAGGTTTCTTTCTGCTGTACTCATGAGATTAAAATATCAAAGCCGGTCCAATTAATGACGATATATAACCATATACAACTCAAGTCAATAAAAAATAAAAATAAACCTTCATTCCATTTTTACCAGACCATTTTATCATTTATTTCTGAGTTTAAAATCAGGTATGAGTAATTTATTTTCATTGTACGCGAAAACCTCCTGATTCATAATTATAGTTTATTTTATATAATCTAATCCTTTTTGCTTCCACAATTTGATTTTCTTAGACGATGCACAATTGCTAAGCAGCAAAACTGCAGGAAATGAGTGTCAGCAAAAGTCACGATCCTGACTACCTGTCCCCATGAGGAAAAATGTTCATGATCTGTCCATATTTTCCCCACATCGCCACACTAATGCTTTTGCGAGGTACAGATCACGTGGGTAAAAAAAGTGGGGATGTGGTGAGTGGAGAGATCTTAGGTCGGGATGATTTCCGCAGCTCTGGGTGAGAAATGTTGGGAATGCGAATGAATGCCGGTGCGCTGTAAGCCCCTCCCCTCTTCACTCTTCGGCAGCAGTCTGCCCTGTCGAGGGGCAGATGTTACCGCAGGAGTGGCCAGCGTGTCTGATATTAATTGAGCCAATCAGCGATAAGGGGATAACGACTCGTGGGAGTGACTCTCTGCCTTTGGATCACAGACGGATCCAGCACAAATGTGTCCCAGTCTGCGGGAAACGCCATTAACAGGAATGCCAATCTCAGAGGCACTTTTTTATTTGTTTATTCAGCATACCAAACCAAGGGGGTGCAAGCGAGAGCCTTCTGAGAAACCAAGCAGGTGCACTCATCCTTCTCCTAATTTCTTCAATGTCTCTCTCTTTGTACTTCTTACAATGCACTGAAATTACATAATACGTTCTGGGTCCTTACAGGTCCTCACTTCTGATGGGATTTATATAGTACATTATTCCCAAAGATGAAATACATTCTCTTGTTTTGGGATAAACCAGCAGTTATTAAAAAAAATACATATAAATAAAAAAATCACTCCACCATAGCTGTTGGCCTTGGGTATCTCAGACAAAACATTAGAAAGCTTTGCAGGTACATATAAGTGCTTTGAGCTCTGGAGAGTACAGGGGAATCGGCCTGCCTAGTTAGCCAGGTAATGAACAGCATTCTCCTTATATCACAGTGGCTCCACGAGAATGGGATAGTGTGTCTGTGTTTCTGATCCTCAATGAGTTCTTTTGAAAAATAAAGCATTTCTCAGCGAGTAGTTTTCAAGATTATTAATAATTTTCCTATGGACATATTGACAAAAACATTGAAGGCTAGTCTATAGTAGGAAAAATATTCAGGAATACTCCACAGCACTACACAGAGGGGGGAGCCAAAATCAGATGCCTGATTTAGTTTTCCTTGGCCGGATCAATGAAAGAAATGTTTGTTTTTTTCGGTTTTTTTAGTATGACAGGCCACGGTGAGACAGACCCCCCACTTCCACATCCACACTAATCTCACTTGGTGGATGTCTTTGTTTATGACCATTTCTGACAGCAGTGTCACGCAGAGTGTCTGGCGCTGTCGCTACAGCCTTGTCTGTGTGCACGCATTTTGGTGGAAGGGGGTGACTCCAGCCACGGTCACAGTGACACCATTTTAATTGTGCGACGCAGGTGACCTTTCTGTAGCCGACAGATCCAAAACAAGAGGAGTGCTAATTAACTAACACTCTTTAATTTATCTACGAGCACCGAAGCCAGCCAGCTTGGATTTATTTTCGGTCGGGCATCTGACTGGGCGACTCTCACAGACTGACCTCATTATTTCGCGGGAATTTAGGCATTATAATGACTCGCCAAGATGCCACTGGTCCATCTAACCTTGTTTCGTCGTCAGGTTCCTCATCAAGCTGCACTACACGTCATGTTGCTTAACAACCAACCTTTTTAAAAATTTCAATGGACCTTTCAGGCACTCTCTGGGCTACCTATATTTGTCTTTTTTTTTTTTGATGCTTGTTCCACTGGGCCATTTGCCGTCCGTCATAACATGTACGTTTATTCAGATTTAATTTACTGCAAATTAAGACCCTTAATCAAAAACAAAGATCAAAAAACAAGGGGGCGGCTTCACGGCACTATATCAGTAGAGGTCTGTATCGTCTACCAAAAAAGGTCCTGTCACCGTTTTGCTTGAATAAATCTCTTTTCAAAGTGCACAGTACTTACACGGGAGGTTCTAATAATCTTTCAGAACAGATTAAACCAGCCATGCATCCATTTTTTAGCATTTATAAAATTATGTTGGACAATTTGAGGAACATCGTGGGAAAGACCGTGTGATATGTAACAGAAATACTGCCCAACTTAATATAATATCTCTACCACGGGCAGGGCTGTTATTCTGTAAGATTCATGTCATAATTGTCTCCACGGCGACATGGTGGGGGTACCTTGAAACCGTCCACGAAGCTCTCGCCATCGCTGGCCCTCCTCCAGGAGATGGCGGGGGTCGGCTCACCCTCCGCTGTGCAGGAGATCATGGCAGCGCTGCCCTCAACGGCTGAGATGTTCTGCAGCTCGGTGATGTGGGGCTGGACTGAGGAACACCATGGAGGGGGGGGGGGGGGTGGCTTGTGGTCACCATCTGCTGAAGCAGTGTTTCTCATCCAGGTCCTCAGGGACCCGCAGACAATCTACATTGTTGGGCCTCCCCAGCTCCCAGCAAAAATGTGGACTGTCTGGCAGGGAGCTGGGAGGGAGCAAGTTAGGTGAACTACCTGGGGGGTCCCCCGGGACTGAATTGGACTGAATGGAATATAATCTGGTCTGCACCCATTCAAAGTACTGTGCCTATCCGGAATATAATAAAATATGTAAATAGCCTGTGATCTGCGAGGCACTGGGTTTGCTGCCCTCCTCAACACAAACAAACACACATATGCACAATTGTGTACATGAACCTGGTCACTAGCACACACTTCTCTGTCTGATGTATCCTGGTACATCGGACTGGCCTGTGATCTGCATCTTACTTATCCCTTCCTTGACAATTCTCTGTGATATATGTATAGACACATTGCATATTATTATTATTATTATTATTATTATTATTATTATTATTATTATTATGTTACTAATATTCTTAGTCCAACATCCACATATCATATGTGTTTACAAAGTGTGTTTTAATTAGTTTACATGTGTTTAAAGCACATGGGAGGGCTATTTTAAGGCTAAAACTATTTTAAAAATGTGTATTTATATGCCCTTTCTCTATCGCGGATTTTCACCTATAGGTGTGGAACGTGACAAGGTAAACTGTTGAAGAAGCTTTGTAATACTGATTCCTGCCAGAGGGGGCGATAGAGGGACGCGGACAGTGGAGGGCTGTGAGTTTTTACTGTCGGGCTGACAGAGACGCGCGTGTGAAATCCGAGGTGGGTGAGAGCCCCAGGTCAGTGTCTGCCACGTGTTAGCGGCGTGGGATGCGGGCAGGGGGGTGTCTGTGAGAGGGGAAGGAAGCCGCGCGCTCAGCAGACTCCCAACGATAACTGATTGCCAAAAAACTCCAGCCATTTTCTGTATGGTAAATTTCCGATTGATGACAAGGGAAGTGCATACGAATCCTAACCGTCCACCGAAACAAAACACTCGCTTCACCTGTTCGATGCTCGTCATTCTGTTTTAAATCAGTTTAAATATCAAGCTGGTCTTATTTATCATCTGTAGCCAGCAGCGATCCAGCCTTGCGCGTCTAGAACGTTCTTTTCCTTCACCCGCAGTTTTCTGTCCGCCGTTTGAAGTTGGAAGGCAGAGCAGCGACGCTGGAGTTCATAAACCTCAGCGGGAGGCTTCGCGATGCTGCCGCTGTACGCTGCCTCGTTATGTCCGCCCCCTTGCTTCCATCCTGCAGACTCCGGTCCACTTCTGACCCCGCTGCAGTGCTGCAAAGCCCCAACCCATACGCTGCCGTTTTGTTAGAGATACTACGATCATTCAGTCCATATATATACCTTCCCTATTCCTCTGATGGAAAATTAGTATAAAATGAAATGTGCAAATGTCACACCGCGTTATTCCAGTTTTGGGAGGGTGGGTGGAATCCAAACCCACAATCCTAGAGGCATGAGGGCGGTGCTCCGGCAGCAGGGCGTTTGAATATTCAGATCTGCGCTCACACTCTGGCCTAGAACCTTCCCACCTGAAAACTTCTGGCCAAAAGGTATGTGACTCCCTGGAATGGGATTAGATCCACCGGACAGGGGTGGGGTCACAGGGACACTGGCTCCAGCTGAAAGTCCCCTGTCACTCACAGATTCAGAACCTACTGTATCATTGCCTTATGATTAGATACGCCCCTCTGTATGAATTATGGCGCCTCTTACGCCCCCCACCTTAAAAAATCCTAGAACCCCACCCTGCTGCCCTTGCCAGCAGAGGGGACGTTTAGCGCCCCTTTAGGGTGTCAGTGAAACTCCTCTTTGAAGCTGAGAGCTCCAGTGAGTAGTTGGTAGAGAGGGAGCAGGACGCGAATGTTACCGTAGCGTTTGTATCCTAGCGATAAGCCCCTCGCCGCAGTTGCCCCCCAGTGACTCCAGTGTGCTGCTCACATATCAAGGGCAAACAGCAGTTATTATGAATAATGAATTGTATCTTCTTTTTTTTCCCTCCCGTCTTCTACCACATAACTAAAGGAGAAAGGCATACATGAATAAAGAATTATAACCAAAAACGGTTTCTACTCCAAAGACGTTTGCTCACAACAAAACACCAAAATTCCACTCGGTGATGCAAAGACTTGAAATAAACTCCTGTGAACAGCCTTCCCGGGGTCATTAAAATGGACACAGAAAACAAAAAAGCGAACAAAACAGATGTGGACTAGAAATCCACCTATTTGTTTACTTTGTCGATTAAATGTGACACATGCCAATATTTTCAGCTAAATAGGAGTCTTTGTGTCATTTTGGCAGACCTATAGATTTCTGACATGTAAAAATGACTCTTAAGGTAGCGTCGGGCTTGGCTATCTATACCCAATGGTTTTATTTTACCATAAATGTTGCCACTGATGCCAGTTAAATGAGAGGAAGCTCATTTCGGTATGGGCTGATTTCTAGTATAATTAGTGTCCACTTATGTGATCATCAGCATATTATACATATGCATATACAGTCATAAAGACAACATAGTTATGGTTTAAAAGGCTGCGGGGGGACTGTTCACCGTCACCTCCAACAAGAGGGGCTGCAGCTTTCCAGTACTTTCCGGACCCTGAAATCCTCCCGAAGCTTTTTGAAGGACCACGCTGTTCTGATTCATGCACCAGCAAGCAGCGTGTGATGCGGGTCACACGGTGGGCAGGGCGCCAGCCCATCACGGGGCATCCTGAGGAACTCGTTTGAACGTAGCATGTGGAAACCGAATGGAAAAAAAAATATTGCCTGAGGATTTGCGTGAGAGAGGAGCTCAGGAAAACAGGGTGAAAATACAGCTCTGGAAAAAATGAAGGGACCATAGCAAAATTTTCAGTTTCACTCATTTCTCAGTTCATGGGTACGCGCCTGTGTGAAATATACATTTTATATTTTTGCAAACTCCAGCCTGGCTTTTCCCAGTTGCTCACTAGAGTAGGGTCTTCAGCCCTGCTTCTCGGAGCCTGCTATGAATTGTTCTAGCAGTGCACTTCACAACACTTTTGTTTCCCATTTTTTTTAAGGTCACTTCAGGTCATCCCCTGATTTATGAGGCTCTGCCACGTAGGATGACGTCATCTCTGTCAGTGGATAGATGCTTCTGACCTCTACCTGGCTGGATTTTGGTCATTCCCAGTGTCTCCTGTTTCACATTGTTGTGTACTTCTGTCTTAGAAGCCTGGAAGCAGCCTGCCACACAGTGTAGCCCTCTGCCAGCATAGCCAGGTTTAAACCAGGAATTAAAAATGCAGATTTTGAAACTACTGTATGTAGAATGGTCTCTTAATTTCTTCCGGAGCTGCGTGATCCGTTATGATGCCTGACACATTCCAGTGCTTTTACACAGCAGCTGGAGCTAGACTGGGGGGCTGATTGGTTATTTATGCCACTCTTTATTAATTTTTTAATTGATGTGGGAGGAAAAGCTGTCATTCATTTAACGCAGCTGTTGCTTTAAAATAACCGGGCCTGCTTTGTTGTGTTGGAGATGAGAGACGGCTCGCGTGTGGAGTTTCGAGGCCGCTGGTACGCGTCTGCGTGCGTGGGTGACTTTAATGAGCAAGTCTGATCCTCCTAATGGCTTAAAAACCCACAGTTGTTGTTTGCCTTTGTTTCAGATTTGCATCTTTTTTTAAAAAAACTTGTAACGACTCGATAGCATCTTAATTTCTCACTTGACGCACTCTGCTGGCAACAGATGTCGCGCAGCACTAATGAGGACGGCGGAGCTCCTGGCCCGGAACGGAGAGAAGGTAGAGGTCAGGAGCTGGATCCCTGAACATCTTAGTGCCTTAGCTGCCACGTGACAGACAGAGGGTGACAGTTCTCCGGTCCTTCAGGATCGCCAGACAGTCCACATTTTTGCTCCCTCCCTGTACCAGGTATTTGGTATTCTTGATTGGCTGGGAGCTGGGAGGGAGCACAATGTGGACTGTCTGGGGGTCCCCGAGAGCTGGGTTCTGAAACACTGCTAACACTGGTTATTGAGTAGAGCAGGGGTGAGAGAGAGAGAGAGAGAGAGAGAGAGAGAGGTGAAAGCTAACTAGTCTCCTTGTTGTCCTTGGGCCTGTGGTCATATATGTGACCCTAAACCTTCAATAGTCTCAAAAGAATGATTCCATCTGGAAGCAGATGGGGTGAACAGCATATAAAATGTGCCCATAAATGGGGAGGTGGGGGGGGGGGGGTAGTCAGGAGTTTGCCCCTCGGAGGAGGGACTTAAATTCAGATGAGGACAATCCGGTGGACATGGCAATCTGTTTAATGTTCCCCGAGTCAAAGCACTACCGAGGCAACTTTTTAGGAGCTAATTCTTTTGTGGATGGGTAGTGACTGTGGGAAGGGGGGGTTTAAATCTTAGTGGGGGCTGCCAGCGAAAATATGGTGGGATGGGAGTCATAAAACTGCAGGTTTCTAAATCCTGGGGAGATACTCGTCGCGTGCCCACGAGTGGATTAACCTATATCGATCCGCTACCCCTCCCCCCTCCTCCTGGCCATCAGAGTGGGTAAATCTGAGCACCCCCCCTCCCCCCAGCCATTTGAAATGCATAATTAATGACCTCGGCTTGGCAGAACGTGGTCAAGAGATACTCTGGAGGAGTTATGGGAGCAGCCCGTGAATGTGGATCCAATGCTCGCAAATAAACGTTTACGATTCTCCTGCTACTGAAGTGTGGACGCCTCTGTCCTTTGATACTGTGAAGCTGCGGTTACCACTACGTTTCCCAGCAAGCACCGTAAAACAAAAACCAGCTGCCTGACAACTTATTAATTTAAATGTACGTTTACGCAGCGGGCTGGGGCTTGCACTTTGCGGGGATTTTGATGACTGCTGAATAAATCTCCATACATTTACATGAAAATGCGAGGTGCAATCTAAATTATCTACAAAGAAGCCAGTGTTTTATGAAAGAATATAATGTAGTTCTTCCCAATAAATAACGTGTCGTGCACTATTTGAATAATTTATTTTTCTGTTGTTTGTTTACCAGCTGCAGTCTTACCCCTCACCACCTGCCTGAGTGAGGAGGTATTAAACTATGAATGGAGATTCTCATCCCAGTTTATTTTTTGTTATGGAAAACCCTTGCTACTGGTCTGTATTCCTTTCCCAGTTCCTTATACCTCTCCGTACGTATTTTTTAAACTACCTTCTACACATGCAACTCTTTTTTAGTACATCGGTGAAATAGGGGCATTTTTGAGATGACTGAGCTCTTTCGAACTCTGTTGATGAAGAGGAGCTTTGACCAAGAAGCGGGTAAGAGGATCACGACCTAGCTGGGACCAGGGGCAAATGCAATCTGCAGTAGAGCTGCTACTGCAAGATGTTTGTCTGCTTGAGTTCATTTACAGTGGCCCTCCCTTCGTGCCAGCATACAGCCTGGGTGGCATATGGCTTGGCAGGTTACAATGCTTTAACTGTGAGCAGAAGGTTGCTGGTTTGAACCCCACCACTGACAGAGTGATATTGTGTTGGGCCCTTGAAGGAGGCCCTTCATACTCACCCCCACCCCTGATATCTCAAAAAAAAAGTACAGCAATTTGGATAAAAGCAGCCAGCAAACAAATTAAATGTAATACAGCCATATATTTTGGTCAAGCCCTACAGACTTCTCAAAGGCAGAGGTGAACCTACAGCTTTACTTGAGCTAATCTTGCCCTTTGAAGTACTTTCCAGCTCAGCACAGGCCTGCCGGATCAAAATGCTTCTCAGAGTTGACGGCAAGCTGAGGTAGAGGACAAGATGCACCGACCTGCGGATTCAAAGAGCCCATAGGAGTCTGTGACCTTCACCACAGGTCACTATGGACATTTTTGTGTAATACCTGTGACCTGCATAAAGTTTATAGAAGACAAAAACTAATGTGTCACACCGCATTTCAATCCTCAATCCCATAATCCCTTTTTTACACTGAGAACTGGGAGTTGCCTAACAGACACTTAATATTGCTTATGTGTATTGCAAAATGAGCTAAAACCTGCAATGCAAGTGTTATAAACCTTTCTCTAACAACTAGGTTGGACGCTGATTCAATTGCCTCTCATTACTGGGGGTTTTGGGTACAATTCCTGCCCCTGATTTGGAATGTTTGCGCATCATCGCACCATCCAATCACAATGATGCATCATCAATCCCAGGTACAGGGCAGCTTGTTCAAATCTGGTATGTATATCATGAAGCAAGGTGTTTTTGGTTAGTTAGATAACTTGTTGGATTTAAGATTTGCATTTAGCTAAAAAATCCAGCTTTGTACTGCAGGCCCCAGACCTGCTTTTTTTCTCCCTTTTTCAGGGCCCTTAGGCAAAGCTTTACTTGGGAGGCCCCTTACCAAGAAAATCCATGATCATTTCACTTGCTCCGCAATGCAGGTAATTCAGGGGGCCCCAGCAGCTGTCTATTCTGCATATAGCTAGAGCTGGTCTGCTTGCACATTTTGATTTGACATGTGAAAGTGAATACGAAAGTTCAAACAAGGAGACCTAATGAACACCATTGTGTCCAATCACAGTGGTCCAAGTTCTATATAAAGAATAAGTCTAACCTCGTCGCCCAGCCCGATCTGTCGGCTTCAAAGTTGATGGGACCAACGACCAAGAGACGGGCTCCGCCAAATCACTTCTCTCATACGCAAAATGTTTAACCAAATAAACACTCATGTCAACTATTTATTAAGGTCTCCATGGTTGAAATGTGGTTTTATTTATTTTTAATATATTTTTGAGTTTGGGTGATTATTCTTATTTATAAACTGACTTGCGTTTACCTGGCACTAACTGAAACATTTAACACCTTTCCTGCAGGGTGTGTGCACCATGTCCTACAGCTACCTTGGTACCCCCAGCCATTCCCAGACACTGCTGAGCCCCACTACTGCCAGACAGTGGGCCAGAACCACACGGTGACTCATCCAGCCACCGCCGCCGACCAAATGGATCATTTTGTCCTTTGATAGAGAGCCTGTGACATGTGCCTCGCATCGGAGCCAGAAGCAGTGATCAGGATGGAATGGAAGATGACTTTTAGACGTTCAGCACAAAACTGCCTTTTCGGCTGGATTTGTCACACGGAAAGATATTACAGAATGCTGCACATTCCCAGGCGTCTGCTAATATCAAATATACATAATAACACTAATAACACTATTGTTTGTACTACTATGGGCAGTCCCCTGGTGAAGAGTGCCCGACTTACGGACAGCTCATACTTACAAAAGGAACTGCCATAAAGCCTATTAAATATTCCCCTCCATGAATCTCCACTTTCTCGTGGTGGAGGAGTTTGTGCCTCGATGATCCCAGGAGCACATTGGTCCTAGTCGAGTGGCCAGACCAAGTGCGGTTCAAACAGACTCCCGTGATGATTACGATGAAGGTGCGTGTTGCCCCACCCCGATTGTGGAGACTACGGCTTTGCCCTGGAGCCAGGCCTGGGGCAGGAGCTTGAGGGCGAGTTCCTGGCGGCCGGACCTCCACCCAAGGGGCCTTGCCGGGCATAGCCCAAAAAAATACCATGGGTCTGCCTTCCGTCGGCCGTCCTCGTCGCGGAACACAAGGATACTGGAGGGTTCATGGGAGTTTACCCAACCAGTCTACATATGGAGGCCCCGGGGCAGATCCAAGACATACTGGAGAGATTATGTCTCTCAGCTGGCCCGGGGATGGCTTGGTATTCCCCTGGTGGAGCTGGAGGAAGTGTTCGGTGAGAGGGAGGTCTGGGCATCCCTGCCTAGATTGCTGCAAGCCACTCTGAGTTAAATAAATTTCTCATAATTAACTGAATGATGCTGAATATGAATCATATGTACATGTACAATAATAATAATAATAATAATAATAATAATAATAATGAACTGTCAAATTCACATTCTCATTTTTTTGGAATTACAAGACTCAAAGAAAACTTTTATTCATATTGTTCAACAGAATATCTTTGGCTTAGGTCAGATTTTGATCTGTTCTTTTGCTTTTTTTCTTCTTGACATAGCCGTTCGACCAGCCGTAAGCACCGAGCACACATGCTACCCCTTTTCGCCGCACGGCGTATCTGCATAGCGTTGCTGACCAGCACGTCCTGCTTGGAACGGTGCAGGAACCCTGCATTCAATACAGCTCCGTGCCTCCATCGTCACGGCCTGAGTAACGTGGTGCCGTCGTCGGCATATTACCTCGTGTTCTGTCACAGTCCCTCACACTAACGACACTATGAAATAAATAAAAAGTAAAACAGAAGCACGTCTCCGGTATGGTGCAGCCGGAATGCGCCAAGCTGCCAGTCTGATGCCACTTTAATGGCCAGTCCAGGTAACACCGGCAGCCTGCGATATAAAATCTCGCCTCCCCATCTGTCTCAGTAAATAGTTAGTACTTTGGCCCAGGAAAGGCTATGCTGTCTAGAAGAGGACCCCCCCACCACACACACACACACACACCCACCCCCACCTTCCTGTGGAGGAAGGCTAAGGCTGACTTACCAAAGACGTGCAGGAATAGCTCCTGCTCAGCCATGCCAGCCTTGTTGGAGGCCTTACAGGTGTAGGCCCCCCCGTCGTCCTTCTGAATGCTGCGTACAGTCAGCGTGCTCCCCCTCCCTTTCAGGGTGTACTGGTCAGACTCCTCAAGCTGCTTCCCCCTCCTGGGCACAGGCACACAAACATACACGGAGGCTTAGAAATCACCACCGTCCCAGGGATGCAGGTAAAAGGGGCAGCAACGGTAATCGGGGGATGAGAAGGAATTCAGCTAATGAATCCACATTTCAGTAAGGGGGGGGGGGGGGGCTTTGGGGTGAAAGAAGGATATTTGGTCATTTTTTTGGGACTGTCAATTTTTGCCCGTTGAAAGCAGCGGAATGGCTAGCGGCAAGGGCA
>JAABNY020000001.1:48665470-48697659 GCA_015164015.2 Brevimyrus niger
AAAGGGGGGGGGACGCGGGAGAGGGGGGGGAGGAGAGGGAAGAGCGTAGAGGAGCACGGGGGGGGGGGGGGGGGGGGGTGGGGGCTTTAGGGTGAAAGAAAGATATTTGGTCAGTTTTTTTTGACTGTCAATTTCTGCCAGTTGGAAGCAGGAGTATGGCTAGCAGGCAGGGACATACAGAACAAAATTTTAAGGAACTTCGGGGGAAGGAAGCGCCTGTGTGTATTCCCTCTTGCGTTTTCCTTGTATGGCTAGTGGACCTCATTTCAGCAAGACAAATGAACTCTGCAGGGAGTTGGGATCCCTGCGCAGTCAGAGGGATGCGCTATGGAACGGCAGCAGATGGATATGTAATAAAATTCAAGTGTGCATCATTACAGATGAATCATAAATCAATTACAGTCATATATGCTAATGTTCTCACGCCAGGTGTAGGTGTAATAACATTAAAAACAGGCACATTCTCCTGGTGATTTATACAGCAATTGTAATGCTTTTTACATATTTATAAAGATAAGTATCTAATAAACAACAGCCACAAATATGTACAAAATGCTCTATTTGTATATTTCCATGTATGCATAGTACATTCCATATACTGTAATATCTTTTGGGTATGTACAAAGAAAGCTTTGCAAATGTATGAAAGTTTAGGATGGATCAACTCCCTTTGTAATCAGATGCATATTAAAAACTTAATTAATTCCTTCGATAGTTAAACTTGCGTTGTCAGCCTCACACGGATGATTAGGACGGGTCTGATAATGTCAAACGTGCACCATATGCTTGGACAGGTGCAGGAATGTCAGGTGTCCATAATAATTCGGGTCGGCATTCCGCCGGGACACGGCGGGTCGGGTGTGAGAGTTTCAGGTGGGTACCATATGCTGGAACAGGTGTGCTGGTGTCAGAGCCATATCGGGATATAAATGCACATGCTTTTCCACAGTTCTGTTCGTACCCTAAGGTAAGACTGGGAGTGTGGGACAACATTGGGCTCTCTGTGTTTAAGGTCGATTTATATATCAGGAATATACTGTATGGAATATCTACTTTAGGAATGATCTGGAAAATTTCCCCCTGCATTCTCCACTCACCTGTGCCAGGTGATGTCTGGGTCGGGCGATCCGTACGCCCGGCAGGTGAAAGTCACCGACTCGTGGTAATCCGCCGTGGCATTGAAGGACTGCTGCGGCACGGACAGCACTGGTGGTACTGTGGGCAAGGGGACGAGCAAGAAAGAGAGAGAGAGAGAGAGTGTGAGTGGTTAGTCCATGAGCTGATCTCCAAAAACAAAACAATAACCCGAAACTAATAAGCCAGCGGCAGAGAGACATGGACCCCGCTGCCCCCTACTGGTAAAACACACAAACGCCTTCCGCCAAAATAACTTTATAGAAACGCCATTTGATAAAATTAACTGCTTGCTCAAAGTGCACTAACACCAGGCCCGTGGATTGTCTTAGGCCCTTGATCCTGGATCGATGGTACCCCGCCCCAGCACCCGGCTCAAAGCTCATTGCACTTCCCAGACAAATGGAGGTGGCACTGGGAGACTAAGTACTACTCGTGATCTGATCAATAATTAAATGTCATTTCTGAGAATGGCTTCTGTGGGACAGCTGCACAGATGTCTGATGACGGAATGAGCTTCTAACTGGCTCCAGCAGCATTCCTGTCAAGGAACCTTCTGCAGTATTGCCAGACAATAACCATCATGCCAACACATAAAATAGCATGTGACCTTGTATAAAATTGATGTAATACACTATGCATACACTAGGTGCCACCAGTCTAGGGAGGTGGAGTCATGTGACTGTAATTACCGATAATGATTCGGTCATTTTATATTTAATTCATGTATCTGTATTTCTTTTTCTTAATCCAAAGCGACTTACAGTAGAGGGAATGTTTCATTTTTTAGCGTACAAGTCAAGCTACATTTTTGTTTTTAAAATAACCTCATCAGTGGAAATACAGCATGAAGTACTCTGGTCTTTTGCATTCCATAGTCCTGTTGATCCATACAGGAGACCAGGGTACTTGTCACTGTTTCTGTGAAGTATGCTTTTAAATCATAGTGTCACTGAGTGTTAGTGTGTCCATGTTCTGGGGGGTTCAGCTGCATGCCCAGAATATAAGCTTCACACTGATTCTTTTGAACGTGTGAAGGTGAGTAGCACTGTTCTGCCTCCTGAATTGTGTCTTGATACAGGCAGGAAGTAGAAACAGGAAGTGGAAACTAGAAAAATAGGAACAGGAAGTGGAACCGGAAATTGAACATTCAACTGGGGATTTCTGTGACGTACACAGCCAGGAAGTGTGAATAGTAAGTGAAAAATGGAAACCGTAAGTGGAAACAGGAACAGAAAGTGAGACCAGGAAGTTAAAGTGATAACAGAAAGTGAACGTGATAACAGAAAGTGTGGACTAGGAAGATTATATATAAAATAGAATATGTTCTGAACAGGCTTCGTCCCATTTAACACACTAAGTCCACACTTACACACTACCGCTTAGTGCCAGTGTTCAAGGGTGTCCTGTCCCACAAATAAAAAAAACAGCTTTACATGCTTGACATACACTTTATCCACACTTTCGTAAATACTGCATGAAAGCCATCTTTAGCGTAGTATATACACCACAATGCACCGGAAACTGGAAATGGAGGTGCTGCAGTTTAAAAGGGAAACACTAAGCGATGATAAAATGAAGGTGTTTTAGCTTACAAGGGAACCAGGAAATTGCAGAGGAAGACACTGTGGAACACAGGGGAAACAGGAAGTGAAAGATGAAGATGCTGCAGCTTAGAGTACTCTATCTGCACAGAGTAATCCACATACATGGAAGTAGAGTAATCCTACATGGAAACAGGTGGAGAGTTACAGTATGCATCCATCCTTCCATTTTCCAGACCCGTTTATCCTATGCTGGGTCACGGGGAGTGAAGCCTATCCCAGAGGCTATGGGGATAAAGCAGAGAATAACCCAGGAGGGAGTGCCAACCGGTCACGGGGCACACTCACAAGGCACCCTCACCACTCATGCACACTTATTCACATCTATGAACAATTTGACAACTACAGTTCACCTTAGCATGCGGAACTGTGAGGGGAACCAGAGTCCCCCAAAGGAAACCCACACAATTCATGCTGACCAATATCACATAGAGCATCTATCTATAAAAACACACTCATGGTTTGTTAATCACACCAGTTCATGCGTTGCATTACTTAACATCTGCTTCTGAGATCTTTACGGCCGTATCTCCAACTACATCGATCTTTGAAAATTCCTAGTCTGGCAGTTATATTTTTTAGCACAATTTTGTAGAGCACTAGAACAGTCTAGAAAATTGCCTTCTATGAGCTATTGTATTAAAAAAAATTATAGAGGGATAATTTAGAACAGAAGACTACTTTGTTAAAATGAAATACAAAATTTAATGTAATACACATTTATAAAATTTATACAAAAGTACATGTTTTATTCATATCCTGTTCCTAGTCTGATTTAGGCATTTTATTTAATCAGCTTACACACTGTTCTCTCTTTCTGTCTCTCTACAGTTCACATTTGCTACTAAATATCACTACTGTTTACCGCACTGTAATAAAAGCACGGTGGTGCTTCCTGGTATGTATAGAGGTACTTAAATAACTGGCCAGATCATGGCAGGTTTCACGGGCAGTCAGATAAATAGGAAAAATAAATTGAATTGCTCCAGCCTTTCAAAGTTATTCCATAGCTGAGCACAATGACTGAAGTAATTTTTCACAGAGCACCAGAGGTCAGCCTTAGCAAATCCAATCATGACCATAAGAGTTCACATTTAGATCCAACCTCACCGACTGGGAATGATGCACGATTAATCTTAATAATTAAATAAAGTAAACTGACAGAACTGTCTTGGGCTTTTGTACCATTACTGTGTATAGGTTGGGGACTTTATCCGGTGTTAAGTACTGATTCCTCAAAAGAGATGTGCAGGAGTGCAGATTCATACACAGAAGTTGTACTATCAAGTGTTCAGTATGTTTGAATAAAATATTGGGCATGATCAGATACAGTAAATAAGATGGTTTAGACATTCACATTTGTATGAAATAAGGTTTTCTTTAAAACTTCTTTAAAAAGTCAAAGATAGAAGTAATATCCTCAACTCCAGCCTTGAAAAGGTGAGACCAGAACAAGCTGATACAGTGAGCGTCGAATAGCTTGTTCCTTACGGCTAAATAAATCCCCTCATCTTGAACACATGAAGAAAGTGACGAGGATGCTGGTGAAGCTAATCACTGGAAGGCTGGGGACGGGGCGGCTCCGCGAAGCGCTGACCTTGACTGCCTCGCGGTTACACCCTGAGCTCCTGTATCCGCGTTACATCACAGGCAGCACGCCTGGCTGCATCGGCACGGTCAGCTCTGATCAGCTGCCGCCGCTCCTCCATCTCGCCGCCTCTCGCCTGCGCGCTGGAGTGTGGGAGCGTCACCTCCGCTAACGTTTCCGTGTTCTCCCCTTCCCCCCGCGTGCTCCGTCTGAAGGGACGTGTCTCAGGAGCAACTCGACACTGGCTCAGCGGGTTAGGTTGCCCTGCCTGTGATTTGAAGGTCGCTGGTTCCAATCCCCTGACTGCCAGAGTGATGTCACTGTTGGGCCCTTGAGCAAGCCCCCTACAGCCCCCACTTATTCCTTGGGATTGTCTGATGAATGTGGGGCCCTTTGGCTGGGGGGGAGATTGCCACCCCAACCCCCCCCCCCCCCATACTGCACATGACTGTAGACAAAATAAACCTATTGATCGCTTTGCTACATAGTGATTGCCCAGTGTACGGCTCTGATAGGCTAGCGTTCCAACGCAGATTGAGTGCACAGGCAGCAGTGGGAGACTTCAAAGGCACTGCACAACTTGCTAGCCAATGGTAAAATCAGGTCAGTTTAAACATTATGCTATTTCAGGTGATTTCCAAATGTAATTTAAGGTGGTGGAATTTGTCATAAGACGTGAAATGAGTTAGGCTGTCCTTAGCTAGGGGCATAAATAATGTAAGCTAGCATAGGGTTAACATAGTTAGCTAAATATCCAAGATTATGGCGTTTAGCAGACGTTAGTATTGAAAGTGACTTCCATTGTCCAAATACAGGGGCAGCCTAACTGCATCACTACTTGTCTACATGCAGTGCAGTGTTGCAGTGTTGCAGTGTTTCATCAGTCAGTGCATGTGTCTTTAGATTTCTCATGTGCACGAGGTATTTCCATGATCTTTGATGATACACATGTAGTCTATCTATTGGCATTATTAAATTCTCTATCGGAAGATTGGAAAGATTGTAAACAGTTTTATCATGATCTGCCTAGTGGTATACCCCCAACAAGATGACTGGACATAGTTGTCCCCCCCCGCCCCCACCCCCCCCGGTAGAAATGTGTTGGCTACACTCCTGTCTTTGGGTGAGAACATCTGCTAAATACATAAGATGTGAATTTAAGGACAGGTCTTCGGAGACTGATATGTCCCAAACGAGCATCTTTGATGTTTAGCTTTGGCATTTACGTTTATGTATTCATACAGGCGACGGTTCTGCCACACAGCTGCAGAATGCAAAGGCATCATAAGGGCGTCCGAAAGAAATGCCTGAAGGACCCACCGCAACGAGCCTGCAGGAGATCCATATGAAGGCTCTAGGTAGGTATGCAAAAATATAGGAAAGTCAGGAGGGTGCATGCAGTACTTAGTGTAAACAGTCACTAGAGGATTCAATATATAATACAACATAAAATGGCAATATTAGAGCAGTGAAGGGCATGGATTTTAACATGCTGATCTCTCGCCTTCTCCTAAGGGGGTGGTTTGTTTTTTTGATAAGTCACTTGCCCCCTTAGTGTACGGAGTATGCAAATGCATGGTGGTAGTGCTGCTAAGCACTGTTATTGCTCCTTCTCAGGCAAGGGTGTAGATTTGGGTATGAATGGTAGGGATCGGGGGGGGTGGGGCTAATTTTGTCCCTACCAGTGCAGAAACCAGACATGCTCTCAGTGGGTGGATCTTTCACATGGACAAAAACCCAAGGTCTGTGCTTCAGAGACACTTAGCTCCTGGGGTTAGCAGTCTCCTGCACCCCAGGGTATTATTCAGCACTTGGAAGGGAGCTGTTAGCTACCCCAGTAGGCACATGGACATCATTCAGGGCTCAAACTATTGGTGTGAGGGGAAAACAAGGCTTCGTGGCCCCCAGATATGTTGTAATAAACCGTCCCTGGTGTGACTACGGATGACTTTCCCGCTCAGGCACGATATTTCTGGCACAGTCACTGAGAAGGGCCATTTATCTGCTCTGAAGAAACTTGGAAAACCGGCTGTCAAGTTATACAATTGCTCAGACTGCGGAAAGAACCGGAACATTCACAAACAACAATCACCTTCTCCAGGTGAATGACGAACAGAACATCCATTTAGGGGTGGTACAAAAATGTATATTTACAATGGAACATATCATGTAGCAATCGAATAACTTAAATCATGCTGCTATGAATTACGCAAACTCTGTGTCTCTGTCCATTTCTATATTAAATAAGCCACAATTCAATTTTGCTTCATTTAATAAGGATAAGATTGCATATTTTTGTTTCTATATATTTAAAATGTTATTTAAAAATGTAAGCTTATCGTTTAAATGGAAGAAAAACGTTTGCGAAACCCCAGTCATTTACCCTTATAAACCATTTAAGATTAAGCTGATTTTTAAAGTGCAGCTTGTACTCATTTAGAAACAATTTCCTATTTAAATAATGTTTAGGCCTATGTCAAAGGGTCCGCAGGCAGCTCTCTACATGGAAACGCAAAGGCAGCTTATTTTTCTGCATAAAAAGAAAACGCAACATGTTGTAAAATGTCTCCTTTGTGCTCTAGGGTTACATTTTCATTACGCCTGAGATTAAATTAATGATTTTTGCGTACATTCAGCCGCTAAATGTCAACCCATGTCCATATCGGCGCCTTCGCTAATCTTAATGACTTGTGTAATGGGGGCCCAGTTTACCACGGACAAATGTTTTGTAGGTAGAAAAACAAAAACAACGCTTTCTTTTTTCTGCGTTTTTTATTGCTATTGGAAATTCACCGGCTGCTGTGTCGCCTCCCCTGAGATCCCCCAGCAACTGATCGATTAACCTTTGCATTTGGCGAACAACAATGTTAGGCTGGTACAGCTACTAAATTATAAATAGATAAAATAAAGAAGATGAAATGGTAATTGGGTATTCATTGGGCTTCTTGGAGTATAAATCCGGGTTCTTTTGTGTTATATCTTTTTGTTTGTTAATTGGTAATTGCATGAGAAGTTAAGACACCAATCAAATTTAAAATCTTTTAAAGATTTGCCTTGATTGTTAAATTTTCTTTAACTTTTTCTGAAGTACCCATCTATTCTTTAGTAGTGTAACAGATTTCCTCTTTGTAATTTCTATTTACCGACTTGAAGATTCTGGGGCTTTCTGCTCATAAATTCGGTCTTCAGAAGCACTCCTCTCGGAGTGATGCTTCAATGGCTATCATGTTAACGGGCAGCGATAGGCTTTACACCGGGCACCTTCTGGCAGTTTCGTGCAAGCTAGCCAAGACTCGGACGGATCTGTAAACCACGTACAACACGTTCCGCATGCCCTGTTCTGATCACCTGGACCTATTTGTACATTCACTGGCCTAGGAATAGCGGCATCTGGTAATCAGTAGTGATAGGAATAACAGCCCTATGAAGGGACCGGAATTAACGGCTCCTTTCCTTTCAAGTGTGATCATAGTTCTTTTTTTTTCTTAGTGGGTGGGGCTTGCTAGGTTCTGAGCTCTGTGAAATAATTACTGGGATAATGATAGAGTAAGATTTGCATCAGATTCAGCTTTAGATATCCTGCCAGGATAATTTCACTTTGTGGACTGCGTGGACTCGCTTGGGCTGCACCCTTTCTCTTTCTCTCTCTCTCTCTCGTTCATTGAGCCACTTTGAATGTTATGTTTACAAACAGCGACTGACAAATCCACCTCATTCCACCTTACCAGCAGACACCGTTTACCTCTTGTGACTGGCTGGTTCTCACTGTTCATGTAAAGAGGAGGGCTGTTGAAAAGAATCAGATTGTTCACAAACGTAACGGCACTAGTAGTGACTGATGGTCAATTAATGTGTCGCCATGTCCAGCTAAATAACTATCTGTAAGAATTTTTTTTTAACTATCTGTGTGCCAGGCCAGGATGCTCATATGGAGGGCACTGATTGGCTGTCACTGCGTTTTCTGTGATTTGGGGATATTTGATAGTCACTCATGCCTTATCTCTTCAGTTGAATAAAGTATTTTTTTTTTATTGTTATGGCTGGGGCGGGCCGCCGGACGGCCCCCACCCCGGCAAAAAATCTGAAATGAGTGTTTGGACTCCAAATGCACATTTTAGGTTCTTTGTCTTTCTGTCTGAGTGGCTGTTCGAGTGGCGAGGCCTTGGTGATGATTGTAAATGCTGCCAAAAGCAAAACAGTTTTTTTTTTTCTGGGTCTGATTCATTTAGCGGCCAGATTTTGCAACTTGTCTATTAAATTACAGGCACGGTAAAAACAACAATAAAAAAAAGAGACTGACAGTAATAATAATGTAAAAAAAAAAACATGCACATACACAATAAGCGTACAATGTGTGATGCAAAGGTGAGGGACTTGCAATTATTTGCCCTTAAAATAAAGACAGATATCAGAATCCTGCTGAATAGGTTAATAGAGATTCACCCAGATAAAGTGTTTGGCCCCGATGATAAGTGAAAACAAGCAGCTGAAAACAGCAATAGCAAAAATCTGTGTATCTACACTGGGGAGTCGGCGCAAGGATGAGGGGTCCGTGTCACAGAAGACTTTAAAATCCATGAAACTCATATTTTTAAGCAGATTCTGCCAGCCATAAGCTCATTTGGGTGCCGACAATGTGAACAATCCAGTAGCATTGATTGGCTGTGTCAAAATCTCTCCCGAAACTTCTAAAAAATATATAACAATTGAATTCTCTGTCGTCTTTGCCTACTGTTGCAGGTTTTGACTGCGAAAATCATTATTGTTGTTTTAGGGTACCAATAATGTTCTTGGCTAAGAAAATATGAGAAAATAGAACAAAATACTCCCACTTCTCTGAGGATCTTGTATATCTTTGTGTTACCCTGCTGTAGATATATAAACATCGAGTATGGTGTAAAATCATCATGATTTTTAAAACCTGCCTGACTCTTTATTTTATTACCTTCATAACCCTATCATCTATAATATATTACATAACAGTATTTTGTCATGCCTTTGATATAAAATATCTCCCCTCCCCCGAAGATGCAAGTGCATAGACCGAAGCAGCAAGCACTGGGAAACCACATCAACACAACCTGCAGGAGGATGGTGAGGACCTGGCTGGGAAGAGACCCGGCGAGTCAACAAAACCCACCAATCAGGGCCGAGTGTCTCTGTTGTTACAGACAGGCAGGGGCAGGTCTGTTGTTTCTTCAGCCCAATTCAAAAAGTGACTTTGCCCGCCCCCCCCCATGTTCCTCAGATGTATGGAACTAAATGAGTAGCTAGTGAGTCAGACGATCATAGCTAACATGGTGGTTAGCAGAACACGATGCTTCAGCATATCCAAAATAGGAAAGACATCATTATAATATTTAGTGTAGTGACTGTTTGTGGCCAACAGGGGGCCTCACACAAATGCATGGTTTGAATGTCGCTAAACACCACCACTGAGGACAGGTGTAGCTCCGTGGGGCATCATGACTACAGAACAGTAACTCTGGGCCTGTGAGAGATAACGCGGAGCAGCTGATGTCGTTGCCCACGCACCCTTGATGCCGCACTCACCGTTCACGACGAGGATGATGTCCCTGAAGTCGATCTCTCCCCTGGCCTCCACACGCGCCTCACAGCGATACACCCCCTCATCCGTCTTGCTCACTTTGTGGATCTGCAGGTTGTTGTTGGCCAGAACCTGAAATCGATCTGCCAGGGTGGGGGGGGGGGGGGCACACAGAGAGATTCGGAGGTTGGCGCTGGGTGCGGGGGCAGCTCCTGCACTCACGTAGCATCATGCTGCGCTGGCGGCCAGTCAACCTGCAGCTGCAGAGTTTATAATCCGACGGTTTAAACAATAATTTGTGATGTTCTAGGTGTGAAAAGCCACCTAAAATGGCCATTTGACACATGAAAGGTTTCGCGAGCTTTGTCATTACTACAAAATTTTAACCAAATGACTTGGTCACGGTTTGTGGACAGGAGGGGAAAACAGTTAAATGCAACTTCAGAAGAGCCAGCTGGTATTGGCAGAAGCTCTACATCTGTCCTGAAGACAGATTCTTCCCTGTCTGTCTGCTTGCCTGTCTGTCTGCCTGTCTGTCTGCTTGCCTGTTTGTCTGCTTGCCTGTCTGTCTGTCTGCTTGCCTGTTTGTCTGCTTGCCTGTCTGTCTGTCTGCATGCCTGTCTGTCTGCTTTGCTTGTCTGCTTGCCTGTCTGTCTGCCTGTCTGTCTGCTTGCCTGTTTGTCTGCTTGCCTGTCTGTCTGCCTGTCTGTCTGCTTGCCTGTCTGTCTGCTTGTCTGCTTGCCTGTCTGTCTGCCTGTCTGTCTACATGCCTGTCTGTCTGCTTGTCTGTCTGCTTGCTTGTCTGTCTGTCTGCCTGTCTTTCTGTGTATCTAATCTGATGTGGTACATTTGGTTGGTGGTTTGTAGAACATTACTGAGGACAACGTATTTGCGAAATCTTGCAATCTCTGGTTCAATTGCCCGAGTTGCTCAGTTGTCCTCATTACATTTTATTGTTATTATCCCATGCTTGTTTCACATTGAAGCTGTCCTTTTCTCTTGGGGGTGCACGGGTTCCTTGGGCCGACAGTGGGGTTTGTGATGCTGCTCCCTGAGAGTGCAAATGGCGCCTCGCCTTGAGGGCTCAGAGATCAGCAGCAGACTCATCTGTTCGCTCAAACAAAGAGCAGAGATAACAAATTCCACTCTGGGCACAAAGAATGAATAGACAGAATGCTGCCTGGAGAGCTGCACATGGGAGAAGATCAGGGGCAAAGGAGGGGTGTAGGGGACGGGAAGGAGATCAGGGGGAGGAGAGGAGAGCAGGAGATCGGGGGGAGTGCAGGGGTAGTGGAGAAGAGCAGGGAACTGGCTGGAGAATACAGGCAGGAGAGGAGAGCAAGGGACTAGGAGGAGATCAGGGCACTAGCAGGAGAACTGGAGGAGAACAGAGGCAGGGGAGAAGTGAAGGGGAACCGGAGGCAAGGAGGAAAGCAGGAAATGGAGGTCCTAAAGAAGCCTGGTCTTCATGACATTTCCATCATAAAGCGCAGTCCTTGGTACCTAATATTGGCATGTAATATTGGTGCCTAACATCAGCATGTAAAATCAGCATGTAACATCAGCATGTAACATCAGCGTGTAACATCAGCATGTAACATCAGCGTGTAACATCAGCGTGTAACATTGGCGCGTATGCAGGGTGAGTATGAAAGGCGCCCTGTCAGTGGGGATTATCAGGCCGCGATTAGCATCATGGGGTCTGACACAATAACCATTCATAAGGCATCATCTGATGGATGGAGGAAAGACGTTTACAGGTTCATACAAATTACTTAATATAACACACTTAATTCAGTTGTCAGTATGCGACTTAACGCTGTCTTTCTATTTTTGACACACACAGGAGGTGTTTATTAATGCAATTTGGGACATGAGATGCCTTGTCTGAATCTGCATAGCAATGTCAATATTCACGTCCCTGGAGATGATCGTGTGTCGTCATGGCAACATGGATGGGGGGGGGGAGGGACTCACCTTGGTGGGCAGCAGTGATCTCCATGTTGTTGTAGTACCAGGACACCATGGGCACAGGCGAGCTGGTGACGTCGCACACCACCTCAGCCACCTCCCCCTGCCGGAACTCCTGGGGTGACGGAACCTCCCGGAAGGTCAGCCTCTCTGTGGCACAGGCATATGGACGCACAGGGTCAGGCAGACCCCGTAATGGGGCTCCCTGACGGCCCCCCAAAGTGGCGTCCTCCGGCAGCAGCAGAGAAGCCGGGAAGCAGCACAATCTGCGCTCGTGCATTATGGACTTGAACCATTTAAATTTCCCATTTTATTTTGGTAGCTTCTGCTAGACAAAACAAAAACACATTAATATAAATGCTCAGGGAAGCTATCAGCATCGCATTAAAAAATGCGGCTGGCCCATAGGCTCCGGGTGCGACCCCCGGGGACGTTGCATTAGTCATCTGCAGGCAGGAGGTCCAGGAAAAAAGACACTAAATAAAAACCACAGGTGCAGGAAATGCGACTGCTTTCCCCTACGTCTTGTCCCCTACGATGCCGGTCTTGTATGACGTGGTGTCCAGGTTGTCACTCTTCCTCATCGATTGGCAAAGTGTGCAGCTGGCTGACAGTATGCACATGAGGGGGGAGGGTAAGATAGCACCGGGTGGCGCCCTCTTCAGGCTGGTCACCCGTCAGCAGTGCCACGAATCACGGCGGTGCAGCTGAGCCTCTGACAGCAGGGTGGGATGCGGACTGACCCGTCCGCCAGGCCTACCAGCTTCACCAGGACCCCTTCGGGGTGGCTGCTGAAAAGCCTTCGCCTAAGAGGGCATTTCCATTAAGCAATAAAATATTCTGCATCAGTAGGGACTCCAAAAGAGGCACCTAAAGTGATAGCCATGCACTCACCGGTTACAAACATTCATGTCAGTTACCGGAGTATAAGAATGAGAAAGTTTTTTTCCACTTTAACTAAGAGCATCACCCTATTTCCTGAACAGCTCTCGCAGTCTGTGTCATGTGGCGTTCCTCTTTACGTATCTTGAAGGCTTTTCTTGTATGCTGTGTGGCTTAGCGGGTTACGTTTCTGTGCCTGTGACCGGAAGGTTGCTGGATCAAATGTCAGCATTGGTGAAATGATGTCACCACTGGGTCTTTGAACAAGGCCCCTAAACTTCAATGGCTCCAGGGACTGACTGGTTCTTCCTTCTCAGAAATGTATGTTACTTTGGATATGTGTCTGCTACAGTAATAGCCCACCTGACCTCACTAAGAACTCTGATTGGCTTTGATCAAAAACACCAGTAGACACCAAAAGAAGCTGTAGCTCTCCTTTGTTTTCAACTGCGTTGTTTTCATTCAGCTCCTACCAAAACATTCACACGTGCTTATAATTTAGCCGGCATGGTTGCAATCCTCCTCTTGCGTTTTCTCTTCGTTTTCACCCAGTGTTTCCTTTTGCCCTTTCCATTCGCTTTGAAAGTGCACGGTAATTTAACGTGATAACGTTAAACACGGTAACTCCGCGGTTCTCTCTCCTTTGTGCGTTCTTAAATTGAAAGGGTGTGTTTGTGCGTGCGTGTGCGTGCATGAGCGTCTCCCTGAAACAGCTGCCGCATGCCTCGCAGACTTGGAATCGCATTCACATCAAGCGGCTCTCCTTCCGCATCGAGACAAAGCATGGCCGACCTCAATTTGCCGCTCTCCCGGCAATTGTGGTGTCGCTCTTCGGCAGAGACTGAAAACAAACATGGTCTTTGTCTTGTGCAGGAGGGGGGAATGGGTAGAAAATGTCCAACAAAGATTCGGCCGCCGGGGTTGGCTCAATCATTGAGGTGGATTTTGAGTACAACATAATGCCACGTTTTGTGAATTCAATCACATGTCACATGTTGCCCTTATTATGTATCGGCTGCTTTTCTGTATCTGGGACCCTGATCAGGAGAAGCAACAAAACGGAAAAAACAGATCAATCATTCAATCATTTGCCGTCCAATGATGATAACCCCTGAGGGCAGGGCTTTGAAAGGCCCGTTCCTTCCATAAATAATCATCAGGAAGAAAAATACTTTAAAATTTAGTTTTAAGAAATTTGCCTTTTGTTCCTTTGTTCTGCAATATGGCTGAATCCCGGCCTTTATAGTTTATATAACTTCTCAGTAGGTTATTTTCCATGCTTCCTTAGGTACCATCCATCCATCCATCTTCTGAAACTGCTTGGGTTATTTAGGATTGCGCGGGGGGTCTGGAGCCTATCCCAAAGGCCACGGGTACGAGGCAGGGAATACCACAGGATGAGGTGCCGACTCATAGCAGAGCTCACTCCCACGCTAACATGAAAGCAGGGCAGGGGTTCGAACCCCAGCCCCAGAAAGGTGAGAGAACAGTGCTAACCACTGCATCACCATAGCACCCCTTCCCTAAGTACCAAAGGCGGGAATTCACATTTTAGATACCATCTCCTGTTAAGTAAGGCAATCACATGTCTAACCTGGTGATACAGTTAAACAGTAGTGACCTCTGACCTCTGACATAAATGGGGAGCACTCACGGTAAATCTCCAGCACCACTGTCGCCTCCCGCGTCTGCCCGCCGGCGTCGGCGGCCTGGCAGCGGTAGATTCCGGCATCTTCCACGTTGGCGTTGTAGATGGTGAGCCGCGACCGCACCCCCTCCGTATGCAGGGCCACGCGTGATGACGACAGGATGCGCTCCCCCTGTGGGTTGTACCACTCCAGGTTGACAGGCTCCCCAATGGCTGGAAGGTGCCGGAAACAGGAGGGTTACGGGGGGAGTGTGTAGAGGTGTGTGTGTGTGTCTCATGTACGCATCCACAGCAGATTGAAAACTTTCAGTAAATAATGAATGGGCCCCGCGGTGGAGAAGGTCACTCTAGCCAGGTCAGACACCAGCCACACATATTATCTTTAATGCTCAGCTGTGATGAGCAACATACCATCCGGGCCTCTGGAAATTCAGCTGGTGAATCCTTCTCTGGCCCTTTCTCTGCAAATACACTCCCTAAGCTGGCCCGACCTCCGATTCCGTCTGCTCTCTTTTGTACGACAAGATAACCAAATCTGGATTCATACTGGATCTGGCCTGGCGCTTTTGGAGAGGATGACCAGAAGCCCATCCAGTTCTCTCTCTCTCTCTCTCTCTCTCTCTCTGTCTCTCTCTCTCTCTGTCTCCCTGAATCTCTCTCTCTCTCCTTCTGTAACTGGGATTATCTTCCAGCAACACTTTCATCTGGCCTCTGGATCAAGGTTGTGGTCGAACACACACTTATACACGAAAACACAGGCACGCACATAGGAACCGGGGGGTTGGGCGCCATACCCATCATTACTTAATTTGCCTTAATTCATCTCCCCCCAAGAATAGACCTCTGCATTTAAATTGCAAAGTAGTGCCTCCCCCAATACTATACTCTCTCCCATGTCCTTGCACACTGGCAGACTTCAACACACAACCACAAGGTACAGTCAGACACGCACCCTACATGTTCATGTTTACTAGAATGTCAAGGTCAAATGTGTACTGTTCTGTAACTTTATACCTAGTCCAGCTGAATATGTGTTGTTTTATAGAAAAGTGTGCATTGGGCACCATTAATCAGTATCTTCCACCTCCAGCGTCTTCAGGAGAAATGAATTCTGACAGGGTACCCTGTCTCAGTACAGTTATTCATGACACAGCCATGTATTTTTGTACATTTGATTTTTAGCTTAATTTTCTTTGTGTCCCGCAAATAAATTCTGAATTAGTTCTTGCGGAAAGATAAATCCTGATTAATGAGCAATAACAATAATAATTCACTCAAGACATGGCTTTGGAGATAAAAATCTTTCACAATTAGAGACAATTCATCCGGGAACAGAGAAATATTGAAAAGGATATTATCCTTGTCTCACCCTGGGTAATGTTTACTATGTATACATGCCCCTCAGCTAATGGGAGTAAAAATTAGCTATGCCTTTATCCCAGTTGTGCTGTCAGCGTCTACCCATCATGCTTTGTGGTAATTGATTCAGCTCTTCTGGGAGGAAGCTGTTGAGATGTGGCATTCCAGAGTCGCGTTGTGTGACCTCATTAACTTTGGCAGTGTAACTGCGGCGAGGAGCGATGTCTGTTTGCGAGGGGGACGCACTGCCGTTTCCCGCCACTCCTTCGATTTCCTTTTCGCGGCCGTGCATAAGGTGGGGGTGGGGGTGGGGGGGCACCCCCTTGGAAATCCTGCAGTAACAGGTGTGTCAGTTTCCAGGAAGCGGTGAGGGGTTTCAGCTGTGACTAATTAGCGATAATGCTTAATGATGTTGACATTACTTGGAAGCTGCTCACCGAAGACTGGAAAGATTAATGTCCCGTTCTCGAAATAGACGCGTCGGAAATTTCCAGAACGTATCGCGGGCCCTTAAAAGCACCCTTTTTGCTGTGAAAAAGGCGGCACGTCAGAAAGAATATTTACAGCACATGAGTGTGTTAATTCGTGTGGACAGGAATATTAATGAATATTTCACCTGGGCTCTGACAGTTTATTTATTGGTTATATTCGCAGAGCATGATGGTCCTCTGGTGTACTGAGGCTTGGGTGGAGATATCTTTATACACACTCTGACTGAGATGCAGAGGTGGATTTCCTGCTGCTTTTGCTGTCACCTTGTGTGCCAAAAACACCACTCCAAGGACATTGTCTCGCCCAGGGACGTTCGAGCAAGAAGACCAAAAATCTCATGCACTTTTGGGGCATTCCAGCAGAGGGCGCTCCAGCACCCCGTGGACGAACAGCTCCATCGGCAACCCCTAGGAGTTTGGGCCCGGCACTTCTGGTTGTTCAGGGTTGGGGGGTGAGTGTGTGTGTGTGTGTGTGGGGAGGGAGAACTACAGTTAGCGACCTGTCAACCAGGGCGTCGTACCGATTTAGCACTCCGGGTGCTGCCGTGTGTCTGTTTACGTGAACTGTCTCGTACGAGGAGTGTCTTGGGATAGCGTCACCAGGGCGGATCGCACCACAGGAGGCCGGAGTCACTTTTTTAGCTTTTTGGGGAACGTATCCTCTCATTTACATGCAGTGACTTAAGTAACTGGGGAAAAAAATTATGTGTACACTGCAGGAGGCTTGATCTAGTCATTCCAGCTTTCATCTCTCTCTCTTTCTCCCTCTCTCTCTCCCCCTCTGCAAATATTCCCAGGTCTTCCATAATCATCCCGGGGCTTGTGGGTTTGTCTCTGAGGGCCTATTATATGGAACGTGTGAGGGTCACACGGAGACAGTTAGCGGGATAGATGCTGCCTGTGAATCACAGCCTAAACCGCACTGCAGGTCTGGGTGCAGGAGGCCCAGCCCGGAGGGAAGGCACTTTGCATCCCTCAGGGACACGGTGGCTCCGTTACCGAGGCGATGTCGCCACATGATGGCCGCGCCACATCCAGGGGGGGGGGAGGGGGGAGTGCGTTAACGCGAGGGCCTTCCCAGGAGTCATCCTCTCATTTCCAACAGGCCCTCGTGCGTGCTAATTGCCAGCTGGCGCCACGGGAGCCCGTCTCGATGGCGCACAGCTGGCTCTTGTCCGGCGTGGCACAGAGATTACCAGACACGCTAGGGCTTCTTGAAAAGTGTCTGTTCCCCCCACCGCAATGGCTTATACCTCCCAAAGATCCCCAAATGGACCAGATGGAACCAGTACCAAGATTCCTGGCTTCTGAACCATCGCTTTCCCCCTATGTGGGGGGTGGTGGTGAGGGTGGTAGGAGACAGAATCAGGGCTCAGTGCAGGGGCAAGAGGGGATGGATCAGAGCTGTATGCAAGGGGGAAGTGGGCAGAGTCAATGTAACTTGTCGGAAAAGGGGCGTGGTCAAGGGAAAGAACCAATGGCGTGCAGCCAGCCTTACATGGAAATGATGGCTAGAAGCAAGTTGGAATGAGGCTGAATCTGAACTACAGGCAGCTGGAGACGGGTAATACTAATGGCTTTAAAAGCTCGTAATGGCCCTTGCCTGCCTGCTCACTGGAGTCAGGGCTGCTGTCTCGTGCCATCCTACGGGTAACAGTGGAGGCGATGAATGTAAAACAGCACGGAAGGCTGAGTTTGCAGTAACCAAGGCAACGCCATGCCCCCCCCCCAGGCCCCCCACCACCACCAACTCGGCACATTCACATGCTGGAGGTTCCACTCCCCACTGGCTGCAGCCGCACCTTTTTGGAGAGATTGTGCCAAAGGAAAACAAACAGGTGGGACGTGTGAGTGATGGAAAGTCTCCCGGGGGGGGAGCAGGAGCCATCTCAGCCTGATTGTTTATTCAAGCATTAGCATAAGTGGCATCCCTGCTGCTACTGGAACCTATTTTCCAAATAGACTTCTTCAACCCTGACCCCACCCATCACAGGTCAAGGTGGCCTACCCCAAATCCCTCATACATGCCAGTAGATCTGTCCCACATAATTTCCATTCCACCACCACCTGTGTGCCCACCCTCTCTCTATCTCTGTGACCTTGGTACCACCCTCCACCACCTATATGTGGCCATGCTCCAATTTTTTTGTCAAACATCACTTACAGGCTTACTTAGCTCCATCCCTTTGCTCTCCCATAAACCTTGGCCCCACCCTCGTTTTGAGCTCCACCCACTGACTTCATTCTATCATCAACCAAAGGTATACTTAGCCCCACCCCTTGGCTGCCATATGTACTCTCCTGGCTCCTCCCCCCACTCCTTACATGTACGTGCATATTTGCTTTAGTACTTGCTGCTAAGAGAGCTGGAAGACTGACGCAGAGTGATATCGCACAGAAAGTCCCCCTGGTCCCGACACACACATGCTCTGCCTAAAATCTCTCGCAACAACAAGCGATAACAGATGCTCGGCAGCTTTTATTTTTTTTACTGGGAATAGTGGTCCCTCGGTGAGCCCTGGAAACCAGTATCATTATTCTGTCCTTCTGCTTCATCTGCGTGTGAATAAGAGGGGGCTGCACCAGTCACCCACACCAGTCAGAAAGAAGCATGATATTTACACAAATCCAGCCACAAATGCACTAGTCTTACTGGGACTGTCTTTCCATTAGGGGCAATTATATGTCCGTGTATGCTTACCGGTGCAGGTGAAGAATTTGGATTCTCCAACGCTGAGCTCCACCTTATTCAGAGAGATGGACACCTGAAGGACAGCTGGGGGGAGAGAGGGAGGGGTCAGAGGTCAGGGGGGGCGTGGTCAAGGGGTGAGACACGTACTGACATTAATAAAAGAAACAATGTCCATGCAAAAAAAAAAAAGCAAAGTCAAGTCCTCAGGGGAGAGATAAGTCCTTCTTCATGTTTGTCACATGTGACGTCCATCTCGTAATAGGAGCAGAGCATAAAAACAACCTTTGATCTTCCCTGTCATGAAGCTCTTTGATTATTTTGGCCCAGTCTTTGATTATTCTCTCCCTTTAACATAATTCTCCATTCAAAATACTTTCTAAAAAAAAATTGGATAGCACAGAAATAAAGATAAGAAATGGAAAAAAAAAACTCTGAATCCAGGGTTTATTTGTTTAGTTGCAAAATTGATCCACAAAGGTCAAAGCTAATGACTCAGTGAAAACAATAAATGTACAAATACATTTATACATTTTCTCAGACAACATGTCCATCTGGAGCACTGCCTGTATATTAGTGGCAATTGTGTTGTTTTAACAAGTAATTTCCTCCCGCCCAGAACTTATTATTATGTTATTCTTGCGACAGCTGAAAATATTTCCCTTTGGACCAGGGTGAGGAAAATGTAAACTGATTTATGATTGACAACAGGATGTAAGTGTGCACAAACAGAGCTTAACATATTTGCACACAGCCAGTCACACAACTTATAGGTATGAAAATTGGAAGACAATATTAGGTGCAGCGTCAGCTTACTGCCAAAAGAGGGCGATTATGTTCTGCCCTCAAAAAAGCATAAACCACAAATATTTATGAGCTTTAGGCAAATAGAAACACTTTATATAATTTTGTTATCTGATCTAGTTTTTCATATGGACAGTGAGACATGTATCGAGTCACCACTTGATGATGGTTGGTTGGCTTTGTTTGCAAGTTGGCATATGACTTTGCACCATCATGGTGCTGACCAGGGATGATTCTAGGCTTTTTGAAAATGGGGGGCTATAAGAGGACCCATAATTCATGCAGAGGAGCCATTCTTATCACTATTGGATCGGTGATTGACAGGGGAGGGGGCATTCCGGGGACCAATCAGCTTCCAGCTATGGCCAGTACCCCTGTAGCTCCTCCCCATATACACCCCTGTCCTGGTCTGTTCTTGGCTCTGCCTGTATTTGTGTGTTTATGTGCCGCATTCTCCCTCCGTGTTGAAAGAGATCTCTGCCCAGTGCACCCCCACAAACCCTGAAGTTTAGCACGGTCAGTATCTAACCACGACGAACGGCTGCCATGGGCATGCATGTGCATTTGAGTTCATGAAAAAACATGCCAGTTTGGCTTGCCGCCTCCTGCCTTATGCCTCTCGGACAGACTTCGGAGCTGCAGTCATCCGGCATGTCAATCAGCACAGTTGGAGGGGACACCAAATTGCTCATACAATCAAAATTGGTTCATTATAAATGTAATATGAGAGGAACAGGACTTCTTGCATATGCATTACTGTGATGGGGTGGAACCAAAACAAAAAAAGTCATTAATATGAATTTCCCCCTGTTAATCTTTATGGGCATCGTCTTCATATTCTGGTTGGATTCAGCTCTGATGAATAAATGCCCATGTAAGCAGGAAATGGGAACGCATCAGGCATTCAGGGGGAAGTATGAATTTGGGTCCGTTATAAACAATTTACAGCAGCGCCGCATATTGAAAGATATGGACCAGAACATAATGGTTCTGTAGTGGGGCATAAAGTTATGGACGGTTTCTGCTCGCCGACGTGGCCAGTGGCTGTCTGGCGTCAGGAAGACACAGCGCCCCCCCCCCTCCCCACACCTCCACGTGGAGAAAATATGTCTCAATAAAAAGCCCATTATCAATCAGGCTTATCCAAGATGACTTCTCAGGCGGCCTCGGTGTCATGGACACATGATTAGGGTGGAAGATATGCACCCGGGGGGGGGGTACTGAAACAGACTCAGGCCCTGGTGAAGAGTGTGAGATCTTGCTCACTACTTTTCACATTTGATCCTGCACCGGAGCAAAACCGGATCCTCTCAAAGTTGCCTCTGACCTCTGTTTAACGAACTTCAGCACGAGTTTATGCTTATGGCAGTCTAACTCTCTAACAAAATAGTACTGAAGGCAGGATGAAAAATGACTGCATCCAAGACCTAACCAATCAGATTGCAGAGGAGGTGGGTCCAAGCCACTACAGGAGGAGGGACCAAGACATCTGATTGTTATGAACTTCTATGAACTGAGTTTATGTAGGCATATCTATCTATCTATCTATCTATCTATCTATCTATCTATCTATCTATCTATCTATCTATCTATCTAAAGGGGGGTTTGTTCGTTCCGAGGCCCCCACAAAGTGTAGTGACTGTTTGTGGCCAACAGGGGGCCTCCACACTGACTACACATGGCATCATTTGCAGCACTAGCCACTGAATGCGGCATCTTCCACCAGCTATGGCATGAATAAGTAACCAGGCCGCTGGCAGATTAGAGTACAGCCATGCTGTCACTCTGGGTTCAGGAACCGGTTAAGCACCCTGTCCCCCTCAGCACCCCAGAGTGCCAGAGGGCTGTCCCCCAGGACCTGCAGCTGCTGGATAGCCTTCACCTCGCTCGCAGTATGCACCACAGGGGCCATGGGCTGAGGGCAATGCCTGGGGCTTTCCCAGGTTCTCTCAGAAGTCGCAGATAATTATAGACCATGCTGTCCGGCCGCTGGGTGCATGACTTGCGTTTAGTTAATTAGAGCTAAAATATGTGCTCCATGTGCATATATTTGTCGGAAAGCTCTGCAGCCTGTGTTCCATCCATTTGTAGCTGTTCATGCTTAATTAGATGGCTGCTGAATGTTGGGATGTATTTCCGAATTTCTCAAAGCATGCTGTTGGTAAACAAGCTCTAATGTAACCTCAGGCTTTATGGCCAAGGGCGAGCGGTTGCTGGTGCATCAACCACTTCCTCAGAAATGGGCGTGGGGCTCCAGAACAGGGTCACATAGACACTGGGGTCCAGAGGCTGATGGGCCTCTCCTCAGAACACAGAGAGCATCAAATCCGTTTGTTTATCTTAGCGAAGCACTTTCTCACTGAGCTTGCCAGTGAGGATTCAAAAGACCTAGGCAGAGACATTTTAGAGAACCGCCGTCTGACTTTTTTGACCGCGGTCCCAGAAACAACAAGCCCACTCCTGTGTGCTCCTGTAGATGTTCCAGCAGCAATGAAAGAAGCACGTGTAGATTAGCATTAGCGACGTGCCCCATGCTTCCTGAGACTAGCTCACCGCGATCATGGAATGTATCAGCGGTTATTGATGGACTGAGGGGAGAGCTGGGGATGCTTTAGAGAGAGGAAGCATACAGGCCAGACCATGTAGCCAACAGCATGAAGGATAAGGTCACCATGTTGAGCGACCATACTGTTCTTTTTTTGTTTTTTGTTTTAACCACTGACACGGTCACCTAACTCAGATGGATCTGCCAAAACAACCTCTCCTGGAGACACCATTCACAGGGACATTGGCAGAGCAGGAAAGTGGAAACAACAGGCAACTAGCCGCGCAGAGGGTTGAGGAAAGGTGACCGTCGGTGACAGACAGGGATGACAAGTGCAATGGCCTCAGTGCCGCGCTCTGCCCGGGATGCCCTGAGCGATGATGTAATCCAGCGCCAACCACGGTCGATGACCAGTGATGGATGCAGGGAGAGGCTGCGATGTGGGACTGTCTGGATGGGAAGAGGAGCAGAAGGCTGGCAGAGGTCTGGAGCAGCCGTAGCTGGCTGACGAGGCACGGACAGCGGGAAGACGGAGGAGCCAGATGGAGGAGCACGAGGCCTGGGCGAGCAACTTGCCGCTAGCGTCGGAATGAAATTATTTCAGATCGACTTAATTAAAATGAATCCTGCTAAAATCAGCCTTTAAGCCCCCGCAGTGGTGCTCGTGTTAACTAGTTACCTGTAGCTACACGCATTACGCGGTTTACCGTAAACATGGCATCGTCGTGGGAACCACTCATTCGCCCAATCACGGCGTAATGAAGGAGGCCTGCCCTTGCCAATCTGGTTTATACCGAAATGTCATTATCCTCAAGTGATTGACTATAGTGTGATTTGCTGATTAATTAAACGTTTCGCTCAGGATCTGAAGTATCAGGGCTTGTCATCGGCTCATTAAAATTTCCATCTCAAAATGTCATTTAAAACACAAAAAAAAATCTCACTAAACATGTCCGTACTTTTTGTTTGGCGTATGATTAGATGGTGTATCGACTCCTTTGGTATTTATAGCTAAATATTTAGGTTTAAATAAGACGTTTATACGGAATTTATGAAGACGTGCATTTAAGGTATATCTCTACTTTAAACAGTGTCTCCTCGCCACAAAAAGCTGGAATCTCAAGTTCCTGCAGTCTGTTTTTGCTGGTATGAGAGACATCTGATCCTCCACGAGTGACTCATTCAGGATTTTCTCTCCAGATTCCCTCAGGTCCTCCAGTAAGCCTCAGCTAGACAGAAAGCAGTGCCCAGCCAACTGCCGTACCTGCAGTGCCTCCTGAGACTGTCGTGCTATATGAAGTTCTGTAATATGTAAATACTTAGCACAAACTCCGTGTGGCCCGCTTTGCAATGCGACACATCCTACAGGAATACTTTCACTCATCTCACACTTCCATGCTCTATGAAATAACTTACGCCTTGGCTACCTAATCTGGAAATCTGGATAGACATCAGAAATCTACAAAAAGCCTCAGATTTTGTGAAACATATCCGCTTCCGAACTTTTTCGAATTGTTGATTTTCTAGACGCTCCAAGACTATAGAAAAAAATATAGAAAAAATATATCCAAATCCATAAATTTTTTTGTGGAAATGTATAAATACATTGTTGATCACATAACATACAAGAAGTAATATCCTATTACAGTAAAATTTGCTATAATGTATTTTACACAAAAAGATAATTATGTTTTATTTTGACAATGCCACAGAGAGATTTATTCTTTGCGAGAATGTAGATTCTGAGAACATTATTACTACGAAGCATTGCTATAGAGAACCTCTTGGCCTGTGTTGGACACTCATATACTTCCCTCATATACTTGGTGATATTGAAAGTCCCCCAAGACAAGCTTTTTAATGGCAGGTAAAAACAACCTCATGGAAACCTTTTTGCAAACCGTGGCATTTCTCATTGCGGCGGGGCGGTTACTTGTAGTGCCCCTGAATCCTCCAAGGTAAGCGAGAGCCTGATCCTGGGGAGTGTCCCTTAACAAGCCTGGATTCAGCCATATAAAGTGTGATATAAAAGGTTAAATCTTATTCAGTTTGCTTCATATTCCTCAGCCTATTTGCGACCAAGGACACCGGAAATAAGCTGTTAAAGTGAGATCAGGTCAGTCGTATTTGGAATATCATGTTTATAGTGTGTTTTATTTCGGAAATGCTCACTGTCCCTGAAGGTAATATAAGGTATTGCTGCCCAAACAAACACACTTTTGTAATTAGGGGAGATTTCAGTGGAAGAACCTTTAATTAGCATCAGAATTATAACCCATCCTTCATCCATTCCGTTTCTCGTTCTTTCTCTCACCCTCCACCATACTCCCAAGACGAGCTCATTAAACCGAGGGATGGTGCGTCATTCTTTGGGAGAGAAATGGCTACTTTGGGCACCTAGACCTATTGTGCTCTGCTAATGCGTGACGTGTTTCAGCACCACGGACAGCGGTGGGCGGTGTCGTCTTACTCATCCAATCTCGCAGGAACTAGAGCGCACCCTCCCTCCCTCTACCTTTCTCCTCTTCCTTGTCTCCAGGGCTCAACTCATTAGAGCGTCTCCTCAGGTGGAGGAAGGAACTGCAAGTGGACATGGGATGACTTAGTGACAGAGCTGAAAGAGCAACAGAAATGACTCACTCAATCCAGCCCTTCCGCTGCTCGTACAATCAAAATGAGCGACCGACGCATTATTTATCTGTAGATCTATTCAGATACATTCAACAACTCAACTGCCTTCGATCACTGAACATGTACCTCTATGTCCACATTCATCCTGAATGGAGCTTTTAACATTACTCATAGTATTTGTATCTCACTGACTCTATTTCAGAGGCAATTAAAGCTATAATGACATCATTCCTAATGGTGTTATTAGAGGAACTGTTAGTTATTGTCTCATTACTGTGGTATTAAACAGGGTAAACATAATTCAGTGGGGTCTAATTATTTGAGCATGAATTTTTGTCTGGGTGCCCGAGACGAAATGCAATACAAATGGCAGTGACCTTTGAAAATGAATGTGGTCGTCTGGGGGATAAAGTCTGTCTCTGGAGTAGCTGCATTCATTCATCCATTCCCTCGGTCCTCGTCACCGCATCTGTTTTTGTGTCCCCTTGTTGTGTCTGAGGCCCCTTGATGTCAGACGCTGAACAGCCACAAGGGTGTAGCAAATGTGAACACTCTGTCTATTACTTTTTCTGAAATTCTTCTTTACCCAAAAGAGCTTCTGAAAACTATTTTACCTGAACAGATCAAAGAAGGACCAGGCATCATTTATACCAAGAAAAATAGTCATGTGACTGGCTTGTCATGCACAGCGGTCAAGCGATCGCCACTAGGACCCGGAAGTAGGCGATCGCCCGGATGATAAATAGCAGAACGTTTCATTCTCTCGCCGCTCAGTCATACGAAATGACCCAAGCCCTTCTTATCTCCTTTGCCGGTACTGTGAGTACTGCAGTCCTTTATTATCCTTCTGATTGTGTGTGCGTTCAGAACGGAATCCTTGTGAGGATCCGGTGGGAATCCTTACTCTTTATTTAAAGAGCGTTCTTAGATCAATTGCATGGTTATCCTACCTTTTCGTGTTAACTCCGCGTCTGGGTTACCATCCACGCTACACGAACCTATCCGCGGTCGTTCAGTCTTTCTCCGTGCTTGCTGCTGGAAATCCTGACATGGCTACTGTCTTTCCTATTGCCAGATTTTATGTACACATAAATTTGTTAACTGTTTCCAGTCAATGTCTCAAATTCTCAAAATCAGAAAGGACTTCAGCACACTCTACATACCAGTAAAATCATGGGACACACAGCAGCACTGAAGCTGTAAATGACATCCTGAGCCATTTTTCACTCTGATTACTGAGCCATTGAACTATGTTGTAAGCCTACTTTTGTCTACTTTTGCATTGACTTGGGTGTGTAACCTTTGCTTAAATTAACTAAAAATGACACAATCAGTTGGTTTGAACATTTCCTGTACTGTTCTGTTGACAAGCAGGAAAAAAAGCTTTAAATCTCTGAGAACCCCCTCACCCAACCCACACAAGCCCCCTTAATCTCACACCTTTCTTTCCTTAGTCCCAGAAACGTAAAATCGATGCTTGCTGAATCCCAGCAGAAGCATATGAGGATCCAGGCATATATTTCTTTAGAACTACCAGAGCAGCCTAAACCTGTGATAGTCAGACAGAGGTCAAGAGGATGTGTACATAAATTAATCAACACTTCTGGGTCATTGTTAGACATTTTAAGATAGAGGGTCATGGGTTACAGTACAGTATATGTCAGCACAACTTGAGTGAGATACTTAACCTGCATAATACCCAGCAACATAATCTGAAGAAAAATGAAGAGATTATGCTATACAAAATGCAAAGTATTTCTATGAATAAGGTTATTGCTGGGTCCATATACTAGGAATTTACCAAACATTGCCCCTTATCATTGATTTAATTGAGGTCACCTGTCAGTTATAACCAGCATTGCACACATGAGGAAAGTTCAGGGTGAGAGAGAAGGGTTGACATACATTCTGCGCTACTGTGTAGTAGTTGGGGTTAAAGCTTATATGGTTATATGGCTATACTGCTCACGGGATTTGAACATACAACGAGACGAGCATTGGTCCCTAACCTGCTGAGTGACACGCTACACCATTACAATCCTTTTTTCTTAAACCCTTCCTTTGGATTTTTGATGACCTGCAGATGACTGCACCCTGTAGCTGTGGAAGAACAATAGTCTCCCATCAAACACGATAAGCGTGGGCACACACACACACACACACCAGGCAGGTGGCTCAGGATTCTGGGAAAGACCTTTGTTTGTTGTCTGTGCTGTCACTCTCTCAGGAAGTGAGGCGAAAAGGAGGGTCTTTGTGGAGTAACAACAGCATCTTCAGCAGGGTCCCGCCAGACCCCATCTCGTCAAGCTCTTGCTCCAATCAGGCACACTGGGGTCTCGGATTGGTAATGAAACCAGCGCCGCTCTTGAAGTCTTTGGCTGCTTACGCCTGATTAAATATTTCAATCCACCGTTTGGCCTGTTTCACTCTTTCTTCACTTATAATTGTAACATGTCTCCAGCTATGCCACATAATATCGATGAGGCCAGTAGGTTAAATACTACATTAAAATGTACATTCAGCTCCCTCTCTCCTTTGAAAAACTGAACTATATGACAATGCGTTATAAATTAGAATTAGTTACTGTAGGGAAAAAAGCTCCTTTAATTATTTTTAATGAACATCCTGCATTTTTCGCAGGTTCTTGTTATGATTACTAATATTCTGTTTCCCTTTGAGAGCCGAGATTTCCGAGGTTTATTAAAGAGCAGTTTATATTCTCAGGCAGCTCAAAAGGCTGCTCAGGTTTATTAGTTTACTCTAGTTGTGGCATAAAGAGGGGCGTGTTTGTACACGACGGTGGACGATAAACCTGAAAGATGAAACGCAATATATGCATGGAAAGAGTGTCATAACATGGGGAATTGGCAGACATATTGTGTCCCTAATGGACAGCTAAAAACCCATTTGCTGGTAACACCCCCACGATACAAAAGTATATATTTAAACCAATTCCCTTTTAACTTAAATGATGCATTTTATTTACCATTTGTAGAAGTGCATTGCAATGCTTCTTTTCACATATCCCATCTTGCTCTCCTTTTTGAGAAATATACACATGAAAGCAAAGCAACCACAGGGTCAGCCAGCATGCAGCACTGCTGAGGCTCAAGGGCCCGATGACAGAATCGGTCGGTTGGCTGCGGAATGCGAACCACCAACATTCCAGTGGGTGGCGTGGGATCACAGACCATTAATTACGTTAACCCAAAATGAATATGAATCCCCACAGATGTAGCTATTCCGCTATATGCGCTTATGCATGTATACACGCATGTGAGAAGATAACAGGCATTTCTTTTGCCAAACTCATCCCTCTGATTTTAAACCCTCTGCTGCCTCCTCTCCTTTCAGGATTGCAGTCGGACAGGAAGGGCTTATGTTGTCAGAATTAGCATTGTAGCCGTGCCGATTCAGCCCACGGGACGCAGGTGTCAGCGATAAACATGTATACATGTCAATCCTTCTATGCAGCACGGAGTCGCAACGGAGGCCCTCGTCCTGCCTGTCAGTCAGCACGTTCAGCTGGGCTGAACCCGTAACCTGGGACCGGTTTTAACTAGTCACGAGTGTCTGCGGCCTGTTGTCTTTTATTACCTGACAGCTAATAACCGCATAGGAGCTAAAACTGTCGGGTTGGACCGCAGGCCAAAATGAATTAAAATAACATATCGCTCAAATAAAATGAACGGGGAAAAATGCGAATGGGTGATGGAAAATTACAGCGCCTTTAACTGGTAATGCATGCTAATAAAATAATTAACAGTCGGTATAAATTTTAATGATCGCATTCTTGTTTACAATACGCCGGGAAAATGGTCCCGCGGATCCCCACCCAGCTCATGGTGTGACAGGGTCACTAAATATTAATATCAGGCTCCCTCACTAGGAGACCTCCCTGGGAACTGCATTATGTTAATCGGCGCATTCAAAATGACTGCGTTTTTTTCCAAAGTGGAATCTAATCGAACCAGTTTAAATTGTCGTTCAGAGAATAAATCCTGTTACCTGTCACTCTTATCTGCTGATTCATAATAATTGCCAGGCAACCCAGGGGAATATGCACAGCATGTAATGGGGAATCTGCAATACTTCACAGTCTATCTCTTACCCATATTAACTCAGTTAATTGTATCAATGACGGGCACTCCTGGATGTTAGCGTGTAACTAACTGCTCATGGTTTATGGTTGGTTAGTTAGACACAGTCAGGATAATCAAACTAGGCTGTAAATGCACACCTACCGACCATATTCATGTAAGCTAAAGTGACCCCTATCTGACCTTTTATGTTAAAAAGTACTATATCTACTTATCACTTTTATTCATCTCTATCTGGTAACTTGTGTCTTGTATTTACTGTCTGTGTTATGCTCTAACTATTATATTTGCCTACTGTCAATGTCGGCAACATTAGCAAGATGTGCCAGCAAAAATTTTCCACCGACCTTGGCTGCATGGCAATACAGACTCTTATATACTGTACATGTCTCTGTTTACAGTCCTTGACTTCCAAGAATTAGTGTAACACTCATTTATCTGATTGAGGCAGAATAATCCATCCATGGACAGGATTATATATTATTTAGGTTGGTTTAATTGACATTATCGTTAGCTATATAGCTAGACAGGGCATTTACACGTCAGTAGACTGGAAAATAGTTCTCTCGAGGCCCAAAGGCTGGGATACGGTTTCGGACCCTGAACGCGACTCGCTATCGCAGCACGACGGTGAGTGAAACTGAAAGAAAGTTTGAAAGATGCAGAGAAATGGGCGCGATTTAGCACTCTGTCTGCGGTGAGACAAAGGGGCGCGTCCGGCCGTCAGCCTGACAGGAAGCATGAAGCTAATAAAAGCAATTAATCATCCGGGCTGCTTCTTATCCAGAGCCACGCAGGCATCTGCGGCCCCTGAGGAGGATGCATGGATCGAGCGCTCCCTCCCAAGCTTGAGGAGCGAGGAGGGGGGGGGGGATGCTGAGAATTACTCACCTATCTGCGGGAGGGGACCCTGATATAGAGACAGGGACGACCTTCGCCACTCCTACATTTCCCTATGTGATAAACCTCATTACCATTGATCCACTTTAATGGACACATAAACATCTGCGGTGGCATGACAGTTCCCGAATGAGATGAGAGAGGCGCCGATCATCCATATCGATGGGAAGGGGTTGGACACCCCCGCCCCCACCCTGACGCCCCTGGCACACCACGTCCTGCTTCCCGCTGATTAAATTTCAGATATCATACCTGCTCTGGGATCACAGTAATTAGATTTGTTGGATACTCAGTGGAAAGACCTGGAAATTAGGACAGATTGCAGGCAAAGCTATATTTTCCTCTGATCAGAAGGTCACTAGTTCAAACCTCAGGTCAGCAGACTTCACCATTGGGCCCTTGAGCAAGGCCCTCCCAATGGCTCAGAGACAGTCTAATCCTGCCTTCTCAACACGTATGTTACTTTGGTTAAAACCATGCACTGAATAAATTAAATGTAAAATGTGTTCTGTAGAAATGCACGATTATGGTGTCAAATATGGAGAGCTGTGTCAGATCAGGTATCAGATTTAAAACATCTACGTTGAATAAAAATATATACTCAATGACGAAAAACGTTAAGCGGTGGAATTGAAATGAATCTGCATGTGGTGAAAGGTCACCACAATGAGTATAATATCAAATCAAACAGACAGAGTTGGCATTATGGGTGCACTGCTGGTTCCCTGTCATCCCCCCCCCCATCCCCACACTGGGCCTGGATTCATGCAGTGATACAGTGCAGAAGGGAGTCATACAGCTGTTGTATCGTCTCCTGCTGCAAGTTGGCCCACAGCTGTTCTAACTAGCCCTCAACATCCTGCAGATTGGCACTGGGTCTCAATTGACGTCCGAGCTGATCCACACATGTTCGATTGGGGAAAGATCGGGGCCATAATATATGCACAGAACCGTCATCCATGATAATGCAGAACTGAGATTCATCGCTGAACATGGTACGACTCCACTCGTCAGGCGATGCCTCCCGGTTACGGCGCCACTTCAAACGCAGCCATCTCTGTGCTGGTGTTAATGGCAGCCTACATATGCAATGGTGAACATGTTGTCTGGCTGCTGCCGGTCATCGAGACGCGGTGCGATATGGGGTGCTGTAGAGAGTCCAATTCTTGCAGATGTCATGGGGTTCCGTAATGCTTGGCACACAATATGAAAATCCTCCCTTGCTGTGGCCTGTCTTGGGCGACTGGAACCCTGAGATGCCCAGTGGTTCCAACATTGGGCTATTGTGACATCTGCATGCCCCAAATGCCAGGCAAAGGCACGATACGACCACCCGGCCTCATGCCAACCCACAATGCAACCCCTACCAAACCCCATCAAGTGCTGGTAATGCTATCAAATGCATTTATGAGGCATCCTCTGTATCTGGTGACTGGACATGCCAACTCCTTGCAAATCTAATCCTTTACATACCCATCTCTGATCTGTACGTGTACCAAATTACATCCAAATCGGACCATTACTTCTGGCTGCTTAACTCCTCTTGTCACTGAGTGTACATGTTTGCAGCTAAATAACTTTTAGGCCTCAAAAATCATAGACATATACCACACAACACAGTACTGGGAAACTGTTCAGGACTGTGGCAATAAATTGATAAGAAAATAAGACTAGATTATACATTTCAATCATAAAAACTTACGCAGAATCACCAGGGGATTGCATGAAAGAAAATAAATCGGATCCCCACTGTGTTTTTCTCTGTGGTCTTTAAGGCAGATGGACTCGCCTCAACAGCACCACACTGCAGCTGAGAGCGCAGTCGGCTCTCAGGACGTCAGGATCCTGCTCCCTTTGCTTGCAAGCCGAGAACATTAACGATAAAGAGATTAGGCGGCGTGCTTTGGATTGCTTTCGCCTTCCTGTCACCCGCAAACAGGAAGATGTCATTCAAGACCGTATTTTTAAAAACTCCATTACACAATGGATATCTGGTACTGCTGTTTATTCCTAAATAAAATGCTCAGAGCTTCAGCAGATAGTTTCCAGAATCCCCCCTTATCTCTGCTACTGTGTACTCCATATAGAAAAGACAATTTTATCCTTATTACTGCAGGAAAAAAAAAAAAAAAAGTCAGCACCCACGGTATTGAATCTGACCCAGTGCAATTTTTCCAATCCCACCTTGGCCATAGATAGGCTGTAGGCCCCCCAACCTCGCCCCCCCCTGCCCAGCCCAGATCACTTGTCAAAAGATGGATGAATTGACTGTTTGCTTTTCTTTTCTTTGCATAA
>JAABNY020000001.1:48697759-48718122 GCA_015164015.2 Brevimyrus niger
TTTTTTTATAAAAAAAAAAAAAAAAGGTGTTTGGGGAAAAAAAAAAAAAAAAAAAAAAAAAAAAAAAATAATGTTTTTGTTCTAAGAGTGTGTTTTGTTTTGGGGGGGGGGGGGGGGGGGGGGTAGCTGGAAGAATATTGAAAATTCCAGTTGAAAGGAAATTAATTTAATGGCACTAACAGATGCTGCCATGTTTAATACCTAAACTGTTACTAGAATCTGAATATTACATAATTTATATAGCATGGATGGCGTTTACCAAACTGTGAATGTTTTCATCTCATTGGTACAGTACTGACAGAAACTAATGAGCTAACAGGCTAAGATCCATCTCCTCGCTACTGAGATGTTCAGAGGACATCCGATGGGTGGACCTGATCTTCGAGATGCTTCACTGTGGATGTTTTTTTTTTCACCAGTGTGCTCACGGGTATCACATTCAACTTAAGAAGCTCAAAAAACACGTTCCATTTCACTATTTTGAAATACTGGGGGTTTAAATACTTAAAATGCCTCCAAACAAAGATAATGAGATACATTCTCTGTAGCACTAATACCCTTATAAATCTACAATAACAAATTTGTTTTTAGCCAAACCAGTCCGTGATGCAGCCATACATTTCTGTATGATAATATGTGTATGCAAGATATGGCTGATGCAAGTATCTATCCAATTTCTGCACCCACTTGCCCTGTTCAGGGTCACAGGGGACTGGAGCCTGTGGATGCAAGGCAAAGAACAATGCAGGATAGGGCACCAGCCTATTTCTGGGCACACTCACACATGCACACCAACATGCATGATAACTCTGATTCACTTTAGCATGTTTTTGAACTATGGGGTGAAACTGAAGGAAACCCCACAACAAAATAGGGTGAATGTGAAGACTCAAAACACAGAGGCATGCCAGAGATTCGAACCCAGGTTACAGAAGTGGAAGGCAACAGAGGTAACCAATGCACCATTGCACCACCTACAACTTGACAATATTACCCCAAAATTCAGACTCACGGGGGGGAGTAATCCATAATGTAGCTACCTACAATAAAATACAGTTTAAAAAGTAAGGAGAAATTCATTAGTTGGATTAGTATGTGTTGCTAGAGGCTTCGCGATGCAATCAATGAGAACCAGTGGGAAATGAGCCAACAGGAAGTGAGCCAACTAGCCTGTGATTGGCAGTAAGAGATAATTCCGCCCACCCAAAGCTGGACTTGAAGTCTCACTTTAGTGATGGCTAATGGCCATCGAGGGGACCCTCATCCTTCCCATACAGGTACATGTTGTGAAGGCTTCAAAGCAGAATTTCCAAGATAACGTATGATGGCTGTCTAACAGCTGCTGGCGCCTCAGCAAGAGGAATCTACATGACTGTGTGGTGTAACGTTAAGCTGTAAATGAGAGCATCCTATTCTCACTCTCGCCTGACGTATAGTGTGAAGTTCGTGCCAGGCTGTAACATTCAGATATATGCCACATGTTCAGAGATGCACCTGAAGAAACTATTTATTTTTAGAGTAGCTGAGTGAAAAGACTGGCAGATTGATGAAGGTACTACAAGATGGGGCCACCAATTCCAACTCGGTCATTTCGGCATGTAGGTACGTTAATCTCCAAGAGCGGCACTGAAGGTGATTTCCTTTTGTTTGACCTTCAACATCATACGAGGTGAACACTTTTCAGAGAGAAAAGAATAATGATTTGAGTTTCAAAGGCACTAACTGTACTTTTTTTTAAAATTCTATATCTAAAAACTGCTGCTAAATCCAGACTGGGGATTCTTAATCTGGCATGAAATGGACTTTAGGCTAAACGGTCAGAGCATTACATGGTACATCATGGTGCTTCCAGCTTGGTGTGTTCACTCTAGTTAAGAGATTTATCCAGGCTCCCATATGCAGATTAGCCAATGTGTTACACTACCTCAACTTGTTCCATTATTAGCTCAGATCGATCAGGAGCGGGATGATCATTACCTGCAAAATATGCCATTTTTTTTTACAAATTTTAAAATTTACAGAAATGGAATTTCCGCACTTGCCTATAGCCACTTTCTGAATTTATCTATAACTACAGACATGCATACATTTGTGAGTCTGAATGGCAGGAATGCCCTCATAACTTGTGTTGATGATGGCTCAGTGGGATTGGACATTATACATCACACTCTACCATACACTGTATATTGTGAAGTACTGTGAAGTACTGCAGTTTGCTTCGCCTTTGTTTATCTTCCTTATTTACCAACCTATTTATTTTTATGTAGATATCCTAGTCATACATATAACTATCTATTTTCAGGAACCAAATGAATGAGCAATGCATATATGTGGTTGTCCTATAAGGTATAGAGGATAATAGTGGAGAGTGGGGGGGGGTTCACCTCTGAACCTATCAAACATTAATTGTAAGGTGGCCCCCAAAAGAACAGGAATAACTTTTGAACTCCTCATGCTTGCGGAGCCCAGAGCCTGAATTCAAGCCCACAACAAGTGAGGCAGGAAGCCCCACCTGATCCCCACTGAGCCACCAACCGAGTGAGACTCCTGCTGAGAGGAAATGTGTAAAACAATATGTAAATGCATTCTGACATAAGTATGTTGAGAATGACCCAGAATGCAGGAAATGGAATTCTTCACTGAGCTAGGAGCCTTACACAACAGCTCAGAATTTCCTGTCGCTGACTTGCACCGCGACACAAATAATTAATCAAAAAAATGCCCCTATTCTACGACAAACAAAACAATGCAGAATGATTACATACGATTAATCTTTAGCCAGCTGCGGGGATTCTTTTGGTTGGATTGCTGCATTCGGTACAATGGGTCGACGTTACGACGGACGCCTTTGATCTTCCACACGTAATACTGTCTGAGATTTGTATTAGGTGAGCCTGTGCAATGACACATGCGGCAATATCTAGATAGGCCAAGGCGACAGAATGGAAACTCACGTCAAAGAGACTGGCTATATTAATTCCTCTGTGTGTGTAAAATATCTCACCTCTGACACTAATCCTTGGACCAAGGCTTTTTGCAAAGGCACTCCAGCAAGTTTAGTAACAAAACTGAATAAATAACTCCAAAGACTGGCTGAAAAACGGAAAGTTTTACTAGGAATTTCAGGCAAAAAAAGCCCATCACAGAATCTTCCTGAATTGATCTATTATGCGACATCACCTACAGATCAGCCGCAACTAAAATCATCAGTGAAATAAAAACTGTTATATGGACCCTACAGATGAAGGTCATAAACACTGTGAAAAGCTTCCACCATCACTGCTGTTTGTGTTGTACTGTGGTCCTGGAGAACGCTATTTTATGACACTGCATATCTGTGCATGGATGGCATGACAATAAAGCTCACTTGCCTTGACTTGACATTTTTATTCTGCTAGAATTGACAGAAACATCCTCAAAGCAGACTTGGACGAGAGCCAACTTGTTATATTGAGCAGAAACTTGTACAGTCATGGTCTGGAAAGTTTTCTGCAGAATTTTTCGCATATTGGTGGCCTACTGGAATACGTCCCCTCAAGTTTTACCTGCCTTGTCAGAAGAACATCTACATTAATTTTAAATGTTTTTGGACTGATGATGTTTGCAACATGGAGAACTTATAGTGTGACCTCCTGTCCGCTGGAACGGGAGATGGAGAAATTGGCCGGCCGCTCCAGGAAAGACGGCAGTCTGGTGGGGATTCGCTGCTCACTGAAGCATCACCCTGCCCTGGAATCATCAGAATGAGGAACTGACAGCACCTGAAGTTCCCGCAGGATTCAGGTCAAGGACCTAGGTGGCCCGTGGGCCATTTTCCAGTAACCTGAGTGCAACCTCTCCTAGTACAAGACTGTAAAAAAGTAGAACTTTGGTTGGACCCCAAGTAGAAGCCCAACAATGGGATAGAATTTGCATAAAATCTCCACGCTACCCCCCCCCCCCCCACCCCGAGTCCACGCTGGATAGTGGAAATTGAGCCTGACAGCCCCTATTACACCTCTTTACATATACATTATATTCAGCCCTTTTGCTGACACTTTTGTCCAAAGCTATTCGAAACTCATATGGCTGCATTTCTCACCATAACAGTTCAAGAGTTCTGGGGCAGGACCTCCCTTGGTGCTTGAACCAGCAACCTTCAGCCCATATTCTATATGTCACGGAAAGCGTCGAGTCACACAGCTCTGGTCCAACTGCAACTGGTACTGGTCAGGCGATTAGACGACAAAAGCAGCCGTCTAGGATGGTTTATTCTGAGGGCGCGGCGACTTAACTAACTGCATTTTGTCTCTGATGGGGGGTACCAGTGATGAGGCTTTCCTGGGGGGCCACGTGGGCTTTGACTGGAATTGTTTGCGACTCCCTATGTCTCTCCTGCAGCTTCCTGACCCCCCTTTGTGAAAATGGTTGGACTACAGAATCTGACTATCTCCTGTCATGAAGACTGTCCCAAGCTGTGGGGCCATTGTCATTGACCCCCACCCTCTCCATTGCATTGGAATCGGGGAAGATGAAGAGTATGTTGGTTTTTCTACTGGAATATTTATTTTAACATCTCAGGCAGCTGGACTTGCCCCGGGGAACATATTGCAAAGTATTACCTGAGCAGCAGTGTGGCTAAGCACAAAGGATCCAGGGGAAAAAAGAGTGAAATCCAATGCGCTCTGTGGGAAATCATTGTACATAACCTCCTATGAACTCACGAAAGTTTTTGGAGCTTTGCAATAAAGGGCAACAGTGGGAAGCAGAGGTTTTAAATTATAGGTGTTGTAATACAGCAGCTCCAGAAATGAGTTACGCCTTGTATATGCGTCAGTCTCTAAGCATTTTAGGTCGCCCTGCAAAAGAGGCTGCAAAAAAAGAAGAAATGTATGAGTTGTAAAGGCGCCCTTTGCAGAATTCGCCGGACTTAATGCATCGCGTGTAATGGATCGTGAGTCTGATCCTTCTTTCATCTCACCTTATCCCAAGCTCAACTGATTGTCAGAAGGTGTCGTCCAATGGAAATTAACCCCTATGCCCCCACCCCACCCCACAGCACATACTCATGCACATATTCGCTGAGGACAGCTAATTGTCTGGCCCCGTGTGGCTGCATCCTGGCCCTTCAGCTTTCAAGGTGCCACTTATCCATCTCTCTCCATTTTTTTGGCCTTTTTTTTTTCGCTGGATCCTTCCACCCTTTCTGAGCGTCCACCTCGTACCCCTCTTCCCCGCTTCTTTCAGCTCTTCTCCAATCACTCTCTTTCTGCGTGGTCTTTATGATCCTCTCCTCTGAGTCCCATCTCTCGTCTGACATCACAAAGCCCTCCTGCATTGGTGTCACATATACCGGCACCGCTGACCGCTGTCATTTTCGGGGACTGGCTATTAATAAACATCTGAGGCAGTTGGCTACGTAGCATCTCCCCCTTTCCTTAAAATACCGTACGCCTCTCCCATTCCCCCTCTCTGCACATTATACCGCTCTATACAAAAACCCATCTCGGCCCATTACAGTGAGTCAGTGAATACTGAAAAGTAGCCTAGTTCTGTCTGGTTCCTCTTGGCGCAATGGCTTCTTCCCTGAAAAATGAGCTTCTGATCGAGACCTGAGCCTGTTTCCATCCATTAAGCAGAGATTCTCTCCATTTGTTAATCATTTAATAGTCGGAATTATCCACACCTTGCCTAGCCTCAATTAAACGGATGTCATGTTTGGGGAAGGGAGGCCTCCCTAAGTGTTAAGAGATGCTGTATGGCAAACTTTGCATCTCTGCAAACCTTTACATGGAGTGGGTAGCAAATGGCCATCTGCAGTTCCATTATGTCACCACCCCCCATTGGAATAATTCCCCCTCAGCCATTTATGGACACACATTATCTGACACCATTTATTCTCTTCATTTGCCCTGTTTTTTTGTGCCTCCACAATTAGATATTAAATTTAAGTTGACATCCCAAGTAATCTACTTAATGTAAATAGCATTGCTTTTAGATGAGGGGAGGCTAAGAGAATTAGTACTGAACTGAAAAGACTAGCCAAAGCCTTGCTTGGTCAGTAAGCCTGTGTCTTCCGGAAAAGTACAAAAACCCATATGCTGGGAGGGGGTCTTCCTGAGGAGCCGTGATGTTTGATTTACCGCCGCCGCTTCCATAGATGATTCACAGTCAGTCACATTCGGCAGAAGGATAAAGCTTGTAGCTGCTGTCGCAGATCTGACCCCGTGACTATGAAGCAAAGGATGTTTCTCTGAGTGCAGTACACACCTCTGGTCGCTGTGGTAAATATCAGATGGTGTAATTGGGTGCGCGGTATGATCGTGCACGCCGTCATTGACACGGCTGTTTGCCTTGCAGATATGAGGTGCTATAATCGTGAGCATAAGCTGACAGAATTTCCTCTGTGTGCCAGCCTGGTCAACGGTAGTGTGTGTTTTTGGGAATGACAATTCAACCCTCGTCTCCCCAAACCATGACCCCCCCACTCCCCACCACCACCACACACACATGGAACAGAAGGGCAGCTGAAAACAGAGCATTCCCGATTTCATATCCCCAAGTGGGCATTATTCCCAGCCATGCAGCCCTATGTGGCACTGCAACGCTTGTCCAGGATGGTTCACTATCATTTGTGGGTACTACAAGCCCCGTCCAGATTTAGGGGGTAGGGCAATAGAATGAAATATGTATGGATTAAATATTAATAAAAGAAATGAGAAATATATATAAAAGCAGGACTCTTAGTGGAGCCGGCCAATAGGGAACAACCAGCTGAAATCTATTAATAACATCACAGCCAGACACAGAATGAATAGAGCAAAAGTGGTCTGCACCTTAAGTATGCTCTGTACTGAGCGAAGGCCTGTGCACACAGATAATGCATTATCTTTAGCCCACAGTGCACTGAATGGATCTGTACCTGGCCATGTGAATGGGGGTGTTGATCTTCTATTAGGGCGTCATACATGGGGGTGGGGGAAATGGGGTGAAGATGGGATCCAGAGAGCAGGTTCCTGAGAGCAAAATGCTCCGCGGGGCTTCTTTTATTTTCTTTTTACTTTCTGAGTAGGATCTGAAGAGCTGGTAGGGTGCAAGAGCTTACCTTCAGAGTAGTGCTTAAAAAGCCACTTACGCTTTTTAAAATAATGCGTTATACATTTTTTTTTAAAAAACTATAAAAGACTGAAGTCTGTGGGAGAGGGCGTCTTTCAGGACCCAGAAGTTGCAAAGATGGTCCCTCTGTGGTGGTCTGCTTCGTCACTTCACACGTTCCGGCGAGCATCACAACTATGGATGTTTTACTCAGGAGGGATTAGCAGATCGTGCAGAAGGGGAGAGAGCGAGGCTGAGAAAGAGAGCCACCGAAAATACCGATGAACGCCTCACAATCTGACGGCCGCCGGGATGTTGCTGCACAGACCTGCCGGATGAATCACTGGCAGCTGACAAGATGGCTGCCTGCTGACAGATCTGATAGGTTACCTCTTAATCAGCTAACAGAGGAGCGCTGCCCCCTACTGATTAAGAAAAAAAAGTAACGCAGGGCCTTTTAATGCCACGAAGGTGGGATGTGAGACACAGGCGGATGCCTTCCTCTCTTGGCTGTCATTCTAGCCCACAGTGCATCCCAAAAGAAATTGCTTATTCCGATTGGTGGTGGGGTATGAAAGCTTACCACAGCCTTGTCGGCGTTAGCCTGGTGCTAGCATTAGCGTGGGTATCCACAGGGCTGCAGAAGTGCGACTTTTACACTAGCTAAGGGTAGTTTTTGTGTTTAATTCCTTTATTGTTAGAGATGCGAAAGGTTGTTAAAAAAAAAAAACAAACACACAAAAAAAAATTCTGCCAGTGATTCCTCCCTGATAGAGGTAGCTGTGTTAATCAGATTTGAGTTTATCTTAGTTTCTCCACCTATAAATAAATATCAGAAATATCTTTAGCGTTTTCTCTCAGCAGCACTGTAGCCTTAAACCATCATAGTTCTGGTTTAACCCCCCCACCCCACCCCCTGCTCTGGGTGTGTGTGAGGAATGGGATCGAGGCTGATGAACAGGATCAATATCAATTCATTAAGACAAAGCCAAGACACAGTCCAAAATCCAAATCCATTAGACAGACAGGGGCTGAAATATCGGGATCAAGAGCAATCCAAATTATAACACATAGGTGAGGATCACAGGCAGAAGGGTTGATGGGCACATGGGACATCAGAAATGACACGCTCAACATGCCATGAACACTTCAGTACCCTGCCACAAGATATTGTGCATAACTGGTATTTAAAAATAAACTGCATTGTTCTCAGGTGAGATTAATGAGCTGGGTTTATCAAGTATGTGGATTGGATATTATTGGGCTGGTGAATCTGATACTGAGTGTGTAGAGTTTGCTCAGGATAGTTTCCTATCGGTACTCCGGTTTCCTCTCACAGTCCAAAGACGTGGAGTTTAACTGTCGATGAACGAAGTTTTCCCTGTGATGAGATGGTATCCTATGTAGGGGTGCCCTGTTCTTCCTGGGATAGGTTTTAGGGCTCACCGCGACCCCAAACGAGATAAGAGGCTGTAAACCTTCTAATGTGTTCACAGTTATCGAGCAGCCTCGTGCGAGGTCACGTTGTGCTTTAAGAGAGGCCAGGTTAAACATAGAAATGAACTCACAACATTCCCACAATGCTGTTGTAGCCTCCTGCTGCTGCAATAAACTGGCCTACTCAAAGACTCAATGTCTGAAGGCACTTCCTGTTAATGCCGCTTAATATCAATGTGGCTGCCCAAACTGCACACCATTCAATTTAGAGAAGCTGGCCAGAAAAGGCATTTAAATTACACCTTTGCTGAAGCAGAGGGCAGCCGGAGAGAGCAAACACAGGCTCCACAGGAGAGGTTGTGGTGTTCCTGTGTCATGCTGCCTTGTCCTCTGCATTTCCTGCCAAGGAAATTGAACAAATGGGAAATAATACGAATGAAAAGGTATCAAATCAAATCAAGAGAGGAAATGACTTGGGACAAGTAAGGCACAGAATTTGGGTCCTGGTGAGTGTAACACAGGCTGCGCGTTGATGAAAGGTGAGGGTCAGACTGGGCCAAGGTGGGGGGGAGAAGGGCAATCCTAGGACAATCGGCATCTGCTGGATTTTATTCCCATCCATTTTTATCCCTTGGATTAATTGACCCTATTGGAAAGTAATTATTTCAGCTAATTATTCTATTGCAGAAAAATAGGGATAAAAGTCAAGACTTGAATTAGACATGTTCCATGCATACATGGTGAAATAGCTAGAAATTTTGAACAATAGAGTTATTAAGAGCTGCAGAGATGTAAAAATCTCCAAACAAGGATCTCATTACTGGGTTTGACCCCCGTGAGTTACAGTGCTGGACTTGGAGACGTAGAGAAGTGTGTCGCCTGGTTCACTGGGGGCTGTACGGCCTCATTGGCGAGGTCAAACTAAGGACAGGGAGTCAGTGAGGGATTGTCCTCCTTGGGGGTAAAAATGGGTGTCCCAGGTTTGTCATCGTTGTTTGTCACCAAAACCTTGGTCTGACAACCGTCTGAACTTCCTTCAAAAAATAAAAAAAGCAATAAAATGAAAAACAAACAAATGAAATAAGAAAGTCACTCTGGGTACTGGGCATCAAAAAAGAAAAAAAAAAACATGAAAACAGTATTAAACAGAGCAGAGAGAGCGAGCATCAGATGACTGGATGAGGGGTGATATTGCACAGGGCCTGGGAAAGCGGGTTTATTAAAGATGCCAGTCAGGGCCTGATACTTGTTACTCCAGAGTCCTGCCACATCACTGCAGGGAGACAGGGGTGGGATTCAGCCCCCCCACCCCCCTCCGGGGAGCTGGGGGGGGGGGGATGTACATTGTCTCAGTCTACATTACATGAGTATAAGAATAAAGGTAGAACACAGACATAAGTAAATAAACATAATATATAAGCTTGTACTATTTGTGTATATGAAGAGGAGAAAAGGCCTTGATCATTTATCTGATTTATTTGGCGTAATGTGTGGCAGCATTTAAGAGTGATGCCTGCCATGGCGAAAGGCTGGAAGTTAAAGGAAAATACCAATGGCTGAGGCTCCCACCAACTGAGTGACGTCTGGCTGCACCCCCATCCCCATCCACCCCCGAACCCCATTCTGGTGGTCGGCACTCCCCAGTCTGTGACGTCCTGCTGCCAGATGGATGGATGGATGGGTAGGTAGGTAAACAAGCAGAGCCGATCTTCTGAACACAGCTGCTCGTCCCTGTGACGGATGACGGCTCGCATTTGCATGTTGCAGCGGCAGGCCGCGTGCACTTCGATTTCCCGCAGGCAAACCGTGGGAACTAAACCCACACGCCTTTGCGGCGTGATGTGCAAACATTGAGAGCATGCGTGCACGCGCTGAACGATGTCTCACACGCACGCACCAGCCGCAGCACGCCAGGGACATTAATCCCACAGCCGTTCAAGGGTAACAACCTCCTGCAGGATCGACCAATCGGATCTGAGCCTGCTGGCCATCATTATGACCCGCATGAAACTTAACTATTCAAATCAATTTAACAGATAAAAGAATAACCCTGGGTACTCAAAGAAGGCAATCTATCAGAGTCAAAAATAAAATAAAATAAAATCTGTCAGTAACAGAGAAAAAGAAAAAGAGTCATTTAAAGTGAATAGACCATTTTGCAAATAATTAAAATCTGTAGAAAGGGGACCTCTCATAGATGAACATGTTTGATTTGGAGTTTGTGAATATGAAATTACATTTTCCTCATACTCAAAAATTAATTAAAAAGTTCATCATCAATCACACTGAGAAACACAAATTTGTGCTGTCGATATATGTCACGCGTGGTTCCGTATCTAGCGTGCCGCATCAACAAACAGCGTTAATGGAGTTCTGTCTTATATTTACTTATGCAGACAAATAGTAAAATTGAACAAAACAAAATTAATCTTATTTGAACTTGACTGATTAAATATTTACGTGGCCTTGACCCACTAATTCTGAACAGAGTGCCGGTGGGATTTGACTTTCCGCTTGGCATCTGGAAACTGGTGAGAACGGGGAGAACAGGGGGAATTCTGATTATGTCCAGATTCCACCTAAGCTGTGGCCGTAGAGGACGCCCGGAGAATCTCCTGCCCGTGTCGAGTGCCATTTAGATCGCACGCGGAGGCAAAGGCTGGGCGGCTCACAAAAAAGCCAGCATGGGCAAAATCTCAACAGGGGTGTCGGAGGAGATGGGGGGGGGAAGGATAGGGCTGACAGCAGCCATCGAGGGGGCAAGGTTCCTCACCGCGAGTGGCAGGACAGCTCATCGCCTGCTTGTGCCCCCCTCCAGAATTTTTCAGCTACATTAACCATGATGAATGCAAAGGTCCGGCTCGAGGGATAATAGGGTGAAAACACAGTGCTCAGGTGTAAGCGCACATTTAATGTTCCCCCTCGACACCCCAGTGGACCCCCAGCTGATGTGCAGAAAATGCCAAACTGTGTGTGGACGGGGATGCTGGAGGTGGTGGGTGGGGGTCTGAATCTCATAAGCCCATCATCATCAGACGGCAAAAACCCACCCAGCTGAAGTAGGACACGGAGCCAGTGAAATATAGGTGTAACTCTGGTTTACGTATTGAATAATTGATATGGAGGGTAAGGTTTGCCTATAACAATAAGCTGGCGAACAGCTATGGTCCCTCTCATACAGTTAGGTAGGATTTTTTTTCTCTTTTTAAAATGGATGGCACTGTATTTATCATTTGCCGTTAGTGTGTGTGCAGATGTGCACAGTGACTCATCCTTTGCACGGCTTGCATGTGCCGTAGCTCTGCCGGTGGCAGGTGCCATACTGGTCAGCAGAGCAGGTCTCTAGCTCTCTGCTATTCCTGGAGGCGCCATTAATAAATTATGGGCTAAGATGGCCCTGTCCGCCGCGTGAATCTTTCACCTTTTAAAGCATCATATCTTCCACGGACGTTCGACGTCCTCTGTTTCCACGGCAACCCAGATCTAGCGCTTTTGTTCCCGCCCGCTCCTGTCATCCTGGGGTCTCGGTCCTCCTCGCGGGGCCGGTGCCCATGCTCACAGTGGGCTTCTTTTGACCCCACATGTTAGCCCCCCCCCCCCGCCCCCCTCCCATTCTGTCGCACTGCTTATCAAAGGCTAGACAAGGGTGAAGCAAACTGGTCCAAATGCAGAGCAAAGGCGGAGCTTGTCGTGGGGGGCAACCCCCATCCGCATCGCTCCAGCCGTCACGTCGGGCAACAGGCACGCTGCTCCACCTGAGAGTAAGGAATTTAAGTACTCTGTATTTAGTCCTTAATAGATAAAAATAAACAAACAAACAAACAAACATAAATAAATAAATAAATAAAAACTTTTACTGGCCAATGGAAAGCTTGCTTTCATTAATAGCTTTCATTAATAAACCACTGATCATAGCTGTTTTCCCTTCACCTTCCCTCAGAAACTGTATTTTCATTTTTTGTTTATTTCTGCTTTTTCTAAAGAAATTGCTGCTGAATTGCTTATGACATTAGCAGACTTGCCTGGGCACTCATGCAGAAAAGGGCGATTAAAGCCCAATCTCCGCAGCCCAGGTGGCAGCCTGTAGGTGTCTAGGAGGGCTGGCTACTTTGGTTCCTCATTACAAACTGACACGACGAAACTGAACGCGATTCGGTAATGGAACAGTTACACGGTTCAAAGTGCATATCTGATATCACTTGGGGACTCTGGACAAGAAGGCCAGTATGTAATCAGCTTCAAGTGTAATTATTATTATTATTTTTTTTTTTGGGGGGGGGGCATTTTGGGTGGGGCCACAGGAACAACAAACCTATCCCTGGATATAATTATTGGGTTCTCCCCTAGGCTTGAGCAGATGGGTAAGAGAAAAACTAGCAGAAAACACTTTCTAACTGTGAAAACACGTCATCGGAAGTGAGGGGTGTGGTGCTTACCCCTGAATGGGACTAACTGAAACAACGAGCTGCCAGGCCTGACAAACAATTGCAATGTTCACAGCAGCAGGCCTGCAGTGATCAAATAGTTAGGCACAGAGACGGACTTAATCTCATCATGTTCGGAAGCCATGTCACTGACCCCATCAAGGAGCAGAATGGAAGATCACAAACGCATTATCAACCCCCCCCCCCCCTGTCCGGGAGCAGAATGGGAGAGCCTAAGCACATTATCAACCCCCCCTGTCCAGGAGCAGAATGGGAGAGCCTAAGCACATTATCAATCCCCCGTCCAGGAGCAGAATGGGAGAGCCTAAGCACATTATCAATCCCCCATCAAGGAGCAGAATAGAACAGCGCAAATGCATTATCAATCCCTCCGTGAAGGAGCAGAATGGAAGAGCGCAACTGCATTATCAATCCCCTCGCCAAGGAGCAGGATTGGAGAGTCCAAACGCATTATCAACCCCTCTCATCCAGGAATAGGATGGGAGAACCCAAATGCATTACTAATCCCCCTCATCCAGGAGTACAGTAGAATGGGAGAGCCCAAACTCTTTATGAACCCCTCTAGTCTCGTAGTAGAATGGGAGAGCCCAAACACATTATCAATCCCCCCATCAAGGAGCAAAATGGGAGAGCCCAAACGCATTATCCGTTCCCCGCCGGACTTTAACAGCTTTATTGGATAAGCAGTGGTATCTAAGTGACCCCGTCCTGTATACCCTCCCAACCCCATTGCTGACCCCACACAGCCTCCGCCATGTTAACACAATCTTATATTTCTGTGGCCCAGACTGGCAAAGGTTGTTGCTGGGTGTCACCATCAAGGGACACAGTAGGATGATTATACTGTTGCTGCAGTGTTGGGTTCATTTACATTTACTTGCTCTGCTGACATTTTTATCTACATTTCAGGAGTTAATCACCTTTTTCTCACAGATTGCATAACTGGGCTCCTTGTGGGATTTGAAACTGCAATAATATCTGGCATATATAAGTGCGGGAAAAATTACAGGGGTTTCACTCCGACATCAGGCATAACATTGTAGTGACAAGCAGACCCTGATTTCTGGGGTCAAACCCGAACCAGGCACCCATGTCACTGCTGTGTTTTCCCTCATAATTTTCAGGATCATCTCCCTCACACCCCCCCCCCCCTGCCAGTTTTACTGGAGTAATTCAAGCTGAGTACCATTCTAAAGGCAAAATAATGGATGACCCTACCTGGGACTAAAGCCAGCGACCTTCAAATCACAAGTTTGTGTCCTTAAAGATTCTTTCTCGTTGCTATGACAACGTCATCACCTCAGAGGAGTAAGAGATTGAGGTAAGTCCCATCCGGACCACAGTTAATTCCCAGGCAGTGTATTGGCGATATCTGTGAGAGGCTGGTCCATTAATACGGAATCTTGGTCCACTGCCCTCTAAGAAGCATCTGGTTTTCTAGGCTGATACAACCAGCTTAGTCTGTCTGTGCCTGATAAACAGATGTGCAAAAGGACCACGGATCCAATAACCAGAAAGGGCCAGTGTAGTGTTGCTAGACTGAAGGAGCTTGACCCAGCTAAAGAACAGCTGAATTTCTTTGGCAATGAGCCGTGTGTATATACATTGTAGATTTCCCTGGTCTGGGCAGATGTTCCTGTAGCTGTTGACTGCTACACGGACCCGTTACCGACAGAACTACTCCGGAATCCATTTACGGATGTTCCGCTTCTCCAAACGCCCCTTAATGCATGAGTGCGTTCTTCTGCCCTCCAGAGGCTGGTAGTCACGGGTAGAGGAGAAGATGAGTCCTTTTTCAGACTTTAAGTGATGGTAGAAATGCATATACTGTAGTGTCCAATAGCTGCGGTACTTCGACGTTGTTGTTCTGTTCCTCTGTTTCTTAGTGTGTGTATGTGTGTATGTGTGTGTGTGTGGGGGGGGGTATTACACTGCCGTGGTCATATTCCTCTGAGAAAGAGTGCCGTCCTTGAGAGAGGATGACAGTTCTCATGGTGAGGGTTGAGATTTGAGAACAACCTTCTTGTGATCAATGGTCCTTCTGCTCACCCGGGGGACCACATCGCTCCCATAAATTGCTCCATCATGCAGATGGACGAGGGCCCAGACATACGTGGCCCCCCCATCTTTCCCGTACTTCATCGAGGGAACAAAGCCATTTAAAATCCAGCCAAACAGTGCGATGACACATCCTCGTCATGTGCACCCCTTTTAATCCTTGCAGCTCCTCTCTCTGAAAGTCCCTCCTGCCTCAACCCACCCCCCCCATCAGCTCCTGCTCGCCCTATCACGTCCCGCTACGTGTGTCTGACACTGTCTAGTGCCCTGTGTCCTGGTCAGGGGGCAAAAATAGCTCCTCCACGTTCTTGGCCAATTCTCTTTGTCCGAATCACGAGTTATCTACGAGTGGGCCAGCCGATATCTACTTTCCAATGCTATGCCACCAATCCCCCAAATTTCATAGGTCGAATCAGGTCAGGTGACCGGACTGCTAATTCCCCTGCGTTCAAAAAATATATATATGTTGCTCTATGTCTGTACCTACTGGATAGAGAAACTTTCGTGACACTTCATGTCCAGCGGCAGTGTTCACTACTATATATTTACCACTATATACTATATATTTGCATAGGGACCCACTGTTGGCCACACAGTCAAACAGTCAATACACTTAATATTAATTAAACACATTCCTTATTTAGGAGGTGCTGAAGTTGCATGTTTCGCTAACCAGCTGCGATATTCCGACCCGAATCACTAGTTATATATTTAGTTTCAGGGATCCTGATGTGACTTTTTGAGTGACGCCTAAGAAAAAACAAACCTGTCCCTGTGCTTTCCTTATTAGCCTGAGCCCAAAGAAAACTCTGCACCATGAGCACCATGAATTTAGCAGATTTCAATGGGATCAAACGGATAATGAAATTAGCACCATGAATTCCATAGATATCAGTGGTACGAGACAGACAGCGGAATTAGCACCATGAATTTCAGTGATACAGTATCAGTGAGACGGGAAGGGCAATGGGAGAAGCTCCACGAGTTTTGCATATATCAGAAGTGAAGAGGGACAATGCTATCAGCACCATGAAGCCCTTTAATGAACAGGCAGCCAGTAATGGCTCAAAGAACAGAGCAGGGCTATAAAGTCATGGAGACGTGGCGGGAGATTGTGGAAGCTTTATACTCACCAGCTTTAGGGGCTGAATTTTAAAATCTACCCAGCGATGTAGCCACAACTAATTAGGCTGCTTAGTTCAAGAGTTCTGGATTTTGGACCCTTAGATTGTTTTCACATTATTTTTATTTAGGATACTAGATGCTTTCTTAAAATTCAGATCCCATTTGTATAGTTCCGCAGTTCAAAACAACACGCATAGTGAGATTCTGTGCAGGGCACCCCCTGCCTTGCACCTTCAGCTTCCTGTGACAGGTTGCAGGGTCACCTGTACCCTGTATTGGATAAGTAGTTATGGATGGATGGATGGATCGATCGATGGAAAGAGTTCTTGGTCTTTTATTCTGTAGAGTACTAGTACTTTTCTGAAAGGTCGTCCGCCTGGGATCCTTAAACAGTAAGTCATAGTGAAAATGCAGCTGAGTCTTTAACAGCGTGGGTGTGTGACCAGTTGCCATTTCAGCTCCCGAGTGGGTAATACCTTTTGCAGATACCAGTAGATCGCTATAGATGAAAGAATCACCCAGACAGCTAAACTTAAGCCATCAACCATCAAAATATCTGATCCCAGCTCAGCTCGCCTCCAGCAAATGGAGTGTGTAATGTGGAATGGCCCCGCCCATCTGCGGAGAAGCAGGTGAATCCCCGCCCACTTCCATTTCTGAGCGTCACACAGCAGTCCTGAGGGCTTGGCAGGGGCAGATCGATGGATCATTACCGAAAGCCCTGCTTTACCTCCGGCACTGCGTCGTGGTGGACGTGCGAGCGATTAAGGAGCCATTTCTCAGACATGGGCGATTGAGTTCTCCTCGGAGCCAAGGACGCACGCATCAAAATAAGGCTTCGTAAAGCACCCTGGCTACCAGCACAAACGAAAGATCAGCAAACCAATTCCAGACCACAGAACTTCTAACATGTCATCATATTTCCTTTTAACATTTTGCATGACACCACCCAGCCCAGACGTGTCCACGCAGAATCCAGAACAAGTTTTGGAGGGAAGCGACACACCAGGGGTGAAGAGGCCTAGCAGAGACAGCGACATCTGAGCTGGTGTTGGGAAAACTGCCACACCTACCATACCTGTTAATTGTCAGGCATCTCTCTGGACTGCCCCAAGACTCAGCCCTGGGCAGGCCGTGAGCACCTCCAGCCCTTTAGCATTAGACTACAAGGTCATTATCAAGGGACCAAAAGAAGACCCAGCACACTTGAAGCTCACATGCTGATGTGGACAGAATCCAGCGTTTATTGAATTCACTACTAAGACTCAACGAGAGGGAACATGATTGAGTAATGAACTAGGTAAGATAAAAATGGCCTATCATGAATGCATCACACTCGCCTGGAAATAATGTACTTCCTATCATCAGAAATAGCCTTCGCAATCTCCCGGTTTCTAATACTGACCCTGTTGGCACCATTAAATGTAGCCGACTGAGAATTTAATTTCTGAGACTCCGCTGGCCGGCGTCTCAGTACACAAAGGCTGCGAGCGATCCCTCCTGCAATTTTAACGTCTCTCTTAAATGGCCGATGCGTCGAGGGACTGTGACAGCAATGTTACTCGGGCCCCTATCGACACGTCCATCTCAGTTCACCTCGGACTTTTGTGATGAAATGGACCTGCCCTACCCCTTGCATACAATCGCTAAAAAAGTCCTGGTATATGTTCCCCAATTGATCCATCAGCAAATAAAGCAAACAGTTATTATGACTTAATAATTAAATGGAACAGCACAGGTCCTAGAAGGCAGACACTTAACCTTTCTCACTCCTGCAGATAAAATATCAAGCTATATCAATGCAATTAAAAGCCCTGAAGTGCTATAATGAAAATGGGATGATGAAGATGACGAGGAAAATTCAGCGGCTGTATGAGCGACGCTGGGATCAGGTGGGCAACCCGGCTCTGCTGAGGTGGAAGTCAGTGTATATTTGCCAGATTACCACTCATAAAGTATCGGCATCAGCAGAATGAGCATCATGGCCGCCCTTGAAATGCCGTTTACTCTCCTCGTTGCGGATGCAGACTACACATCCCCTTCCACTGCTGCCCGCATCCTCCACATCCTCGAACCCGGAGCACCAGCTGAGCCAGTCAAGCCTTTGGGGGGTAGAGCCGATTTCACTTTGTCTGAAATGGGGGGGGGGCTGCTGATGCCTCCCTAGGGCACCACGCGGTCTGTGAATGGTACAGTACTGCGTGCCAGGTATACGCTCTCCGGGCCGGGACTGTTTCCCTGACGGCTTGCCTCTTTGCCACAAATTTTCGGTCCTAGGGCACCTAATTTGTGATTCTGTGGCCGAGGAAATTCTCTCCATGCAGGCAAATTGGACGCCCGCTCCCTCTATGTTTTCCTAGTTTTCAGGCTAGAAAAATAAAGCTAATGACAGCGAAAATAAAACTATGGACCCAGGACTTTTTTTTCTGCTGCCGCCTCGCAGCTCTCACGCCAGAGACGTAAACGACCCGCTCTCATCTGTGAAATAGCCGATAATGTCGCCCAGAAACTGCACTCTGTCCTCTGGGAATGTACATGTACGTATTTATATCTGTCTGTGGGCGGGTCGGAGGGGGGGACGGCTTGGCATAGGGAGCCGGCTCAGACGGGCCCTAGTGGCCTGAATCGGCGCCAGCGAGCATGTCACAGAGCCCTCTACCCGCCGATGACTCACTGCAGACAATGAGCAGCCACGGAGAGACCTTCATCATGTGGGAACCCTGGGTCAAAACATGGCAGACGGAGCCACACGCACTGTCGCTTGTTACCCAGGCTGGGGCCCCTATGAGAAGACGGCAAGGCGAGTGGTCAGACCAGTGGTGGGGGTCCTCCTCTCTGACCTCGGCAATCTTGTTTAACGTCGCAAACGACCTACGAATCACAGTCTCTGGCAGCACTTTCAGAGTGCCAACCAATAAGGACCTCAACACGCAACCTGCCCCTGTCAAGACGGTGACCAGAAATGCCCATCTTTCACACAACCACGCAGGAAGTCCCTCATGGAACATGGCTTCAGATATGAGAAAAACTATTAACAAGCAAGAAATGTTGCTAATTCTAACTTCCAAGCAATGACATTAAGAAACCAGGACGCACTTGCCTTAGGCTTCACCTTTAATAGTGTGTTTTTAGCGACATATTCTGTGACCTTTTTTCACTTCTAAGGATTCACAGGAAGTCTACCTGACTAACCAATCACGTTTCCTGCTTGTCTCTGGTTCCTCTGCTCCATAGGAGATAATTAGGCCTCACCTACAACACCAGGAAGAGAAACACACTCCAGCCAAGACTCCTCCACGTTCAATTAATTATACAATAAAATCTCTAACCCTTGAGGTGCGTTGACTCATAAATCAAATGATGTTTAACGAATCCCGATCCTTTAAGATGTGCCGCTTACCCTGGGCTCGTCACTATATCGTGGCCTGCAAGAAAAACCTTTAACTGTTCTTTTTAATATTTCACCATTTCGCTCACCCCCCCCCCTCCGCTCCCACCATTCACATGTTTCCACCTCATTTACATTTTACCCAGAAATCAGCAAATTATCGAGAAGTGATGGGACCGGCATTGATTTTATGAAATGGTCCGTTATAATTGCGATTTCCAAATGTCAGGGCCGTCAGCTGACTCCTCTTTGCGGGACGCGTCCCTTCTGTCACAGACATCCTAGTAAGGCTATGCGGACTCCGTCATTTTCCCGGGTAATTGCTTTTTAATGTGCAGCCTTAACATATGTTAATATGAAGGGAAAAAGGTTAATTGCGAGCAGTTTAGAGCGGTCACCGATTGTAGAACACAGGCATGAGAGAAACAAATGGGAAGAAAAAAATCAGCGATTGCGCAGATATGCTTCAAAATCTACTAATACATCCATCTTCCAAGTGCTTATCCTCGTCAGGGTGATGACGGTGGAGGGGCGTTGGAGGCGGAGCCTATCCCAAGCAGCACTGGGCTCAGCCCACCAAAGGATCCATGGCATAAAAAAGGTTCAAAAATCCTGGAGCTAGAGGCAATTTAAAGATGCCTGTTACCCCAACTGTATGTCTCTGATCTGTGGGAGGAAACCTACATGATACAAGGTAAAACTGCAAACTCCACATACAGAGAGTGGAGGCGGTTGTCAACCCCCCCCCCCCCCCCCCCCCCCCCCCCCCCACCCCCAACCCGCCCCCCTCCCCCCCCCCCCCCCCCCCCCCCCCGCCACCACCCCCCACACACCCC
>JAABNY020000001.1:48727815-48741154 GCA_015164015.2 Brevimyrus niger
CTTCCAAAACGATAAAGATCTTATCCCAACATTACCCCTGTCCTGCCCCGATCGTCCGCTCCTTCCGTGTGCCACGCTCCCTCGTTAACCTCGTTTGGGATCCCCATGTGATCAGCTGTTTCTGGATGTTGTCATTAGTCCTCTGTATTAAGTCAGCGTTTCAGTTTGTTTCCCCAGTCTGGTCATTGGGCATTACGGTTACATACATTGCAACCTCTCACCTTGCTGCACAAACTGGAACCGCCTCCGTGACGACACACTTTTGCCCTTATTGAATGAAGAGTCTAGTTACACGCATGATGTTTGTATCCCAGGCAGTTCAGATGCATAATCTTCTATTTCTCCCAAATATCACGTTATGTAGTGAGAACTGGTTTTCAGTTAATTTACCTGGTAAAATAAAATAAATGACATAAATGCTCTAACAGTACATGTAAGTTAGTGGTTTATTTATTGTTAATTACTGTAATGTTACGCTGCTTTATTTGGATAATCATCCAGTCTGTGAAGAAGGCATTCAAGTAAGAACTGCATTAATATGACTAATTTCCTGGTGCGTACAATTTATATTAGGTCAGCGTTCACGGTTCGACTTCTGATATTCAGATCAAGTTCTAGGTCAAACTAGTTTGTTCGACTTTCAAGAAATTTGAGTTCTGGTTCGAGAACCGAGGTACCACTGTATATTTGCATATCGATTCAGATAACATGTTTTGTAATATTTTGAGACTTATAGCCAAGACCAAGGCAAGATCAAGAAAAAATGCGTTCAAGACTGATGCCTTGTCTACACGTACACGGGTATTTTTTAAAACACACCTTTTTCTATACATCTTGGGCTTTTGGCCACACGTAAACGGCGTCTTAGGTCACTGAAAAAGGCAGCTTTTGCAAAACTCCATCCAGGGCGAAGATTTAAAAAAATTCTGTCTTCAGTGTCAACATGTGGACAACAAAAACAGAGTTTTTGGCTCGAAATGTCACATTGTGGGCCGTTGTCCACTGTGTTTAACGTCAGAGCGCGTGCTGTTTGCTGTATACACTGAGGTAGAGCAATGGCGGACTCAGCCAAAGTAGTGCTTGTGCTGACCTTGCTGACAGGACTTCTTACATGTGTACAGATACATGTTGAGTCATTCTCACATTATATTGATCAAGACAGGCTTTGGAATGTGCGCCATGGTTTTCAGCTTAACAGGACTGGCAATTAGGCTTCTGATTGGCTAACATGGCAGTGCGGTTAAAGTTATAATGCCGCCTGTTGTTTTGGCATGCTCTTGACAGTGCATTTTAGCGGTTTCATGTGGACAGAAGCATTTTACAAGACAATGTTCGTGTGGACCGGGATTTTTTTTTTTAACGGAGGAGCAAAAACACCATTCGAAAAAATACCTGTGTACGTGTAGACAAGGCAGGAGACGAAACCAAGATCAGGTTGAGTGGATATTCAGAACTACAACTCTGATGACCCACACCTGTCCCTCGTCTAAGCCTCATTACTTGTGTATTTAAATCTCTGTCTATCCTCTGTTCCCTTTTTTTTATGTTTTCAATTTAGCTTCAAACAAAATTCCCTAAAAATTGAGAAATGCATTGTGGGATGTCATCCATGCCTGGACATGACACACGCAATGAGCCATATGCTTGTTATTTGAAGTCCAGGTTCAGTAGACTGGTGCTGCCAACAGGCCCCTATGCAAGGCCCTTAAGCCCCAGCTTCAGGAGTGCTTCACGCTGGCTGACCCTGAGCCGTAACCCCCAAGTTTGCTCTCACTTGTACACGTGTCTCTGTGTCTCATGGAGAGCAGGATGGGGTAGGCAAAAAGAAATTTTTCCCACAGGAATTAATAAAGAATCACTTTTCTATTTTATACTTCACAAACCGCTCACAGTGATCCATATGGTACCCTTGGAAGCACTAGATCTCTGGGAGAATTTTTGCTGCGACCTGTCACCCTGGATGCCGAGACGGAATCGGAATACCCACAGGAAGCCCCCGGAGCCCCCAGGGAGAACACGGAAACCTCATGTAAGCCTTACACATGGAGCCGGGGCCGGATTCTCACCCACAGCCACTGCAGAGTGACGCAACAACACTCAGCTCCCGCCTGCAACGTAGCGGATGATGCAACGTCTCTCTAATTACCATCCACCTTGCTGCTGCAACATCAGCACCGTCATTATTACTTCTGTACACCAACCCAATTATGTCGGCCCCACGGAGAAGAGCGAGCTTGATTCAGCTATTCATCTGTTAAAGCAGGTTTTATGTAGAACAGGATTACAGAGCAGATAAGGAGCTTCAGTGTTACAGGCCCTGATGCATCCTTATAGAACCGTATTCATCTCTGATTCTATAGCGAAAATCCCTTAAGACATCTTCAAAATTGAGGGCTTAACACTGTTTCCCTGCTTCTTTTTTAATCAGGAGCCAGGAATAAATCTTCTTTTTGATGTGTTCCCTTTTTTAGGGGAAGAGAGACGGATAATTGTTGATTAGTTTCAGACACAGAGAATCAGTGTCCATTGCAAGTGTGCCTACTCACGGTCCTCAGAGATTGGCTCAGGGAAGTCGCTGGCATGCCATGGCAACGGCGCTAAATAATAATTAGCATTTTACAGTGTCAGAGAGATGGGCGCTAATGGCGGACACCCTGCAGTGGAAACATGAGCTTCGGAAGGCGAGTCCGTCGCTTGTGTAGAATTGTTTAAAAACATGAACAGAGTCGGGTGGGTGAGCGGTGGTTTACGGCACGGATGTGTGAGTTAAAAGCTACTTGTACAATTTGTGAGATGAAATGTCTGGCTGTTTGAAGGAATACAGTCTATAAGTTGTTTTGGATAACAGCCTCTCTAAAACGACTCCTAAACGGACTGTCTCTGTGCTGGAATCAGACTACTGGTACCAAAATCTATTTACTGCACTCTCCTATTCATTTTGTGTCATTGCTCCATTGTAATATATTTTTAAAGTCTTTTAAAATGTATTTTAGCTATTTTCTGCTTCATGTCCATGTCTCAAAATCTAATTTTTATAAGTGTGAATTTATATACTATTCATTACTATTTCTTTCACAACAAAAAACAAGACTGACATTTCATCGCAGTGTATGACCCATGCATCATATAGTTGAAGATGTCAATAAAGACACCTTGACTTTTGACAGTAAGGTAAGCTAATAAATATGTAAAGCCTTCACCATAAAGTTCACCAGACTTCAGAGGCTTATGGGTAGAACTGTGTACCTTCAAAGCCTGTCAGTGACTGTAACGGTGACCATGGCTGCCTTAGCTTTCTCAATGGCTGTAGAGGATGTACTGTGAAGTGTAGAGAGAGCTGATGGGAAATTGGAGCGTTGGATGTCAGTCAGCGCAGATACCAGAGGCTGTCAGTACTTATTTATTATTTAATGGCAAATGTAACCGTGGTTGTTTCACAAATCACCTAGATATTTACCACAGGATTAATCCTCGAGCTTCGATTGTCAGGGTCAGCGCCTGTTTTGTCACAGTCTTGCGTCTTCTCATTGTTTGGCCAGCACTGGCCTCCCTGTCTTTCCCTGTTCACTCTTGGCCCCATGGCTCAATGAGCTAAGCATGTGGTTATGTGTTAACTTCACGGTTGTGTGTTCAAATCCTGCTTCCTCTGTTTGAGTATTTTGTTCCTCTGATTTGTATTTGGTTTTGATTTCATGCTTTATGCCTGTGCTTGCGTTTTTACCTGTCTGTTATCTCCCCAGTGTAGATTCTGTTTCTTAGTTTCTTTGTTAGTTTGAATTTACTGAGTTTAATTATTACTTTCAGCTGTTGCCTGTAATTCTGCCTGCCCTTGTGTTCTTACCTGATTGCTCGTTGCCCTGCACCCTCCCGGAATAGTAAATTGTCCATGTCTCACTCCTGCTGTGTCATCGCCTGGTTTAGTTTTTGTATTTAAGTTCCTGATCCTGTTCTGTTCTTGCTGAAGTCATTGATGTTTGTTGCTGATGTTGAATGTTCTGTTATTTTGTAGCCTGCCCCTTGTTTTGTCTGTCCCATTTGTACTTAGTCTTTGTTTATTCCTTTTTTTTTTTATTTTGACCCCTTGTGCTCTGTTTGTTTTTGTAGTATTCCTGGTGTTTTCTGTTTGTTAATAAACCCCTGTTTCCCTGCAAGCCACAAGCCAGAAGACCCCCCTGCCTGCATCATGTCTTGCCATTGTCCTAAGGCCGGCCTGGTCCTTGACATCGATATTACATTGCAAGGTGATCCGGATCCTCTTGGGAACATCATCACTGCATGTCTGTTATGGCACGTGACATTGTTTTATCTGGGGTGCATTGACATCTGCCTGACATGAGTAATGTCAAGCCTTGCCCATTTGACAGTGTGGGACATTTCCTCTGGACAACAGAACATCTTTGTCCCTCGAGCCACTCCCATTCCTCTCCCCTCCCAAACAGGAGGCTGCACCACTTCCGCCTCTTCGACTACACTTCCAGCTTCAATCTACTTCAGTCCCTCTCTGGTTATAGGGACACAAATGTCACACGTCTTCCCAGCTGTCAGCAGGACAAAAACATAACATGACGGAGAGGATGATCCAGGCAGGAAGTTGACAGAATCATAGCAACAGGACCCCCCCCCCCACCAAGCACAGTGTTCAGACCCCATCAGAGAATCACATTAACACACGATCAACTCGTTCCTCAGTCTTGATTCTAACTGAAAGCAACAATTTTAAAAATGGTGCCAACAGCACAGTCCTACAGTTTAACATTTTTAAATTGTTATTTTGACTACTGCCAATGTAGCCTTCCCCATGGACTGCGATGTACATTGTTTATTTGTATTTCCAGTGCTTTTGTTAAATGCTGGAGAATATTAGGTGTAGCCACAGCCTATAACATGACATTGTTAATCTGAAAGCTCTCACTTTATTTTTGTTGTAAGATTGCATGTATGGCTTGCCGCAGCAATATAAAACACTTGTAATTCTTCAAGATCCCATTTAAAACAGGCAACCATCAAGACCCTCAATGTCACCTCAATCTTCAGCCGATTCCAGCATTGTGAAACGCCTATCGGGGAATTTCAAACTGAAGCCTCTGCAGAGAAAGTCAGGCAACAGTTGTAAAGTGTTTTTTTCTCCATCTTAACCTTGGGGGGGGGGATAACCCCAAGTCAAAAACATAGCAAAGGTTTCCCTGCTTAGAGCCCCAGGGGTCTTTAGTAGCTACGTCAGCAAACTGGAGTGACCGTGTGGATGAGAGCTACTCCTGGGAGAACATTTCTGCAGCAGACGTTCTAGAGCAGCCCCGGAACAGAGAGCGAGGGACAGATGAATGGGTTACATCGGCTACGTGTCCTGCTCACGGCACACATCTGTCTGAGGAGAGAAAATGGCAGCTTTGATAATCAGCTTCTGAGGATCCTGTCAAAGCAGTGTCAGCGATTCACGGGGCCGTGACCAGGCCTCGCTAGATACTGCTTTCATCTCGGGGATAATCAGAATCGAGGAACAGAAGCACAAATAAGCAGGCCGACCTCAAAGTATTCATTTTTAAGCATCCGTCTGTAATAACGCACCGGCTTTAACCCACAAGCACCTCCACCCCTAATCCACTACTCCAGAACGTGAAAAAGATTCCCCAAAAGACATTCCGCATGCACTTGCTGCCGGTCCTTCTTACGTAACAGGCGATGCGGTCTGTTCCGGTCAACACCGGGCTCCTCCGGATCTCATCTGCTACTCGAGCATCACGGAAACATTCTGGGGAGAACTAGGTTACAGTTTTGTGCAGAACCCCCCATACCATTTTGAACAAAGTGCTTGGGGGGGGGGGTACTTTTATCTAATTTCATGCATAAAAACAAGCACGCAAGCTCCTTCTGCAGAAGGGCAGCTAACGATGCAGGCTCTCTAACAAAGCCGCGTGCAGCCAGTAATTGCTCTTAGCAAACAGGTGCGGTTGCTAATTGTTCATCACCCAGACAAATTAACAGTGAAACAATTAACAATTAAACAGCTGAGATCGATGCAACTGGCTATTACATAGATTTCTATTGTCAAATTAAGTAGTGGGGACCCTTACACAGCACATCCCAGATTACAGTGTCCTTTTTTAATTTTCCCGTTTGTGAATATGAGCGGCAGTCGACCCATGATAAGACATTTACATTTATGGTATTTGGCAGACGCCCTTAGCTAGAGCAACTTATCTTAGCGCTTAGAAGTCTCATCAGTGAATACGCTCAGTCATGGCTCCATTTTCTGAGGGGATGTCAAGCGTCCAATGCGGAATGATATTGGGTGGTGAAGTTTGTGGGGGGGGAGTGGGGGTGAAGCTTGTCCAGGGCACCACATGGGCTCCGATTAGCCCAGGTGAACATCCTCTATGGACCTTTTGTGTATAGCTGTTGCTTCAGGATGAAGGTGTCCCATCCAATCAGAGTCCCCATAACTCTTCGGTTTTTTGGAAAGAGTCCATGCAGTAAAACCAGCTACATATACTGTATATTAAGAAGAATCTTAATGATTGTTAAAAGAAAATGCAGGGGGGAATGAAAGTATCACTTGTCTTATTGGCTGAAATGGGTCATTAAGCAGATGATTGGTTACGGCTGGAAATTATTCAATTAGAGAGGCTCGGCAGAATTAATTGAAATATGAGAATGGACCCGGCAAATCTGGCAGCAAGACAAATCCGTTTCCCCTGACCCCACTGCGGAAACATACACTGAGTAAAAAGCCCACCAATCAATCACTGTTGCTTCTAATACGTTTTCGATAAAGTGCCACTCTAGCTCTGGCCCGTTTAATGCGAATTAATCAACAGGGTTAAATAAACATGCAGAGAGAGCTAAATCATCTATAGAAGTTACTCATAAGAAAACACCTTGCTACTCCCTATACAACTGCTTAGGTTTAAATCACATAGAATGATGGATTACACGGATCTGCATGGTTTTCCGGTAACATCTTAAGGTTTGTTTTTTCTTTCAAGAGTTTCTGAAATATTTCTAACAACTTCTCAATGGTAATAAATGTGTTTACATCTCATTATGATGCTGATTAAACATACCCAGATTTTTTTAAATCAGCTGCAATAAAAATATGTCCTTACCCTTAAAGAGCATCTTCGTGTCTTGGTATCCCTCCCTAAAATCAAGCCATGGTTCTAAAATACAGGTAAAACCATTTACCGGTTACTGTATTATTAAATTCTGATTTTGATAATCTTATTCTAACTTGTATTAACATTATACGTAACCCAGCACAACTGCAAGATATGAACGTGCTTCTGCTCTTTCACGCAAGGCCAAGAAGCTTGACTGGCATAATATAACACTGGTCAGGAACAATGGGAGATGTTTCTGGAAAGATTGGTGAAGGCAAAATCAAGCTAATGCATTATTTATTACTTATTATTATTATTTATGAATGATTTATTGCTATTTATAAGAATTTATCCTTCCCTCAATTTCCTTCAACTGCTTATCGAATAGAAGCTTTGAAAATGAATTTTATTGTATTTTCTAAATAAAAATACTGAGGATAATGAGTTTGGACTTCTGATTCTGGAGAGTTTGTGCCCAATAATGGGCCTTATTTACGTGGGCTTTGGGGCCCAGCTTCTGTTTGCTGTGCCCACCCCAGGGAATCAGGGGGAGATTCTAGGCTTTATTAAGGGGAATAAAAGGGACCATAATTCATACAGGGGGGGCAGTTCATTAGCCAATGATATATTTTGAATCAGTGAGTGACAGGGGAAGGGGAACTCCATGGACCAATCATCTTTCAGCTGGGGCCAGTGAGTCGAAGGTGTTTTACTGTTTCTGAATGTTATTTAAACTCTGGAGAGTGAAACACCAGAGCAGGCAGCCGCCAGCCCAGAGGTGGCCTCAGTTTGAACCCCCCCGTTCTGCCCCCCCCTCATTACCGCACTCGACAGCTAAGCCTCAGCCATCCGCCTGGTTCACGGCGACCTCAGGGCCTCGTTAAAGCGGGTGATCTGCACCAGAGCTGGGACGGAAGGTTCCGGAAGGAGAAACATGGTGGGGTACCAGCCACTCAGCGGAGGGACCACGCAGATAACAGGCATTATCTAGCATGCATGAAAGACTGAGCCTGTTTGTGCGGTTTGCTTACATCGGACTCGGACAAAGGATTCATCTCTGAAGGCATTAAGACAGACAGAGAGCTCCCTTGAACTCATATCGTCCCCTGTGCTCCCATGTGCCTCCATCCTGGAGAGATCTTAACAGACCACACCTGAGCTCGTTCTCCTCTCTCCAGCGTAGCTTCCTGTCATCAGCGCTAACAAGCTAAATTAAACATGAATTCATGCAATAGGATCTTTTGAAAAGGGGCCGTCTCCGGTGAATAGCCTTTAAACGAGGCAGTGTGATGCATATACATCAGACGGGTCACACGTGTGGTATATAACACAGAGTGAACTGCCATAAGCACTCGTAAGTGCAGCGTGCATAAGGAATTATAATTACGATATAGTAATTAATATACTCCCATTCTAGAGCTCTTTGTGAGCATATACTGAAGTGGCGGTAATGGTAAAGTAAGCCTGGCGTCTCAGATGTAGGTCACGGCATGTCAGAGCGGCAGCCCTCCTCCGATTCGACAAGTGGGCTGTTTTCGTTTATACATAATCGTCCGGAGCTGTGAAGTACATCTTTATTTGTGGTTGTTGCTGCGAAGCTAACGTGTAGCGCCTCCTTTTCATATAAATCTTCATGAATAAGGCCGACGGCGGTGTGGCCCTGGTGTGCATTAATCACCCCCCCCACCCCCCCCTCGCTGCTCTGGGTTTGAAAGCGGCCCCTGGTACTTCTTCCGCCATGAGAGGAGAGCTAAGCGAAATCGGCGAGCTCCCGGAATCTTAGATTTAATCAAGATGATGAATGAGTCGCAGCCGTGAGGAATTCTTATGCACGCCATGACTGGTGCGGGTGGGAATGGCAGGGGGGGGGGGGGGACCTTTTTATTTTCCCCCCCGCGGTTTAAAGGGGTGTCATCTTTCCGTTAATTAAATTATCGAATGAATTACTCAGAGTCATTAAATCGTCTTTACTTGATGTAAATTGCACGTCAAGTAATTCCTGTCCCCGTAAGTCTGTAAAATGCAGGTGGATCGACGGGAGTCCACTGCGACCCCCCTGAAGGGCGGGAAAAATATTTGTCGTTTGCATCATGTTTCTCCCCTCCCCCCATCTCATGGCTTTTGGGACGAGAAGGTTTACTTACGCATATTTTTTGGCATGTTAATCCTGCCGTTTTAAGATTAAGCAGATTCTGAAAGACGCTAATCAACAGTTGAGGGCCATTGGATCTGAAACATTGATCTGATTTCCCTAGATGACAAGCACCAGTGTGTATCCTTTCTTTTGATAGGTAATGTACGTTAAAGACCTTCAACAGTCCCAATATCAAAGCTCATCCATGTTTCATAGACACGTGCTTGGTAAACAACAGAGAGGGGATCAAAAGCATTCCGATAAAGGCTCACCAAGGGAACCTCAAGAGGGATGAGTGTAAACAAAGCATACATAGAAGAAAAGAATGGGAGAGACAATCAAGGTATTTGAAAGCAAGAAGTTTTCAAAATGGCCAACTGTAAAGGATATGTCATTGACTCTGAATCCTTAGTATGGATGAAGCAGTAGGCAAACGCTACCCAGATGACATCACATTCTGCAAAATTCCAAAGTCTGCAACCGATGGACGGCACACTATGGCACAAGAAGACTGAAGCTGCAACCGGAGGCAAGGAACATCGTTTGCTCAGAAATTCACGTCAAGATGGTAGAGTGCCATCCCCATACAAATTTAAGCAAAAAGAAATACCCAGATATGTATGTTGAATGTATTTTTCCCATTCATAATTTGTGACACATTTTTAATGTTCACAAGGGTCAAGATACATCAGTGGCAAACATCCGAGTCAGGTAATATGCAAGATGGTGACCACAGTATGTCCGACTGCATGCATGTACGCCTGCATAGATACAGTACATACTGACTTAACAGTCAAGCAGTATGCTTATGAAGATACTTAGTACCTCCTGTGTAAGAACGATTTCTGGCACACTCTCAGTTTAGCAGTTTCTCTTTATTCCTCTCCTTTGTCGTCTCTTTCTATTTTTCTTTCCATCTTCCTGATTCCATGTTTCATGCACCATTTTGTTTAACGATGTAACAATAGATCGCTACACACTCTAGTCAAATGCCTTGGGGGGACTCTGTTGCGAAAGGCGCTACATAAAAATGTGTTGAATTAAACTGAATTGTACGTTCCAGCAAAGCGCCAGTCTCCAGTAGGTTCCTCGGCGCTGACTATGATTGGCTGCGGCCTACCTCGTCTTTTGTCGCCCCGCCTCTCCCTGAATGTGAAGTTCTTGAACAAGCAGGACATTGCGTGCTGATGAAGGCAATAACACTATCAGTTAAATTGTCCGGTAACGGGAAGGAAAGCTGCAAGCCTTCGAGTGAAGCGCAATATTTTGCATGCTGAGATGTAATCTTATCTACACAGGTATGGGGTCGAAGGCCATGGAACACGCAGTTTCCATCTTCAGCACCAGTAGGGGGCAGTGTTGCAGACGACGCAGATATCCCAGCAAACACAGAAGTAATTTGCCGCAGGTTTAAAAGCTTTAAAGTCACTCGAGGTGACGGGTTTGGTTTAGGAAACGCCTTGTCTGCGGCGATAATCTGGATTCGTGTGGGGATTTCTGTCTCTGCTGTAATCAGACCATCGCCACAAAGCTACGCCTGTTATATTAAATATTAATCAGTGTGGTGTTGTGATAGCTATATGTGTAGCATATTGTACTGGAGCAGAGCAGTGTAAGGGATTTATGAAGTGATTTTGCTCTCATTTGAGTGGCAAGCCTTAATTCACGCGTCGCGTGATTGTCTTTTATTTTATATTTGTAGAAAAAATGTTTCACCGTGACTGTTTGGAAAGAGGTTTCTATCTAATCAGCCTGCTGCGAGCAGAGCCATTATTGATTCTGCTATTGTTCTTACTTCCTGCTTAGATCCTACATTCCTAAATCACTTAGAAAGGCATGCAAAAATCTATTTATTACTCTGTATACCACCGTTATGCAACAAAACACATTTCAGTTTGACATCATTAGCATGAAAATATTTTTAGCATTAGGAACAGTTATTAAACAGTGATGGATATGTAATACCCCCTGTATTTATATCAGAGGGTGCTTCATTTAATTAATGTGGGTTATCACTGGATTAATAATTAATGTAAATTAATGCCATGCACAGTGAATGTCCTCAGCAACAAAAAAAAAGCCAGTCCTCGCATAGAAGTCCTTTTCTTTTGCCCGTTTGCAATTTGAATGCAATGGGGGGTGAGTTACAGGGAACATCTATCCGAGGCTGATCTGAGAGGCGTGAAACGGAGAGAGGGAGAAAGGAGTTTGCATAAAAACGGACAGGTTTAGTGTCAGACTGACATGGAGCACGGATTAGGACCGGAGGGTAGTTAGCGCTCCGCGAACCACGTGTCGATCCCCCAAAGTCACGACACGCATTCCGGTCCCTGTGCATGTTTTGTTCTTCATGGCGACAATTGCCTGCGGAGGTCGTCACGCCCGCGCTGCTTCCACCCCATTTTCGGTACCTCTACCCAGATGGCGGCTCTCTCCTCGGCATACACTGGCCCGCCCCGCATCTTCGGGACGTTAATCTTTCACGGGGCCTCATTTGGCACGTGCCACTCCGCATGCGGCCTGGCGATGCCACTGACAATCCAGAGGCAGGGCGTAAGCTGCGAGCTCCTCCATTGGCGCTGCGGCTACACTCTACTGCGGCTTCTTTTCACCCAAATGCATCTGCCCTGCAGCAGACAAATAATAAATTCAGGAGTGCTCTCTCCCCTCTGTGTTTCTTCACACAGTCCAGTGAGGTGCACAGGTAGCCTTCTTGGCATCTCGGAATTGCCCGTGCTGTATGATTGTGTGTATGTTCCCTGCGATGGACTTGGCCCCCAACCAAGATGCACCACTGTCCTGTGCCCCATGCTGCCTGTGGTAGTCTGCAGCCCCCATAACCCTGTCCAGCATACACAGGTTTAGATCTGCTGACAATCGCGCCATTTCTAGCAGTTTGATTCCTTTCGTCTTCTTCAATTTCCCTCCATACAGATCAACAACATCCTGTTATAGACAAAAGGGAGTGTGTTAAATATCACCAAAGCACCTGTGCTTTAAGCTGATTTTCGTAATTATGACGCCATTCCGCTATCGGCAAGGGAAAATGTCAGGGGCGATTGTCTGGCGGAGAGGAACGCGGGGGTGATTAATTAACCCTCATCTGAGTACGTTCTTCGCGTGGGAAGGGCGAGAACGCAGCTCAGCAGTGAGCTTAGCCGCATTAACTACAGTAGGGGACGATGTGCGTTTGATGACACGCTTGCCACTAAGTGACCTGGTCTTGGCGGACGTCAAGCACTGTGAGAGCCAAAGGGTGTTTGGTTATAACATCTTAACCTAGATGACATTAGATCCATTTAGCTTTTAATTCTGCCATGTTTTATTTCTGTGTTTCACAAACCGGTTATTACTGGCATTATTTGTTTTCCCTGCCTCTTACCAAAGCACAGTGGCTACACAGTCACAGTTAAATGCGGCGCTTAAACACAGGCGTGTAATTCTGGATTGATTTAAATGGTAATTAAGGAACAGCGATCTGTTAAGTTTCTTTCATAAGACTTAATCTAACTAAGAGGAACGGCAAGACAGCGAATAATGAGGCTACTTGTTTATTTATTCTTTATATTTATTTATTTTCATATTTAGCTATTGGTAAGACTTCCTGTTTTTGGATTCTGCAGCAATGACCGAAGGGATGGAAAACGTCTCCTCTGTTGCTATGGAAATGCTGTCAATCAAAAGGGAGCTAAAACTGAGCAATGAAAGCCGCCCTGTGAAATTCATTCATTCAGTCCGTCAGAAATATGACCATTACACATTATCACCCCGAGGCCGCATCAATAGAGACAGACAGACAGATAAATACACAGATAGATCATGCATACATGCATATGCATATACATTAATAAACACACAAAAATATGTTGCAAAATGCCGCAGCAGGACTGATAACTTAATATGAACCACGTTCACGCTGGCAGCGATCTCGCTAATGGCCAAGGGGTCTGCAGGCAGACGCTGGTAATGGGGGCACTGGGTGGGGTCAAGCTTTCCGTCTAGCGGAGCCCAAAGAAAGGCAGCTAATCTAAAGGTGCAAGTTCCGAGAGAAAAGCCAGTTTTACACACTTGATTAAGCCTTCTTCTGCCTGAACATTCACTCCCCGGT
>JAABNY020000001.1:48741187-48752922 GCA_015164015.2 Brevimyrus niger
GGATGGGTTATGCAAATGGATAAGAGGAGACATTCAGAGGAAAGGAGGAAAAGGACACGGTGGCTGTATATTGTTACTTAAGGTGAGGGCCAGGCTCTCTGATCATGCTAACTGTCTGAAGAGTAATAAACTTATGAATGATGTGGGGGGGGGGTGTTGTATGCAAGGAGTAGCTTTGGGAGCTCCTTTTAATCTGCCTGTGAAAGCGAAAATACCAGAAACAGTCTACGTCATGCAGATGAAGGACAGTTTATTAGCATGGCATAGAGTTGAATACATGAAACACATCGACTTCAATAGCGGGGGGGGGGAGGCAGGGAGATGAGGCTTGGCTGAAATCTGTATTCTGTCCTTTATACCAGCCGGATGATGGCAGCTGACACGTCTTCCTGTTGATTAATGAAGTGACTGGAACCCGTTGCTACGGCGACGGGCTGCACGGTCCCCCTGACCGGTTTGGCGGCCGGAGAGCTGAGGAGCAGCCCCCAGCTTCACCTCGCTTAGCCAGGATCCTGCCCGCGGTCAGTTATAGAGCCGGCAGTTAGGGTGAGATTTGAACAGCATGGGGCAGGGGGGGGGGGGGGCATATCTGGCTGTAGGCCACCCAGCTGGGGCGGGGGTTATGGGAATTTCAACCCAACACTGGGGGGGGGTGTAGGGGATGCTGGGAAGGAATTTAGGGAGATAAAAAAAAAAAAGCTAAAAGCAGACTATTTCCGAACTGCCATTACTATCCCATTAATCTCATTAGGACACCGACACCCTGAAGTGCATTTTCATGGGGCAAGCGTTTGTCTAGGAATTGGCATCATCTAATTAAACTTCTTAAACCCGATCAGATGACCTCACACTCTGTCCAGAACTGTTGGCATGCTAAAATGTTGGCCAAACACACAGACAAGCAGAGATTACATTACCACGTCAGGACACATGAATGCATACCTTGGGACTTTAGTCTCTCTTCCTCCATGCACAGCACATACTACTCTTTACAGATCACAGGTCTTTAGTCTCTCTTCCTCCATGCACAGCACATACTACTCTTTACAGATCACAGGTCTTTAGTCTCTCTTTCTCAATGCACAGCCTATACTGCTCTTTACAGATCACAGGTCTTTAGTCTCTCTTCCTCCATGCACAGCCTATACTACTCTTTACAGATCACAGGTCTTTAGTCTATCTTCCTCCATGCACAGCACATACTGCTCTTTACAGATCACAGGTCTTTAGCCTCCCATTCTTCGTGCATAGCACATACTGCTCTTTACAGACCGTGGGTCTTAAGCCTCTCTTTCTCCATGCGTAGTATGTTTGGCTCTTTATAGATTGTGGGTCTTTAGCCTCCCTATTTTCTGCTTCCAATTTAAATCTGAGCTAAGAAAACGTATAAAGTACGATGAAATTCTTACTTGCTTCCTTTCATAAGAAACAATATTTTTCAATACTCTCTGGAATTTTTATCTCGATGATAAAGTTCAACAAGAGTGTAGCATTTCTTTCACTAGAATAATTATATTATTATAGGAAACAAAACTTAGCAGGCTTTGCAATTCCTTTTCAAGATTATCTAGTATGAGGCAATGATTGTACAAAATTTCATGTCACAACCTCAAACAAACAAGGAGGACTGGAAACAAAGGAGCTGTCCAAGATGTTTTTCTCGCACTGCCCCCTGGTGGATATTATCTTTAATTCTCCTGATTGACATAAAGTACACCCACAACATGTAGCGTCTTTTATATCATGGTCCTTACCTCATGCATATTAGGTACTGCTTTACAGATCACAGGTCTTTGACCTCTTTTTCTCCATGCACAGCCATGCTGTACTGAAGGTCTTTGTTTACTTTTAAATAGCATTTAAATGTGCCATGTTGTCTATTTTTTTAATTGCACAAATCCTAATGATGGTAGATATGGAGGGTGTTTTGTTTTAAATAACCATTTCAATGACAGCAGCCACCATAACTCTTTGTTGGTTGTGCAACAGCAATAATAGAGCAGCCACATATATGAAACAAGCATAGTTTTAGCTAAAACTATGTGGTAGCAAGTGGAAGTTAGGATAGCTTAACTCTTATCCTAATGATTGGAGAGCTTATGTAGGATTTTGGTAAGTTTGGATGTATACCACCCCAAGATAGAACTGGCAAAACGCGATTATAAATGGGAATTCAATCGACTAGGTAAGATCGATTTGTTGTGATTTATTCAGTCTAACCAATAAGATGTCATGTTTTTAGGGCCCGCCCACTGAGTTTGATGGGTGACTTTGCTAGAATAATTTAAATTGCAATTTATCAATAATCATTTAAATAACAATTTTAAATCAAATTTATATAATCATTTAGCATATGTATTTAACATATGAGTATTGCCACAAAACACGCTCCATGGGCCTTATTGTCCTTTTCCGCAGCCTCCACCCCTTCACCTCTCCATCTAGTCCTCTGATTTATCCATTCAGGTACTCTTCTGCTGACGAGGATGCTTATTTGTTAAGCCATGAAGGAGGTCATTTATTAAAACCGATCCCAAAATAAATGCTTATATGATGGCTGCACCATTGTCTCAGTTAAACAGTCGCAGGAAAGGCTGGAACCATAAACCCTGCACTGTCGCTCTGTTCTGCTCTCTCTCTCTCTCTCTCTCTCTCTCTCTCTCTCTCTCTCTCTCTTGCATCTGGTTAGTAGCTTATTGATGCAGAATCATCGATCTTCTGTGTAGCACTGTATGAATTTTGTCTGCAAAAGAGAAAACAGAACACCTTACAATCTCGGCAAGCTTTAACTACAATGGTTTGAAATCCTGCGCTTTCCTTTTTCTCGGCAGCGCAACGCACTCCCAGCGCCTTCAGATGCGAGCATCTCAGAACCATGCCCCGAAGCCTCAGCCGCTTCATGCACCGCGGCAACACTTATTAAAGTCATACAATAATAAAAGCTGCCTCTCCGCTTCCCCCCCACATTCTCCTGAGTCTCAGAGGAGTCAACCAGGGTGCCCCTTTCTACAGAAAGGTCTTTGGAAAATTGTATGACACTCTCTGTGTCTTCATCCTGGGCCGGGGGGAAAAAAAAAGGATTGGATAAATGTATCCTGTTCCGCTCGGGATGAACGATGCTACTGTTATTTACCCGGCGAGCCGTGTGCTCTGGAACATGTGATCGCATTTGTACTTCGGCACGTGTCGCCCATGCATGCATGCATGCGCGCATGTGCGTGTGCCCGCATGCCAGCATGCTCGTTAGGATGCGCTGGGCGATGCTGTCTCGATTCCCGAGGTGGAGATAAAGCCCCCGAATGCGGTTCTAACGGTCCTTCCTGTGCCAGCAGCATCTAGAGGGTGAACGGGACAGAGACTGCATTTAGCATTCTGCCGGACCTTGGACAGCAGCCTCATTTGTATTACGGATCCGTCCGCGCGCTCGCGTGAAGACAGCTGAAGGCTAGCACGCCAGGACCCTCTGGCAGCTTGCTTACGGATCAGAAACAACATTTCTGCTTATTTAGTGTTTACAGAGGCTAAAAATCAAAGTCAACCAAGGTTACAATTTCATATTTGCATGGAAATGCTTAGTGTCAATAAAATTAACAGCTAGGTGTATTACAGAGAATCTAATTGGTTTGCCTTGTGCTATTAATCACCACCAGCTAATGACAATGTAAATTTGTGAGGATGAAACACACTCAGATTCTGCCATCTGAATTTATCAGTGCCCCCTGTCCTGGTCCCTTGGCCCTGACCTTACTCCACCCCCCTGACCCCAAGCTCACACATCACACTCAGAATGCATATTAAACAATTTTGTGCTGGTTACAACAGAGTAATTCAAAACCTGCAAATACAGTTGCCATTGAAATGATGAAATCATCTGTAAATAAATGTGAATACATGACAAGATGACCTGCTAATCTATTGTTCTCTACATGCATGGGTTCAAATCCCATTCTCGTCGGTTCTTGCACCTTTGGGCAGTGGTGGTTTGATGGTTAGGGAAGCACACTTGTAATCGAATGATTGCAGGTTTAAATCCCCCACCAGCAAGTCACCACTGAGGTACCCTGAGCAAGGTACCGCCCCCAAGCACTGCTCCCCGGGCGCTGAATTAGCTGCCCCCTGCTATGTCATGAAAGTCACATATGGGGTAAATGCAGAGGACACAATTTGTTGTTGCGCACTGTGTGGTGTGTTAACAATGACCACTGATCACCTAATTCTAAAAGAAAAAGTGACAAATGACACTGTTTATTTAGTGTTTCCCACTGCTCAAACCATTCATTTACACCCCCCCCCCCAATGTTTGGGAGCCACCTGTTGACCACAAACAGTCATTACACTGCTGGGGGGAATTTTTGAGTGATGCCCTAGGAACAACAAACCTGCCCCCGCTTTTCCAGTATGTGTGCGTGTCTCTCTATTTGCAGAACCTTCCAGAATATCCTGACTCTTCCGATCTCCTCTCCCATCTCCTCTCTACATGGACTGAAATATTACCTGTTTTGTACAAAAACACTGAGAACTCAAAGAACATTAGCAAAGGCCCTTACAGATCCTGTTAGAGCCTGAAGAGCTATTCTTGTGTGTCTTTTGAGCACTTACAAGACTTTACAAGTGCTATAAACCAATATGGATCAATATGGTCCTTCCATTTCATTGTTTACAGCCTTCCAATGCGTTCAAAGATGGCAGGCAGCTGAAAAAGGGAGGTCAGTAACTTCAGAGACTCTGCTTGGGCTGTCTGGAAATCTGGAATCACGCATAAGAACATTAGTCAAAGAGTCAAAAAAACTTACTGTCTTATGAAGAGAATGGCCCTAGTACAAACATGTGTCCCATCCAAGGGCATAACTTTTGGTTGAGCACTGTGGGGGTTGAGGGTTAAGGAGGTCCAGGGCTGGTATTTGCTAGTTTTGATTATTGGGGGGGTCACAACTGCCTCCCACCCAATAATTTATGCCCATAGTCCCATTAGGAAACTCAGGAAGGTGCAGCGGCTGAAAGGACGAAGTAGACAGAAGTCCATAAAACGACGGAAAAGTAAGGTATTAGGGTTGAGGAGCTTCTTCCAGGCTTAGAAATCAAGGTCCTGCTTCCGTAGATATGAATTCACGAGCCACAAAGCCTACTGGCTGCACTTTCTGTGTTCCAACCGTGTTTGGTGACTATATATCTGATCCCGCCCTGAGATAGAAAGCCAATTTGCTAGAGGGCTTAGCAAGCTATGAAATCCACATTGACCATCACGGCGGCCAGAGAAGAGCTGCAGAAAACGTTAGCAGATACATTCCATCTTATTTTAATTCCCTGGTGATGCTGTCATACGATAAATAGAACTCTTGTGCATAAAAATAGTAAAAAAAAACAAAAAAACTATGACTTTGGTGTCATGGATACCGCGAAAGTGCCAGAAGAAAACCGCAACACCGTGAAGGTTCCTGCTGCGGAGGATCACAGATTCCCCTGGAGATAAATGTTCTCGATGGATCGAAACATATGGCCTTCGACAGACTGGCGGCTCTGCGAAACGCTCAACGCTAACATTTTCAATGCAAACACATGCATATTACAGTCACAGCACAGCTGCTTTCAACGCTGACATTTATCTATTAAAATCCTGCCTGCCGGAATGTGTAATGAGCTAGGAGGCATACATGCAACACCTCTCCTTGGGTGCAGGAGTGAATGGTCATCTTTCCATTGTCCTTGTTTAGCCATACTGGGCTTGTGGAAATCATAATATGTACATGTGGGGATTGATAACCTTATAGCAAGTTAAAAGAGGTCTTGAAAGGTCTTCACCCTCAGTAAATGTAGACCGCGTACCTGTGATTGCTGGTACAAATTCCGGCATTTGGCATGTTGTTTTTATTAATGAAATTGTGTCAGTTGTCAGTATTGATGTTATGGCTGGACCCAACCTTGCATTTCATATTTTACAAGGACTTTCACTGAGCGAGGCCCTTAACCGGGAATCGCTCCGGGGACTATCTGACCCTGCTTTCTCAAAAAAAAAAGAAAAAAAAAAAGAATGCTGTGTTATAAGCATCCGCTAGATAAATGTAAATGTAAAAAATGTTTTCAAAGGCTTGACAACACTGGGGGTGGGGGGGGTCCACACTTTCTGGACTGGAATCGACATACGAATTCTTTCAGCAGACCGGTTACACCTGCCCTATGACATGCATTTTTAAGAGTGACAGTGATCCAGGGTCAGTGTGAGTGAGGAAGGCGAGGATGTCAGCCTATCACTCAGATGCCGAGGGATGTTTAGAGACACTAATCCACCCAAACAGCAGGTCTGTGGGTGAAGGTAGGAGAGCGATATGGATGTGATGAGATGTCAATTTTGCACAGTCGGAGAGGGATTTTAAACTGCACTCCTGGTTTTGGGAGCCAGGAATATTACATGCTGACCAAAATATAGACCATAATGTTCACTGCAGCTATACGCTGACCTCAGATCAGGTCAGATCGATGCTCAACTGGGATTGAAACTGCCCACAAATGTGTGATCATTTCTTTAAAGTTCAGTTAGAAACATCTGATCGCCGGGACCAAAGCCAGCATCTTGGTTCCTGGGGTGCATCTGAACAAGACTGAATGCCTCAGGCCTGCAAAAGCAAAACCTTCATTAGTGGAAACGGCGACTTATATCCCACTGGCTTTGGGGGAGATCAAAGTGGCATCCGATCGATGCTTGGGGGGTCCTGTGGATTTCTGTCAGACCCCCTGTTTGTTAGTGTCATCGTTGTGTTTCTACCATATGACTGTTTGCCGGAATGTTCTGTGCGTTTCTTTGAGGTAGTATATTGTTGTCTACAGGTTTCCATTTCACATTCACGTCATTGTGTAGTTAATCAATATATTTTCTTTTTTTTTTGCGAATAAATAGTACGCCATTAAAAGATGGTTTTCCTGTTTCTGACAAACAAACGCAAATGTTTTGTCTGACAAAAATCCATATAGATTAGAGGAAACATCTCAACCGAGGAGCCCGAACATTCGACAGTACGCTGGATTGGGGCTGTTCGTGGCACCATCAGAGCTCGCATAAAAGGTGTCCCGCCTCAGCGAGGCCATAATAATGCTGAAACACAAGGTCGCTGCTCGAACTTTCACAGCAGGGACACAGCAAAGGCAGCTGGATTACCTCTATCAGGACAATCAGCAAACAGAAACAAGGAAACGCACAGCGATGAAGAAAACTCTTAGGCGGAGCTTAAATATAAAGCTTTTTCTTACCTGTCAAGCGTGGGTATGGATGATGAGGCAAAGCCAATTTTCAGCATTCAGAGGATTAGTCCGGAGATAAGGAGTGCCATTAGGTGAAGTGGTGTGAAGATTTAAACACATCGGGGGGAGGGGAGAAAGAGGAGGAGAGAAAAGAAAGACTAAATTAGCGATTTCGAAAAGGAAGGAAAAAGCGCCTGGGCAGCCGCACATGCTCTTGATCGGCGGAGACAAATGTCTCAAAAGTTTTAATGAAAAACCATAAAAGTCTGCAGGACCGGAGTCATTCTTTCTCCTGCCCAGATTTCATATTTCATATTTCACTGCAGCTACTGTAAAGGCTACATTATTCAAAACTCCTACTTGCCTGACCGGCGAAGATAAGTGCCGCATCTGACTTCAGCCTCGGAGTTCACAACCGGGCAGACAAGATCACGGGCAATCGGAGCCCACAACACTCTCCATCAGCGTGATTTACCCGCCAGTATCAATACACCTGTCTCGTCCAAGGCCAAGGGGGGCTAAGCGATAGCTGCCATTTCTAACGCACGTCATCCCAAAGGTCGACTTACTGTCCTCCCTGTCCTCAATGGTCTCGTGAATAAATCAAGGATAACTGAAAGACTGGGGAAAAAATGCACATATCAGGAATAATTTATTCAGGTCTTTGATACTAATCTTACAGTCTCATTATTACAGTCATGCCCTGCCCCCCCCCCCACCCTGATACTCATCTTTATTGCATTGTAGCTTGTGTATATATCATTCATGCAACTGCCTCTGCTCTGAATCCATGTTAATAAGCTGTCTTCCATTTTCCATTTACATTTCCTCATGTTGTTTTTATTAGTGAAATTGGGTCAGATGTTGAGGTTAATGTTATATCTGGACCCAACATTACATTTAATTTCTCACAAGGGCTTTCATTATCATTACACTCTGTCAAAAAAATCAAGCACAAACTGCCGCAGTGTCTAACTGACAGTAGTTTGAAATTCTGCCCTTTTCGCTGATTTGGGCAGTGCCTCATTTTACTCAGTCATTGGACTTGGCTGAAATACATTCCCCGAACAGACTGAACCATTGAGCAGCACAGGGGAGTAAAAAGACACTGCGTCATTGACTGGACTGAACCACATTGGAGGGCTGGGGGAAAGTGAACGTGCATTTGCCTTCACTGGGGTTAAGTCAGTATGTGGCATTTTGTCTGGAATCACTCCCCTTTGACACTGAAGCCTTTCCTTTAAAGACTGAAACCACTGATTGTTGAATCTACAAATTTAGTATCCTACTGATCCACTGCAAACTGCAGTAAAACTGCTGATTGACATCTCGGCTGGACCCAGTGCGCACTGCCCATGGCTCACCAGTCAGTCCCTCTGCAATACCTGGCACAAAGATTTCAGCTCGCAAGTTAATTCCTTAAAAAGACAAAACGTGGTGATTGTAAAGGCGAATATCCCTCCCAATATGGCCGCCATTTCATTTTAATCACCAAATAATGACCTAACTATTCAGGGGATATTTAACTATATTCTTCAGAAATGGAGAACTCTGCATAATGTTCCAGGCTTTATTGTAATCCCGTGACACCGTAACATTTATGTCCTCAGCAAAAATCGTGAGGTTTCTTCTCACAGTGTCACATCTGCTCCTGATAGCCTTCTGCAAATCGGCCTCAGAAGTTGTCTTTAAAACACAGGAGATGACGTTCCTTACTAGAACTTTCCAGCCGCTCGCAAACTCTCAGCTTCTCATTGAATCAGGGGCAGCAACGGACCACAGGAGCACTGGTCCCAGATGACAGCTGATTGGCCCAGTAGGTGTACTCTCCTCTGTCACTCACTGATTCAAATTGGCTAATGATAAAGTTGGGCCCTCTGTATGAATGAGGAAGGCTAGTGACCTGGTGATTGTGGGTTTGAACCCCATGGGGAGCCTGGGTCTCTAGGTAATGCTGGAGGCTATCATGGGAGAGTTCCTCTGCAATCCTATAAACCATCAGTTCAGCAGTAATATTGAGTCGATCATTATTGTGGCCCATGGGGGGGGGGTCTCTTTGGATGCTCTTCTTGTAGCTGGCACGTTTTTATTGGGAACGGTGTGTGGCTTAGTGGGTTAGGACACTATGCCTGTGATTGAAAGGTTGTTGGTTCAGATACCAGGGTCTGTAAAGCGGCTTCACTGTTGGGCCCTAGAACAGGACCCTTAACCCCCAGCTGCTGCAGAAACTGCCATTTGGATAAAAGCATCTGTTCAGTAAATAAAATGAAATGTTTAGCACAGTATGACATAAGCATAAAAATTGTCTGCCAGTATGGGACTGTGTCACGGTCAGATGTTTCCTTGCACTGGTGATGCACAACTGAGTATTACTGTTTGCGGTTGTGTCTGCACATCCGCATGCCTGCAAACAGACTTTGAAAAGACAAACACTTAAAGAAAAGAACCTTCTAGAAACTACTACCTAAAATATGATCTGTTTTAGCTACCAATATTAAAAGAAGCTTAAAATATCAGCGTCTTCATGCTTATAAATTGAGAGTGTTTTTGCAGCGATTAATGAATTGTTAATTTCACTCCAAAGTGAAATTTCAAGAATAGTCCGCCAAATTCCTTGGTTTTAATAATTATTGATCTTCTGTCCAGTGTGTTTGTATTGACTTTGTTCATATTATTTATCCATCTTTCAGCTGCTGATCCCGAGCCAGATTACAGTGGGCCGGGAGCCAGTCCCAGGGAAGGTTATCTGCATTGTGCACGTAATTATAATCATTTATTTACACATCACTTTAGGTCTGTGCTTCGGACTTCCTGTACACAAGGCCTAGGCTGCTAAATCTATAAACGCCACACGGAGTTTATTAAAACCCAACTGGCATTTAAGGAATCAGTCCTGCTCTGTCAGATATGAGATGTATTTCAGCAGCATTCTGCTTCAGGGAGAGGGCAAATGCATCATCATCGACCGCTTCACGTCTCACCGTTCCAGGTGCTATCTCAGCCTGGCCGAGGTGTGACCGTCCATACGTGTGCCCGAGAGAAAGGTGAAACACACCTGGGTATTAACACGCGTGTGCAGGGGAGAGCCTGGCCGTGATCTGAATGTTAACGGATGCGAGGCTTTGGATTGTCATCAGATGCGGTGAGGTCTAGGTGGCCCAGGCTGCGCTTCTATGTGCGTCGTCTTCGTAATGGGTCATTCGAGAGCGTATATGATTAATAAACAGCCAAAATAAACCTGGACTGACATTTGTGCGAAACACGCTGGCATTTAGCCTGATGTATTTATTGACATTTACCGAAGCTTACTTCCCATCGCTCTTTGGAAGTGTACGGCACCTCCGAGGCCTCCACCGGCTTCTGGAAAGCCCAGGCCGCTCCTCTTAGGTTCTCGATTTCTTTGATATTTGATAGTAGGTTTTTTTTTAATAGATACATCTATTAAATGTGGATGCAAGATGTTTACAGATACAGATCTGTACTTTTTATTTGGAAGTTTTTTGGAGAAAAGCAGAGATATAAGCTGGGGTGGTACCTAAGAGCTTTTGCAGCTAGCCAACAGGTTTGGGCGTGAATAAAATGCAGTTTGACATGAAATTTTCGAATATAACTAGTAAATTGTTATTCAAGAGTCTATGTTTACCACATTTTGTGTATGAGACTGTGTATATACTATGTATTATTTCAGGTTTAAATAGTGAGCAGCGTTCAGCAGCCGCTCAATAATGAAGACACCCTACATGGCGCACATAATTAATGAAATCACAAGTCATTAAACTTGTGTATTTTGACTCATTTCCCTTCTTTTAGACTATTTTTAGAGGATACTGAAGACTGTCAGATGTAACTCTGATGACAGGGACTCTGATAGGCGAGTGGGGCTGGGCACAGCAGTCATAAATTTGTGTAATCGTCGGACACCATCAACGGCAATCAATCTGCTGACACAATGCTGATCCTTCCTAGATTACACACCAATCACGGCACGCTACTTCAGCGGCATTTCAAGGTGTCCCAGCTGGTGTAGCGTCATTCGAAGAAAGACGAGCAACAACCCTGCCCTTCTGCCTTGGCTGACGGAGGTCAGTGTGGAACGACGATAGACGGGGTTTGACTTGGAGACCTTCCAAAGTTGAAGGTTAGGGGTTGATTGTGTTTGCCGTGCCTCCTTTAGCCTGGGATGAGCTAGTAATAAAAACTGAGGGATCGTGCCAGGTCTACCGTCACATGAAAATGAAGAAGCTGACACGTGTCTGTCTTTCCTCCCTAATTATGGTGCCCCGTGATGGCTGAAGGGGTGACCGGTACGGCCAAACTGACCGCTCAATAAGTGGGAGGGGATGATCGATGCGCAGACAACGGTTAAACTTTGATTCAAGGGGTGTCCACAGCAGTCACCTCCCCTGCACCCCCCCCCCCCCCCCCCCCCCCCCCCCCCCCCACCCACCCCCAAACAAGGACGGAGGCGACGCCGCGGGGGGGGCACGGCGGAAGAGGAGAAA
>JAABNY020000001.1:48762568-48777169 GCA_015164015.2 Brevimyrus niger
TTAGGGTTAGGGTTAGGGTTAGGGTTAGGGTTAGGGTTAGGGTTAGGGGTAGGGGGAGGGGGGGGGGTGGGGGGGGGGGGAGGGGGGGTGGGGGGGGGAGGGGGGGGGGGGGGGGGGGGGGGGGGGGGGGTGGGGGGGAGGGGGGGGGGGGGGAATTTACCTGACTGACGATCTATGGACCACACTAAGGGTTACTTGGTGTGGGCAGCTAGTGGATACAGCAGCAGAAGTATCCATCATGCTCAGGGCAAAACGTGTGATTTGTTTTATGGGTAGTATGGGGGCATCTGTGGGGGGGAAGTCAAACGACAAGGACACCGTGTTCATTTGCTCCACCCGTGCCCTGTCATAGTCATATTAGTCCGTGCATTGTCCCCCCCCCCCCCTTCCCCTTCCTGCAGTGAAAACAGGCACCTACACAAACACTGGAGAAGGTGCTTTATTTCTTTAATAGATTCTTTAATCCCAAGTGGCATGCATTTGAGAAAGCAGGGTCAGCCAATTTCTGGCGGAATTGGGGTTAAGGGACCCTTGCTCAGGAGCCCACTAGTGAAATCCTGCTCCAAACCCTTGGATTTGAACCAGCAACCATCTGAATACCCACACAATCTTAATCCACTGAAGCACGCACTACTGAAGCTGCAACCTTGCTGTGTTTATTGGGAGAGAAAAATCTTAAAAATGGGCATCAAATCTGCATATGGCCAAGGTTTGTTTACACGGGCACCACGATCTGTTGCTGATTTTAATTTTCGATGGTGGAGCATCTTTAACCTGAGGCGTCCACACCTGCGAATGACATCACTACCGCCACCCAGTGGCATGTGTGACTTCCCACGAGACCTTGTACTATTCCACATGATCAATTTTGGCATCATTAACACCATGCTTATATGCGAGTGTAGACTGCATGCTCAGATATCAAAAACTAATTAGCTGAATCACACCAACAAGCTTGTCGTTACAAAGACTGAGAGAGTTTACTTCTGAGCCCATTGCTTGTAAACGTATTTATGAGGATATCTTTTTTTTTCTCTAAGTCCATTAATTGAACTAATGTAACATGGACTTGTATAATTAGGAGAATAGTCCTTTAATGTTATCTTGGCAGTATATGATGTACTGAGATTTAATTGAAACAGATCAAATGACAGTTCAAATAAAGGAGATTAATTTGTTTCTCCTACCGATGATTTCAGTGTCTAATGAAAACAATTAAAACTTCTAAGTCTGGCAGGTTATCTTTCCAGACCCTGGTGGAGGGTAGGAAGGGGGGAACGAACCCTATCCTCACTAGCCTGAATTAACCTTATGGTTTAAAATGACACAGCAGAATCACTAAGTGCATTGTGACAATCTGCCCCAAATGCTGGCTTGAAATAAATGGGCATCGAGATGAGCGTTCAGAAGGCCAGGGGATTTAAAAGATCTATCGCCTACTGTTAGCAATATTGTTAGCAATATTTCATATAAATAACATTCAAGCCCCAACAGTTGGTGCCTGCAAAACCTATATATGTTTGGCTTAGGCATGCACATATAGCAGAACATGGACCAATAATTAGGGATCAGTATACCGGCGAAAGGCAAGATTGTATCTCACATACACCTTGTGCAGGGCAGAATGACGGAACGTGGCATGAAGAAGGTTTCAATTAAATTTTGGATATATTTGAGGTACATTTAAACTAGAAGCTGCTATTCCCAACAAACATATTACCCCAAACGAGCACCAGGCAGGTGTAAAATGTCAGTCTATGTGAATATTCCCATTGAAACATATGCTGACGTAACCAACATGCCATCTTTTACAGACTTCCACCCAGACGGCTACAGAATTGGTGTAATCCATCAACCCCAAAAGCCAGAAACCCACAAAAGGGCCATTGTGGCTCATGTAAGTTTGCAGTTAACTCGTAATACAATGGCTGCACATTTTTTACAACAGCTCCCTGTCAGAGGGGCCGTTGTGATGGTTTACTATTGCAGGGGAGGGAGCATTTGAGGATGCCTGTTAATACCACCACCACTGAGCTCCAAGCAAGTTTAGATGGAAGATTCCAAATGAGGACTTAAGTTACGGGCATGTACCATTTTCTACAGTAAGCAGGGGTCTGTACCCAAATAATATGAGAGTCAAATGTTGCCACACTCATTGCTCCTTCATAAAATATCAGATCATGCACATTCAAAATTAAGTGATCTAAGCAATATGTCCGAATTGCCGGAAGGGAAGTCTTGTCATGATTCCTTAAGGTGATTTAAATTCAACAAATTAAAATGTTTATTTTTATTATTGCTCTGACATTTACGTCACGGAAAAGACTCGTAAATGCTACAGCATTTATGTTGTCATTGGATTTATTAAGCAAACAAACAAACGAAATGTAAAATTTATCTGATTATCTGACCTGTGTCCTACAGCTTTAAGAGGCAGGTCTGGCCAGCAAACAGTTCAATCCCCTGGCTCTGAGGACACAGGATCTCATTCTAACGATGACAGAAAGGAACACTGTGGGCTAGTAAAGTAGTTTCCTTGGAGACCCGCTGTTTATCCAGGCTGTCCGCCCTGAGGCGTCCCCCAACACGCCACAAAATGGAAAAACAAAGAAAATGCGTTTTCTGCTTAACTGCTTACAGTTGGCCATGCTATGGATCCCATGTTCAGGTAATTCTGTGGTGAAGCGCCATAGCTGTAATGGAATCAAGGCATGGCTGTAGCAGACACAACCTGGGCCTAGGCACTGATATCTAATGTGAGCTACAATGATTTCTCCGGCCTATAATATAATACACATTAACTGTATGCTGTTTACCTAAAATAAATGATCTCTCAAAATGATAATATAGTTACCCGAACAAAGTAATTTAACATTGAGTAATTAGGTAAAATATACTTAGAATTTACCCAATTTAAATAAAGGGTTTTATTTGATAAGTATGAGTAAACTTTATTCAAGAAATATAGGGTAAAATTTACCAAAAAAGTGTGTATAAATTGCTGCTAAAATCCTGTGCCTATTTTTTTGCAGTGTAGAGAGCAGGAATCCAGCTTTTTCCTATACTGTAAACATAACCAGCTCCCTGACCTTGATTCCCCTGTCTGATAACTGTATAGAGAAAGCTCAACTGATTAAGTACCAGGACTGGAAATTTCTCCGATTAAAAGTAATAACAAACCACTGGAATATGCAAAGCTGTCCATTACCAAAGCATTCTTGGGTCTAATTGTAATCATGAAGGATTCTCCTCCCTCTCCTCCATCTCCTCTTTCAGAGCCAATTTGCAATGCTGGAAGTGCACATCTGCCTCACAAGGGCTTGACTTTGGAGAGGAGCTTTGTCGCTCCGTATTTTTATTTATTTTTTCATTAACTTTCCGGCACCTTCTTGAGCGACTGAGCCTCTACGTCAGGATTACTAAAATTCTGAAACAGTTCACTTTCCGCAGCCAATTAAACTTCAGAGCCAGGGAGCGGCAGCGAGTGTGACATGATCCTTGAGGAGGGGGGCCATTAGGGAGGATTAATCTGCTGTGTCTCACACGACACCAAGATGCACCCCCACTGCTGCTGGGGGGAAGAGACACACGTGGCAGATTGGGGCAGACAGATTGGGAAATTCAGTCCAATACAGCACATGGACTTATGCATTCACAAGAAAGTTTTTTTTTTTCTTTTAAGGTGATATACAGGCATTACTTGACTGACACGAGTCATCCGTTCCAACAACCTTTACATAGGTCAAGATTTATGTAAGTAAGATTCCCCCCCACATAACATTCATAACTGCTTACAGCAAAATATGTATTAGCCAAAAATATACTAGTAGTACATACTACTTGTATGGACTACATATTGAATGAAAGATACAATGTGAATTTACTAAGCAGATTTTCTTCGTTACCACATCCATACACTCCATGTGTCCCAAATATCTTTTGTGTAAGTCGGGATTAAGTTGGTCTGAAATAAATCCAGAGTTGTCTGCATTCAGAAGCAGGTGGTGAGCAGCTAGATATTCTGGGCCCCCAGACAAAATGTCCCCTTAGGCCCCCTGACATTATGGAATTTGACAATTTTACTTATTTTAGGGCCTCTGTAATGTCCTGGAACCGCTGAATCTGTCAGTGTATCCATGTCCTTCCAAACACCCCTGTTCAGACAGAATTAATAATTTTTTGCCGCAATATTCATGCACTGTAAAATATTTTTTTGGGATTTGGTGGGGGGGGGGGTGCATTTGGCAGGGGGGCTTAGGCATGAATCGGCATGTGCAAGCCTGCTGTCTTTAAGCTCTGTCGGGCCGCTGTGGTGAGACGGCAATTAGCCGACGTTACCTGTGACACACCGATTCTCACTGCGGCTCTGATTAGCGAAACACTGGCTAATCCCCTGGTGGGTCACTATCAATCGAGCTCTCCTTGCTGTCACCATTAAACGGCTGCCATTATTCTGTTTACATATTCAAATGATTATTAAATTTGCAGAGACGATTAGCAGTGAGGACACAGATAAAATTAATTTAAATATAACATGATGTATTTAGACTCGGAGGCCATAATTTAACAAGAAATCATAACCATCGTGGACTTTAATGTTAGCTAGCCAATACATGCTAATGATGCATCGCTCAGTCACAGTATTCATCGGTCTATGACTCAGGAGTGAGGAGCCACAAGAAGACTTTCCATTGACCTAGATTTCCACATTTTGAAAATGATAACTGAATTCTGGTACAGAGAAACAGTTCAATTTAAAGAAATAACAAGAAATATTACAAAAAAAAGATTTTTACTTTCACTTAAGTTGGTTTTTGTGGCGAGACGAAAAATAAGTAGGCCGCAAAACTGTGATGGAGACAGAACTTGTGAATTAGCAGATACATAAGTCATAATAATTAGCTGCTATCTTGTGTTGAAGTATGAGGCCTCAATCTCCTGGGATGATAAATGGTGAGTATTATTTGCATGACAGCCATTAATGGAAACATACCCTATTGACCAGTTAGCTTTGTCTACTTATAGAAAAATTACTTATGATGTGCACACAACTTTAATAGAAACAATGTACCAGTTGCATTGCATGTTTGGAGTTGTTTACCTTAAGGGAGTCGCAGCGGTACAGCTTGGGGTGTATTAGGACAATGAGCCCCCCAGGAATTCCCATCGGGGTAAGATAAAGGACACGATACAGGGGTGGTGGTGGTGGGGGGGGGTCGGGGCTGTCAACTTCAAATCCTGTGCTATTCATTATGGGTTTCGTCTCGTTGACAGAAGTCAGAACAAAGTCACTTTGTATCCTTTACTGTATTTATTTCCCGCGGTTCGGAAATGGGGAGAAGAGACGTGAAAATGAAGACCAGAAGGGAAATGTAAAGATCTAAGGTACACATGCGAGGGCTTGGAATGTGACAGAAGAAAGTATCCCACCCGTTCATTAATGGATGCGCTATATTGCGTAATGCTACACTTGGCCTGTCTACATCACAGTTATTTGATTTAAAATAAACAACAAAAAGTGTTGCCAGTATTAAAAAGAAATGTTGACAATTGTTTTCCCTTTTATGGTCTTGCAGAGATACGTCTGCACTGGGCCCTTTGAGGAAAAAAAATGCACAAATTGCCTCTCATACTGTGCATGGTAATTAGCCTCCCTGCTACACCATTGTTATTTAGTTGCCTCTGTTCCCAAGGCATCTGGCACAGAACATTCCTATAGTTATTTTCCAGTAGCGGCTGGACCAGCAGTCCAGGCTAGCTTCCTGATTGGACGACAGACAGAGGAGGAAGATAGACACAGGGCGGCGTCGGAGACGCTGACCAAACCCAAACATTTCATGCAGGAAACCAGATCATCCAATGTATACGCTGGTATATCTGAATAATCCGGCTCCTTAGTTACGAAACAAAACTGCCTCGTTTAACAGTTTTCCAGATGTGTTACTTTCCTATGCACCCAGCGGACGTTATCTAAAGTGAAATATGGTTTGATAAATAAATAAGTAAAAAATGTATTCATTACTGTCACTGAATACATAAATACTGTAACTATCTAAATACCAGTAACTGGAAAATAAATGGACGCAAGAAGCACAGAAAAAATACACTGTAAAATATGTTGTTAAGCACTGTTAGAGATGCTTATGCTTGTGACCGCTGCAGAAACTGGCTGCAGACGTTGCCCGGCATCAGTATAAAGAATCGTACGGCATATCGCTAGCCTGGGAACAGACCTGAATTTACAGCCGACTACTGCATGGCCATCGCTGTCTCTCCACTGTAAAGTCAGAATATCAACTGAACTATTGTTAAGCAAGGAGCATCTGTATAAGAGGATTAACATTGAAATAAGAAAAAAAAACAGCCTAAAGGTATAACTAAAAAACAATAATACAATTTTAATATGTAAAATAAATTTGTAAATGTTGTAAAACTAATGGTGCGCATTCTGCTGCTGTTAGTACTGTCAGTCCTGCAGTTCACACAAAAATGTGACGTGCGGGGATATTAATTAGACTCAGGTATAACACAGTGGGGCGCATCTGCCGCCCCCCCCTGGGGAGGAACACTTATGCCTGCTGATTCACAGTTAAGATTAAAAACTGCAATCTTGACACAGTCGGCAACACCCTTATTTACAGTAAAACAACTGCATGCTGGTAAAAGCAAACAAGTCATGTTCAGCGTCAGCTCGATCCCCCTCACCACCACCAATCTGAGTATATAACTGAAGACCAGTGGCTTGTACATGAAGGTGCACCCCCAGACTCTAACCGGCTGGTCAAGGGGCATTCTGGGTTATATGTTTTAAATGGGGGCATAAGAAAGGCCATAATTCATCTAAGGGGGGTGGACTTTATCATTGGTCAGTGATATGCTTTGAATCAACCTTTAGGCTCTGTACTCTACCACAGCAGCCTCACGTCCCATAACCCTCTCTGGCTCCGGGAAGACCCTGAATACAGTGCTCCAAATTTGTGATTTCCCATCAGGCATCATAGTCGCCGGCTACTTTTCTTTTTTTTATTTCCCGAGCCACATTGATTTTCAGGTTTGGACTTGAGGGAATCCTGCACCTGCGGTATCCATCTCAGCTGATGGCCGGGGTCACGGAATTCAATTCACGCAGGCACCGGCTCGGACGCCTCGGCCTCCCAAAGCATCAGCGTTTATTTATTATACCATGCACATGTAGAAATGACTGCGTCAGGCTATTTCGACGCCCGAGGAGGAAATAAAATGTCATTTCATTAATTTTAAAACGAGTTGCTGCCATTATTGCCTGTGATACTCCACCCCTATGAAATCTGATACATGATTAAAAGAAAATAAATACACATTTAAAACTGTCCACTGTTTTGACTGGTGCCTGCCTCTCACACAGCATCTAAGCCAGGTCACACACTTCATCTGCAGACCATTAAATGCCGCATACTGTTTTTCTGGATTGTCCTGGATTGCTTGAAAGCCTCCAAGCAGGGCCAAGAGCCCAGAAAAACAGGGACATTGTTAGAGTCACGACGCTCTTCAAGCAGACTTGTGCAAAGGGCATGACTCGAGTAGGGAAGGCCTTCTCATATTTTTTCCCTCGCAAAATGTGAAAAAAGGTGAAAATAAAGTCAGTATCTTAAGTAACAATGAGTCACACAGGTAATGGTCACTGGGATCTTAATGACACTGAACACTTAAGAAGCTTGATAATGTCTATGAAGTACAAATACAATCTCACCCGCTACCAATGGATATTACATCTCTATTGGTGACATCTGCACCTTTTATTATAATTACAACTAATATGTCTGTGTTTGTGCATGCATGCCTATGGCTGTGTGTAGGCGTGCGTGTGCATGTATCTGTGCGTGTGTGCCTATACAGTATGTGTGTGTGCATGCCTATGGCTGTGTGTATGCGTGCGTGTGCATGTGCGTGTGTGTGTCTGTGTGTGTGTGAGCCTGCACGCGCTAGCATATCGAAACTTTATTAAACGTGGACAATTATGATGAAATGAGTGCTAATGAAATAAAGGGAGCAGGAGCTCATTACTTTAAAAGCCTGCATGTGAAGTGAGCCCAGAATATAAATGCTTGAATGTATGCATGTTCGAGTTGATAAAACAATTAAGAACTGCGATGAGATTTTTTTTTTAATTAAGATTGATGTATTTGATATCTGTTTCAATTGTGAACATCCCTGCCCTCCAGCCCTGTCTGTCATCAACAATTTTGGCTTACAAGCTTCTTCAACACACAAACCTTTAACCCAGTTTTATTAAAAATGCCCTTTCCTCATTTTTTCTTGAATGCTGTTTTGTTGTTTTTGACAATTAATGGCACATTAAGAAGGTGCTTAAATAACCCTACACACCATAGAACAAACTGAACTGATGCAGGTCAACCAATGATGATCTAACAACAGAAGAAAACAAATGTAGCATTACTCATCCTTCCATGCAGCCATCCATCCATCTATCTATCTATCTATCTCCAAACTGCTTATCCGGGTCAGGGTCTTGGGGCAAGTGTAACACTAATGTATATGATGTTCAGAGGAACATATCCATGACGTTTAGAGGCTCTTCAAAAGATGAATGCTCCTCCTGCATCCTCTGGATTGTAGTCAGGGGGGCTGCAGCTTAATGAGATCCTGTGTCACTAAACCCAGCAAGACAGCACAGAAAATCAGCGGGATATCCTGAGCGTCCCCCCAGAGCCAAAAAAAAACATCCTGTTTGCCTCAGCGGGTTTCCCTAGCAACTTAAAAATCAAGAAATAGTGAAAAAAAACCTACCCTGTATCAAGTGACCCTATCCTAGGAAGGGGGCGATCGTACCTGTCATGGGCCATGGAGAGTCCTCACCTGTCGCCTGAGTGGCTACTGTCATACTTCTCAGAGGCTGCCAAAAAAACTCCACGGAAAGATAGAGGGACGAGAGAGAGAGAGTGAGGGGATCATGGGGCCGAGAAAGGGCTTTGGAAGAAGCCCTGGTCCTGACTCGGACTGCAGCCGGTTCTGCTGCAGAACGGTTCTGCAAAGTGAGGCCATTTGCTGACGGTTGTTGACATTCAATTGAGCCAAACATGTCGCGAGGGCATTGTATAATTGGTTTTGTACTGTTAGCATGAGCCGAGGGAAGGATTGTTGTGGGCACTGTTCACTAACTACTTACTGTGCATCAACAAGAACAATAGGGAAATAAAGCATCATATGGAACATTTTTAAATTGGAATATGGATGTATAATATATGAATAGAGACATAATGCATATGGGTTTTCATCAGGAGCAGAGAGTCTGCAGGGGGTCATCTTAACAATGAGACAATCAGAGACATCTTAATAATGAACTCTTTTGACTTCATTATTTCAGAACTTCTGCTTCATCAGTTTACAAGAAAACGTATCAATAAACAGAACTTTAATTGGGAAAGCATCCATCTATCCATCCATACATACAACACAACTACTAATTAATTATTTGATTAATACTCATTGACATTTGTATCAGCATGTTTCCATTTAGTATTTGTGTCAGATTTTCATGACTCTTTTGATCCTCATACTTGGACTACTTGGTGTATTCAGGTGGGATTGGTTCAAGGCAGTACAGAACCCATCTGGCATGAGGAAAGATTTCATCAGCTGCTTCCAAACAGGGGCCGCATTTGAATGGATATGTGAAGGTTGAAAGTCACTGATGTAGAGCGTCTGTAGAAGGGCAATAGACCAGCCCATGAGCTGCTGGTGAGTAAGATCATCTCGCCATTAAAGTTCTGCTGTCTGATGACCATGTGTGAAGCCGTTCCTCATGCTGTGTGAAGCAGACGGGCCGATGGAACAGACATGGTGGTCACACACTTCACCAGACGCCTCATTTTCACATAGAAAATGACCATAATCCTGCTCTTTGCACGGACTTCTGTTATTTCCTGGCTGCATTACAAACACGTACCCCAGGAACCACATTGCTTCACAGTCAGGACCTGGCAAACGAGCTGGAAGCCACAGAAAGGGCATGAGGTCATGTTCCTTCAGCTACCTGGACCTTCACTAACGTCCTTCCAGGAGCAGAGAACGCGTGTGGCCGCTACAGAGTGGCACGTCGCCAACTTCAGCATGCAGGCAGGCCTCCTTCCCCCCACCCCAGGGAACATGCCCCATCGGTACCGAACTGGCTCTGGGACACGGTGTCACCTCGCTCCCCGAGATCGTCATACTGAGGCTGAGAACTTATCAGGGAAGAGGTACTAACGCCGGGTTAGTTTTTAGAACATTTCCTGTGCAAAAGCAGAAGCACAATCTTTTCATAGAAACGGTGATTCATTTAGGCCCCGCTTTAGTCCTTTAGAGAGACAAGCACATGACAATGAAGAGAAACTCCACCGAGGAAGGTTTGACGGCTTTCCGGGACTTTTCAAGCAAACAATGCCAAATGCTGGCCCTCGACATACAACTTGGCCTGATTGCTTGACAGCAAAATGAGCCACAAATGTTAGAGATTTGTCATTTTCCCCTGACATGTGAATTACTGCTCAAGCCACAATGTGAACAACAGTCAGCAAAGCAACAACCGTGACTCCCGTGACCGGGACTTGAGTTTCCCGCTAAATGACTATATCCTGTATGATTCCAGCATGTAGCTAAGACTCAGGGAAGCTTGTGAGTGATTTGCCTCCCCAACACTCCCACAGTTTGCCACATCTGCTGCAGAGAGAATTACCAGCCACTGATTTTCCTAAAAAGGAAAGTCTGGAGGATCTGTTTCATACCGCGTTTCCCGTGACTAAATAATTCCCTTTGTCTCCTTTGTTTTTAGCGAGGGGTATACCTGCTCTGGATCTGACACGCATCTTGCTATTTATCTGCAAAAGTGAGGCAGCTGCAAGGCACCTTCTTCTTTCTGGATGATAGAGGAGCGTTTAACGCCACACTTACCTATCTACGTGCGCTTTTTATTTCACTCTGATGCCACATGGTTTGAAATGCTTTCCCGTGTTAAATACAAGCACACTAAGATAATAACAGGGTGACATGGCCCCGTTTAACTACTAAAGGGCGCCGTCTGGTGGCTGGTGCAATTATTTCAACATCACAAAGTTGCTTTGACTGACGATGGAGCAGCTAGGCAGATTTTGGAATCAATATTAAAGCAGAATTAGGGCAATGCCAATCCAGGCCTACATCCAACCACTCACTGGCAGTTCACAATGTCTGGGTGATGGACGGGCCAGCCTTGCCTCTTCCTCAACAAGAAGATAGGGGGCAGTCTACACTATTTACAGCAACCAGCAGGCAGGCACCTGTGTTACACATTACACATCATGTATAAGCCTGTTGTATAAAGTAGGACATTGGTTATTAAACGGGGGATCTATTGTGACTGACCCCACTATTAATCTCGTTGACTAGATGTATAGATGTTACAGAGCCTTCCAAAAACACAGCGCAAGCATTTATGCTAATGAACTAGCTTCTGAACTTGTCCTTATGACACAATTTGGCTCTTTCATCCCCGTCTGACAGTACAAATGAGAATTTAAGCAGCATGAGCACCGGATTTTACAGTTTTATTTTACCATTTTTGCATTTGGTTGTTTTACTCTTTTATCTGGACACTTTTAGGTAGAATGGTTTACAATTTGATCGACTGGAATGGGAGCTATCCTTGTTAGACACTGCCCACGTCCTCCAGCAAGCAAACCCAGCAGATCATGTCTGCGGTACCCAGAGCCTCACCTGGAGGAGATACAGCTTTATCTGCTCTCCAGGGCCAGTCTGGTGGTTCGCTGATGGACAGAGATACTGTCAGGCGTTAGCCTCAATTGGCAGCTAACCCTGACACAGCAGGTGTCCAATGGACCAGACCGCATGTGAAGTTCTGCTGGGATTTCCCCTGGGCAGGACCTTTCTTTTCACTTTCTGTGCTGCTCTCTATCTAATTCCAGGTGCACACGGCTCAATCAGCCAAATGCAACGCAATCATAGGGGTGCGTGGAATGGGGAGGGGCGTCTTGGGCTGGGGTCTGGTGCTGGAGAGTCTCAGTGGGAGGAGATCAGCAAGTGTGTGAATGAGATGCTTAGCAAAGGGATGCATTGCAACTCATGGCTTCTGACCACACCTGGGAATATCACCCGGAATTCCATTATCCCAACTCCAGAGGGGATCTGATCTCCAGTGCAGTCTGCCCACCACAATGTCTACACTTCCCAGTGTCTGAAATGTGTAAAATACTCTCTATGACCTCTTAAGGAAGAAAGCTTATGCAGTTTGAGAAAAGCGGGGTGCATGAAAATCCTGGAATCGTGCTTTTTTTTATACATCTCCCTCAGACTGGGAAGGAGAAAAGTTTAGAAGTCGGTGCCAAAGTCTGGAGGAAGCATCAGTAGGTACTGTGCGTGATTCAGCTGGCCCACTTTCCTAGAACATCCAGAGCACTTCTGCTGAATGAACAAAACTGGCAAAGCAAGCGATCCAGCGGCATCGTGCCCCTCGACCCGCTTCACAAAGTTTTCGAAACGGTTTTTCCAAGCAGCAGAACCGACAAAACCGAATATACAGGATTCACCTGCCCCAGACACCTACACCCACGTCCTCCAAAAAATCCCAAAGTTCTGCCAAGCATGGCTTTAATATCATTGATTTAGCCACACAAATAAAGCAGATGATCTCTGGGTCTGGAACTATTTATTTTGACAGCCTGTCGGATTGCATATCAGGGAATTCCAGCCTTATTATTTTTATATTTATTAAACCATATTACTCTTAATCATACTCGGCGAGCAACCGTTTGCAAATATGAGGGTTACGAAACATTCATTTTCCAACCAATGTACACGTCTGCGATCAAATTTTGTAAGCTTGACAACCACACATGCCAGAGTGAGAGGCATCTTTTGAGTAGAATTTAAAATCTGTTGTCAAAAATATTCACTTGATGAATGATAAAAGGAATTGAATATGGAAGGCTGAAGTAAGGTCGTAACCATGGTCGTAGTGCCGTAATTATTACTTAGCAACCATTTGCTTAATGACCTGGACATTGTAACGGAACTCGGTTGCTAAACAACGAGTTGTTGTATATTTATAATAACACATGCATAAAATGGTCTTATATTAATACAGATTTGCGCATGAATAAAAGTGAGCAACTTTCTCATCTCTGTTTTCGATAAACCATTAATGTTGTTATGTCCCTTTAAGAATGACAGCTCTACCGAGCTCTACAGAGACAGGTGGCAGAGCACCATATCGTTGCCCTCTTGTAAACACACGTGCATGAGGAGTCTGTCTACCATGAGAAATTTATCGAGTGGTCCGGTCAATGCCTCGGACCATGATGCCTCCATCTTCAGGGGGTATAAAACGGGGTATTAAGTGGCATAACAGTTCGTCTCACCATGCGACAGGCAAAAAAAACCTCGAAACACTTACATGATAAACAGCTGCATAAACACAAAGTGCGCAGCAAGCTGTGCACCAAAATTACAACCCTAAGCGCTCTCTTTGCAATATAAATTAATGTACGGGCTTGAGTTGAATAACATATCTCTCAAACAACAACAAAAGTCGTGTTTTAAAATTCCCAAAAGACCTTCACAGTCTTATTACCCTACATAAAGTCAGCAGTGTGATATAAGACAGCTCATATTGTAGCGTACACACTTAAAGTGAAGGACGCAAAGATCAATCCGGCCTCAAGCCGTCCATGCCGTGATGTATGAGCCTCCACTCCTCTGCAGGGTTCATTCACGCATCTCAGGCACGTTCATAATTCACTGGTCTATGGGTCACTGGGTTAAGTCTCTGTGTCTGTGGTCGGAAGGTTACTGGTTCAAATCCCATAATTTGCAGAGTAGCCGTACTTGCGTTGGGCCCTTGATTGAGTGCTTTAATCCCCCTCCCCCCCGCCTCAAAAAAAAAAAAAAAAGGTCAAGGGGACACTGGAGAGAGGGCTGGCCCCTGGTTCTGACCCAACGCCTTGCTCTCACCTCCATGCATTTGTCGGCCTTCTGCTAAGGATCCTTAGAGGAGGACGTTTAAAGGGATGGATGCTGGTGCGTAAAAGGGCACACCCTGTCAGCATCCATTTCAGCTCCACGCACGCTGCCTTTTAATATCTGCTGTATACTGCGACGTGAGGTTCTCCCGGTACTTAAATTGTCTGTGACTAATCATAACTGTCCTTGGGCGGTTAATTTTAACGTCTGTGACCTTTTAGCCAGACACTTAACACACATTTGTAAACATTTTCACACGTAAATGAATAAAATGTACGGTTGCAGGGGCACCAAATTAAGGTACCTGGGCAGGAAAAAACAGGCAGGAAGGATGGGGATGCGTATCAGAGCCGATTAATATTTTGCTAATGCCCTAGAGGGTCTAAAGCGCTTTAAATGAGATGTCGGGCGCTGGGCGCATTTCCTGGTTTTAAATTATTTCACGGGCAATGGGAATTATTTTCATGTTCGGCAGAGACAGTGATTTCTGACACGTCATAAATTGGGAGTGCTGGCGTTTCAGCTCCAGTGAGCTTCACATTGTTAGCCAGCCGCCACAGCAGGTAGCTGTTTAGCAAAAGCTGGGGAAGTAGAGTGGGGATGGGGGGC
>JAABNY020000001.1:48802050-48828666 GCA_015164015.2 Brevimyrus niger
GGTGGGGGTTTTTAGTAGGGGGGACTTATTACCAAAACTTGATATTTCTCGAAGAGTGGCTCAGTCTCTTCTTAGCCCAGAAAGTGTTATGGATATACTGTAGTGCAATGGTACAGGGACACTCTTGGGACTTTTACTTGCACAAAAATGTTCTCAGGGCAGAAAGAAAATGATTGGCTTAGAGAGATAAACAATCAGATTTTAGAGGAGGTGGGTCCAAGCAATTAGCGGACTCAGGACAAAGACATCTGATTGTTTTGTCCCACCTCCTCTAGTTGCTTGGACCCACCCCCAATCTGATTGGGTATCTCTCTGAATCAATCAGTTTTTCTTCTGCCCTCAGAATATTTTTGTGTAAATAAAACTTCTATGAGCTACAAGGATATGAATTATTGTACTCTCTACCTGCTAGTTCTGTGTTCCTGGACCCCCTATGATCAGTGGTATTTCGGAAAAAGGTATAATAGAAATGATACCTTGCTTTCAAAGCAAGAGTCATTTGTTGGACGACAATGCGGCCGCAGTCGATACAGACTCCCCACCAACAACTCTACCGAGTTAGCAGGGCATGTTAATTGCCCATATTCTAATAGCCGGTGTAGTAATCACTGCCCTCGTTCCTGCTACATTAGCTTCATAGTGGCACAGAAACTCTCCTTTTGCCCACTGGTTTGATAGCCTAGTCCGCAGTGGCTATGTAAGAATGATGTATTTAAATCTCCTTCAAATGAATGAAAAATTAGAATGCACTCAGTATGCGTAGTGTGCAAGCAAGCAAATGTAATAGTAACTATTTAATTGTACCAGCTGGTAACCCAATAGAACGCCATATGCGCCTTTGTACTAAATGTAGGGAGGGTGCTATTTGTTACCTTTGAAACATATTATTAAGAGTCAGAATAACCTTCTGATTCGAGGTGTTTTTGATCATAGTGGGAGAACCAGGGGGATTAGGAGGCTAGATGGTGTAGCCGCTGTTTCTTTGCCACTATGAAAATACATTTCCCCCAGGTTTTGCAATCTTTGACATGACTGAAAAAATGTGAAGAAAAAAAAAATCTAATTTCCTGAATCTGGAAACTCATATGGAAACACTGCTCACTTCTGAAGCTATACATATCGGAGTCACCCTCACTCCAGCTTCAAGGATAAGTCCAAGCCGAAGTCCATCCATCTTCCATATCTCTACATACTTCCAGATTGGGGTCACAGGCATGGGGGGGGGGGGAGTCTAGTCCATCACAAGACACACTGTCAGTCACTCTGGGTAGTTTAGAGGGACAAATTCATTGAACCAGATGTTTTTTGGACTGTGGCAGGAAACTGGAGTACCCTGCAGACCAATGGTGAGAACATGCAAGCTACACGCACCCTATAGGTGTGCGGCTGCAGTGCTACAATTGGGACAACATGAAGTAGAGGTAGAGGTTCCAATAACATAAAAAAAATATGATAACAAGGGAACCTCATGATTCATGAATATCTTGGCGGATCCTGTTTGCCTCTGGTTTCAGGTGTGATTCTTCTCAAACACCTTGGCGTCTCACGCTCCCAGACCGTCCGTCTTAAAGATAAAGATCAAAGCCTCCTTAATTATTTAGAGGTGGGTTTCCACGGACCGTCGAATCACGTGTGTCTGCCCAGAGAGCCAGGGCGAGTCACTCCTCCCGACGAAACTGGATCTGTATTCAAGAACCTTAAATAATATCATTCTCTTAGACCACAATTAGCAGATGTGCAGATGTGACGCCCCCACAGAGAAACTTGCCACACTGCTGAACACACTGAACAAAATGCAAAAGAGACCTCAGCCCCTATTCAACTCGAGTTTGCCGCTCTTAAGAACCTCGTTTTTTAAGATCAAACACCACTGCCAAGCACATCCCATTAAAATCAGAAGTCAAAGGCTCATGCATTATTTTGAGATCAGAGATGGTCCAGTGCAAGCCTTCCTTTGTGATATTGTTGGGTCTTTTCCCTCAGGGAGATTCACACTAATCTGCATAGAAGGGCAGGAAGACTTCTAGAGAAAAGTAATTCTTTATATACATATTTTAGCACATTTTACAGTGGTCATACACTATAGAAAAACAGTATATGGCTATATATTCATTCTTAATGTCCTAAACCATCTTGAAGGCCTTCCATCAAGCTGTTATGCAGTGAAGAGCATCTCAGAAGCTTCCCTTCAAGGTCAGCATTGAGGTTCTTCAGGAGAGTACCCCCCCGGGGCCCGAGGAACAGTCCAAAAATGGGAATGAGCAAGCATCCGTGTCCAGAGTCCAAAGCTAGCTGGCACTGCGCTAGTTAAAGGAGCCCAACAAAGCACTTTAATGGATGCTAGTGGTGATGGAAGCTGGACCAGGTTGGGATCGATGTGGGCTGTCAATCATCGACTCTGTGAGCCCACTTTTCTTTGAGTTAACCATAAATACATCAGACAGGATTTCCCATGCAGTGTGCTCACATTATGTAAGCCAGAGGTTACACCATGATAGTACAGGTATCTCCATTTGTCACATGCTATCTGCAATAGGGAGTCCCTCAGCAGCTTCTCTCTTACCGTCACATATCTCTAAAATCCCAGAGATACCATCCTTCTTTTGTCACAGTTTATGTCAACTGGTCAACAGTTCTAACGACAATCCCCAGCTCTTCCATTACATCATGGAAACTTTGTTTATGCGTTCATGAGGTCTGAGACTTCATCCATTACGTACAGCAGGCCAGGACTCAGCACAGATGGACCATTATGTGCAGATATCTGCTCAGTAGAGAAGACTCAAAAAGATACCATGCAGCACACATGCAGTTGATATTAAAAAGGATTAATACATAGTTTATTTTTTTTCCCTTGAAAGGTTTCTGTTTTTTCCACTTTATTTTTATAGGTCGCAATTTCACACTAAAGTTGGAAAAAGTTTTGACATTATTTATGTAGGTTTCATTTTTTTCGCATAAAACTGCCATTTTAACAGGACTGTGTAGACTATTTACATCCACTATACCTATATAAATACCACTGCACTTCTATTGGTCAACATTGTATTGGTCTATGTTTATTCCATGACCAAGCTGGGTGACATGTGAACACAGTTAAAATAAGACAGGATAAGATGAGATGGACATTATTGATAACAGAGAGAAATTATTTTGCATGCAGCAGTAAGATAGGTAAGGTATAGACAAAACCACTTGTAGTGCAAAATTAGATCAATTCTAAAAACAGTACACAGTGTAGACAATAATGAACGAATATCGATGACTCTGCTCCATCTGAAATCCGCGCTAACGATGCATGCATTCAGCATCCGTCTTGCCTCCGTTCGACATTCCGTGGTGGTTCTGTTCAACTCCGGCGCCGGCATGGAGACTCAGCGTGAGCGGAACAGCTGCCGTCTGTGGAGGTGAGCTCTAATGAAGTCACATCACCTTTATGCTCGTAACCCTGTCACCTGGGACGGGACGGATTCCCCGGGCGGGCGCCGCCTCACCGTATCACGGAGAAGATAAACAGTGGGAGCTTGTCGCTATCTGCAGCGACTGGCGGCGCAGGAACGTAGAGGAGCGTGACGGAACGATAAACAGACTGGAGTTGACTCTACAAAGCGCAAAAGATCGGGGCGGCGGGGCGGGGCGGGGGCGCATCCAAAGGATGATGACTATGCGGCGTCGATCTCGGAACAAGGCAGGGCACCACACAAGGGGGAGAAATGCAGCTATGTGGGAGGGGAGAAGAAGGGGACGAGAGTAGATCAGGGTGAGGAAAATCTGTAAGAGCTCTGTTAGGGCCATGGGGAGGGGGAGGGGTTGGGAAGGGCGGTGTTCAGGAGCTCCTTTTAAAGTGAGAGAGCTTTGAAGCGCACGTGTGTAAGTGAGCCCAGGAGCGTTCATAACCAGACTGGAGAATGGACCGGCACTGGGCAAGACAAATTGAGCCGGCATATGAAAAGCACCTATAATGGGGAGCTATAAATTCTGCCCGCTGATTCCCCATAAGGTGGGCCTGGGTTGGGGCAGGCCTGCCCCACCCTCCTGGATCCCAGACCTCAAAGCCCTTTTCCCTCACTGGACACCGACTGTGACCATAGAAGGTACAAGGAGGTCTTAATTAGCAGCATTTGGGTCCCAGAGCTGGGTATGACTTCTTGCAATGTTCCTATTACCTTTGAAGTTTTTTTTAAATATACATTTTTAAATTGAAGTATAAAAAAAGAGCTTCAATATAAAAAAAAAACGATTTGAAATTCTTGTTTAGATCATAATTAAATGCATTAATGCTTTAATTAAAGAATAGAGCTCTCAGCCGGACCAGACATGCAGAGTGATGGAGGCGGGTGGTGCTGAGCACTGCTGCTGGAATCCCTAGCCAGCTACCCGCAAGCATGCAGTAATATCCTAATAGCAAGCAACCGCCCAGCACTGAAAACACGCTTAGTCTACCAGAAAAAATAAGGTGTAACCCCTAATCAAGGCACAGAGCACGCCTTCAATAAGTCCCTTCCACTGGACAGAAATATTAAAAAAATCCATGAGTATATATGAAAATTATTTAATCATACAATTTACTGTATTGGTTGCATCAATGTGCAATATTTGCAGAATTTTCCAGGTCAGCTTAAAAATTGCTCAATTGTACGCTTAGCCTACTTATTTTGTGAAAGATATAAGGTAAAAAAAAAAAAGTCTTTTTGTATCAGCAAAACCTGTTGGACTTTGAAATGCGTAAATCCCACATATTCCAGTAGCTTAGCCAGCATGCACCATACATACAATATCATGGGCTTGCTCCCTCGCCGATGAGACCCCACGTGCTTCTATCACTATGAAACACCCCCCAGATTAGTGGAACATTAAAGCTTTACACCACCACACACACAAACAGATCCAGTAAAAGGCACAAAGGCTCACGGCACGAGTGCAGATTTTTCTGCTGGCTGAAGAAGGCGCATAGAGGAACCATCTAGCATGTATCCGGCAGGCACATGAAAGAGATGAGATATGAATGTCTGAGTGCTACCTCCAGCAGTTCTACAAGGTTCACCTATGAAGAAAGTGCAGAATGACCCCATCTCAGTGGGCTGGGGATCATAACAGCCATTTAAAGAGCCCAGAGGCCCGGCCCAGTGATCTACGGCGTTTCCTTAGGGGGCGATGTGTGGCCCAGCAGGTTAGGACTCTGCACCTGTGATCTGAAGGTTGCTAGTTCACATCCCAAGCTCAGAAAAGTGACTTAACTGTTGGGCCTAATGTATGTCACTCTTGGCATAAAACTATCAAAATAATACCAGTGGATGTCCACAGATTTGCTCCATCCACAGGAGTCCCACGCAGTGCCTACGTTTCATGTGCCGCTTCACAAGCCCCATGGAAACACAAATGCCGCCTCTTTCATCTCCGGAACACAAGATAATGACCCTATATGATGTCTTAGTTTCTGAGATCCGAGTCTTACTTGGAATCTGCAACATTTTTCTTTCTTCATTTAAAAGTCTAAAGGAAACCAGCTATGAATGTGAATGCTTTCGTTCCCTCCTATTCCCCATCCCTCTCTCCACTGACGGTGCCCCTCCAGGTAGCACCGATTAAATTTAAGAGGAAGATTTAGCACTACGGCGCTCGTCCCGGACTGAAAACACACAATAGGTCCTCGGGGCGAGGCACAGATGGCAACGGGCAGTGAGTCCGAAAACAAGGTCCAAGACCCGAGGGCAGGAATTGGCTGCCGAAGGAGCAGATCCTCGCCAAGGGTAACGCCCACGACAGGGTGAGTCTGGCAAGGGGCGAGGGGGGCAAAATTGAGCACATCTGTACCCAGCGCACATCGGGGCGTGAGGCTCAAACTCCGCGATGTAGAACATTGACATTATGACCCCGCTGTAGCAAACCCATGGTGATGAGCTGAGCCGGCCAGGCTCAAGGAAACTCTCCACGCATGTGGCATCAGGGCTCTCCGGAACTTTCATTTTTTTAAAACTTCATAAATCTCTCATCGATCTTAAAATTCAGCAGCCTTTTACCCTCTGACGGGCCATCTGTCTGCCCCAACCTCCATTAAGTCCTTGCAAGGTCTCAGAAACTGAACCCGCCACCATGAACACCAAACATATGGTGTCATACATGATTTTTTTGATCATATCTCGAGTATTGAGCTATAATATACATTTCACATAGAAGTGCTGACATGTGCCTCCCGCTACTGTTTAAGTCAATTAAATGAATGATTTATACAACGAGACATACCCCTGATCTTTAGAGATTTTTTTTCCCATCCTTAATTAAGAGTCCTTAATTGAATAACATTTGGAGTAGACTTCAGAAATAAGGCTGATTATCATTAGTGAGCAATGCCATAAGTTCTTAAGTTTTTTTTTTTTTTAAGTAAATATCACTAGTGACATTAATCATTTTAAGTTGGTTGCATTTCTTGAGTGATATTTTCTGACCGAGCCCACCATCCGCTCGTGACAGTTTTGCTTCAGCTGAATTTAGAAAAACACTGCCTGTTTTGGCTCTCGCTCCTGCTGGTCTGCCTCTCCTTACACTCCCTTAGCACAGTGTCACATGCTAATGATTGTTTCCTGGAAATCTGCTCCGTCGCTGCTTTACCTTCCCCTCAAATTGAGCTCCAGCATTTGCTTTTTTTGGTGAAGTAACTTAATTTATCGTCAATGAAATATACCCCACAGTATATTAAATTGTCACAATTTTATACTGACTTCTTCACTCACTTAACCAGGATAGCCAGCTTATTATATTGTGTAAAATTAAAATAAACATAAGGAGATCCTATTAAATGACTCAGTTTTGCAAATTCCGCTTGACATTTCAGCAAATACGTCCTAAAAAAATAGAGTACAGTTGGGTTGAGATCGTCACGTACGACTTCCACGGCCCAGACAGAATGGGAGCGCGTCAGCGTGGGCTTTCAGACGCACTGCTTTCGAGCCCAGATGGATCACGCTGCATCGCCTTATCGACCCGCAAGCTCCTCTGCCCACATCCTAACCCGAGACGCGCTCCATTGATTCCTCCAGAGCCGTCTCCCGATCCTCTGTCTGGCACTGCACTCACTCCACTAGGTGTGCTGATGGTTCTTCAAGCTGTGCTCAGGCCCATCTGGGAAACGCCTGGCTAAACTCTGGGTGAAATAGGGGTAAACATCTACATAAATTATATTTATTTGGTGTATGAAGCCGGTACACTGCCTCCAGTTTGTTCACATACCTATTCACCCACTGGGGACTGCAGAGTTTCTCCCCAGTGTCCTCCTCCTGGGTGACTTTCAGAGGATCCTAGTTATATTCAGGCCATTCATACTAGATCCCAGACAGCTGGATAATTCTCCTGCAGCGATTCAGATGAAAAGCCCCAGTCAGCAGGCCTCTATTTAGGGGGTCTGTGTTCCACATCACTGGTCTATCTGCTGCTGCCACTTTCAAGTTAGGGCTCATCGACGAGTCAATCCCGGGTTCTTGGGCGAGAACCCAACCAGGCACAAAGAAAAGCACTTCCACATAGTCAGAGATGCGGGCACCTCTTAGCTGGTGAGCGAGGACCTCTAAAATCTCTAAAGCTGTAAATTTGCAAAGACATGGTGGTCATTCTCAGATCTTGATGCTTCCTTACCATTGCTCATTCCAAGATGACGGCCGTGAGGCTTCACTTTCAAGAACCGCTGGTCGATTACCATAATGCAGTGATAATATTTATGGTATTTCAGCGCTGTGATGTGAACTGAGGGGAGTTTAATGGGGGGGGGGTCACTCTATAACACCGGAGCACACATTTGGTAAAAGAATGAACACCTCTGGATGCTCTTATTATTGAAAATCTCTAAATTCCTCCTTTAAATATTGCATCACTGAACGGTTACAACATACAGAATGGTTGCTGTGACATAATTGTATGGCTGCTCAGCATTATGGGGAAAATAATGACGTCTGTAACTGCAGGCAGTGGTGCACACTGTCAGTTGTTCATGTCTGTAACTGATGTATATTTCGCTTCTCCTGTAACTCCAGTAGCAGGTTAATCCTTCAGTTCAGCCACATAAATCAAGGTCAAGGCCACATCCAAGCTGGAAGTGACGCCCACGACTTTATGTGGAGAGCCGCCGCAATCCGCAGGGGCAGACCACAGCCATTCCTGGAGAGTGCCTGCCCCGGGACTATCGCCGGGGGCAACCGTCGCTCACATCCAATGAACATCTCCACCAGGTGGCGCCACACTCTCATCAGCCGAAGAGAACTTTGTTCGGCGAAGTTCAAAGTAGCTTTGCTGAGGGACGGTAATGAGTTTTCCACAGAGGCTCTGTCTCAGCACGGCAGCCAGGTTTTCAAATGACAGACCGCTCTCTCGTGTTGTTGACCGCTGACCAACACTAATGATAAGAAAGAAGCACTTCCAGCTTGCCCACAAATAGCTAACTCTCTGCACACACTCATTTCTGAAGTAGGTGAGGACAGTGAGAAAACCCTTTTATATCATAAAATTGAGTTGCCTGTAATCCCAGGTTGGATATTGTTGTTTATGTGTACTGTATGTGCGTTATCGCATATGTATGCAAAAGTCAAAGCTATTTGCTTATCTGCATAATAGTGTCCCATATGCTAGTATGGGACAGACAGTGAAATAAATAAACACATTGAAAAATGAAAAATGAATCAGTGAAGCAGACAAAGGGCACTGCAGCCCCGGGGGGGGCGGCTCCCGACCGGGGCCCCTGCCCGCGAGGCCTCCTGTGCTGGATCACTCTGGGCTCCGCTTCTCTGCTGCATGAAAGGGGTCATTCTGTGAGCTTCACCAGGCTTCTCTTTGTTAAGCGATTGTGTTGGCCTGGGAAATGGCGTCACCCCAGTCGCCAGCGATTACCCCCCAGAAAGCAGGCCTGGCCTTCCCCGTAACCCCACTGGGGGTCTGGCCCTTTCCCCAGTGACCTGTCACCCACAATCGGGGTGGACTTAAGTGATTAAGGACTAAAAACTGAAAATTGTTCTTATATCCTATATACTTAAACGATCAAATTATTATTAAAATATTATTATAAATGTAACTTTTGGAAATTCTGTCTTCATGGGGACTCTAGTGTTTGGGGGCCCCAGGAAAGCCCACCCCTGCCCACCATAAGAACTTTTCACCAGATGCATTTCCATGATAATTACCAGACATGGTAACATGCCATTTACCAGAATATTCTGCCACCTCCATCACATAGCCATACCCAGCCTATCATCTAATTCTGCACTGATTGTAAAAATGACCAATAAACACCAGTTTCTGCTCTTGGTTCCGATTTCAAGATGGTAGCCATGTTGAATTTGGCCTGATATCCCTAGCCTCTATATCTCTGCACCTTTAGGAAGACAAAAGATAAGAAAAAAAAGATGACAAATGTCCACCATTTCATTACAAACAGATACAAGCACACGTCCTCAGTTTTTTTTTTTTCATCCAACAAAATTTTACAGCCTAATGACCCAGCTCGTCATTTGCGGTTTGCATTAACGAGTTAACGAGCAGGTGTACCTGAGGCTGTGTTCAAAATGTCCACTCGCCCACTTTATAGTGAATCGGCCATTTTGTAGCGCTGAGCGAATTCTCAACTGTAAATTGCATTCCCTATGTAGTGCATTATAAAAGTGTCATGAAGCACACGGAAATGTAGTGTACTGCATCGCTCAACTTAGACCATCGTGCATCGGGGCCTGTCACGTGAGTGTCAGAACCCTTTTCGAGAAACCAGTGATCATTTTAAGTACTGTAACTTACTTATGAAGTGCTTGCAGGGCTACTGCTATAGGTAAATACAAAACAGTCGAGTATGTTGTCAGTTAAATCATATGTGTACAGACTTGTGTTGTAAAGTTTTATTTAATTTTATTTAGTTTTTTTTTTTTCATTGTGAAGACAATTATAACGTGCACCAAAAATATAAACGTTGGCAGCTGTACTGCATTTATTTATGCAACAGAGATAACAGTTAAGAATATCCAGCGCATAATTAGGTTAGCAGCGTAACATCCTCCTAGTGTCCGAAATGTATGAACTGCGTCTACCCTTATCCCCTAGTCCCGGTAACTGCTGGTCCATCTTGCAGCTCACATGGGAGCAAGGAAACTCTCTGCCTGGGTCACTAGACCAGGACGGCAAGGGCTTAAACTCAGCTATAAAAATTCAGTTTCTGAAATGTATTTATTTGCCAAGGCTCGATGGAGCCGGCCTCGGCGCTATCGCACTAAGAGGATATGGAAGGACTGCTGGCACGCATCCATGGGAACAGCAGGGAAATCAGCTTGGGTGGTATTTATGTACTTTTGGGGGTGAAGAGGCAGGGGGTGGGGGGGGGGGTGGAATGATTGACAGGAGGAGAAATGAGTGACAGATAGAATGGATGTGCACACTGAGCATGTGCATGCGAGTGCTGATCTTCTTGGATGCTGACCAAAACGCAGATGAAGCGAATGACCACCAAACGCCACTGACCAATAAACAATGACCGCAAAATACTGACCAAAGACTACCAAGCGCTGACCGCTGACCACCAAACACTGACCATCAAGCACTGAACATTGCCAAATAATAACCACTGACCACCAAGCACTGAGCGCTGACCAATGAACATTGACCACCAAGCACTGACCAATGACCAATAAACGCTGACTGCCAAGCAATAGCCTCTGACTGCCAAACTCACCACTGGCTGCTAAGTACTAAGCGCTATGACCGGCAAACACTGACTGCTAAACGATGACCACTGACCGCCAAATGCTGACCACTAAACACTGACTGCTGGCAGCCAAAGACTAACCAGAAAACACTGATCGCTGGCTACCCAATGCTGGCTGCCGAATGCTGACTTCCAAACGCTTACCTCCAAACACTGACCGCTGACTGCCAAATGCTGACAGCAAAACACTGACCAACACTGACCACTAATGAACAAACAACACAAGGTGATGTAACTTCTAGCAGGACTGAAGCCACTGGGCATTGATGTGACATTGATTTCATTTAGACATCCTCCCACCTCTGAAACTGTCCGAAAGGCAGCAAGGTAACTGAAATTGACATGTCTTCATGAAAAATACTGAAAAATAATGCATGAATGCAGAAATATACACACACACACACGCACACACACAGAATATAGTTAATTACCGACACCTTGGAGCTAATTAACTTTCCAGGATCTACTGGTAAGTGTTTTACCAGGAGTCTCCAGGGTAATTTCCAGTCCCTCTAAATTTGTCTTTATTCTGGACCCCATGGAACCTTCCGCAAAGGCCTTACATCAGCCAATCACACACTAACACAAGACTTTCACACACTCCTGTATGAGCCTGCTTGGCATTAGTACATTTTCCCATAACCATAGTCCCAACACAATATTACCATACAAATAATCTTTTCATATCCATATGCCACTGCTGTCATGTTGTAAAAATGGCATTTTAAATGGCTCAGCCCAGAGTTACTGTGTACTGAATAAGGTCTAGCGTTTTGCAGAGCAGAAATAAACTGTAGTAATGAGAGGGCTGCTGAAATATAGCTAGACGTAGAAATTATCATGCTATTCGGAAATGGGCGCGGAAAGGCATGGCACAGAGTCTCATGGCATTAAGTCATTTTATGGTATTGTACCATAAAGGTGCTGCGGTAATGAGTTTTTTGGGTTATGGGATAACATATTGTAGATACATCACTATCACGCTTCCGAACAGGGAGATGACTGGTAATGGGATTTGGAATTCCAGGCATGGAATAATGCTGCGGTGGAATTTCGGATTTTATAAGGTGGCTTTTTGCTGCTGAAAGCGCAACGCCGCACATCATCCCCGGCGGTAATTCTGACGAAAACGACCATCCCTCTCCAGACAGGCTCCCAGGCTTAATGAGGCACATCTGAGGCAGAGAGACAAGTAATGTTCAGCAGGGCTCAGGGGGCATCAGCGCGTGGAGACAGTGCCGGCAGGCACTGGGATGTAAATGACACCGTCCAACACCAAACCCCCCCACCCCCCCCGCCCGCCACCTGTCGCCGGCGAGGTAGCAAGATGCACACCAGGGAATGTCGCCGGAGACTGACAGGCTCCAGGATGCAGCTTGAGGTGACCTAAGTTTGGGACCCAGCAACAGACTCGACGACCAGCTTCCCCGGGAGACGGAGACGTGGGGTGCCACACAGACCAAAGGGAACGCCATTATATCTGTACTCTCCTTGGCATTGGGCGACTCGCTTCTGGGTCAAAGCTTTCAATGGGAAAAACATCAAACCACACCTGAATGGGCTAGAAAAGAAAACCATGTGACTGGATTTCCAGACGGTCACGCATCGCTGGCCCTGGACACACGCGGCGGGGTGGACGCCGGCCCTACAGTTACACTGGGAAAAATCACTGATGGCTGCTGTATATTAAGCAGGGATCACAGGCACACGCGCGCGTAAATAAACACCTCCGTTTATGTGCTAGTGAGCTCAAACGCTTCCACGCCTTCTTCCTCGGAAAGCTGATAGTACCGGACTCACTGTGAAAGTACTCCTAGAAAAGAGCTCAGCTCTGTCTCTCTTAAAGGGCCATCGACATTAGGGCGAGACAGGTGAATGGGAGATATTCTCCTGCCCTGACAGATGAGGAGCACTTTTGGCCCTTCCTGGAGACTCTCCCCCCCACCCCCCCCCCCCCCCACCCCTCCCTCCCTGCTACTGACTTCCTTTTACTTTAGCTCAATATCATCCATTTACCTCCCCGCTATACTCTTCTACCTGGTTCTTTGACCAGCTGCACTCCTGTACCTCCCCATTCCCCATCCCCCTTTCTCTGCCTCCCTCAGAAGACCAGGACATGCCATGGGTACCTGAAGCTCATGGTTTGGGCGTGAAGAAGCCGACCTCTCAATCCACTAAGAGTCCCGCTTGTTCTGGTCTTTAGCAGGGTTAAAAAAAAAAAGGCAATCGGCAAGCGCCTTAGAGCTGGATACCAGAGTATAGGATTGACATTTAATGCAGGCCCTAATAAAAAGGGGATTACAAATGCTATTAGCTTGGCTAAAAGGTTTCACAGGCGTGCTCGCCCTCGCGTGCTGTGGCTGCCCAGTAGCAGTGTCTGCTCACTTTTAGAGTGCCTGTGCAGGCCTCCACCCTCCCTGTACCAAGCCGATATCCCAGCCCAGGAGACTGACAAGGGGATGGACTGAGCAGGACAGCGATGGACTTGAATAAAAGTGTGTTTCCTTCCCCCAATTTCTAATTACAGTTAATGACAGTTGATCCCTTTTTCTTTTTTTTTCCTACTCTCAATATTTCCACATTTTTAAGGCCACTTGCTTTTATATTGGTAGCCCGCAGAGATCTTTTACCTGCCAGGATCTCTTTCCTGTAAAATATTTTTTATGCCACAAACTCTTTCCAAACTGGATCTCTTTATTGTCATAATCTCTTTCCTGCTGCAATCTCTTTCCTCCCAGGATCTCTTTCCTGCTATGATTTCTTTGCTGGTATAATCTCTTCCCTGCTGAGATCTTTTTCCTGCTATGGTCTCTTTTCTGCCAGGATACTTTTCCTGCTGTAATCTCTTTCCTCCCAGGATCTCTTTCCTGCTATGATTTCTTTGCTGCTTTAATCTCTTCCTTCCTGTGATCTCCATTCTGCCGGGATATGTTTCCTGCTGTGATCTCTTTCCTGCCATGATATCTTCCCTGCTGCAATCTCTTTCCTGCCATGATATCTTCCCTGCTGCAGACTTTTTTTCCTGCTATGATCTCTTCCCTGCTGTCATCTTTTTCCTGCTGGGATATCTTTCCTACCGGGATCTCTTTCCTGCTATGATCTCTTTCCTGTTCTCTGCCAAAACATCTCCTCTCCCCTCATCCCCTCTCTCCCGCCTTGGTGACCGTCGCAGTAATTTCACACTTTGACACACTTCCACACACTTTCACACATTTTCACGCACATGCCTTCTCACACACACATCTCTGCTCTGCCTTGCCTCGGGACTTTCATGACGACTAAATGCTCTTCCTCTGGGTGGGAAGGAATGTGACGTGCAAGGAGGCATTAACGCTGACCAGCGCAGCCCAAGCTCGCTTCCTCCAGTACCCTCCTCCCAGCATCTCGGGAAAGTTCCCCTGGAGCCCCAGCTCGCGTTCTTAATGTGCTTCTCATTTTACGGAGCTGTTTATTTATGTATTTATTCATTTTTCTTGCAATTTAAATGGCTCCATGTAACAAGGTATCCATTATGCTCACCTTTTTGTTTTTGTTTTTTTTAAAGTTGTAATTTTCTCCTGGTGATGTGCAACAAATTAATGCTAAATAGCGCAGATCTTCATCCTGTAAATAAAACCCCAAAACCTAATTATAATGTATAATTTAACTGTACTCTAAAAATGCTAGTGCGACCCAGTAATGTACTATATTTTTAATTACTCCCAGTTGCTGTACTATAAGTTTTTGTTTTTTTTGTCCACATTTATATTTAATCAAATAGAAAATTAACAACATTTCAAGTTATATGTTTTTGGATTCACCTCTCTCCAGAGCTATTGGGGCAAACACAGTGTTGTCTGTCTTTCCTGGGTGTAGATGGTTCCGGAACGCACTCCCTGATGCTATTGCAGATAAAAACACATATGATTAAAAAAAAGTCATAAGAAAAGACACTTAGGCCTTGAATGTTAGCAAGACACTTAGGCCTTGAATGTTAGCAAGACACTTAGACCTTGAAGGTTAGCAAGACATCTCTGTGAAGTGTTTCTAAGGGGACTCGTGCCTGAAGGTCACACAGAAGGGCTCCCATGTCCCTGCTGTGGTAAGCCTTCTATGTGTGGACTTTAACTGACGTGTTGAATCACGACGTGCGCATGGGGAATTGGGGGGGGGGTTAGTTCAAGGCACTGCTGCCTGCCAACACCCCCAACCAGTCTGTCGGTGGGTAACGTCAGGGAGACAGCTGAGGTGTCATGTTCACAGACGTTCTTGCCCTTCACTGAGGACCCCTGAGATGCCAAAGGTTTCTTCTGGAAGAAGATACAAGTGACCAAACATGAGTCACCCCGGCCACGCACCCTCTGTGATGTGCAAAAGCAGGATGGCGTCATCTTGACGTACTCTGACTCAAAACTGGGATGCCAAACTGTCTCCTATAATTACCTTTTCTAAAAATTATATGAAGGAGAAGATGAGCTGAAGGGCGCCTCCCTGTGGCAAGCTGCATCATTACATATTGAAATGTAAAACATGAATTCGGGTCATGAGCTGAATTGCTTAATCAGTTTTGTTTGTGTTGTAGTGCTGGTGGATCTGGGTTCAAGCCTTGTCTATATTAAATATTTTTTCAAAGAATTTCCCCCTGGGATCAACTGAGTTTCATCGTTTCTTAAATTTTGGTTTTAGAAATCATTGCAGTCTAATGTGGACATGAAACAAGTACTATATCATGAAAGCGAAATTTTGACATATGTGTGTTTGTTTGCGTATTTGTGTGTGTGTGTGTGTGTGTGTGTGTGTGTGTGTTTGACCCGCACTAAGCCAAAGCAGGTCTGAAGGTTCCTGAAGAGCAGCCAAACATAAAGACCCCCAGCCCCTGGGTGAAGAAGGCCTTATCGTTCCTGCAGATGTCAGGAGGAAAATGGGTGAAATAGAGCCGTTTAATCTAGTGACCTGGAACCCAGGTGGATGGGGGCTTGGAGTGAGCGAGAGGCAAGTGAATGCTCTGATAAGACTACAAGGTGGACAGAGGGAGAGGGGGAAGAAGTGAGGGAGGAGGAGAGAATGATTGGGCAGGCAGAAAGAGAGAGGAAGGAAAGAACAAGTGGAAGAGAGGTAGAGGGAGAGATCCACTTAAGCCGAGACGGAAGAGTGTAAATGTGAACAGGACACTGAGGTTCTTACCCAGGTACAGGCAGAAGCAGCCAGCCATGCCCCAGCCACCAGGAGAGCTCTTTCCTCTGAGCTCCTCAGTAAGGACCAGCGTCCCTTCTGTTGGACTGCTGCCATTTTCAGCCATAATGCCGGGTCAAAATACATGTCAAATGCATCATTATCGCCTCACTCACAGATGTACCGACAGACCGCGGAACACAAGCAGCATGGTAACAGCGACTGGAACTCGCTACCCCATTCCCGAAGCCCATGCTGTGATTAGCTCAAAGCGCATGTGGTGGGTGTAACCGTGGCGATGGGAGACTGAGTCACGCCAAAAAGCTTCTGGGACTCTGTGAGGAACTTCATCATGCCAGCATTTGTTACAGACACCTCTATACCTTTGCCAAGCCAGCGTAAGAAGACTGGAGCCACTGAGAGATCGCCTGAGGACTGGGGAAGACAGTCTCCAGTAGGGGGCGTGCAGGAGCTTCCCTACAGGCCAGACCCTGAACATCAGAATGTGTCAAGTATAGCGGATATGGAAAAGACAGGAGTGTCACCCCCCCCAACAAGATTGCATTATGATGCTGTGAGAAATGGAAATTACCTGCCAAGCATCAATAAATAATGAACACTGTCATGTTTAAATATTGATAAACAAAAAATAAACTAATAAGCCATATAACAGTCGGGCTGCACTCCAAAATATAGAGGAAAGGGCATCATGAACACATAATGATAACTTTGTCTCAGTGGCTACATAATGTCTCTCCATTTATATCCTCCAAAGGAAGTTGCCCATTCTCCGTGGTGAATCTCATTTGAGGGCTCTCGAAAGGGTAAATACCAGCATGGTGCCCCCCTGTTAGATGCATATCATTCTATGTATTCCTTTCAATAGATCCCTGGAACTCTAGTTTTTATTGGTCAAAGCAAGAGGTCTGATCGTCCAATCTGCTGTCGGCTGAATACAAGAGAAGGGCCCATGTGCTAACAAAGAGACTGATTGGCCGTGCTGTTGATCTCTCGTCCGCCCTTGTTTATCCAGTGGTGAGTCCATTCGCAGTATGACTCTGCAGATATCGTGTATTTTTTTTTCCCCCTGGGGCAGTTGAGTTGGGGAGGGGAGAGAGAGACAGGTGATTAATATCGCAGTAGCAGCTGCCGCCCACTTCCCTCTGGGCCTGGCCCACTTTGAGCGGATACTTGTCACAGGGGCTTGACGTAGCTTTGCCGAGGCTCGGTGTCGGTGAGCCGCGGATGTGCCAGCAGACCCCGACAGCGGCGGAGTCGTGGATGTGCCATCCGAGTGACGCACACTGCTGCACCCGCCCCTGAGATGCGTGTATGCCAGACGGCAAAACAGATAATTAACGACAGAAAGGATATAAAGGCGGCGGTCCATGGGGGAAATTTCAGTTGTGGGGTGGCGCAAAAAACCAGGCCTCTGGTGGCATATGGAAGACAAAAACAATGACTGGATCGAACCGGGAAAAAACTCCTGTATGTCTCTTGTGCCTGATCAGACTGTCATGCCTGTCTTTAACCAGAGGAGGCGCCGCTGTTCCAGTGCACACATCCCATCCAATTAGTCAGTGAGGAGAGTACAGAAACAAGTCGCGACAAGTCAAAGTACAGAGGTGATTAAATACCCAGGTGACTGAGCCACTAAAAAACGAGTGTTAGCTTTCCATCAAAGCCCGATTTTGTCCCCTTTTTTAAGCTCCAGGGGCATTATGTCACTCTTTGCTGTTTATTAGTGCAAAAAAAAAAGTAAAAGCAAAAAAGTAAAAGATCATTATCATTCCCGCCAGTAGCAGCAGTAGGAATGCAGCAGAATATAAACGGGTGTGATTAGCTAGACCTCTCACTTCTGCCGCCATTCTGCCCTCCTTTCCTGAAGTTATGACACCCCAGACACACCTAAGCACCTCCACCTCTCTCCCCATCCCGTCTGTCGAATGAGCTCCTCTGTAATTTCACGAAATGAAGGAAAGTACGGACGAGGCCGCCAATAATCTCCACCGGCAATATGTCGGCCTTTGCGTCTGTTTTAATTACGGACTACCGAGTGGAATCGAGCAGATGCCTTTCCGCGGCACTGGGAATCCTGGGCTGCCTGACAAACGCTTATCGCCGCACCCCCGTTCTCGCGACTTATCCGCAGCCGTAATTATTACTTTCCCCGTGATTGCTGGCTCATTGTTTGCATAAACAGGAACACGTGTGTGTTAATTGCCCTCCCACAAGCAGGACCTGTTTTATTCCAGGCAGTGTGGCAGCTGTGCTGGAGTGGTTTGAGTAATGCAGCGTGCTTGAAAGTTTCTTACCGACTTTTGTTTCGCAAATATGAAGCGCGGAGAAAAACTATCCCTTCCACTGTCTCAAAGCAACAATGTGAGAAATACAATAACAGCAATAAAACGAAACAAAATAAAAATACATTATGGCATTACAGTATGTGCAGGTGGGTCTGTATTTACTTTATCAGCAATATTTGTGTAATATACTGTATATACCTTTTGTACAACATATTGTCAAACCAGCAGCAGAGCAGTATAGGTTGTTTGTTTTCTCACTATTATTTACATGTTACATCAACCTCTTCTTGTCCAAGGATATAAGTGCAAGCTGAAACTCAAAACATTAATAATAAGTGTGGTTCAAGGCCATGAATTCTTTATATCACCCCAATGTGAGACAGAAATGGATTTACCAAGAGAAGAAAAAAACGCTGTCAATCCAGACAATATTCAAATCGTCATCATTTAATTAGCTGCCCTTTCACAGCCTCACTGATAGCTACCCATCCGCCGTGGATCTGGAGAGCGTCGAGTCAGTCGATTCCAAGAAATGTTTAATTCATCAGCGCTCGCCGTACTGCCAAGAAGTGCCAATGACCACCAGCAATGACCCGCGCCGAGTGATTATAATCACAAAGTCGATACCTTTGATGAGAGCAGCAGTCACTCGTGAAGGCTCTGATTGGACGGCTTCATTCCAAACGCTGGCCCATCATATTGCGAGGCAGTGGGCAATTTTTTTTCTCTCCCTTTTTCGGCCCACCTCAATCGATTTTCGACATACAGAGAGATTTCAGCCAATCAGACTCACTTTGTACGAAAAAAAGAAAGAAAATTGTGTTACGGCTTTAGCATTTTACTAATCTTAGCTCATAATCAACAGGCTAGTCATTTAAAAAGTTCTGCTGAAGATGCATTTTGACCAGAGCTCCTCACCAAAGATCTCATCACAAGCATTAGCCTCCAACGTTCAAAGCAACAAGAAGAGAATCTCATGCCATCTTTTGGCCAGACACCACAAGGGTCAATAAAACATTGATTGCCACTGGGCCGTGCTATTACTACTAGGTACTTAAAACAGCTCCATTAGTCACAAAATAAATATAAAAAACAGCCTTTATGCAGCTGAACTTTTAAAATGGATGCTTATTTCTTTTACAATAAAACACAAAGTGTGTCAGAATTTTAAGTACGATAATCAATCTTCCTCACTGTGCGAAACAGATTGACATTTTAATCATTTAAAAGATTTAATCTGTTCTGTTTTCAGTCATTATTCACTATCAGTTAGAATGGCTTTACAATAGTTTTTTTAAAAATGTTCTATTGAATCCAGAATGTCTTTGAAAGTAATTCAATAGCAGTGTAATTTGTCAATGACTGCGACATTGGATATTCCACATGTAAAATTTTCGTGTGATTCTCAAATGCAGCTCTTCCTCTCCACACTTCATATTATAATTCCTGGAGTTTGGTTTCACAGATGATGGAGAAGCGAAATGCCACATATCGGCTACTTTTCAAAAAAGCTGCCTTTCACTGACAGGTAGATCCTTGAAGATTGAGATCTGTAGGGATGGGGATAGATGGTAACCTGTGGGAACTGTAAGCTTCAAAGAAGACGTCAACCACGGGGTCTTGGCTTTCTAACAGAACGACTTCCTGAAAATCCCTATCAGCTGCATTCAGGTTATCAGAATTCAGCTTCATTCGCTTAGAGGTTTCGTAGGGTGACCCCAGCCTGACAAGTCCTCTCCAGTGCTTCATTTAATGAACCATTTATGTGGATGTTTCATGAATGCATCAGCAGTGTGAGAATTTGGAGAGGCTCAGTCCAGTAAAGCCACTAGCACTTAGGGTCATACCCTTTGGTCTGAAACAGTGCTTTTCAGCCTAAGACCATCCTCTGTCCCAGCTATTTGAGAAGTTATGGGTCAGTGATCGAGGTCTGCAGTCATAAATGGCCACCCCTGTCTTGGTGCCCACTACTGCCTGCAGCTATTGACCTCTTACGATCAGACTCTCATTGCCACAGCACATGGTCACATGATGCTACATTACATTTATCAAACTGATGTTTCTATCAAATGCAACATTCATTATTGTTTTTTTTTTGTTGACAAAACAGGGTCAGACAACCCCTGGAGGAATCAGGAGTTACGGGCCTTACTCAGGGACCCAATGGTGACATTACTTTGCTACCTCAGGGATTTAAACCAGTGACCTTCTCATCACAGACACAGCACCCTATCCTGCTGAGCAACACACTGACTACAAACAATGCTGAACTTCTAAGTTAGCTTTCAAGTAGCTTCGAGATGTCCATCACTCTTTACGTCAGTTAATTTCACTTATACTCAATTATTTTCTGTTATGCTAAATTATATTGAATTGAATTTACCTAATGTCAAATTTAAGCCCAACTTAAGCCTAAATTAAATTTAAGTAAACATTTATTCAAATTTGTTTAAATGCACCAGGCACTCCCTGCTTCTTGTCTTTCTCTGCCTAGGTGAGGATCAAATACATCGACTTCATAAACGCAAGATGTGAGGTCATCCTGCCAGCCTACGATGTCACGCTTCACTCCTAATCTGATTGGATCAGATGGGTGATTAAAAAATAAATAAATAAGGGGAAGCCACAATGAAGACTAACGAAGTAAAATAAGACCTAATCTCACTTTGAATTTCCAAGGGCTCCATCTGGGAAAATTGAGCATTCTGGTGTTGTAAAACATGTGACTATGGTGGCTGTCATCTTCTTGTTCTCTTATTCTGCTCTCAGCTGCGGCCTGTAAGCTTGTACTGTTTCTCTCTCTCTCTCTCTCTCTCTCTCTCTCTCTCTCTCTCAGACACACACACACACACACGCACACACACTCACTGATGAATACACAGCTGGAGTGTTGAAGGCAGCAGGGGGTGTAGTTAGCATGATGTTCTGAAGCCAAAACGGCCACAAAGAATCAGTTGTGAGACCCCCATCCTCATAAAAGCACAGACTGCATGTATCGGGTACAGACCCACTGCCTGGGCGGTGACCACCCATCTCAGCCCTATCGCACCGTTACTGGACACAACGGGAAACAAAAGTTGTGAATTCAGGGTTTAGACGTGAAGTGTTGTGAGATGGGAAGGCCAGACGCAGCCTTAAAGGTAATTTACACATTGTGTTTCCCCTCTGGTGGTCAGTCACAAATTCACACCTTGGATGTTCTAAAAGCTTTTGGGAGAAATTGAGGTTTCTGAACTTAAACCCAATTTAGACTTGGACACAGGAGAGCCTTTTGGTTCCCCCGCCCCTTGAAAATAATGTGCAGAACTTCACTCAACTTTATAAATAACTTTTTGGAGATGGGCAGCATGGCCAAGAGGCAAATGATGGTTGGTGGGGAGACCAGTCAACTGGAAATGTGAGACAAGGCAGATGGGCTTAAAGACCTCCACATCTTCCTCTGCTTTGATTTCTCAGAAGTGTACATGCAAATGCCTTCCATGCCTGGAAGGAGTGAAGATCCAACACATATGAGCAGGGGACTGGAAACCTTGTGAAGGATTCTCAGTGCAGAGCCCTCTAGATCTCATGGTACTAAACTATGCTAGAGCTTTCAAGTAACATAAAATAACTGTTAATCAAACTTACATTTTGAAAAGATACATTTAAAGCATCCCTGCACAAAACAAAACATTCTGCAAGCTTAAACAAAGAGACCACAATGTCGTCCTAAAAGAGGGGTGGGGTCAACAACCTTATCCTGATGGTATATGCAATTCCATTGGTTGAATCCTTGGTCATCACAATATAAGACAATGTGATTGGCTGAAACATGTGGCACACCTACATTATTATTACTGCAGGAGATACGCTGAAAATATTCAATGCCAATTATGTTCTTTCACTGTGATTGTTTTGTGTAAAATCATTTTGTGGGAGGGTATAGAGTAGCCCATGAAACACCTTTTCCCACCATTGTGTGCCAAACACTGAAATTCCCCATAGTTTAATTTAGACGCCTGGTTTCTGTGATCACTCATTGGATTGATTTTCCCATACAAACCCCTCAGGAGGTTGGGTGGGGGTAATTCTTTGCTCAGGCAGCTTCTGTGTGGAGTTCTTTCAGTTAATTAATCCCATAACACTATCAGTTTCTATTCACGTGGGTTATGGACAAGTAATTCCTATATGAACAAACTTTTTGAATTTATCGAGCCGCCGAATGTGATCTGCGGAGGGAATAGTGAACGGGGGGAGATTTGTTCACAGACGAGAGGCTTCTTCAATTTCTGTAAAAAGGGCCTTATCAGAAGTGACCTGGTTTCTATCTAAAGGTCTGTGTAGTCCAAATTAAGGGCTGAAATACAGACATTTAGACCTACAAATGCAATCTTGGCCATCGCCCCAAACTAAATAAAACCAATATTGTCCTTTTTGGTCGCAGACATGCTGCAGAAAGGGGGCAGGTTACAGAGAGATACAGTCTATGACGTGAAACGGCCTGAAGGATGCAGCTTCCAGCTAGATATTCCTAAATTTCAGTTATTTTTTGCAGGCAGACATGGACACAGGTGTAAACGTGTTGCTGCCACAATTACATTCTCCCTGTCTAGTCCGCAGTGCCGTTTGCGACAGGAAGCACTCTGACACGTTGTCAGGGCGGCCATTACCGCAAACACAGTGAAGAAGCAACAGAAATGGTGCTTTGGCCACATTCTAGTATATCTGTCAGCTAAGGCCTTTTCCGCTGCTCCCTTTCTATAGTAAGCATTGCAGAAAAAGACTTAATTTCCTATTACCATCAGCAGCCATGTACTTTTTGATTAAATTTCTCCTCCAATGCATTTTCCCCAAAAACAAACTGCAATCACAACCATGTATATGGAATATTTTAGTTGGCCCGTTTAAGGTGATTATCTTGTTCTAGAGGACTACAGGGGGGGGCTCCTGGACTCAAACCTGCCCGAAGTCTAGATTCTTCACCTGCTGGCCCAACCTGCTCGTTGACCATTAGTGGAATTAAAATGATATTCGGTTTAGCTCCACACATTTCCCATTAATTGCATCATTAAGAGTAGGAAAGTAAAAAGTCATTCTAATTAGGAGAAAGTGTACCATGACCTACAGAGGGTGGGCTGCCAATTGGCATTGCCCTCTGCCTCCCCCCCCCCCCCAAAGTTGTTTTTTCCTTGATTCAACTTTTGTTTGTTTTGCTTCATCTTCTGACTTCTAGCTTTAATATTCATTGTCTAAATTGTATGTCCCCTTAATTGCTTTCAAGTCCATTTCTTACATAGTTGTCTCACATTAATTGCTCTTGAGTTGAATCGGAATGTTTTTGATGCATTAGCAGCTTGGGGGTGCGGTGGGTAACCACTCGGGGAGGGGCACTATATAAAAACAAATTGAATGGAACTCGCTGATAGCATAGCAACAAACAGGGCCAACAATTGTGCCCCAAATGAATGAAGTGACACATCAAGTCATAGTTGGCTCTCTTTAAACCGGCACATTTTAAGCTACGAGAGCAACCAGCTCCATTTGATTAGTAAATACTAAAGCTCATAAGTCTGTATTATACTCATTTAGCAGAGTCTTTTTAATCTAAAGAAACATACATTATTTGAGAAATCAGGGACAGAGAGTCTCTGCAGCAAATTGAGGGTTAAAGGGCTTGTTCACGGGCCCAACAATGAAATCTCTCTGTTGACTCCGGGACTTGAGCCAGCAACCTTCCGACTAGTGGCGCAGGATTCCAACCTGCTAAGCCACACAAATTTGACATATGCAAGGGAGGGTGGGAGAGGGAACTCAAGGAAACGGCCTGTTGAAACGTAGCTGCTCTCACCCTTTCTATAGTCCCGTTAGCATGCTTCGTGTGACTCGCCAGGTGGGAGGCTAAGCTGCGATTCCTGCGTAGCGAGACAGCAACTTGCCGCCACGCAAGTCTCCTGCAATTACTTCTGCATAAAATGCAATTTATTTCACCAAAGCCCCGGAAAACATAAAACATCGAAGGTATCAGTAAATCACTGAGCCGTTGCTTATACCTTCGTGCGCTCGACACCGTGGACGAAAATTGCTCCGCGGGCCGATGCCAACACTTCATTACGATTCAGACTCGATTCATTCAGATGTTTCGGTAATTAATCTCACGTGCCACTTAGCACTGTCACCACACTCGTATTTCATCGAAAGTAGCATAACCACATTGATAATGATACATGTGTTTTTTTTTTTTAAATGCATCCAGCATTTAAAAAATTCTTGTTCTTTAAAAACTCGACTTTAATTCACATATATCTATACAGTACGTATAGGGGGAAATAAACACAATGATCGACTGGCTTGTTTACCAACTCAAAAAAGGATGCTATTGTATCCAATACACCAGCAAGACTACCACTTTTGAAGATGACTGAACCAGATATCATAAATTTGATCAGAGAGCTGAGCTTAGCCTGGTGAATATAAATAAGCCTTCAGTTCCTTTGTTCAGAGCTGAAAACAGCTTTGTCAATGCTGACAGAGATTATTATCTATAGTTGTCTACTGATTAATCTCCAGATGAGGAGGCTGATTTTGGGCATCACGTGGATGTTCTGTGTGTAATGTCCTTGTAACACTGTCACTGTATCCATACTCCATTCTCTCTCTCTCTCTCTCTCTCTCTCTCTCTCTCTTTCTCTCTCTCTGTTGTTCTCCTCTCTTCATTGGTAGGAGCCCGAAGGAGGACACTGGGGAGGTGGCCAATTCCAGTTTGGCTTTACACAACTGTGACGCGGCACGTGTGTGATCCCCCACAGTTGAGGGCCCTGATGCCACTTTCAGAGGCGAGATGCTCATCATCCTAAATCTACCCCGACCAGAAATAACTACACTACTCCCCCACCCCCTCCCAACAACACTTATCCTGGTATTATTGTCCTACTCCTTGCTGCCGTCAGACTTATCGTCACCTTTATCAACACCTTCGTAATCATCCACATTACTGTAGCATGATGGTCAACTCAAACGACTCAGGACTGCAGTGGTTTAGCTAACACCCTCCACGGCCAATCAGAGGGGCAGAGCTCAAAGAAACAACAAACAAAAGCGAAAGATTAGGAGACTGGCATCTGTTCTCAAGAAGAAACAGAGTTTGCTTCCTATTATGAGGTCACTGACGGTGCTTCTTTTTTTTTCCTGGAAGCGCACTGGAGTTTTTGTGTTGCTGCATGGACAATAATTTTGGAATCAGCGCTTTCGTGCACACCCACTGTCATCATTCGCAGCCACTGAACCAGCGCGTAATTTGTAAAAGCCACACAGATTGATTTGCATTTGCTGCAGTTAATTTATCCTGGTGTGTAATAAATTACTATAGTGGAAGAAAACAAGAAACTTCTGCCTCAAATGTTGTAATTTCTAACTACCATGTTGATGTTTTCTGGGAGAAAACAAAAAAAAAAAAACTCACCTATAACACAGCAAAGCCATTTGTATAGCATAATGTGTTTCAAATTTACAATATATTTAAGTTAAAACAAGTCAACCACATAATTAAACTGCAATAAATTCTAAATAATACTGCTTGTATACTGTAAACCTGCATGGTATAGTAAAACCCTAATTGGGTAATTAACAGTATAACCTTTAATGTAATATGTGTCGTCGAGTCAGAGCTAACAGATTCCCAGGACTAACTGATCCATGACTGCAACACGATAAACAGGCCTGAACACAAAACTGCAGCATTTAATGACAGATCGAGTAAATGTTTTAATGGTTGCTGGGAGCCATGCTAGTTGATGTTGCTTGATAGATTCATCATGAATCCCACAGTAAATTAACAAACTATGGATAACTTCCTAGATTGGATAGGGTTTAAGTGTGATGTGTTTCTGGTTTTGCAGTTAAAGTCTCAGTAACAGTGTTAGTATTTGTTGACGTATCCCTCCATTCTGTGAACATCCCATTACTTGTAAATGCCAAGAAACACGTGTTAACGTGCTTGCTGTGCATGGAAGCCCACCTATATCACGCATACTGTATTTCAATTTGTAAAGAGATGGAGGTGCAGGGGTGGGTAGTGGTGGTGGGGAGGGGGTGTTACCGCAGCTTAGCTACCTCCTGGGAGGAAAACAGAATAAACCGTTTAATGCAAGCGGTGAATATTTGGAGATCGGCTCCCGCAACGCGCCTGGTGCCAGGGGACAAAGGCTCACGCTGCGTCTCTGCTCCGCTCGGTTTACGGACGCGTGTGTGACTCTCTAGCGCCACCTGGCGGCCGCGCTGTGGTACAAGACGCGCGTTGGTACGCGACCACCTCTGTTCTCAAGGGGCTCGCAGTCCCGCGCGAATAACTCCCCCCCCCCCCCCCCCCCCCCCCCCCCCCCCTCCCCCCCCCCCCCCCCCTCCCTCCCTCTCCTCCTTCCTCTCGCGGGTTGGTTGTTCCCGCCCGCGTTCTTC
>JAABNY020000001.1:48828766-48840009 GCA_015164015.2 Brevimyrus niger
CACCCCCCGGCGATGCCAACTTCGCCTCCATAGAGGGACAGGTGCTCGCAATGAAGACGACCTCTGATAGATGCTAGTATGCCTGTAAATGAGTTACTATGATGCTTCTACGTCTGTCATTTAACCTGCACAAGTAACATCGTTATAAATAACTGACGTAAGACGGTCACTAACGGGACACAAACAACATAACCGTATGTATCGCCTCAACTTTTTCTCTAAATAAATTGCATATATTTAAGCATGAGTTAAAACCCCGGAACATCTGGTCCAGTTGGCATTTGATGCACTCGTGCTTTTAAACTTGTCCACATTTTTGATCGTCATCAATAGCAGCGATGTACAATGGCATTCACATAAGCTCAGAAGTTGGGGTTCCTCCCCTCCGTACCACGCATGCTGCTTGTTATCAACTACTGGCATGAATCTGTGCCATCTGAAGTGTGATTCCACGTACAATCACTTGGTCTGGGTTACTCGACGTGCACATTCACAACAAAAAAACGAGGAATAGCTACTAAGAAGACATCTGTCGAGACCGATCGAATCACAGAAAGCATCATATGTGAACAGTCAACTTCTGAGATCTCCGTATATAACATTTAAATATTCATATTTGCGCGAGTAAAGGAATTAAGGGAATGTCGGGGGGGAAATGACTTCACAGATGCCACTTGATCGTCTGTTCCCTAAAAGCAGGACATTTGTCACCTAAATGAACGTGATCTAACTACAAAACAGCACAGACCCCCAAAAGCGACCCTGCCTCTGAGCGGTCTCCAGCTAGAGAGCCCCGATGAGTCCGCAACACGGCGCAAATGCGAGAAAAAGGGATGCGATCGGCGCAACTTCTCCCGGCTTTCGCTCCTACCTTGAGAGCTGCAGATGAGCAATCCCAAGGAAAAGACGAGGAGTCCCGGCTGCATTGTGAGCCGCTTCGGCTGATCGGCACCCTTTTTTCTGGTCGCGGTGGAGCTGGAAGCCCTGTCGCTGTAAGGAAACCAAGCTGGTCGCCTCTCTCCTTCACAGACTCTAGCTCTCCCTCCCTCCCTCCCTCTCTCACTCTCTCTCACACGCACACCCTCTCTCTATTTCTCCCTCGCTCCCTATTCACTCGTTCATTGCCAAGTGCAGAGATGATCCACTGTAAAGCCGGAGCCTCAATGCTGCGGCAGTCCTCCGGCGCAGAGACATATAATTCAACAGCTGGCATATATTTTAAAAGGAAAACCATATTTATATGCATACACGCTGCAGGAAAGGCGCCTTCTATACGACAGAAAATACAAAGCTCGGGGAAAAAATAAATAACACGATTGTATAAGTTATCCCGCTGTTGTATGAGGCTGTGGTTTCTGGAATATGACTTGATATTTACGCTACAGATTGGTATACAAATATTTATTGCAGCAATACTTTTTCTCCTATGTCTGGCTTAGCGGACTTCCGATACATAACTCCTGATATTTATCTTTTAAGTAACATATGACTCACCTGCAATTAATAATCTGTTAAGAAACTTATGTGTAATATATACCTTCCGTCGGTAAATTAAATAAATGATTATATATGTATATCAGATGGAAAACGGTAGCTTAAACTTTATTTTGTTATTTACAAAAGGACAGTCGACCGCATCGATTGTCTGGATATAACAACGAATATTTATATTTATATTTTGGAAGGTGGAAAACATGAAACTGAAAGCTGGTGACGTACATGGTAGACCTCCGACAAGGAACAGTCAGAGCGCGCTAATTAAATCAATCCATCCGTCTTCTGACCGCTCATCCTGCTTAGACTTGCGGGGGCGCTTGGAGCCTATCCCAGGCAGCAGAGAGAGTAAGGCTGATGTACACCTAGAATAGGGTGCCAGTCCACTGCAGGGCAGACACACCACCACACACTACGGGCAATTCAGAGATTCCCATTAACCTAACTGCATGTCGTTATACGAACTACGAGGACAACACGCAACAATACCACACACACACACACACACACAGCAGAAGCAAGATGTAGCAACCCTGGGGCTGAGGCAACATTACTACCAAGTGAGCCACCGTGCCGCCCCCATTAATTAAATGCTTACCCAGATTTTAATAAGGCAAACAGTATGCTTGACAGAAATCTCTACTGTGATGTTTTATTAGTGATAAATTATGTAAATAACTGAACGACCTGCAGGTTTCGGCTGGTGGTGTAAGTCTAGCCAAACTGAACTGGAACAGCACGTATAGATAAACAAGTCTTTGGACAACTCCGTGTATTACTTTAATTGAATGAATTAATGATAAATTACGTGTCATGTTTTTTGTATGTGAAAGGGTTCAAGTGGCCTTCTGTAGGAAAATATGGAGATCAGAGAAATCGACACGGTTTGACAAAATACTCACATCAACATTAACGGTCCGGATTTCACATGCTAAATACCACAACCTAGTGGCTGCTATCATCGAAATGGAAAAGTCCGCAGTTGAAAGATCTATAATCAAGCGATTTCTTATTTGAAGTTGTTAAACTTTAAAAGACTGAGATTTCTCAACGTGAAATATCCCCGAGGAAGGAGCGAAATTTCTTACGCAAAGGTGATCACATAATGGCGATATCATCGTTTGATGATGTAATTGATTGTGCGCTGAAGGCATTGAACCCTAGCCTTTTCCCCCACCCCCACACCACCCCATTCCAACATTTTTGGAAGATAGGCCAGTGCTGGCACGTCACAGTGAAGGTCTGTGGATTGTCTGTACTTCTGCAGCATCCTAGCGTAGCTGCGTTTGATCAATTGCGCAGGCACCGTCTAAATGTTCTCTCGCAGATCTTCACGTGGAAACGAATTGCTGCAGAACCAGAAGGCTCCGTCACGAAATGCAGCCCTGCAGAGAAACTAATGTCATAATAGCTTATGCTCTTCACCGGGCATTTTTAGGACTGGTGTGCCTTTGCAGAAATCAGTGATGATTTACAAGTACCTTACTTGAGTGCTTTATTAAGGGTTCATGTGCTTTTGTGTAAATGCACTCTTCTGAAGCCCTCTCTCATATCACTGGACCCTATATTATTCTTGGGATGGTCATGCAATGTTTTAGAAGATGTGCAGGTATTTGGAAAATGAAATGAAATTAAGCTTTATTTGCTCAAGTATGAGGACAGCTGCATTGGAAAGCTTTAGTCTCTGTATGTTTTTCTCTCCTGTATGACATGCACTCAAATGCAGGTGAGAGTGAAGTCTGGGGCCAGAGAACAAACAAGCTCAGCCATCAATCCAGGTCTAATTTTTTATTTAATTTTTTTTTGGGAGGGGGGGTTTAAGGGCCTTACTCAAGAGCCTGACTGAGTTGTGACTATTCAGCCAAGGATATGATTTGAACCTACAGCTTTCTGATATCACAGGTACAGAGTTTCAATATTATTTATTCAGTAAATTGATTCTGCAGGTATTCAATAGAAGACAGCATCATGACAGGAATGTCCCATTCCAAAAAAAAGCTACTGTATGTTGGCTGGATTAAACATGATGATGCAGTGTACTGTACGTCCTTTGCTTGAAAAAATCTCGTGTTAAGGTGACAAGAGCACTACATGGAAAGAGTCACTTCCTCCCAAAATCCCCGAGTAGCGACGTGTAGCAGGCAAGCATATGTATAGCCAGAATGAGGATGAATGTCCTTTGTTTAACAGGGCGACTGAGGCTGGTACAGAGATCACGGTTCTTGGCATTAACTCACGCAGGCACCAAATCCCAGGGGATAATGCTTCATGAAGGCTACTGCTTACACAGCCTAGGTTTCCTAGCAACATCTTGTAATAGTCTCATTATAACGATTTTGGTAGTTCACCTGCCTCACCTCACCTTTCAGCAGATGTCCAAAGTCTGGCCCTTTCAGGGCGGCTGGTGTTACTGCTGTTGCAGGTCAAGTTTAAAGGTTGTGCGTGAAAGACAGCTCACCCATTCATTCATCCATCGTTCTGACTTCTTATCCACGTAGACATCTGCAATAAGTCCTGAGGCTAGGCTACAGTTAAACTCACACCAAATTTAATTTAAGAAATAATGACCAAAAAGAATGTGCTCCCTTAATGAACTTGCTTTAATTAAAGTCATTGGATTGATATCAGTGCCCCGCCCTTAGATGTCATTCAAGCTTTGGTTTGTCTTTCCTTTCACGTTTTGCCATCAGAAACCAAGTACGCTATATATTTCTGTGTGTAGCCTCCTATGTTTTTCCAGCTCATTTCGTTAATGTACACAGAAAGCTCATTAATGCATACTGAAAGTTGAGGAAAGATTCTATGAAAGCATATGAGTCATGGTGATTTAATTGAATGCTGCCAGTATACCCTTTACTGAATGCTACAGAGGAGCCCAAATGTTCAGCATTCAAACAGAAGTGTGATAGCTTCAGCATAGGTGAAAGAGACCAGGAACAATAACGAACCAGAATTGATGCTGCAAACAAGGAAAATGCCATCAACCGACAGAAATTTCAATTATATTGGCAAATCAAAGCGACAGGGCCGTGTGGAATATGGTGGCCGGTGTTTAGGAAAGCAGCCCAAAACAGAGAAGCAGCAGGGTGGGGCATCGCCGAGGCTAATTTACGCAAATTTTTTGTGACTTATATCTAGGCCTGGTTATTTGTCTCACTAAAAATGCCTTTGATGAGGATCCTCTTGATTGGTTCAGATCATCAGTGAAACGAGAGGGCTGTGAAGTATGGCCCTTCCTAGCTGGGATCATGATCATTAAAACCAATGTCTAGACAGACGACAAATCAGGCACGACTGACAGAGAGGGATTAGGCGGTGGAGCCAACACCTTGAGCGATGGCTTTAAAGTCTTCCACATTAACGTAACTTGAAGCCCTTGGTCCATTAACTAACCTGGAATTTCTGGAAGCTTTTTGCCGGTGCCCCGGGGACAGAGAAATCTGCTTTTCTATTCTCCGGGAGAGTTTGAAAGCCCGGTATTGAGCAGGCCGGGGTTGCGCGTAAAGACCGTGATGGTACACAGGGCTGTGAAACGGATCAAACTTTTTGCAGGGTAAATGAAGAGAGGTACAGTATGATCATCTGTGTGCCCAGTGCAAAAGGCTGCTTTTAGGGGTGGGCACAGAGGACGGATCAGGTGGCAGTTTCTATTCAGATTCTGTGTGGTCTTTAACTCCAATCAGCATGTCCCAGTTTTATGCTGTTAGTGAATGAATGAACGTTACATTCGTATAGTACTTTTCACGGCACCCAAAATGCTTTACAGAAACAATGAGGAGCCACTTCGAACTCCGCCACTGCATAGCACCCACCGGGATGATGCAACGGCAGCCTTTCTGCAACGGTATGCTCACCACAGAGTAGTGAAAGTGGTGAGGAGGCAGGAGACAATTCATCAATTAGATATAGGGGATGATTAGGAGGTTAGATTTGAAAGGGCCATAGAGGGTAATTTAGCCAGGACATCAGGGTACTACACCTACTTTTTCAAACAATGCTCAGGGATCTTTTATGACCTCTGAGAGTCAGGACCTGAGTTTTATGTCTCATCCAAAGCCCCATTTTCACAGCACAGCATCCCCATCACTGCACTGAGGCACGCTGACCAAAGGATGGGCTAACTTCTTGGCCACCTTCTTCACCTCTTCCAGCAGCAACCCAGCTTTCTTAGTTTGTTTCCAATCCAGATACTGGGCAGACTCAAACCTGCTTAGCTTTAGATGGTTTGCCAAGTTTGAACTGCAGGTGCTATGGCTGCTGTCAATAAAATGCTACGTCCGAGACAATAAGGTAAAGGGAGCCCCTGGCAGACGGGAGAGAAGCAAAATATACCAGTCAGCTCCAACAGGGCGCGGGATAAGTAAGGGCAGAACCTCGTTTACAGTTCTAGCTTCGACTTTAAAGAATTTGTGTAGACAACTTGCTTGCTTTCTGCTTTTCTTGTGCCTCTGGGTCCTGCTGGAATGGGTCCATTTCTCACAGCCAAAACTACAAATTGCTCTCCATCGAATAACATTTCAAAAATTTACACAGCATGTTTTACCTTAGCTCAGAAAAGTGATACATAAAACACAGTCAGTTGCATGTATATATATGCATAAAACGGAGCATCTGGCGTAAATTTTGACTCATAAAATATAGCAGCTGGCATTAAATTAAACAACAGGGATTTGTAATCCTTTTGAAGCAGTTTGCTGATATTTCAGCCGAGCCACTTGGTCGTTGTCAGCGTTTGGGAAATGATGGCCCGTCCAGGTCCAGAGCGCAAAACCAGGAGGGAGTCATACCCGCGCCGACCTGCAGTTTGCGGCGTGTTACAAAGACATGCTACCTTCAGGTTTTTTTGAGCTGTGCTGATGTGCGATTTGGTGGGGAAGCCACAGACCTGCAGGACGGCAAAACCAGATTTTACAGCTGCAGGTTTTTCTGTGACTTGGTCCTCCCTCCGCCCCCCTTGGCCATGACGGAAGCATGGAGGGATGTGCCCTTTAAAGAGCCGGGGAGTGGCCACGCTGAGCCGACTCCCAGAGGCATTAGCCAATCAGAGACATTCAGGGATTCAGGGTCCCGGGGCTCTCAGAGCCACACGTAACTTAAACACTGAGACCTGAAGGCACAGCAGCTCCCCAGATTCCCGAAAATCCCTGCAGTAGGAACTTAACATCCCAACATGGACAAGCAGAAGATGGACAGATGGACAGATGGACAGATGAATAGGGCCATTCAGCTTTGTTATTAGATCTGCATTTGGTGATGAATAAGCAACAAAAATAAAACATCTGGCTTATAATCATAGATGATAATTGCACTGCACTGATAAGGAGTCACTTATTTTTTCTATCTAAAATAAGAATCTTGAAAAAAATTAGCTTAAATTATGAAACAAGATACAAATATTCTTTGCTAGTGTATCTGATATATATATAAAACTTAAGTTAAATTCCCAGAGCCCTCCTGCGAGGCCACTTTATTAGGTATACCTGCTCATTAACACAAGCAGCCTGCTGGTGGCAAATGAATACATACAACACACAGGCAGGGTCAAGAGGTTTAGTACCATGTGGCTCTGCAATAGAGCACCTAATATGTTTGATCAATGTAATTTTAAACGTGGTGCCATTGCCGGTAACATATGCGATGGCGGAAGCGTCTGAGAAACAGCTTCTCTGCAGGGATTTTCACGCACAACACTTTCTAGATTTTACAGAGATCGGCGTGATTAAGTTGAAGCATCCAGTCAGTGGCAGTTCTGTGGCTCCAAACACCTCATTGATGAGGGAGGTCAGAAGAGAAGGGCCAGACTCATTAAAGCTAACAGGATGGACACAAGTGTAAAAATAACAGCTGAGTTCAGCAGGGCTGTGCGGAAAGGCATCGGTAAACACGTAACTTGTGAAATCTTGAGGCAGTATATATAACACATGAAAGACTGTAGTGCGGGGCGGTCTGAGGCATCACGAGAGCAGCGAAGGACGAGGAGACTTGCTTGTCGGGGCAGAACATGCTCTTTATTGTGGTTCTGAACAGGACCATAGCAGGCAACCAGCAAGCACCCAAGCCCCAATACACACTGTGGGAACTCAAGAACAACAAGGGCTATTTACAATTAAAGAAGCAATAGGCAAAAACGACTCCCCCTCATGTCCCAACTCCCAGCCCCGGCCCTAATACGCCAACAAGCACCCCAGTCCAGTGGGTTTTTTTGCACACAGAATTACACATATATCCCCTATTATTTGCATTTTTAAAAAATGTATGTATCTCCTGCACATTCTTCTGTAACACGTTCTGTTTGAGTACTGTTTGTGAACTTTCTGAATTTGTTTACACTATGTCTTTGTACTAGATGTTTCATTGCTTGCATTTTACATACTGGGCTGTTGTATGCAAAAGAATTTTTCCATGGGATCATCTTATCTTATCTTATCTTATCTTATCTTATCTTATCTTATCTTATCTTATCTTATCTTATCTTATCTTGTGGCGCTTGGGTGTGGGGTGTGGGAATGTCGTAAAAGATTTTAATTACTTGCTAATTACTCTTAAATGACCTAATCACAGATCAATAAAGTAGCAAATAATTTGCAGATGTGAATACTGCATGCCTACATTTTGCTTATATTTAATATTAACATTAATAAAACTAAGCATTTAAAAGTTTATTTGATTTCATGAAAGACAATATCCTTTAAAACCTTCAAAATGATTACTTCTCAGTGTATTAATGTTGGAGCATCGAGAAAACTAAGCATGAATTCAGATCCAACACAGATATTTGCTATTAACCTATATGGTGCGTGCAGACAGCTGGTGCATTCAGAAGAACTACCTAAAAATAGATTTGAAAACCGTAAGGCACGGAAGTGCTTTGAATGCTTAAATTTCACATTAACACAGTGTTACCCGCTGAAATAAAGTGTAATTAAACCCAAAGCCACTTATTGACATTATTGTAACTGTTCATTTAGTTTGATTATTACTGGCCTATAGCCCATACTGTGGTTATTTCAGGACCTATTTATAGACTCATCTTTAGTCTACGTCTCTGTTGAGGATTATTTTACAGTAATTAACCATGCAAATAATTACCAAGAAGGCCTTTGTTTCTGTCAGGCTTTATTGCAGAGAACCATGTGTCTTGCATACATTAGCAAAAAGGTGTTGTTAAGAAGTGGATGTCATTGACTGGCACTTCTTTGCAATTGTTTCTTTCCCAAAAAGGCTTGAAAAAAATGCAGATAAAAAAAACTACTCACATCAGGATTCTATGTCTGCGATTGGAAGAGATGTGGTTCAAATCCCAAGTTTGGTAGACTGATGTCCCCTAATTGCTCCAGGTGCGTTTGGAGGCAGGCTGACCCTAGGCTCTGACCCCAAAACACCTGTATTTGTGTTTCCTACAGAAAGTTGTGGGAAACTCATCACACCTCAAAACATGCCCTGGGGCAAGAATTACCCTTATTGTAACTGGAATAAAAATATCATTGACCAGGGCAGCTCACAGTAAGGCATGCTGGTGAACATGCAGAGCAGTATGCTCAAGTAGATTCCTGGTGCTAACAGATCCATCTATCCCAGATCGAACCAGTAACCTCCTGAAACCAGCGTTCTGTGTTGCTGTTTCTGAAATATTTTTTTTCTCCTTCTGAGAACAGCAGTGGTCAGCAGTCAGTGACAACGGCTGAATCCCCGCTCCTCCCCCCACAATGAAATGAGACGGCCACAATCGAGAACAAATGGATATGGGCGTAGGGTCAGCTCGACCATCAATAAGGCATTAGCGAGTATAATAAGATTCATTTGTGGTTTATTCATTGATCAGAATCTGGGGAGAAAAAAATGGTTTTGCCGCAGTACTGGTAAATAATCCAGTAACAGTGAAGGCAGTCCATGCTTTAAAAAAATGAAGAAAGAAAGAATCACTCGTTCGGTGCGTTTACTGTGATCTCTGGTTGAGATCTACAGCAGAAACTTTTCTGTTATGAACTGAATGGGTAAGAAAGGTTTCAAGACGAAGTCCAGAAAAAAATGAAACGGAAGATAGGAAATCAAGCGCTGACAGAGTGAGAGTTCAGATACTGATCTAGACAAGGTTGGACCGACCATGTGTGGCACTTAGTGTGAACTTGGGAATCCTCAAGGGTCCTGTGCCGATACGCAATGAAGTCCGAGGACCGTTTCAGCTATATGCAATAAATGACTTAGGCTGAATGACCTCACTGTGGATCCTGTAATTCCCTCTATCATCAACCCCGTATTTTACCCTATATTCCTAATCTATATATTTATTTATTTATGCCTTTATTTAATTACATGCTGCTTCTGACTGTAGGCAGACAATGTAGTGCAAAAGAGGATGTGTAAAACAAAACTCATTTTTTTATATATTGTCTTGCATATTATATGCTATACCAGGGCACATCAAGCAAAACAAATTCCTGGTATGATTCAAATACTTGGCCAAAAACGAGCTTCCTGATTCTCGTATGGAGCGTCATTTTCTATCGCTGGCACTATGCATTGAGGATTATCTGCGCTTGCATCAGCAACATTAATACTTTAGAATAACTGTCATTAATACTTCAGATTGTGCGCCTAACCCACTGATGGAGGAAAGCACATCCTCCTTGTGGGATCTCAATGTGGATCTTGACCTGAAGGGGACATGAGGATCCACAGCATTAGCTGGCTTCCAAGTGGCTACGTCTGGCTTACTGAGACTGACCGATAACGCTGCACTTCTATGGTACCGTTGTCTCAGTAACGTATAAGTGAACCATCATAAATGTCAGTCCGCATTGAATATCCCAAAAGCACATCAGATACCCCTCAGAGCAGCTTACATGCCCCCCATTTACACTTCTGCCTGAGAACATTAGCAGACATGGGTTGGAGGTCCCAGTGGATCCAGAAGTTAAGGTCATGGTCTCTGTAGTACTGAGCAACATATTGGGATGATGGATACAGAGACAAAGATCCTACTTTTGTAAAGCCCACACGCATATGAATGTGCCCAGATATGAATTATAAAGACAGTTCATTTTTATAACCGTAATATCATGGGATAATGCTGACTGTGCTTCAACATAAGGTTTGTACCTCTTAACTCAAATTAATCAAAGATATCTAGTAGTCACCCTAATAGATTATAATAATAGCTATTGTCCAGATGTCTTAGAGCAGTGTTTGGGTTCCGTGATGCTTCTCTTAATGGGGGACAGAGAGAATTTACAGCTGTCCCAATTTGTTTCACGGCACAGTTGAGAAACCATACACCTGTCCTCGATAACAAGGGACAAAACTGAACAAGAGAGGTCCTGTTACAAATCTTATATCAATAATAGTTTATGATTGTACACGTCTCCCACTTAATTAAATATCTAAATAATTCATGCTAAGTTACATCCTTTGAAGTACAATGGAAGGGGGTTGATCTTGGCCTTCATAGTCTTTTCTCACATTACCTGCTCACTTCTCAGACATCTGCTGGAAGCAATAAAAGCTGTTTTTTGTTTTTTTTTTTGCTGGAATTCTTACAAATGCATCTAATTATGTCTTGATTGCAGAGTCACATCAATCGTCAGCAAAGTTAAGCTCGGGAGGGATGATAAACTCTAGGACCCAGAGAAGTGTTCCTGTGGTGACATGCCAAATACACTGCGACCCCCCCACCGACTCCCAATCCCCCCCCCCCCCCCCCCCCGAGCAATTACAGTAACTGCAATTCCTATTTTCTCAGTTTTTATTTC
>JAABNY020000001.1:48840109-48851609 GCA_015164015.2 Brevimyrus niger
CCCCCCCACCGGCTCCCAATCCCCGCACCCCCACCCCCTCGAGCAATTACAGTATCTGCAATTCCTATTTTCTCAGTTTATATTACATTGCTAAATGTAAAACTCGCCCCCTTTGCATCAGCAGATCTCTGTGTCAGATCTCTGCTTCATAATGGCATCATTCCCTGGCTTCCTCCCATCACTAAATTTCCCCACACACCCCAAAGTTGTTTTTTTTAGCATCATCAAACACGTAAACCCACCTGTCACACCAGTAGAAGTGAAATTCTGGGGTCACTCCTCTACAGCTGTCTGTGGACCATATTGGATGTACGATGGCAAAGTTTTTCAGGGGAAGAATGAGACGAGCAGAGGAATAAATGCAGAAGCGGGAGAAAGGTATTAGCCGCGGAGAGGTACTTAGGCATGAAAGAGCTGACAGATACCGAGGGGCAGAGATGTTAACGACACGAAGGCACATGGTAACGAACGCTGATGATGTCATCAGACGTACAGTACTCAGGATGCAGCCTCCATTTTTATCAGGTCTCTGCGCGGCTGATGCGGTTATGGGAAAAGCAGCTCGACCCACTGCAGCATCAGTGGTTTATTCGTTTGTTTGTTTCAGGTTTACCTGTTCTGGTTATGACTGTCTGGATATGACTGGCAGTGCGCCTTCATTAGAGCTGCATGAGGTTTTGAAAATCTCCTGTTTTTATATTTCGACGTTAAGAATTTCACACGTCTGATTTCAGTCTTTTACAGCTGCACCGCGTCTCCCCTCAGACATGTGAACATCATGCCCCGCTTTATGGAGCTGTGTCTGATACCAACCCTCATAGCTTTTGTGTCATAATGTCAACCAGGATGTTTCTTAAAAGCTGCGTCGTGGAGAAGATGAGGTCATCTCTGCGATCCTGGAGTATATATACAAAACAGTTAACTGACTCTAACGAACTAATGTTCCAACAGCCTGCTCAGTGTATGCATGTTCAGCTTACATTTCTAAATGCTTGTTTAATTTTAGATTCCCTGCATTACCTCCTGTCACTTTACCAAATGCGCAGTATTTAGGGATATTAGTGATAACTGTCTCTGGAATGATGCAGTAATTAGCACTGTTGCCTCTGTAATGTGGGTTCAGGTCTCTGTCCTGGTTCCTTGTGTGGAGTATATTTCCCCCCCTGTTGTTGTGGGGTTTCCTATGGGTACTCTGGTTCCCCCCCTACCCCACAGTCAAAAACATGCGGAGGCTCATTGCAGTAACCGAATTGTCTGGAAGTGTGCTTGTGGTGTTGGAGTTTTTCCTGCCTTGTACCCATACGCACTGGACCACCTACAACCCTGAATATACAAATGGTTACAGAAAATAGAGGTATGCATATATTTCATGTCTCCTATGTCCCTTGTTTCAGAATCTAAGCAACCGAGCATTTCACTGCTCATTTACTGAGTATAACTGTGTGTGTAGCAAATAAAACTTTGAACGATTGACTCTGCTTCTGTTAGTAAAGTCAACATATGGTCATTATCATCTTCAGATAAATGATGCGTGGGTCGCACAAAGATGAAATTTCAATCTCACCGGTCAAAGTACAAGAAACGGTGATACATAGAATATAAATATATAAGGCATTCAAACATTACATCTTGAAGCTGGGAGGAAAGACAGCATTGCTGGATAGCTAATCAGAATGGAATTTGCGAAAAGTGTGTGTTAATTATGCAATCAGGCAAAATATCAAGTAAATCAACCTCAAACATACAAGATTCTTTCAAAACAAATGTTGCTGCTTTCTTTTGCATTGTGATACAGGTAAGAATATTACCATTTATAGGATTTGGATCTAGACAAAAAAAACAAAACCAAAAACAATGATTGACTTACAAAAGATATATCATGAGGTTAAATATTCAACTGAAATTCACACAAACATCAAACCCAAGAGTTAAATTTAATCTGTGCTTTAACAGGGCAATTTTGCTGTTCAATCCTGAGCTGTGAATTCCTACCGTCTCCGTGCTCTCCACACTGACGCGTCACGGGGAAAATATGTCTGTGAAAAATAATTATTTAAATGACTGTGAATGGTACTGGCGAATGAATAAACAATGAAGTGTGCAATATTCCCCACAAACGAAATGAAGCAGAGAGTCTCCTTCATCCACACACATAAATACCCACACACGCAAATATGCCCATCAAATCTATGATACAGGGTCTTTTAAAGCACTGTAACAATCAACTGTGACATGAAATTATTTAAAATATCATTAAAAAGTTTCATTTTACTGAATGTAATTATGGCCAATTATCAATGACAGACACGTAAAGCTGCATAGTGTTGAAAGTCTCCAACCAATTACAGCAACATCATTTTCCCTGAAATTACATATAATTACCAAGCACTCGTAAACTTTCTGTCCTGAGGTTTTGGATAATACTCACTTCCTACGTTTTCTTGCGTGCACTTTTCACCTCTGCATTTTTGCATGATACTTCTATCTCTTGCAGCTTCTATGTGGCCCACTGGTCTATATTGTCTATGTTTATATGTTGGTGTATGTTGGTATATTGTCACCATTTTTATTTTATTGCCCTTAGAGTGACATAATCCACTGTTCCGCCATTCATCCAGAATCTCCAGAAGTCCTCCTTTGAGCATGAACCAGCAACCTTCTGCTGAACAGAACCTATTCCCTATCCCAGGAGCATTCTCATTTCATGCAGTACCAGGTATGAAGGTGTTTGAGAGACACCTTGTTTTGAAAACACAACAGCAATAAAAATAGAACCGAGTCATCGAAGCACTGGATGTAGGTGGTACGCCAACTCAGCATGTAGCGACTTCTCCTCCCAGCATTTAGACTTTGGGTTCGACTCATGTCCCCTCAAGCTTCTGAATCCTAAGGTTTCTGGTTTAGCAAAGTAAACATTTTCATCGGCTTTAACGTGGGAGTTGTTAGTGGACATGTTTGTGAGCGAGTAACTCACATTGGGCTGGAATATCATTCAGGCTGGGCCTGTCTTTGCGCCATGTGTTCTGGGGCAGGGCTTTTGAGATCATGACCTTTGATTGGATGATGGGTAAAATCAGAGTATCAGAGAGAAAGATGGACGTGTGTTAAAAGGTCTGTTCCTTCCCAGAGATGAATAATTGAGCACACAGAAAACGGTCAGGGCTTTCCTACCATACATTCTGCCATCTTTGAGCTGATAGGCTTTTTATATGCCCAAATTTTGGGATTTTCTGTGAAAAAGGAAAAGGAGACACTGTCTAGTGAAAAGCCTGGTTTTTAGTGTTTAAAAGAAATCTCATTGTTGCATCATTTCCTTTCAGGCTGTGAGAGGAACAGACAACTGCTAGCAGCCCAGGCCAATGTCTTGCTAATACTTACCTGGATTATGAGTATTATTGTGAAGAAGCAGGCTTTACTTAGTTTGTCAACTGCCAGGAACAATTAAAACTCTATAGGACATCAAAACAAACAAATGAGGCGGCCCATATGTTCCCATGTCCTCATTTTTAGCGGACGGTGGAGCTGTCTGTTTTCATTTCTCTATCTCCTTCTAATTCTGTCAGTCCCTCACATGCTTCTCTCTTCTCCCAGAGAGACGGACGCAGGCCGAATCCACTCCCACTCCATCAAACTTGTTACCGTGCGACTCCCAGCACCGCTAATGAAAGTGACTCCTAATGGGGGATTTGGGGGACACCCAGGGAGAGGCGTCCCGCACCGAAATGAGGTTCGGATTTAGAGCCTGGCCACTCGTTAAAAAGAGGGAAGGGGAAACATTCTGAAAAAAAGCAGGTGCTCGGAACCTGAGTGAGCTTTAATACCGGGATGTAAATCCGGCAGCACAAGCAGCGATCGGCCATACCGATAATGTGCTTCGGTGTTATTAGATGCTAATTTCAGCAAGCATCATTCTACATGAGTACGTTTTAATGATTAAAAGAAACACTCCTGCTTCTTTTATTTATGGGTGTTATACATATATAGTATATCGATATATAAGACATAAAATGGGACAGCATTGAGTACGAGACAGGAGAGTGACCTAGAAGCAAAATAAATATCTCAACACAGAAATAAACAACAAATACGCCAAGAAAATATGCAGCTGCTTCAGGAAATCCTCCTCCAGTGCTCACCCACATCCATCTAGCTAAAGCTATTTCGCTCCCTATCTACTAAATTAGCCCAATCAGGTCCAGGTGGGTTTTATTAATTGGCAACTCTGTGGGCTCTGGGCTGATGATAAATCACCATGGAAATGCAACCGATCATCCAATCCCTGCCCTCTAGCTTTGCTCTATATATATGTATATGTACTGTATATGTTAATCAGAGCCGGGCCGAAGAACAGAGGGATTTAAATGCAAGTGTCTGGGTTTGGTGGGTGCTGAAGGCACCATGGCTTTTTTATACTTTTTTGTCAGGATATTGAGAGTTGTAGTCAATGCCAGGGCACTTGGGTGTGGGTCATGATAAGAGATGAGTTTCTGTAGGGGTGCGGCATCCCCAGGCATCATCCTAGGCCAGGGGCATGTGCCTTTGATGCAGGGCAGGATGCAACCTGCGTTGACCTTGTCCACCGAGGGCCCAAAGACCGTTTTCCAAAACAAAGCTCAACTGTTTTTTGAATGTAGCATGCTTGAGGGTGTTTTATGTGCGAGGGTAGCAGCATGTGAGTTTGTTTTGTGCAGAGAAAGGATCAAAGGGAGAGGTTTCAATGGTACCGGTGTTTAGCGCAGGACAGAAATGTCCAAAGATGAGAGAGGCTGTCAGCCACAGGAGACGTTAATGCACACTAATGTTTAGTGGTATGACATTGTACAAAGTGAGTTACAAAGCCTTTGCTCTTTTTACTGATCCATGCACATGGCTGAATACTTTGCAGTACATGACTTTTGCTACAGTACAGCAGAGAGTGACCCGGTCAGATCCCAGATCAGTTCCGTGACATCTGTAGTGGCTGTTACCACTCTGGAAGATAGATATTGTGGATGAATATTAGGAGGAAGACTGGGCAGGTTTTTATCTTACTGGGGTAGAGGGGCTTCAAGGTGGAGAAGCACGGATGGATGGATGGATGGATGGATGGATGAATTACATTTTATTGTAATTGCAGGTTTATAGTAGCACAACACACACATTTAGAAAGTAAAGGACATGTAGACAAGAACAATAAATAATAAATAACAATAAACAGAAACAGCGCAAAGAATGTCAGAGACGGTACTGCATGGAATTCAGTAGCAAATAAATAGAATGTGATGTTCACAGGTAAAACACGAGTGACTTTGTCATTGCTGAAAGAGGCAAAGTCACCGGCAGTGAGGGTGGAGCAGAGTGTGCTATGGAACAGTTTGTTTACAGCACCTGGGAAAATGAGCCAACTGCTTTACTGCCCGGAAATGTGGCGTCTAATACTGCTGGATTTTCAGCAGTCCACTGGGTCGCTTTCTGATAGATGACTGAAGGAGCCTCTTTATGTCGCAACATTATCGTTCCAGAAAGACCTCTAGGCTACATTTTACTTCTCCGATATCCTGAAACTGTAAATTTTAAGTGGAGGGGCCTTAGATTATGGCATCTCAGTGCCCTTTAGCAGGCAATCCGCTTTGCTGATGGAGAGGAGGAGCTTTTGAGAGGAAGCCAGCTCTCAGTAGGGCACTAGGGTCAGGAGATCGTCACGCAAAGCCGGCAATGGCCGTCACGCCTGTCTCTCGCCATTATCACCCTCGCCGTACGGACCGATTTAATGAGAGAAATGTGAGAAATTAAACATCTCAATAACTGACCGGAAAAGAGGATTTGGTATGATTTATAAAGTGTTGCTGCAGTAACACCCCAGTCACATTTTTAAGCGGCATTAGCGGTTCCTGAAGATTGGATGAGGATGGCCATCGCTATCATTGTTACCCGGGCAAAAAAAGAAGACAGACACTAAAAAAGCTGTCTTACAAAAGATTATAGTAACAAAGTATGTTATTATTCTGACACGAGACATACCTCATCCCATTTCACTGAAAGGCTGATTTTCCCTGCTAAACTTTATAAATTATGCAGGAGAGAATGAGACACGTGATGCTAATTTCTGATCCCAGACTGACAGGGCTGAACTCTCCCTCCGCCTTGACCCCCCGGGTTCAAGTGTCCGTGTCTAATGAGCTTAGTTTCCTTAATAGCACAGATGTCTGGACATATTGGAGTGTCAGAGTGAGGAAGCGGAGGTCTCGCTAGCTGCCGGTGAGGACAATGTGCGCTAATGCGTCAGCCCATGTCATGTTGAAGAGGAGTCTGCCAACCAGAAAATCGGCAACCGGGGAGACAGATGCGGGGAAGTCTCGGGCGCTCGCAAAGTTTGACTCCGGGAAGACGCAAATCGGCCGTGGCTAACGTGCTCGGCACGAACTCGGCAGGCATCGCCGCTGACAGGCAGTAATCTGCCGAGCGTTGTTTTCACTACCGGGTCTGGTGTGCGGAGATGTGCGTTGCAAACACTTCCCGGTTAGGTGGTGTTCACGCAGGAAGCAGTGAGTCACGGCTTCAGAATCCATGAGCATTTCAATTTTGATAAGAAATTTCTCGATAAGAGAAACTCTAGTAGACGCACGAGTAGGATGGCACCTTAAAGAAGTATGGATGACTGAGACCTGGGTTCATGTCTGGACTTTTAATTACTGCCAAACAATTTGTGCATTACCTGTTATTTGTCGCTTGAAGAAAGGTCAATCCAGGAAGCAAAGGAACCAATGTAGGGCACTCTGAATGTTCAAAGACATTGGACACCAGAGGTGGAAAGTTCAGGTCCAGAAAGTACTGAAACAAAATCTTAGTCTGGATTTGTACTTTCTGGACCTGAACTTTCCACCTCTGTTGGACAGTTTAAATATTAACGACCCACAACAAAGAAAGACACAGTATATCAACAGAAGGAAACATAAAATAAACTCCCTGATAAAAATATGATTTCCTATCTGTATTTTATAGTTATTGGGAACTACTCTGCTACCCTGTCTTTGTCTCTGGAAAAAAAATGTAGTGCTGGATATTGATATTTTTTTTATTATTGTTATTTTTGACCTCATGACTGAAACTGAGCATGGCCTCACTTCACAGTGGGTTTAAAAATCCCCCAACGGGGAACGGCGACGTTAGAGCGCTTAGAAAAATAGGCCCGAAAGTGGATTGTGTGAGAAATAGCTTTTCCCCAGGTACCCGGTGTAAACGTCCAAAAATTGATGCTGCTGATTGCAGAGGGCTGGAGCTGGTCCCTTTCACTAGCTGGGACCACCCGTAAGGGCACGTGCTCCGAATCCGCACTTTAGTCATTTTCCATCCATTTTCAATAAGCACTTATCCAGTTAGGATCATGGTCATCGAGTGAGCTCCTGTACAAGCAAACGTGTTATCCAGTCCGCAGATTGCCTATGCTGAAACTTCCTGAATTTCCAGTTACGAACAGAGCATTTGTTAGGGAGGGAAGAAAACCTTTAGCATTTCCCTCCCTTTAGGTCAGTTTAAAGTGCAAAATGATTATGCTGTAGCGACATGTTTCACCAAATAAACAGGGTCAGAAAATATGTAAAGCTCTACTTTTGGGACTATAAATATAATTAAAAAAAAACTCTTTTTGTGTGTCATTTTTATGTTCCTGATAAACAATTGTGCATAGTGAGCCTTGTTTCCAGCACAGGGGACAGACGCAGGGGCAGATGGGGGGGGGGAGGGCAGATGTAGGTATTAACCAGAGCTGAGAATCGAACTGACATGACATATGCCCTTAACAGACACCCAATTCATCTATTGCTCAATTCATCTATAAGTCCCAGAGTCCAATCAGTGGACAACATGTTTTTATTTACGATAAATTATTTATTTACATGAATTATTGACAGATAACACCTTATTCAACATTTCGGAAGCTGGACAGGGATTTCTCATTCCTGTGGTGATTCTCAATTGGCCGTAAATAATTTATCTAATTTTTAACATTAGACACAAGCCTATGGAATGAAAATCCCACATTACCTCCCCTCCCACCGCCTGACCGACCGCCTTTTCCCAGCTCAGGCCCAGGAAAACAGAGATGTTTGAAGATGTCACTTGTAATGACTAATGCCGCGGAAGCCAAAAGACAGCCAGGCGGAGGAGAATGGCTCCCTGCAGGTACCGTGCTGCTATGCAGACGTGCTGGCCTCTCCGAAATTACCCATATCGCTGCACGCCGCCGCATGCCACTGCGACCCCCCCCCCCCTCCATCCCCTTCTAACCACACATTTCAGAACAGCTCAGCCCCAGCCTCCGTCCTCAGCGGTGATCCGTATTCCTGCTGCACAAATGGTCTTCTAGTGGCAGTTTCTACTTACGGAGTGACACAGGAGTCCTGCCAAGATGAGGCGTCTTGGTGACAGGATAAAAACAGGGCATGTCGATATGTTCATTACAAGTGAAAATATAGTGTATCTCTTAGAATGGACTTTCTGCATTGACTGTTTTTTCTGTGAATCACATTGGCGTCATTTATAAGAAGCCCAACACACATGACTATTCTACCAAAGAAGGGATTCAGACCGACAACCTTCCGATTACAGTCCTAACATACTGAGCCACACACATGCTGTTCTGCAGGCAGTGACCTGCTGACATGCTTTCCAGAAATCCCCAGCGTCACCTGCCCTACCCACAAACCGCCCAATGAAACCAGCATCTCCCGGGGGGCAGTGTATTCATTGACTGGGGGAATGATGTGACACTAACTCGACAGAGTCTGAAAGATTTAAGGGAGGCGTGTAACTGAAGAATAAAATCTTGCGTAGTATCTGTCCAGCCCTCTTCAGAGGGGTCCAAGTCACAGCTGGATAAAGAAGCAGTTGAGCTTTTAACCATGATATTGGCCTTCACACTGACCTACTCAAGAGCACTTGATTTAAACATTCTTACTGAAGACAGGAACATTTCTAAGGAATCCATCCTCACACTACTGCAGTCCGAAAAAATGGACACGATCTGGATCAAAACATCATAAACCAGTTGAAGCAAGTGGCAAATATTGCTTCCTTCGAATGTACAAGCCAGTCAGCCACATCCCATTTTTGCCCGCAAATAATATAAATATTTTAGTCAGGACTTTGACCTGTGCATTGCATGGAACGCTGCTGTCACTTTCCTTCAGGAAATGACATGATTCCTTCCTGCGCTCTGAGTTGTATTTTTAACCGGGCGATTCCGCTCTTGTGAAGCGGTAGATTGACACACAAAAACCAATATCTTATGAAAGGGGGCCTTCTAGGCGTCTGTCTTGATTATAAGATCCACACTGAAATGTGCTTAAGAAAGAGCAGCAGCCGTATGCGGAAAACACCGCCATCTTTTTTCGCCCTTTCTACTTAAAGTCCACGGATCAGATTTCTGACATATGAATACTATCTTGCTAACCTTCGTTTTCTCCCGCCAATTTGAAGAATAGCGAAGATGACCTTTTAGCTGCTAAATTTGGCTTCGATATCGTCGGATGGGGGTGGGGAGGGCGGAGATCGGGCAGATTCTCATCACGATGACAAAAAAGGAAGAGGAGGCCCTACGCGTGCATGTATCTCAAAGTATTTCTGTGAAGGTCTGTAAGACACTTAAGTCTGACAGCTGCCAATCAAATGGCTACTTTTTCTTGTGGGGGTGAATGGAGAGATGTTATCATTGTCACTTTCAAAAAGCCGTCACCATGGTCACACTTCTTTCTTTACCCCATCTAATGCCTGATGAGGTGAGACACAATAGATGTGGCTCCTGGAAAATAATTCACTCCACAGTCGCTGTCTCTGAACTGTACAGTCAAAGGACATGCTGAGGTGTTATGGGATTTCTCGGTTGGTCAGGCAATGCCATCAATCATTATTAGTAATTGTCATCAGCCAATGGACTTAACCCTACATCATTAAGACCCACCCAACTTGCTTGACTCCTAACTTCCCCCTTGTAGTCCAAACCTCTATCCGCATGCAAGGCTATTTTGACTTCCTCAATTACGTGACCCTGTCCATTCTGCGTCTAGTCTTACAACTTAAAAGCAGATCCTCTATTGATCGAGCAGGATATCCATGGCTTATTGTTATAACTTAATGCACTTAAGGCCCCACAAATGAACCACTCTCAGGATTCAATAAAATATTATTAAAATATCAAATGAATGGATCAATGGGCATCGTGGATCACTGAGTGTACTTTACAAAGCATATGAACGATGCAGTCATCTCTGCAGCAGGTGAGGTCTGCGGGGAACTACATGCTGTATATCACATTTCTCAGCTGGTGGTTGAATATAGTCAGAATAACAATGACTCCCTATAATTCATATAACTGGAAAAGACGCACTACATAAAAATGTCTCTTTTTGTTGCTGTCAGAACTAAGGATCGATAAAGTTTTGTGGCTATCATTTGAAAAATCGTTTCAGTTGTTTAATGACAACATAGCAAATACAGGTGATTTACAATTTCCCAGGGCAAATAAAATAATGCATGAGTTAAAACAAGTCAGCAGAACCATGCTAGAATGACAACAGCAAAAAAGAAAGATTAGTGTATCTCATAACACAAATGTTAAAATACGTGTTTGAGTTCTTCAGAGGTGCATAAAATGTAATGGCTTTTGGATTTTTAATTTCATAACATTATAGATCTACTTGAATTTAACAGAGCCAGACCTAAATGAATTCTTTTGAAATGCTGCATTGTTAATTTGGAAAAAAAGTATCTTGTGTTGTTATAGCAACACAGGAGTAAGCAGACAGGTGCTCAAGCTGCTTAAAAAACAATCATATACACTGAAGACTTCTTTACATATTGTGTGAGTATTATTAAAGTCATGGAGTATATGGAAATTCCATCAGGGAGTCTGAAAATATATTTTCTGGCATCAATCAGAATAATATTACATGCAGATATCTGATTGTGCCTTTGCTACTTTGGTTCTTTTAAATATCAAAAAATCACTCATCTGATTGGCTCTTTTGAGCTTCAGTGCTCCGCCTACTACAGTACACTCCCTCTATCTCCACCAGCTCACCCAGTTCTTTACAGGAAGGGCGGGTACATCTGCCCCCTCCCCTGCATTTACGTGCCAACCTGTAGTATCTCTGTCTGGTCATGTCACCTCTTTGATCATCTGAGATTTGGTAAGACAGGTTGAAGTATGTGTACCAATCAATAAACCATTAGCGGTATTACTGTGAAGTCAAACAGCTGAAATTACGGTTACTATGGGGATTGTGTTTCAGGCAATTAGCATGCTGAATAAGCAGCAGACGCAATGGGAGCGTTCTGTGTCGTTTAGGGCGCATAAGGGTACATCCCGTCTGCTTTTTTGGAAGTTGAGCTACATTGACCAGCAGATCATTGAACCATAATGTGTCTATATTCCTGGTGCTGTGATGAACTGTCATTTCACCATGAAGAAAGAGGGAAAAACAGAACTGCAGTCTTAAAACGTAATTAAAAAAAAAAAAAAATA
>JAABNY020000001.1:48867852-48878247 GCA_015164015.2 Brevimyrus niger
TCCGAACCGTGAATGCCCACCCAAAGATCTACCTTATTATGGGATGGGAAAACTTGGAGGGAGAGAATTTGCATAAATTACAGCCTGGCATTAATCTGAAAATGCAGAGAACTTCCTTTTGGGTCTAAAGAGAAGACGCGGAGAGGGGCCGGACCTAATCACTGCCACACTCCCTACACCGTTAACATTTAGTAGGTGATCTCCTAACTGTAAAATAATGGTTGTTTGCTTTGCTGGCTTGATAATAATATACATTTTTAGCATGATGTGCTGCCAGGTAGCAGAGAGATGGCTGTGTCTTTTAGGGATTTTTCATACTAACATACAGCCAGACTAAAGCAAACAGACTGAAATGTGGCCTGAATTTGTATAGACAAGACCCAGTCCACAGCATTCAGTAAAAAGTCAGACATCTCATTTTTGTCCCCAAATTGTGTGTAATTTGCGTTTTCATTTTCTTCCTGGAGGCGATTCTCCTATCATTTCATTTACGATTCTCCTATCAAACTTATGTGTGTATGTCTGCACTGAAAGTTCAACCACACTGCTAATGCTTCACTTCTAAAACAGGTTTTAAAATGCGAGAAATTATGGGTTTCAAAAACAGCTGACAAAACAAAGGCTTGCACTTTTTTCTGCATGCTAATGAGAGTATGGACAAGCCCACATCCAAATTTTTGGTTTGAAATGCTGTGATTCAGGTGCTGAGGCCTTCAGGACTGGTGTGCAGAATATTAAACAGACATCGCTTCGAATAACTGAAGGTAGTCCACAGACATCCTCATAATTATTCACAAAATTGAATGGACATGTTTAAATAGGAAAAAAGATAGTAGGTTATAGAAATACTGCCCCAAAGGAAATGAGGTCACAGAGACCCAATGTCAAGCAAGGAAATGGATTCTATTTACAGCAATGGCAGATAACCCCTAATACAGCGAATCATTCAAAAGACCATAAAAAAACAAATAAATATAGAATACAAAATGAGGAATATTTTAAAAACATTAACTTCATCAGCAATTTTAATCCTTTTTTTTCTGGCTAATGATGTTTTTTTTATCTTCACCACAGTAATGGCTGTATTGTTTCCTTGCATTAGTGTTGTTCCATTTGGATTTTTCTGGTAGCGCTTTGTCAAATTTCCCCAAAACTCTGGTAATCTTATAACCATCGCCTAAATACACGCCAATAAAATGTAGGAGTCATGTTCAATTAAATCACTGCAGAAATAATGGCTAAATCAAATTTTCTGCAGACAGGATTTTCATATAATTTACAGATGCTGGCCCCTTCTCCCACTGGACGGCTGTACTCACAGGCTTTGAAACAGGAAGTGCTCAGTTTAGCTAATTACTCACCTAATTGACTTATTTAGACTTTTATATAAATTCTGAAGCTTAGCCATTTAAAAAGCAATTGTAAAGTGTCCAGATATCTACCCAATCTGGAACAACAAAGTACCTCTGGTATGTAAAATATATAGGCTTGTGTCACGCTCCAGCAAGAAAGAAGACGGAGATCCAGAAATGCAGGGATCAGAGAGGTTTAATGAGGTAAGTGAACAGCTGGTAGTGCAGAAGAACAGTCCCGCCCAAAGAAAGGAAACCTGCAGCTCTGCCCAGATGGCAAGGGCGGGGGTAGGTGACACGAGTGGGAACCCCCAACCCGGAGAGCCGGTGCAGAGGTCTCGAAGTGCCACGCAGGAATCGGGGTCGTTGTACGTAATCCGGGGTCGATGCCAGGGAGGTCCGTCCGACGAAGAGAGACTGGAACAGGGAACATGAGGATGGGGACGTAGGACGTGGCGGGACAGGTGAGTCAAGGATGGGAGCGGGTCTCAGGAGGGAAGGCAAGGAGTTAAGGACCAAACAACGGGAGGACAGGTAAGGCAGGGAGACGTGCGTAAACGAGAGACAGGCAAAACGCTTGATATGGCACAGTAACATCAGCTCGATACTTCGCAAAGAGTCTTGGGAACTGTTCTCTTTTTAAACTGGGTTTAATCAGCTGTTGATGTGGTGCTACTGTCGGGCCCCACCCCCATGGGCGTGACAGCTTCTATATTCACAATTAATTTACCTACTATTGTTAATGAGGAGTTACAAGCAATAGTGCTTTTGAAAACATTTTCAGTTTACCACCATTTAATCACTTTTTGACCATCTAGGTGAGTCAGGGTTAGGGTTAGGGTTATTTCTATCAGCTCAGTGTACTATTATGCCAGTCAAACTTGTGTTTTTTAGTGTAATATCGCCATAATATCAGATTCTTAACTTATACAGAATTTCCCATTAAAACTGGTGATTTCCTTTCAAAACCTTATAATACATCTTTACAACCATAATTTGAAATGAAAATCAAGCACTAAAAACTTGTTAATATATATTTCTTTCAGTTTGACAGAACTAGTTTGATTAAAAACAATGATGTAGGCTGGGAGGGGAAGCAGATGTTGAAGCTGGTCTGTCTGAGTTATTTCCTCATATAAACATGCATAAGAAACGTCACATGGACGCAAGATAGTAATACGGTCATACTGTTGTGGCCCTGACTTGTACACAAATCTCACCAAGCACCGTGGTTCTCCTTAAACAAATGTACCTTATTTAGTGTTTTGCCTATTAATTAAATCACCGCTTTGCTTGTGGCAAAACTAGATGCTAAATCACAACTAATTACTAATTATTGCCCATCTGATAACAACCTGAGCTAAAACTTACTACCTTATTCACCTCATTATATAAAAAGACTACAGATAGATATAATGCCATTTTGAGTTATTCTTCTAGCATGGGATATATGCAAGAATAAGGCATAAAACTATTACATTACAGTATAATTTATGGTCAAAGACCTAGTACTAAAAATATTTGAAAAATATGGATGTGACTTCAGATTTTAGACACGGCTCTATTCAGACCTATTAGTCCTAAAATTTTTCTCCCATCAATATGATGCTTTTAACCTCATTGCTCTTCCTCATGTAACCCTAAAATAGCTTTAAGGTACTTTGCACAGCTAACCTCTATGACCCAGCGTGTTAAAAATGACACAGTGGCTTTTACTGTATGGCGGTGTGTGAGCCTGATCTGATGCTAAAATATCCCTGTATCTGGGTGGGGTCTTGCCATGTTCTTATGAGCAAATTGTTAAAATTGTTGTTTTATGAATAGAATACCATACAGTACATTGGTATCATATCAGTATATGCAATATAATGTTTTAGTATTATATTATATGTATATATTGATTTATCCACTAACATGATTTAAGCAGTATTGTAATTGCTTAGGAATTCAAAGACGCCATAACATTTTTACAGTTTTTCTGAGTTGTTTTCACTCAATTTTCTCATCAGAAACGCTATTTTCACCACTCTTAATGCAGTTCTCAAAACAGTAACACAGTCTCCCACACAAATGAGCATTTTTCATCTTACTTTGACAATTCATCAAAACAGTTCGTACATTCATCACTGAGAGTTGCAGGTCTCTCACTCGCTTGTGCAATGCATTAGTGTCAACAATCAAACCATTTTAAACTTCTTTCAGGTATGTAGTAAAGAGTAAGGGCAGTCACACACTGTCAGTGGTAACAATGAAATTGGCATCCAATAGAAAATGTCATGTTCTCAGTTAAGAATCATTGATGGGGTACTGCAGGGTTAAATTTTAGGACCACTATTGTTCCTAATTTACATTATTGATATTGACACCAATACATACAGTTCACTAGCTACATTTGAAGATGACACCAAGGTGGGTGGTGTAGCAGATACTGATCTAGCAGCAGAAAGGCTACAACAGGATCTGGATTTAATTAGCGACTGGGCTGATACTTGGCAGATGAAATTTTAGGTAATTCATGCAGGGAGCAGAAATATAAAGTACAGATATTTTATGGGTTCCACTGAAATAAAGGTAGCTGATTACGAGAATGATCTGGTGTGTATGTTGATGCTTCCATGTCCCACTTTCGCCAATGTAGGGAAGAAATAAAAAAGGCCGATAGAATGTTGGGTTATATTCTAACGGGTCTGGATGCTGTTCAGCCAAATGGATATTTCAATATTAGTCTAAATACTAGAACTTGTGTCCATAAGTGGAAATTAGCGGGAGAACATTTTAAAACAAATTTGAGGAAACACTTCTTTACACAGCGTGTAGTTAGAGTATGGAATAGTCATCCTGCTAGTGTAGCAGAAGCTTAAACCCTGGGTTCCTTTAAATCAGAGTTAAATAAGATTTTAAAAGTAAGATTTTAGTTAAAGTTATCCCCAAACAAGCTGAATGACCTCCTCTCGTTTGTAAATTTCTTATGTTCTTATATATAGATGCTCAGGTTTCACTCAGTGCATAGTGCCGGAAATAAAGTTGTGAGAGGGCATGGTGTTCAAAATGCATAGTTCAAGATTTCATGATCAACATGGTCACCCTTGCTTTCTCTTTTGTTTCTATTTAGAGGATACTTGAGTTGGAGGCCAGTGTATGTAGATGAAGCAGGATTTAACCTAAACAAAGTAAGGTGACATGACTGGAACATAAAAGGTCAGAGGGCTACAGTAGATGTCCCAGGCCAGTGTGGGGGCAACATCACAATGTGTGTTGCTATTGGTGAACATGGAGTCATTCACAATGTACCACTGGGCCCTGCAATACTGACCGGCTTCTTCAGTTTTTAGGATGGGCTCTACAATGCTCTTATTCCAGAAAATGCAAGGGGGGTTGTGAGGGCCAACATGCCATGCTATATTGTAATTTGGTTGGGCTCTACAATGCTCTTGTTCCAGAAAATGCAAGGGAGGCTGTGAGGGCCAACATGCCATGCTATGTTGTGATTTGGTTGGGCTCTACAATGCTCTTATTCCAGAAGTTGCAAGGGGGGTTGTGAGGGCCAACATGCCATGCTATGTTGTGATTTGGTTGGGCTCTACAATGTTCTTATTCCAGAAAATGCAAGGGGGGTTGTGAGGGATAAAATGCCATGCTATCTGATTTGGGACAATGTACGTTTTCACCATTCAAACCATGTGAGGGAATGGTTTGAAACCCAGTAACGAATGATGATGACCCTTTTGAGGAATTCTTCTCTGCTTTGTATGTGTATGATTGCAGGCCCGATGATCAAATGGCATTACTGGAGGCAATGGATGCTGGCTGTTGGGACATCACACCTGAGGCTTGTTGGGCTTGGGTGCTGCATGCCAAACGATTTCTCCCACTTTGTCTCAGAAGAGAAAATATCAGGTGTGATGTAGACACAATGATATGGCCTAATAGGGAAGAAAGACTGGATGCCCCTTGAGGGATTTCATGGTACATCTGTGTTCCCTCTGCTCTTAAACAGGGGTTATGTAGGAGATTAATTTGATGCAGGTTTGTCCATCTATACATATGTGTATAAATGTACTACGTACTGTAATATAATGTACAGTTGGCCCAGACTCTACCGCGAAAAGTGAATTTCTGCAAAGTAGGATTCTTTAATTTATAAATCAAATATTTTCGCCGTTAGAGCACAGAAACCATGTTTACACTATTAGAGTCCTCTAGACATGAAATAACACCCTTTAGTCACCATTACACTCCTATTACCCAATATATTAGACAAAATAAGAGAAAAATAAGAAATATTAGACGTTACAAGTACCATATTAGTATAACCGTACATTTAATTATGCACACACACAGTTCTTATACACAACCACTAACTTATGAAAAGCCATGGTGGGGCTTAGATAAAAGTTTGCCGAAATCGCAAACGTAAGAGCGAAGATGCTTCCGATGTCTCTTTTTAACTTTTTAATGAGTATACTGTGGTGACGGGCGGACCGAGGCATCGCTGGAGCAGAGAGACACTATGACTCGGTTGCCGGGAAAACGCGCTCTTTATTAGCATTCCTTAGATGGACTACAGAAGGCACCCAAAGTGCACCACAAATATTATATGTGAGACACACGTTTGTCAGACACCAAACTGTAAGATGCATACACAGTGGGGGGTTTACGGAAGCTAATTACACACGAGGACAGACCGTGTACACACAAGACACTGGTAAACATACGCGCAACAATAAGGAATTAACAATTAACAATATCAGCAACAACACAACGCCGGTGCTACAATACAGAAAAAACGCGATGGAGTGAAGCCGCAAAAGTCGAAGAGCGAAGTGTCAAGGGACGACTGAACCACAGTAAATGTACAATGATCAATTCCATATTTTTGTGCATATTTTCTGATACTTGGTTCTGTGCTTTCTCAGTTACAATAGTTATCCGTAAATGTACAAATATTTCACATTACATTTTATTCAGTTATTTTCCCTGCATTAGATTTTTGCAAGAATATAAAAGATTAAAACGTTTGCTGACTAAGTCATGATGCACTGGTGAAGGTGTTTTGTTCATTGATCACAGCGATGAAATGACTGATGTTGTATGCTCTGACACTCGTGCACAAGGTTTTGATTGTTGTAGTAGCTTCTGCACAGGTGGTTTAGTGTTAGGAGAAATGCATGAACTGTGTTAATGACTGCATTAAGAGTGGTGAGAATGGCGTTTATGATGAGGAAATTGCATGAAAGCAACTGAAAAAAGTGTAATGTTCACTCATGTGAGTAGAAGAGTAAATAAATAAGTAACAATAATAAAATGCATCTGTTACAGTAATTGACCACTAGACATGGCTGGAAACCGCTTTACATCTCCGGTGCCTCAGCCCAGACTTGTAATGTGCCATGATGGATTTGTTAAACATGGCCGCGGTCCTGCCCTGAGTGGTGGAGGCATGTCTTTAACCGGCTCAACCTTCTGCCAGACACTTATACCGTCGTGACAAGAACATGAGTCCACTGGGCTCCACCCCCGTCCATCCACATGATAAACAGGCAATGGCTAAGACCATCCTATCACGCTGCACATTATCACGGCCGGCGAGTCCCTTGCCCGCGCTCTCTGCTTAAATAGTTCTCCATGATGACAAATTGATAGGCCCTCTGTCTCGCTATACCGTGATTAGGGAATATGAACTTTACCTTTGCTATTGACGTTTAAATGGGTCATAATATGCCAGCTTTATAATTCTATAAGTGCTTTGGCAGTGATTGATTCATTATTTGGGCAGCGGGCTAAGTGAGAGTGATGTATCTGTAATCTGCCCAGGCTGTTATAAATATCGCCGGCAATGTGTGCCTCTGTTTCCGACATGGTGGCTGGGGTCTCTGGCTTCCTAATGGATATTACCAGGATAAATCAAGCTCTAATGCCCTCGCTTCCCAAACCAGAGTGGGCGCATTTCCCCCAGATGATGCACAGCCACCATGGAAAACAATAACTAGTGTGTAATGAGGTCATGGCTAATGGCAGGAATTAAAAGGAATCATATTAAACCACATAAAACCTTTTGGTGCCTTGTAGTAGACATGCCTCTGTACGGGAGGGGGTGAGCCATCACGGGGAGGTCAGGCAGCTTTTTTGTACTCCTTTCAAGCCCTTACTGCACGCGCTCCCCAAACGCCATGATAGAGAGCAGGAGGCGCCAGACGAGTTCAGGAGCATCTCTGGTCTGCTATGTTTTAAAGTTAATTCCGTGTGAAAACAATTACGGCGATTCCTCACCGAGTCCATCGGAGGAGCAGCTAATTACACAGCAGATGTTCAGCCTCATGGTCACTCTTCCAATAGAGCAGGAAGTTAATTGTGGATGAGAGTCAGGTAAGAGGAGTCAGCGTGTTACCATGGGGATGGGGAGAGGTATGAGAATATCTGGATTTATTTTGACGGGAGGGGCTCTACTTACTCTCTCCTAATTAAAAATAAAAATGATTGGGAACCTTCAGCCTTTGTAACATCAAGTCAAGTTAAATTTTATTGTCATTTGCAGGTATACAATGACACAACAAAGTGTTTGTTTGAGACTTTTAATGGCTTAATATATAAGACAGCAATAGACACAGAATTCAATAATGAATGAAGAATAGATATGCTGTACAAACAGTGTGACTTCCAACCTGGCCTGTGCAGTGGGTTCAACTGTAGAAAGTGCGAGCATCAGTAGTTGAAAAAACAAATGAAACCTGTTGATCAGAAGCGATGAGATGAAACACCACGTTCTTATTGCTCACAATCTGGCTACACTCAGTGCCTTATAGTGATGTGTGTTTATATGCAATTTATGAATTAAAAATGAAGCCAATCTCCTTAGTAATCAGTTTTAAGCTACTGCCCCCAAAATGGTGCATGGAAGTCCTTTTTTATGAAGTGGACCGTTTTAACTGTGAGGTTGAAATATGATTGTTTTAATTGCAAACCGTTTACACAGTTTAGGTTCAGAGAAAGTGCTGTGAGGTCACTAATTGCTGCCAAAGTCCACATGTATCATTGTGGTTATTTAGTCTGTTCTCTGGATGCTTTTCAAAAAAATGAGAAAATCCATCCCCAAAAGTGAAGGCAGAAGTGTTTCCCGATCAATAACGGACATGCAAAAGGCATAAGCCAATTAATAATGCATTTCTTTAATTCATATTTTTGCCATACTAAAGACAACCTCTATCTCTGTAAACGTTAAGTCATTGTTGACCAAATGTTTTAAATACTGAAGGGTCAAAGATGACCTGGAGCCCATCCCAGGAAGCAGATGAATCATGTTTATTGAATTAATTTAACTTCTCTTCATAAATCTGTGTAACTTCCCTGCATGTGTTGTAATGTAATTGCATTGAGTCATCAGTCATCAGTCATAGTTCTGTTGGTTTTATATTGATTTGGTTACATTACACAGTGCAGTATTGATCAGTATTATTTCCTGGAGGTCTATATAACAAAGGAAGGTTGGTTATAGTTACACATAAAAGCTTGTTGCCTCCCACAATATCTTATGAACAATGATGGTGATTCTGAGGATTACTGAGGATTTGGTCCTGGTTCCTTTAACACTCTCCTATTTCTACAAATTTACCACTGTACACAGAATTACAGCATAATCTGAACTGCTAATGTTTGGTAGGAAAAATGTTAGTAGTAAAATATGAGAAAATTAACAGTGTTAATAGATAGAATGAGAGATAAAAAATAATAGGCAATAGTCATTCTACAGTGGATGGGTTTATTCTCAATATTGTGCAAGTCTTTTCAATTTCAGCTCTTACATCTTAAATAATGACTGTGTGACTGCATTTGCTATGAAGGATGACTGAAAGTCCGAGCTTTTTGCAAACTTTTTTGACTTTGACATGAAAAGGTATTTGCTCACAAACTTCACAGTGATTATTCCGGTTGCTTCGATAGTAGCAAAACCTGTCAGCACTTCATCGTAGACCGAAACGCTGCCAGTTAATCTCATCCTATTGATAAAATGGGGGCACTTACAATAGACAGGCCGCGGATTTATAATGGTTCTACAGAAGTGTCCTCGCTGGCGCTCTCCTATTGGTCCTCACGGGTTCTCCTGCTCTTAGTGGGTCAACGAGTGCTGCCAAATTTTAAGTACATCATTCTACTTTGGCCTCACATTGTGGCTGGTCCGCCCCCCACTCTTCACGAACCAGTGGTGGACGGCAGCCAAGCCACGGGGATTGTGAGTTCCACAGACTCATGTCTGCAGTTTTCTGGATACCAGTCTGTGGACTGGCACAGCTCACTAATGACCATCTCTCACTGACCAGCGGTCACTGCTTACCTATCAATTCCATTAGTTGCTTTATGACACAAGTCTACTTGTTTTTATTTTCTCGTTTTCCAATCTTCGGTATTTTCGCTTGACTGCATTTCCCAAGTGTCAGAAGAGCTAGCTTTGTGTTTGTATGTTTTTTGCTCTCGCTACTATATGTATAGATTGTCACGGTTGCGGCTTGCAGGCGAATGGGAAAGCAGGGAAACGGAGCCAGGAAGTCGGGTACAACGGGGATTCATTCAAAAGACAGAACTGGGGAAACACAACTTCAAACATCAATGACAAGTCTCAGGAAGACTGACTCTGACAAGGACTAAATACACTAAACAAGCTGAGGTAAACGAGCAACAGGTGAGAACCGTCAGGTAGAAACACAGGGTAACGAGGTGGGCGTGGCACACATGGGGATCGGACGGAGCTGGGCGTGACATGGGTCTTTATGGCAGTGTGCATTTTTGAAATGCGCTATAGCAAATATAATGCAGTAATGAGCTAGCTGCACCTCCTAGATTTGGAAATTATGTGAGTAAAAGCAATATGTACACATTAATAAAAACTTTACATATTAATTATAACAAATATCAGAAAAAATAGGCTTTGGACCCCAGAGAGGCTGTGCCATGTTATCCTAATGGTTTCACTATTTTACACTGTCTCCCTATTGGTTACTTTATTGAGTAAAATTACACAGTCATTGGCAATACAGTTTATTGCCCACCC
>JAABNY020000001.1:48895032-48909243 GCA_015164015.2 Brevimyrus niger
GATAGATAGATAGATAGATAGATAGATAGATAGATAGATAGATAGATAGATGGATAGATAGATAGATAGATAGATAGTACCACAAACCAGATATTTAGACGGACCAAAACATTTTTCACATATAGCCAGTAACAATAAAAACTGTCAGGTAAAATATTGCACAGAATCCAGTAGCAACATCTCATAAATAAATAAAAATAAATACAAAATAAATATTCTTTGAAGTCGCCCCCCCCACCCGGTGAATCGGGTGACTGTTTGTATAGAATCATTCTTAGCTAATAGGCTTATACAGCACTTCTACTGTTCTTAATCTATTGCTAAAGCAGTGGGAAGATGGCATTTTTCAGTTATGAAGTTTGAGCTCATTAAGTGATGTTGAGGGCTGTGAGGGTATGTACTTCTGTAATACAGTGCAAAGAATGTAAAACATATCGAGACTCAAAAACGTTACTTTGTGTACATCCTCGTTCTGACAGGTGTTTTTGTTGACATAAACACAAAGTGCATTTACATAGCAGAGAGTTATGCATTCTGGGAAAAAAAGCTTTTAAATATGCAGATAAATAAAAATATGTTAAATATGTTGTCCGTTATTCTTGTCACACGGCTGCTAGTATCTTGTAAACACTTTGAAACATGCGTTATATAATGCTGTATTTGTCTAGTACTCAGAAACAGTTTCTAATAGCCTCATGGAAGTTTTACCTATGAAAAAATTTTCTGAGGGCTGAACAAAAAAATGGTTCAAAGAGATAACCAATCAGATTGTACTGCAGGTGGATCCAAGCAATTAAAGGAGGCAAGACCAACCAGTCAGATATCTTGGTCCCACCTCCTCTAGTTCCTTGGACCCACCTCCTCCACAATCTGATTTCCATAAGTTTTTATATGGATCATTAACATGACACTGAACTTCTCAATGTTAAAGGCATAGCCCAAAAGCACATTGGAATGTATGAATAACACCAAGACCTTAAGTTTCTTCAAACAGAGGCTGCCCATCTCTGCAAGCCAGTTATTTTTCATGACAGACAGACAGACAAATGGAGACTTTATTAATCCTAAAGGAAATTGCAGGTGCACGGTACACATTTAAACAGTAATAAAAAGTAACAATAGATAATAAATAACAATTAGCAGTAATAGTGCAAATAATTTTATGAAAAGTATTGCATGGATTTCAGTAATAAATATAAAATAAAGTGCATTGCAAAGTGGGTTTTACAGCAATCGAATAAATATTCTGTGAGTGAATGTTCAACGTCGAGCCCAACTGAAACGAAAATCGGTAAATAACTTTTCGTCCTTGCACCTTGTCAGAGTCGAACGGGCACACTGACACTCAGAAGACGGCTTGTCCATAACAATTAATTCAATCAAGTGAAGTTAATTTAATTAAGAGCCACGGTGGTTGATGTGTAATTAGGCGGTGCCGGCTGTGAGGTACGCATCCTGTCCTCCAAGGGGATTTCACATTGTGTCGGGTCGGGCCAGACGTCATTAGAGATCAGGTGTAAATGATAGCCAGGCAGCCATGGTGCCTCTATGGGCTCCGGTGACAGGACAGTCCTGCTCATCCCGATCTCTGGTCCCCTTCCTGCTCCATGGACCCTGACATACATAACTGTGCCATGGGGAAGGCATCTCAGAAAAAAAAAAAATCATGTTATGTGTTTAGAAAAAGGTCACATTGTGAAACCTCAGAAATGCCAAAGGATGGAGGATGTGGATTTATTTCACTGGAGGTATTATCTTTGTAATTCTGATCCTACCCTGCATACAGTGACCTTTGACCTGATACTTCTCAGGTGTTATGATAGGAATTTTGGAGGATTTGTAGTAAGATGTAGAATAGTAAAGTTTAATGACAGTTGGTACAGTGGAAAAAACACCACTTGTTCATGTGGAAATTCACCTCAGGAGAGCTTGGTGATTTAACCACATGGATTGTACGGTATACTTGAGGGTCCAGCCTGACTGCTTCTGATGGTCAATAGATTAAAAAAGACAGCTGATTATTACATTTTAATTTAATTTATAATGTAATACTTTAGTGCTGTATCCTAAAAAAATGCATTCATATAGGGAATTAAACAACAGCAGCTGTGTATTAATTCAACAAGGAAACTTGGGTAATTAAAAGTTGTTTAGCTACAAAGTAAGAGTCCTTTAAAAGACAACACTGCGGTAAAGTGTGCACCAGCGACAGCAGGTCCACAGCACTCACAGTTTGTGACATTGTGTGATAAACACATTACAGATCAGACACTGAGGACAGGAGTCTGTTAATGTGTATTGTGGTCACATCCCCAGAAACACCAATAAACGCTAAAATTAGCACAAGAGCGTTTTCCGGAACGGAGCACGGCCGCATCTGCAGGAGGAAATGATGATGTTGTGTTTGTTGCACCTTAGGCCTCTTGCAGAAGCACATTAATGTAAATTTGATTTCGACTGGACCATTGTGCTCTGCTTAATTTGCATAGTTCACTGAACTGAATTCAGCTCGTTTTGAAAATAGCCCATTAAGTTACACCATTGCGGCGACAGATGCTGTTATCTTAATAAGTATAGGCCAGCACCTTAATTGCTTGAGTAAAATTATAGAGAGAACAAGCGGGTTGATCAGAATTTTAATTTCTAATTGATTCAAATGTGAGAGCCTGACAAGATTTGAAAAAAAAAAAAAGTTTGCAAAGTTCATTTGTTTTTATCAAGCATCCGAGCATCGCCTGTGTCCGCCCAGCTGATGTTTTGATCAATGAAAACACGCTATAGGAAGTGAAAATCCGCATTCAGAGTCACTTTCAAAAGTCCAGTATCACTCTCAAATTTGGGTATGATCTAGAGGAAAACACTGACCCCCTGAACTTGCCAGCCATCCAGTCAATATATTCTCTCTTTACCTGCTGAAGGAAAGATATTTTTTAGCATGGCACCGCCAACAAGTTCCGCTACATACATGGGATCGGCCATCTGCACTGGTACCTTTCTGCATCACTATCTGCACATGACATACTACACATATATACTTCATATATACACCCACTGCAAGCTGTTTGCATCTACTGTATAAACTGTAACAGATCATGTTCCATCAAACCTACTGAACAGCCCTAGTGGAAAGTTGCCCTCCGGAGCACATTTAATTGTCCGCTTATCTGTGTATTTATTCAGTTATACGTTTATACTGATTTATTTGTCTGTTTGTTTGTTATTGTCTTCTGTGACTAACTTGACATTTTGTGCATAAAGCCATTTTTGATGTCATGGAACAAAGGTATTTTATTTCACCATATGCCTGCATATTTTAAAATGCCAGTAATGTTTGATTTCACTTCATGATCCAAACTGCATATTTAACGACTTATAATGTAGGTATCTGTTCTCAGATTTGGCTAAAAAAAAAAACTGTTATGCTAATCTGGGGCCACAGAGAGAATTTAACAGCATGTGTGAGACAGAATGAGCATCACATCATCTATGGGGACACTGAGGACAAAAAGGACAGAAACAAACAGCTTCCGATGAAGGAACCAATCAGAATTGAATTTTCTGAAGATCAGAAAAGAATGATTAAAGGTCAGGCTTTATTGTACCTTGTACCACGGCTTTGGTAAATCCTGTTTTCTTAATGGTCCAAAGATGTAATGGGAGTTGATCATGTTTGAGTAACTGCACAGGTAGTTGTGGCACCCTTAATAAGTTCTAAAATAATATGTTTTAATATTTTATTAAACATGTTAATATAAAAACTTGAGGATTTTTTTACTCATACAAAGCAGTCAATGTTATCAGCATAATTTGTTTTGCTTTTCAAACCCCAAGCCTGTTTGTTGATGGTTTCTATGGTAACTTAAACTTCAGTGAGTTAGCCTTCCATCCTTATTGGGGCCATATTTTTAAGAGCACATTGGAAAATTATTAAATGCTACCTGAAATCATTTTCTTCTGATAAATGTACCGTCACTAGGGTAATTTATAATTACGTTCTGTCCATTAGTTGTGTTATAAGCAGGATAAACCGTTTTGATATGTGCAGTTGCATTAAAATAATGAACTCCAGCTTGGCCAACTGTCCCCTGCTTCACGTCGAGCCACATTACACCGAGTTGCCATTGATTATTTTTGAATAGCCACATACCTCAAAGTGGTTTATCCCTTAGTTACTAAACTCCTATGCTCGTTTGACTTGGATGTAACCATAAGCAACATGATTCTGATTTTGATACGTCCTGTCTTCAATGCTTATTTTCAGGCTGCAGCTAGATATCACCTACATCGTGTGACTTACAGTCAAACACAAAATGTTGTGAACACAGTTAGCATTAAAATATCAACAATATGCAACCAACATGGTGACTCAATATGCAAAACTCATTGAACGCCGCATGAAAAACATGCAAATCCATATTTTTCCCCTAAAAGCAGGTGGGAGTAAATGGAATAATGTGTTTCTTTTGATGCTGTTTGTATATGATAATTTCATCTTCCCTGAATGCCGACATTAAATAATAATGCAAACAACTCCGGTGCCTAAGAGAGAAATTCAAGCTGGAGCTCGAGTCACACTTGCAATTTTCATACATATTATGTTTGACTCAGATATTACAAAACGAAAACAGTGAGAAGATACTTGAAGAAGACAGAGGATGTTTTTAATGGATACTTTGACCCAAATGATTTCCCTGAGTGGTCAGGAGCTGCATGCTTGTGATTAGGAGTTGTGACTCTGCGCCGCTTCACCCCACCGTGTTCCCGTGTGTCACATTGTGAACCTGTGTTCTTTTTTTCTAACCCTTTCTCATACCTGGTCAGCCGTCTTTCTCGTTAAGGCCACAGATCTGTGGGCAAACCCCAAAGGATTAGAAGAAAATTATCTATCAGAATTTTCTTCGACAAAATTCTCTCTCACACATTAGTCCCGTTGGGGGAATTCCCAGAAACACTGGTCATCAAATAAAAATTCTCAGATTAAGGTTGACTTTCAAACTTTGTCACATACACAAACAAGCAGTATATACTCATGTGTAGTGAAATTCCTTTCCCACCCGCTTCCTGGCTTGTGCTTAAAAGGGAAATATGTAATGCAAAGAAAAATGAATGCAAAGATGAAAAACTGGATTAGCATGACTAAAACAGCAATAAAAAATAAAAAAACAGCAAAAAAAATACTATTAAAATATAAAGCAATGATATCCGTCTCTGCATTTACATAGTAGTGTAAGTGATCTGAAAGATGTAAAAGTAATAAACATACATTTTTTTAGTAATAAAGAGACATGGCTGGAAGCACAGAAAGCTGGTTTAGTGTCTTGAAGTCTCAGTCTCGAGAATAACAACAGCCATTCTGTGATGATAGGAACCTTGACTGACCCGGAACTCCGTAAATCTCATACTTTGCTAGAAAAACCTACCTCTACTCCATTACCACAGAGGGATACAGCCCCCACAGGCCCTGCTTATTGCAAAGTAGCTCACAGTATGCATACAGTATATATGTTACACTTCAGACACAGCTGCACCAGTAAATTGCTTGAAGGAAGTTTCTGATGTTGCCCCCTAGAGGCAAATTTGATCATTACAAGTCTCCCTCTCCATTTGCTAGTGATGAGTTCTCTGTTATTATATCCATATGCATGTGCTATCGAGTAAGTTAAGGCCGACGGCAGGCAGAGGCATGAGCCATCAGGAAGGGGGCTTTGCAGCACCCGCCTCCGCCTGGAGCTACAGATTGTTTAATAAGACACCAGCAGCAGATGAAATGATTGTCGTTAAATTGTACGACTGGATGCGGTCACTATCCAAACATGTGTTCTTGCAAATTAAATGGGACAGATCCATTGGCCAACTTCCCAGGTGGCTCAGAAACTCCTTTGCAATTAGTTGAGAATGATTTTTATCTCTTAAGATAGCTATACTGTATTACAAAACCCATTCAGGATAAATACCACACTATACGGTATATGAGCAGAGAGACTTGATATGATATTCTTGTCCATATTTCTAACCCTTGGTCAGCAGTATGCACCAGCTTTACATCATGGTGGAACCCATCCCTGAACGGGGGGAAGAGGGGCTGTGATTGGCTGATGCAAAGATTTCGGTCCTGAAGAATGTGGATGCAAATCAACGAGGACTGAAGATGCTATCAGGCAAGAACCAAAACTGCTGACGTAAACATGTGGCTTTCGAGGGACCTCTTGCTGTCAAGGCTTCTGTAAACCCACAGGACTAAAAGCGCAATGTGCAGTCAAGGTGCTGCTGTCATTTGCTTTCGTCAGCAGTCAATGTAGAGCCACCAGTTTCGATTTATGGCTTCATATAAATACAGAAAAGGGGGCAAAGGGATTCCGGAAACTAACCCAATTCCACAAGAATAAAATAATTCCATTCTACAAAACAGTGTTCTGTCTCAGGTTCGACTCGCCCCCTGGGGTCTGACTCATGGTCTGGCTACTGTACGATTTTCCCCCAATTACAACACGTTACATCATTATAAGGGCAGGCACTGAGGGAGCAACAGGGCTGACTGATGGAGAAATAAAGTATGTCACATCGGCAGAACAGTTTACCGGGAAGGCTTACTTTGCCAGAATCGGAAAGGAGCCAGTTCTAGCGCGCTAAAACTTTGAATCGCTGCGCAGTACTGGAACTGCCCTTTCAATGACCGCAGAATAGGACTTGAATAAGGACAGTTCTGTACGGAAAAAACAGCCTGCCAATGTATAGCCGTGGATTCGGTAAGAAAGATTCATGATCTGCCATAATCTTAAGCAATCTGTTCTATCCATTCTCTCCATTTAGGCAGCTGGATGTTTAAAAGGCAGCCTGATGCAGAAGGACCCTCTCCTGGTACTTGAACTGAAACACAAAGCCACCTGCTGCATTTGCAGCAAGACAAGTTGCAAAGAATTTCTTGTCATCAAGGAGACTCCAAATCCAATGACTTGAAGCAGCTTCAGAAATGGGGGGGCAGTCAAATTAGAATTTATTCCTTTGGGAAAACATCACACAATCAATCTTTTTTTGTAATAATTTAAAAAAAAAATCCTCCATTTTAAATTTAAGACTTGAAGTGAAGTAGCAGCCAATTACAGTGGTGTTTGCATGAAGTCTGCCGAATGAACACCCTCATAAATGGTACCTTCCGACGTGGTGCATTAATGCAGTGAAAAGGAACAGAAAATGGTACGCTGTACAACCAGAAGAAAGTTCACGAGTCTGATTGTTGTGAACAAACATTCTTGTGAGATTTATCAGGTCTGAAGGTGCCTGGCTCGTCTTCGTCACATCAAACAAGCAGATCCTGCCTTTCATCAGAAGCTCTGGCGAGGCTGTGAGAGCAGCTGCATACAGGGAGACTTTCACACATTCACATACGACATTTTTTAAGAAATTAGGGCAGAGTAAAATAAGTGCAGTCATGTTCTATTTTATTTATTAAATGAAAGAAATTTGGATCACAGATTGAGCAGTCACTTTGAGACGATGTAATGTTGTGAAAATGTGCCATACAAATAAAACTGAATTTAATGGAAGAATTAGTTCCCATAGCGTGTAAACTTTAGCCTGCAATACCACTACATAGTGTTAATTTCTCAAAGTGGTGGTTCTGAACATGGACATATTTTTCTCTGTTAAAAGCTGTAATAATTAGTCTTCATATACAGTACCTAACATGTCCTTTTGGTATCCTCAAGTCACATGGTCGCACCGTGGCTGCTCTCCTGCAGGTCATGGGCCTGAATATTTAAGGCAATGTGTCAAGGTAATGTTATAATTTATAGAAAGTTTCCTTTGGAAGAGGAGGCGGGGTGGCTTTACCCGGCAGGAAGGTTGTTCATGATGATTCACTCCCCCTGATCCATTCTAATGCTTGGAAGATCGATTGATCAGGTCTGTCATTTCGAATCCATGACCTCTGTGCCTATCTTGACACCTAGTTAAAGTATTCTGTGATGTTCATGACTGAAGCTGGAATATATATGGAATATATAAATACATATAGCTGAATAGTCTATCAAACCTAATACACACATACACACACACACGCACACAAATTCCTTTAGGATCATAACTAAAACTTTTAAAGGCATGTTCAAACAGGTGAGACCCGGTTGTTCCCATAATCCCTTATCCGGCATGGTTGCCATGGGAAACACAGAGGTTAATGAGCTGTTAACCCAGAGTCGAAAATGTCAAAAACAAAGGAGCAAACGTTTTGCTGGGGGGCCTCCCTGGCTTTCCTGCATGCTGGATCAGCACCTCCCGGAATGCTGCCGCGGTGGCTGGATCCTCTGGGAACGCCTGCAGTTACTTCAAAAGCCAGGTTCCCAAACCTGGGCAGAGCTTTCCAGTGCGCTCCGGAGAGACCGAGCGCCGTGCCGTTTAGTGACTCCATGAGTCTTTATCACTGTAAATAATTAAAACAGTTATCGCTTTGGAAAAAAAATTGACACGGGTCCTTGTAATACAAGACCTGCCATCACTGTGGCTAAAGGTCAATTAAGGGCAAGAATCCAAACAGTAAAAGCAGTTGCTCATAAAATGCCCGCACTTCTTAAAACCTCACAGTGGAATTTCAAGTGAAACTCGAGAATCGCCGGAAGCAAATGCATCCAACGCAAAGGTTTTATTTTATATCCCCTCTTCTTCCTGCACTCAGCAGAGAGGTATTCCAGCTTCAGTCATATTTGGTTTTGCAATCAAGTCACTCCCTGACTACAGAGGAGCAGCAGAAAAGCTTTGGGGAGAGGCGCCCCTCTTACACTGGGGAAGCACAAAAGCCATCTGGCTTAGCCGGCGCAGGATCCCGGTGCCATGCTTTACATTTTACTCTCCAAAATCACATACCGCTCACTAACATACACACACCATAAAAAAAAGGGGTGTCATAGCAAAATAAATAAATAAAAATCAATGCAGTGTTAAATGTAATTAACATGACTTCTTTTATTGTGTAGATTGCATCAATTGACATCTTCTAAACAATTAAGTAAATGCATGACTTAAACTAACCAAGCCAAGTACTAATTTGTGCTGTTGAGTAATTAATGAAATTCTTATGTAAGGAAGCAATTTGGTTTTGTTGTATTGAAAACGAAGTATGATAGTATGCTCTCAACAGAAAATACTACATCTCAGATAGATAGACAGACAGACAGACAGACAGATGGACAGACTCCGCTAGTTTGAGCAATGTCTTAAAGAGACATACACACGGTGGGCACCCTGGCCAGCGACATGGAGAAGGTGATGTCAGTGTGAGGAATTCCAGAAGAGACAAGCAGTTCACATCTGTGGGTCCCTTTCACCACCAACTGCACACAGAAGATGGAAAAGCCCTCAAGTTGGGAGGAGCACACCAAGGTGTCATGATAATTAACATCTTCTGTGCCAAGGGTTGCCTACTGTCACTTAGGCGTAGCTTACCATCAGCGTGCACTGAAAACACACAAAATGAAACGCACTCCCCCCAAACTGAAACCACTTAGCAGCCATTTCACCAAGATGCACTGATCTATATACATGCAAGCCTGTCTCCACACCCGAAGCTAGTCAATATTTATATAATTATAACAATCATATTACACTGCTTCACAATTGTTATTTGTTTTTTACCCTGATTTTATTAAAGGACCATATATTGGATAAGTGATTGGAAGATGGATGGATGGATGGATGGATGGATGGATGGATGGATGGATGGATGGATGCTGTTTATCAGGTAGTTGCCTGCCGCATTGTCCTGCACTGCAGTAAAGCAGTAAGGAATTACCTTAAATCCAGCAGACCAACACAAGCACAAACCTACTGGCAAAATTAAAATGTGTGCAACCCTTTGCAGAGTGCGAGTGGATTTCTAAATGAAGTTGTACATACTTATCTACCATAATGAGTGCAGGCAATTTGAGGAAAGAAAGGATGGGGGAAAACACAATGAATTTTGATTGTGCAAAGTTGGAGGCAGAATAAAAAGCATTTATAAAATTTACATTGTGTTTCTTTTTTTTGAGCAAAACGCATACTATGCTAATAAATGTAACCTTATTTAATGGCATCCCAGCACAGAAGCTGTATTGCTCAAGTTCCGTGGACAGAAAAAGACAATGATAAAAAAAAGGCGAGAAGGTAATTTAAATAAACTGGGGAAATAATATGCTCGTGAAGACGAACTCACTACCCAGAATGCCGAGGAGCAGTGGACGCTCTTCTGGAGCGCCATCGCCTGCACATATGTTTGCTTGATTTTGGAGTCAAAGCTGTGTTAGGGTTGGCTGGGGGGGGGGAGGAAGGGGGTGGGCAACCCAGATTTTTTTCAAAAGCAAACAAGAGACAAGACATGCATGCTGTGATGCTGAGCAGGAGGAGATCTGGACAGATTTGGAGGTGGCTGAAAACAGCATAGCGGCAGAACCATGATATGCCCGTGACGTGTATGAAAAGCCGGGCGAGGTACGGAAGGTATAGTGCAGCGCATGGAGAGGCTGGGGTAAAAGGCTGGCCAAGCGCTTGATCTGCCTCCAAGTATGGGGATGGCGCTTAGCGGCCCGTTTCTGCAAAAGCGAGAGAGCGGAAACAAAGGCGAGTGCCTCTCGAAGCACGCTGGGCCGTATGCCGCCGAGAAGCACTCTTGACACAGCACGATGGCGTGGAGCTCCTCTTCCAGGATGATGCTGAATCGGCCTCTGGCTTCACACTGATTTCTCTGTAGTGTTCAGCTGGACAGGGGTTCCACAATCAGTTTGCTACTTGCCATGGGGCTGATTTGGCATTGAGATTTAACTGTGATTTTGGAGCTGTCCCTGGTTCTGAATTAGCTTGGGGCTTTGCAGCCGTTTCTATGCGCTCCGTGGTTCTGAATTAGCCCAGCAGACATGGACAGCATTTGGAACTCTGGGGTGCTGAAGTAGCTCCCAACTTACAGAGAGGGAGCAAAAGTGCAAGACTCGACCGCACTTTTCACACCTGTTCCATGGTGATGAATTAGGTAATGTTCAGAGTCAGTCCTTGACTGGTCCCAGAGCAGTAATGAAATTCAGAGCAAACCATACAGTGTGTTTTGTGAGGGGGCTCTCCGAGGTCCTGAATTAGTGTGGAGCTGCCCAGGGTTCTGAAAAGTCTAACCTGTGTCGCACAAAATTAAAAAGTTGATAGATAGATAGATAGATAGATAGATAGATAGATAGATAGATAGATAGATAGATAGATAGATAGATAGATAGATGGATGACTCATTGATCGATCGTTTGATTGATTGATTGATTGATTGATTGATTGATTGATTGATTGATCCCAAAAGAAATTGGAAATCATGGGAATACTGGTGGCTGTGGTTTGTATTAGTAAGGTCCAATTCATTGCTTTCCTCTTCAGATGCTTAGTAATAACAAACCAACGCCAACTGTGAAAATCATTTAGGAATTCATCCCATGGTCAATAACAGCTGAATCCCAAAAAATATCTTTTTCCATTGCTTGAACAAATTTGTTTCAATAACCTCAGTGCAATTTATACCAACATGACACAGAACAGGGGATCATGTCAGTAGCAGCCAAATACCCCGGATGGGTGAGCAAGCACTTGAAGTGGTGGTGGTGGGGCGGGGGGGGGGTTTCATGGCTCACTCTTATTGTGGAGCATTCTGTAATTCCACTGCCTCCCCCTTTTTTCTCCAATGTTCTGAAGTACATTAATACAAATCCTATTTATCTGTATGGTTCATGTACAGTTGCTATCAATTGATCACGTGCTGAAAGGTCGACTTAGATACTGTTTCACAAGAAATATTAAACATGACAGAAAAATTCTTCACTATCTTGTCAGATCTCTGTGTGTGACCATCTGTGGTTTTAGTTTTGGACAATTTTGGTGTTATTGTTCATTATTCATAGGGTTATCGGGCATTGTTACCCATCCAGAGTGTTTAAACTAGGATGATTAAAGTCGAGTGGCTTATCAGCAGGGATTTCCCTACTAAATTTAACCTAAAACCATCTGGTCATAAGTCAAGTACCTACATCCCCCACTGCCCCTGTGTCTGGTACCAGGGAATACCATGAAATCAAACACGCTGGTTACAGCATTTTCAAAAAGAAGGGGATAATAGGGACCTTCTCCATCATCAAAGTGTATTTAATCTAGCATTAAAAGACTAATTGCAGGCATACACATTTCTCCTGTAATTATATGACTGTAATTAACTTTTCATTGGGTCTTTACCAGACTGCATTGTTTCAGGAACCCTAGGCTTTTCTCTGAGACATGGCCGATGGAAATCCCCCCATTAGCTAAACCTCTAACGGACTATGTTGCACATCCTGCATCAGCTAAGCCATGCGTCGCCGCAGCTGGATTCCCGATCGTTAACGAGGACATGCGGCATCAGCTAGGATCTGCAGCAAGCAGAAAACGGGCAGAAAATAATAAATAAATAAAAAATACGAAGAAGCATCTAGAGATAGCTGTGCTGTCAGTTTGCACATGCACGTCGACATAGAGAGTCAGGACTCTGCTCGTCTGTGTCTTTCAGAGACGGGTTTCCCCCCTCTGTGGGTAGAGGTGTCTCAGGCTGCCACAGTGTTATAAACCCACAAAGGTGGGTTTCAATCCTTTTCAGTGGTTATCGCCGCAGTCCTTAAGTAATTCTCCGCTTGAGGTAGACCCCTCTCCCCGTTCAGGTCCCAGAAAGTCTCAGAGAGGCCTATTATAAATAACATGTGTTTCCAGTTCTCTAATCTTAGGGGTTTCATTACCTATCGGGAAGGACCCAGTGGAACTCCATCACCAGAGCTTATTTACTCTTTTTCCCATCTGATCCACACTGTCTAGCTGGAACTGAGTGATGAAAATAATAATAAAAATACAGACCAAAGACAACTCCAGAAACATCTTCTTCTTCTTTTTTTACCTGTCTAACTTCTACAAAAAATACAGCGTCATCTTAGGTCATGTCTGTGAGATACCGCAGTGTTCTGATGCTTATGGTCTTCATCATCCTCCTTACACTGAGAGATGCTGTCAAATCACTGTGCATTTAAAGGGAAAGGTATGCACATAGCATGATGCGCACATTTAAAGGCTGTCCATTAGAGAGCACAGTCAACTCACAGCGTCAGCTGGCAAAGCCGTCAGCTCGCAGCTGTCATAATGTGATATGTGGAGTCGGTTTAAGTATTATATTTGTTATTGTCTTTTCAAGACATGGGGTAAAAATACAGCCAAATTTGGAAAGCAACAGGGAGGGAGGTAAATGTATTCTGTAATGTATCGTGGGGTCTCTAGTGAAGTCTGTACTGCGGGGGTCTGCAGTGAGTTGGCGCAATGCTTCAGAAGTCACACTCAAGCAGGGAAAAGTCCGCTAATGGGCAGCCTCACGGGGAAGTTCAGTTATTCGATATAACTCATTATTCTTATAATGTCGTTCGCAGAATAAGTTTCCTTTGGTGAAAAAAAAAGAATTGCGTTAAACTCGAACATATTTCCGATCTGCAGATGTTGTCGGGAACATAAAACGCACATTACTTAACAGCTTAGCTTTCGTTTCGCAGGTTTATGGTACCATGCTTTTTTGTGCCGCAGGAATTTTATACATGGAAGCAGCACACAGGAAAATAACGGACGCCGTTTTCTCTCGGTTTTTAACATGGCACTGTGGCGCACCCGCATCTCTATTGGCAAACATCAGTCACTGCAGTAAAAAGAGCTAATTAGGTGATCCCCAAAGAAGTCTATCTGCGGTATGTTCACAGCTAATTAGAGAAGAAAGTACGTAGCTATCTGAAGTATTAGCTCCGAGTCAATTCACCTAGAGAGAGGGACTAAGGCAGAGAGAGAGGATGTACACTGAGAACACATGTAAAATGCTCTTTAATTGCTGACTGTAGCATACCTGCTTTGTGTTTACTCATTAAAGCTATTAAAGTTCTAAGGTGAAGTCAGTGACTTTTTCTCCAATTAATCATGTTTGTGGTAGGTGATTATGCAGCCCACTGTATCTGGAAGACTACAGATTGCTCCAGCCAGTCAGCCATTTGTTTGATAGTATTCTTTAATTTAGCTATAAAGATTCCAGATTATAGCAAAATAAAAGTAGCTGTTTTATTTTAGATAGTAGATGTAGATAATAGCTTATCTGAGAGTAAAGTAAACGCTAAGTACAAGTCAAATGTATGTTTGTTTATTTAATACAGGTTCAGGTATGTT
>JAABNY020000001.1:48912744-48934072 GCA_015164015.2 Brevimyrus niger
ACACACACACACACACACACACAAACACACACACACACACACGCACACACACACACACACACACACACACAAACACACACACACACACACACACACACACAAACACACACACACACAGCAGAAGCAGGACCCAAACCCCCTCACCTGGAGGAGTCAGTGGACAGCACTACCCATCCAGCCATCCTGTATCATCATTTTGTGGAATAAAAACATAAACAGTGATGCAAGATTCTACTTCCTCGCCACCATCCAGGCTTTAAAAGCCTGAATATCTGTCAGCTATATATGTGTTTAGTCAACATAAACCAATAGCAAGACAGTTTCTGCTGTTTTAATTCAGGACAACCTTAGGTGTCAGCTATCTGGGAGACACTGACAATGTGCTGCCTGAGAAAGCAATAAAAAATAATGTGTCGTTTTAATAGAGTCCTCCTCTAAATCCACGAGCTATAATGATTGTGTGCATCAGCCTTCACTTTTAAGTGGTGATTGTTTTAGTGCTAAACACAAAAATGGGGTTGTTATTATTTTGCTGCTTATCTAGGGGCTTTACCCAGAATGCCTTGCGACTTTACTGGTATATGACAGCAGTCCAGGTTAATTCCTTTGCTCAAGGACAATGGTGCATTCCAGTTTATAAATACATTTTCATAAACATTATAATACCTACTGACAAGGTTTCTAATTATCGTTTTAACTAAATCAAAAGCAAAACTCAAAAGTGCCAATTGTATTACAATGAACTGAATCATACTCTGAATGCAGCTCAGAGATTTGCAGAAGTAGATCGCAGTGATTCTTTGGAGTCTTGACTTCTGTAGCCTCCACATCCCATAAGCAATGGGTCATCAAACACCTCAGTGCCAAAAGCTGAATAATCGCATGGGGGCCATCTGGGGTTACCTGAAATCCTGGGGCTAGCAATCAATCTCCATGGAAACGCTGAGGAACCCTTATTGCTACAACTTCTGTGTGGATACATAAAAACATACATGGAAACAAGTACTCTATACATCCCTCTAAAATGTTCTGTGTTGGACAAGTCTGTGGATTGCAAGTTTTGACTGCAAATAAGCAATTAAAAAGTGAGATAATAACAAATTGCATAATTGATGCCTGCAGGCAGACTTTTTTATCTTAGATAATTGTACTCTTTATTTTTGGTAGACTAATGTGTTAGAAGTCATTCTGACTTGCAAGTTGACTTAATGGCCTCAAACTACGTTTAACGGACAGGGTGCCAACTGTCCGTTTTGTATGGGCCAGGGTCAACCGGGCAGATTTGTTTATTAGTGTTCCTGTGCATTTCAGGCACACCTATAATTTGGTGAGAAGCTTTTCCTTCTCTCTTAAGAGGCTCTCAGTTTTTTTTTTTTGTTTTTGTTGTTTGTGCTTCAGCTTTTTAAAAAAAAAATTGATACTCAGCGTTAGCTGTGAAATTGCTCTAAATTGCCGACGATCAGTCAACGATAGGTCAGAAAGGAGGTTAACAAGTTTCCACCAGATTGGTCTGCTGGATAAAATATTTTACTGCCTTAGATCTATGACCAGATTCTGTGTGATTCGCAAAATTGAATTAAGAAGTATGCCTGTCGATTATTATCGCTGCTGAAAGTACGCCATATGGTAATGTGCATGGGCAGCTTTCGTGGTGGCCCTGGAAGTCTGACCTTCTCACCTGGGTTCACTGACAGATATTTTAGGAGGAACAGATGGAGGAAATGGGCTGGAAACTGCTTTTGACAAACTCAGCTCGAAGCTGATGAGGTACATTCATGAAGCCTTTAAGTCTTTAGACTCATTTGAGCATAATTAAAGTGCATGAGGTTTTTAATGCAGATACAGTTACAGTGCAGAACTTTATCATGTAGCCTAAGTGCAGTACCAGCAGCACATTCACATGGTAATGCTAAAGTTGAAGTTATCACTATACTTATAGGATGTTTTACAAAGAAAAGATAAAAATGTGACATAGACATATGTTCTTCCACTATTACATATGTATTTGATGGGTTTTTTTCTAGACAGAGATTGATAATATCAAAAATTTAGTATATTTACATGCACATCAAAAATTGCCAATTACTTTGCAGCGTTGAACAAAAGTTTGCAGTGCATATCTTGTGCGACAGTCATCAGGCAGCAATGAAGATGGCTCTGAAGAGACAGTGATTAATGCCAGTATGATGTGCACCTCTGACCTTGGGGAATGTCATCCACCAAAATATCCAATGAAATTTTTGTACATTACTGCAGCCAGTGACACCTTGTAGTATAAAAAAGTCACTAGAACCTTATTTACTGAGCAGAGTATTGCCATCACTGAATGTATATATGCCGTTCTCACAACAACCATTTAGACCACATTTATCATGGTGGTACAGTATTTTGCACAGTTCTCTTATTTATTCCTTAATGTATGACCTTTACCTTTACAGACATCCCACCTCTCCTGGAATTTCCGGGGATCTGCCACAAAATGACAGCATCTCCCTAACATCTGCAAATGATGTGCATTGTCATGGAAATCTGCTCTCATTCTGCTATTCTGCTGCGGTAACCCTAGCCCCACTCCCAGCTTATGGTCCAGTCAGTGTTCCACGATATACAGTATTTTAAGAATAACACTATTCCACTACTTCAGAATAACATGTATTGAGTGTTGGCGTAATTATTAAAGAAAATACTGGGATATACTGTATTACTGTAATATAGCCCAAAGTTGTTGCTCATCCACCTCCTTGAAATCGAAATGCATGGTGGGGCATTTGTATTTTGATTTTCCCTTAGTTACTTGTTATCTTTTTACTAATGTCATTTGTTGTATTTACTGATTACCTCTACTTCCAGGGCTTTCACAGTAAAGGGATTAGCCTCTGAGTCTCTTTATATCCAGGAATTTCACAGTAAAGGGATTGACCCCCGAGTCCCTTTACACCCAAGGCTTTCACAGTAAGGGAATTAGCCTGTGAGCCTCTATACATGCAGGGATTTAATAGCAAGGGGACTGACCCATGCGCCCCCCTACACCTAGTGCTTTCACAGTGCAGGGATTAGTCCATGAGTCCCTCTACACCCAGATAGTTCACAGTATAGGGATTAGCATGTGAATTTACACCCAGGCATATCACAGCATAGGGATTGACTTGTGAGTCCCCCTATATCCGGGGCTTTCACAGTAAAGGGATTAACCAGCAAATCCCTCTACACCCAGGGCATTCACAGTAAGGGGATTAGCCTGTGAGTCTGTCTTCTCCCAGGGATTTCACAGCAAGATGACTGACCCATGAGATCCCTTAACCCAGGTCTTTCGCAATGATGGGATTGGTCCATGAGTCCCTTAACACCCAGAGTGTTCCAGTAAAGGGATTGGTATGTGACTCTACACCCAGGGATTTCACAGCATAGGGATTGACTCGTCCCCTCTATCCAGGACTTTCATAGTAAAGGGATTGACCAGCAAGTCCCTCTGTAATCAAGCCTTTTCATAGTGAAGGGACTGACTTGTGATTCCCTCTATAGTGAAGGATTTACAGTTAGAGCCAGCCGGTGTCTCCAAAAGAACAGCTTTCCTACCCCCAAAGCAGTTAAAAACAATTAAATTCTGTGGGATTTCATTCTAGAGTTTAGCAAAACCCTGGATTAGCAGAAATGGGAGATGGATGAATGGATAATGATGTTGAATTTTAGGGATAATTCCAACGACAAATCAGATTAAGACAGCCCTGGGCTTCACATGCTTCTTCATATGATGATCATGATGATTCACCCTGACCTGATGACATTAAACAGCATTTAAAACTGTATTGTTTTTATTTTATAATTATTAAATTCTTATTATTAATTATTGTTACAGGTACATTGAGCAACAATGTAAGCTTTGTAGTACACACAGCAAAATGAAAGCTTTGATAACTGCAAACTACAACTATAAAGTTTAATTTGATAATGCTAAACCAATAAACCACTAAAAAAATTTGCACAAGCTAATGATAACAGTAACCACTAGCTTTTATAAGAATTTACTATAAGTTTTGTTTTGGGTTTTGAAACCCTTAAAAACATACCTAGAGTACTAAAATTCTAATCTGTTTAGCAATTCAGTTCCGCAGGGCTGGAGTGATTACCTGGGGATATGTAGGACTTACTCAATTGGGGATCATTGGATTCTGTAGAGTCTCTGGAATAAATTTTCATTAAATAATATTCTGTTTGCAAGATATGAGATTTTTTTGTTGGAGGAGTCCTATTCCACGACTGACTCATGCTGACATTTTTCCATCAGTGAAGCTGCTTGGGGATTAAAAACATGGCACCATATACCCAGAACTATGAAGAAGGGTTTCAGCTCTTTATTGGTCTATCGCCCTGTAAATTAGAACACAAAAATAAAGTGAAACAACCAGGGACCGAAGCATGATTTCTTGCTTAGCTACATAAGTAAACATAAATCACATCTTGTGTTTACATATAGTAAGCCAATAATATGCAAAATAGGCTGTTGCAGACATGGTCACAACAAACATGAACAAATGTGTGTGATTTTAAAATGTACAAATGTTGACCATTAAACATTTGACCTTTGACTTCATTTACTTCACCTAGAAAAAAAGTTAGCAGTACTTTTCGGACCATAAGACGCCCCTAGTTTTAGCGGAGGGAAATTAAGAAAAAAAATAGTGTCCTAAAATATTTTATGTCAACCGTCCTTACCCGGACACATCCCTCCCTCCTTTTATGGCGCTGATGAGGATGTATCTGGATCACGTTTCACCGCTGCGTTGTTCAGCAAATTATCAGGCGAATGCGATTTGAATACGCGCTAATGCGTCCATTTAGAATGTAAATAGCGATCTTCGGATGACAGCGGTACTACTGTACACGCCCCCGATGCAGGTAAAACAAAGTAAGATGACATGGTTTGATTTTTTAAAATTTAACCTAATATTGAAAAGAAGACAGATTACGGATTTACCCAGCGTTTTTTCGTGATTCTACATTAAGATTTCAGCGAGGTATAAACTGAATTAGACGCGAAAAGGTTAAAGCATGTGAGCAGAGCAATATTCGGACCATAAGACGCAGGGACTTATGTGCGTCTTATGGTCCGAAAAATACGGTAAATTAACTGGAAGCTATTTGGTCCGCTAAGGGATTTTAAAGTTAGCAGAAATGCTAATTCGCTAATGAAAAAGTTAGCTTGGCCATTTTACATTTAGCAGATTAGTAGAACCATACACACCACTGGCAGTAACAGAGCTGACATATAATGACTATTTGCAAATGGAGCTAAGATAAAATTCAACTGCTAATGTATTTTGCATTGAGATATACATTGTAATCTTTTTTATGCAAATATAATTTATTACTTAATTAATATTAATTAATACACATGTATCTTAAGTTTCCCATCTATTGGAACCTTGGAAACCCTGAACTAAGATAATAAATCCATTAATCAGTAAAAAGTTTATATGCAAACGAACAATAACACATTCATTCATTGTGTACAAAAACAAAATGCTAATTTTCCAAAACCCATATATTTTAACCTTACTTTCTTCCAGAAGTGAAGCGCCATATTAAATCTGAACATTTTTTGTTTGTTTGTTTACAGTCATACACAATTTACAGTCATGTTCTAGTTATTACTAGTATTGAGATAATAATAATGATAAATGATAATGGTAGTCGCAATAATATAGATTTTCTTTGAAAAAGTTTTTTGGAAACAAAATGAACAATGCTCTTTTTCTGCTGACTGCTGAAATACTTCATGGCTTTGTTCTAATTTAATGTACTTGGTTATGCTGGGATTAAAGTATGAACACACTCTTTTTCTCATGCCATAACTGGGTACAGAGCCTGAGATGCCAGGTCCCTGCCGCCAGCCGCCGTCTCCCCTCAATTAGCTGCGTCTGGATCTGCTCTTGGTACAGACAGTGATGAATCTCAGGCCAGCAAGCACCAAACTGGAGGGCAGGGGCTGCCTTGCCTACTGCCTGCTATTTTCCACACTCCGTTATTATTTTTTTTATCTTTGCCTGCATATTATTCGATCACAGTTTATTCAATATGCTATGATTTTTTTAAAAGCACTTAAACATAAGAGCAACAGACGAAGTGATGGTCTAGGAAGACAATGTCAAATCAAAGGCAAAGACGACTGAATGGTTACAAACACAGTTGTGAATGGTTGGTGTTTTGTTGCCATACACCCCCAACACACACACACACACACACACACACATATGCACACAGTTTGTTCTAGTGTGACATTCATGAGCTTTGAGGAGGAGATGGGCCAGTATTGCAAGGGGCTACTTCTTGGCTAATGCTAATTCTAAGGCAACAAACATAAAAAGCTATACTCAGACTTTAGAGAATGCTGTTGTGCAGATTAAAAAGTTACAGTCCCAGGATAAAACTTTACAGTCACACAAATGCTAGAGGAATAAAAACTGGAACACTCATGAATGCAGCATTCACAATAAATACTGTCAAATAGCCTTGCTTTTATATGCATGAAAGGATATAATCCTTCCAACAGAGTGAGTAGGTAACAGATACAAGAATCACAGACTGAGAAGGTAACCGATACGGGAAGCTAATGCTGGAAAGTAGCAGGGCTGTACCTTGGTGTTCACTAGGTGCATAAGAAGCATGTGAAGCACCATGCTGGGTTAATCATCTGTACAAGGAAAGGTCACCCGGAGATCCGGGTTTTCTAGTCACTTCTAGAAGATATCCGTCCTTGGACTGGGTGTCTATAGAGTACCAGCAAACCTAGTGCCAGAAGGAACCTGAAGCACCTCCTGGGAGGGGTACAAGAGGGGCGTAGACCACCAGGCGGCTTGCAGGTCTTAGTCATCTGCTGAGCCCTTGTTGAGCAAGCCATCAAGCAGGTCTCTCCTCTGTGGAAGTAGCACAGATGCTGGCACGAACAGAACGGCGACTGCATGTTATAGACTCAGGTCGGAGTTTCTTGAGGAAGGGCCAAAGCCCGTTCCTGCAGCCCAGTCTAAAGGAGGCCTGCCCTCAGCCTTCCCTTCGAAATGTCACTAGTGTGTACAGCGGACGATGCTGTTGTCATGCAGGAGCTCATCTTCGGGTGCCTTCCATCTTGTTTTTGTTCATTCATTTCTATGGCCGAGCTTCAGACTATGTGAATAAGAGACTTTGATTCCTGTCACTGCTGTTGAATACTAATAGTTTGTCATTTGGCCTCACAGAGGGGATGTTTGCTGCCACCTGGAGGGGGACAAAAGAACATCTACCTCAAATCCACAGAGCAATAAAACCTCTCCCTCACATACACACTGTCTCACTCACCCTCCCTGCCTCTCTCTCTCTCTGAAGATAAAACTCAGACAAAACGTTTGAGTCTGAAATGAGATGATTGCAAACGACTGGCATGCTTTTATGCTCTATATAGATCTGACCAGCATCTGTATCACCGACTGCTAACCAACATCAAAGATTTGATTTTTAATGTTTTTTGCCCTGTCAATCTGCTCTTATCATCATGTAAACTGAATTCTGCCTTCAAACAATCAGTCCATTATTAATTACATAAAGGGGGTTACTTCTCTCCGTAGCAGATAAACACCTAAACCCTGTTTTGGAACCCATAATGCATTCTGCCATGTCAATGTAGGACCAGGAATCAGTTTGAACCAGTTTTTGCAGGTTTGAGCCCCTGAGACCTTGCCAGCTGTTCTGCATGGCACTGTGGGTATGTATATAAAAGTGGCAATGGATTGTGGATGTAGGTGGCAGACAGATGGACAGGTGGACAGACAGACATGCATACAGACAGACAGACAGATAGATAGATAGATAGATAGATAGATAGATAGATAGATAGATAGATAGATAGGCAGACAGACAGACAGACAGATAGATAGATAGATAGATAGATAGATAGATAGATAGTGTATTACATCAAACACATAGCCACACAGTCAAGTTTACAAACATTTGTGGAAAAATCGGTGGTTCTGATGAGTTCAGTGAACTGACTGAACAACTGAGTGCTGTCATAGGATGCCACCTTTGCAGTAAGTGGTATTATTGCAAAGTGGAAGCGTTTAGGAACAACAAGAACTCAGTCATGAAGTTGCAGACCACACAGAGTAGGGCGGGGTCACCAAGTGCTGAGGTGCAGAGTGCATAAAAGTCACCAGTGCTCTTTTTATTAAATAACCGCAAATACGGTGGCTGAGAGAGCTCAACGCGCTGCAACTTCAGAAAACACATGCAAACAGAAAAAAAACAAAACAAATTAAGAAAACGTCTCCATCAGTTGTACAACACGGGCGCTGCAAATACGGAAACGTGCAGCAAACACACGAACGCGCTGCAAATAGCAGGGACCACAACGGAAATGTTTCAGGGGGACCTCAAAAAGTGACGAACCCATCTGGGAGCTGATTATTTGTTCAGTGGCTTTTGGTCAAAGCAGAGGTGTTGCGCGTGAACTAAAAGGTGGTTTGTTTTGTTTGTTTTTTTAACAACCTGATCATACGATTCATTGGTCTTTTAGATATTTCTAGACTAATCTGACGAATCACACACAGGAAGGTTATTAATTTAATTGCCAATAAATATTGTAAAGCTTCTGTTGTAGAAATAAGGAGGCAGGTGGTCGAAAACTTTATTTAAAACAATCCCCCCGCTGTCCAAAGACTCTTCCGTCAGCCCAGCATCATCTGTGAATTTCACCATCATGTTGCAGGTGGGATCAAATGAGGATCGCCTGAGAGCTCTTAAGCCACATATCCCAGACATTCGCCCGGTTAATGTTAAATCTGTTACATGATGTTTTGTTAAGATTATGTGCCAGATTTGACACTATGTCTGCAGCTGTCAGCCCATCATGTCCATCACTGTAAAATAAAAATGATAAAAAAAAAAAATAAACCACTTGCTCCTGGTGTTAAGTTCACACACAACACCTCTGCTCTGACCAAAAGCCACTGAACAAATAATCAGCTGCCAGATGGGTTCGTCACTTTTTGAGGTCCCCCTGAAACATTTCCACTGAGGTCCCTGCTATTTGCAGCACGCTTGTGTGTTTGCTGCGCGTTTCCGTATTTGCAGCGCCTGTGTTGTCAAACTGATGGAGACGTTTTCTTAATTTGTTGTGTTTTTTTTTCAGTTGGCGTGTGTTTTCTGAAGTTGCAGCGCATTGAGCTCTCAGCCACTGTACACAAAGTTCCAAACTTCCTTTGGCATTAAACCCAACACAAAAACTGCGTGCCCATAGCTTCATGGAATGGGCTTCCATGGCCAAGCAGCTGCATGCAAGCCTGACAACGCCAAGTGTTGGATGGAGTGTTGTAAAGCACGCTGCCACTGGACTCTGGAGCAGTGGAAATGTGCACTGTGGAGTGACAAATCACCCTTTTCTGTCTGTCGGACTGATGGACAAGTCTTGGTTTGGCGACGCCAGCAGAACTTCATCTGCCTGACTGCATTGTGGCAACTGTAAATTTTGGTGGGGGAGGATAATGGTATGGCGTTGATTTTCAGGCGCTGGGCTAGGCCTTTTAGTTCCAGTGAAGGGAACTGTTAATGCTGTTAATATCCATGATATTTTGAGCAATTTTATGCTTCCAACATTGTGTGAACTGGGAAAGGCCCTTTTCTGTTCCAGCATGACTGCCCCACTGCACAAAGGATGGTCCATAAAGACATGGTTGAGTGAGTTTGGTGTCAAGAACTTGACTGGCCTGCACAGAGCCCTGACCTCAACCCCACCAACACCTTGGGATGAACTAGTACAGAGCTTATGAGTTAGGTCGTCATTAGTGCCTGACCTCACAAATGCTCTTCTGGATGAATGGGCAAAAATTCCCACAGATACAAAGGAGACTAAGGGGGGACATGATCCTGCTATATATGATTCTAATAGGTCTATATGCTGTTCAACCAAATAGTTACTTCAATATTAGTTCAAATACAGGAACTTGTAGCCAAAGGTGGAAATTAGAGGGAAAAAATTTTAAACTGGATTTGAGAAAGCACTTCTTTATGCAGCATGTAGTTTATATGAAGTATGGAATAGTCTTCCTGCTAGTGTAGCGGAAGCTAAAATCCTGGGTTCCTTTAAATCAGAGTTAGATACGATTTTATCAACTCTGAGCTATTAGTTGAGTTCTCCTCAAACGAGCTTGATGGGCTGAATGACCTCCTTTTGTTTGTAAATTTCTTGTGTTCTTATGCACAAAATCTGGGGAAAAGCCTTCCCAGAAGATACCCATGCATTTAGAATGTGATGTCATAATCGTTCCTGGGGTGTAATTGCCAGATGTCCCAGTACTTTTGTCCATATAGTGTAGATAGATACAGAATAATATAAAATAGTACCTTCAAAATATCTATGAAAATATTTTGAAAGTTTAAGAAAACTGTGCTTTTTATCCTTATAGGTAAAATGGAAATATGTTCTACACAGAAGGCTGACCAAGATTAAAGACAATGGTTGAGGCCAAATACAATATACGAGGTAGACAATTGTTTGGTTGGCAGACATAGGAGCTAATCCTCCATTCTGGAAGAATGAAAGTGAGACAGTCTTATAACCTGGCAGGAACGTACAAAAGCAGCTTTGAGGAACCGGGAACAGAAAAGTGGTGGAGAGGTAGGACCATTGTGATGAATTGAAGCCTGAGCGATATCTTGGTGAACTTAAGAGGTCTGCCATATCGGTCCCTATGTTTCCAGAAAATGGAAATGTGTTCTGAGCACATTTGAAAATCCCTGAATAGTTTCTATTTTTTTCTGCTAAAAAACAGAAGAGTGATTGATTTTTTTTTTTATTTGTTGTCCGTCTGAATAGCGCTGAGATATAAGTCAGCATGTGGCTTTTCAGTACTCTTAGACCCACGCGTAAGTTTAATAGGTTTTTTCCCAGGGTGAGGAGTAAGTAAGTGTGCAGACCCATGTTCCTTCTGACAGGGAACTTATTAAACGGTTTATTTTAATCCAGTAAAGACTTCCAAGATATAAAAAAGAAAAAGGCATTTCAAATCTCTTGTAAGGCTCGCAGGAGGTACATTTGCCCTCCCTTCTGACTCATAGATAAAACCTTGTCCCCTCCCACGCACACACATATACACACACACATGCACGCCCTTCTGAAAAAGAGCTTCCTGTGGAATCACAAAATTGCACCCCGAGATGAGAGCTGCCAGAGTTAACACCCATCCCTGGGAATAACAATATTTCATTACTTCTTACGACGGGGTGCACGCTTCAACAGCCTTGCCCGTTACACCCGCAACTCGCTGTCGGAGTGCTGGGGCCCAATTAATCGCGGCTGGCTTCCATCTTTCTAATAGGAAGGTAATGATTATAAGGCCCAGTTGTGCCAGGCCAGAGTAGCGAGGTCGAGATGCCTGCTGAGTTGCAGAAATAGAATTGGCGCGCCAAACTTCACTGCCTGCAGCAGGTGTTGTTTCAGATCCATTTTTTTTACTCTGCCTTAACTGCTTTTCTTCCATGTTTGCATTGTATTATTAGTTGCAAAGTGCTTGCAGTGCTTTTAATACCAGTATTACATGATACATGCATCCAGGAGTATTAAATACTGGATTCACCCTCTCCATAGGGCATCTCGATGAGACTGTCAGTTATGAAATCGTTTATCTGTTCCTAGGGATTTGAGGGGGGTCACACCTGCTTTTGTTGCATCAGGAAGGGTGTGTTGCTACATCCTGTGTCTCCCCTGCACTTGCGTGCCTGGATTTAGCTAATTGTCGCATCTGATGCTGACCGTCCTTGTCTCTTTGACCTATATGCATATAGAGACCCATCGTAAGCATAAATCTTCAAAGTCATTTCCTGCATCTGACATCTTCTTCTGTGATTGAAGTCGAGTGTGCGACAAACTTTGTTTTCCTCTGGAGAAAAACCCTTAATTGCATAAGCATTTTATAATGGCTCGTGTAATCTACAATTGCAGCGCCCAAGTAATATATAATGCAGTTAAATTACCAAACGACCATTAGAAAGCATCTAAGTAATGTCACAAATCATATATATGACTACAGTTACAAATCTTTTTGTTTTTTTTGGCGAACTCATTACTCTATATCCTAGTGGTATTACCATGATATTACACAGTAAGGTCTCATGTGATGGAAGGATATTTCCCAGAATACACAGTTCTCATGAGGGCAAATGATGGTACAAGCATGGACACAGTTGTTTATTAGCTCTGTGTACTCCCAGGTTAACGGAAGGAAAAGAGCATTCCTCTCCACCACGTGGCCGGAAACTGAATCAATAATTAATCTGCCTGTTAAATTTAAAGGGGCAGGTGAACACGGACGAGGATCCGTGTGTCTGTGGTTAGGCATCTGTACCTGGGTAGCTCTGGCAAGGCTGTGCTATGGGGCATCGACAGAGAGCATGTGACATAGCAGTTAAGGAATATTACAAGGTATCATTTCATATAATTAGACCACTCTATTTGTCACATCACTTGACACTTGGTAGAGTACAGCTGAGTGAAAAATGTGTGGAAACTTGTGAAGAAATAATGCAAATACTGAAAGCATACAAAAATGGTAGATATGCAACATAGTAATGTTAGTGTGCGAAATAAAAACAATGAGAAGTAATACAGTAACTAGTAATTACTGCTGTTAGATGCAGTGACAGTTACACATACACATGATCCCAATGTAGTGTGTCAATACAAGACATATAAATATGATTTGGATATAGATGATAATATGAATGGGTTCATTGACTTAAGTTCTGCATTCTGATAGCCTGAACGGTGAAACTGTCCAGGAGGGTGCTTGTTCAGGACCTAATATTGCAATGCCATCTGTCATAAATGTCAGATATCATTCATTAATTGATGAATGTCTTACTTATGAATTAATGTGTGATGTCACCCACCCTATGTGACATTCTACTAAGGTGTGACCAAGCAAATTACCATTATACATCAGGCTGTGACCCTGACTTAAGGGAACAGGGTAAGCATGCGTGTGATCATAGCAGAGGTAATGGTACACAATCCAGGTGCTATAATGTGTTAAAATCATACCCCTCTGGTCAGATCACTGATGGCCAAAAGTCACACAAAGGAGACATCTATATCAAACTGTCAAATGGCGCCTCGCGATTAAAAGTTGACTGTTTTTATAAGACAGACCCATTTATTGGAAAGTGGGGATATGGAGGAGGGTGCAATCCCTGACAAACTACATTAATGTCGTGTGATTCTGAGGACGCACAGCAGCTTCTGTGCAGGAGATATTGTGATAAAGGTAAAAAGCCACAGTAATAAGTTTGTCAGAAAGGGATTTGCACCTCCAGCCTACTGCTCCTCTGGTTAAAGTGCCAATTGCCCCTCCTTTGCCCAGACTGAAGCAATTACAGCCCCTAAGTCCCCTGGTCGATTGCTTGGTGAGTCACCCAACCGACCCTACCACCCCCCCCCACCCTTACTTAAATTAGAAACAGCACCCCCAACTTGCATATTGTGGCATTGCTCTCTTATAAAGTAATTTTTCAACTACAATTGTCAATCAGGCTGTGTCTCACACTACATTTATACACATACAGTTTCGTACCTTAGTCATGCTCTCTAGTAATTGTACAATGATCATCTGACCTTCTAATGCCAGATATTTCTGTCTTTTAATAGCAAAGGCTTTGTGAATGTATAATTATTAATTTACATAATTATTGCATTCATATAAAAAATGAACACTGCACTGGAACCATCTGTGATTCAACCTGCAACTTTTACCTCAGAAATCCACGTCCTTAATCATAATTCCACCAGGTGGCAACTTTTTGCCATTGCTACTTTGCCATCAGATATTTTTTCCACTCTTGTTATCGATCTATGTATTATGCTGTTCATGTGTGTAAATTTACAAACAAAGGAATGCCCCCCCTCCCATTCTCAGGAATAAGACCAACTGGAAACACATCAGATTGCAATGCGCAGCTGTTTAACGCAGTCAATTGAAATGAGGCATGTCGTGACTTTACCTCCAAAGCGGCGGCAAACCTGGACATGCCGGCATGCAATTGGAATTCTGCGCAGCCCCACTCTGTTTGCACGCTCTTCCTCCATAATGAGCCCCATGCATATTAATGCCTCCCGCTAATGAGCCAATTCAGAAAGATAAGCGTTTGCGCTGGTCGGTAATGAAGGGATGCAAATGCTGCCTTTCCATCAGCGGGCTCTTCTATGCCGAAGCCCCATGAAGGCTTGACATGGACCCATCCGTCTCTTCTATAAAAATGTGTTTATTTGGGGCCTCATCAGCCACCTTTTCATATTCACCAAACCGCTCTTCTGTCTGCTAAACTTCAGATGCCTGCAATGGAAGTACAACTTTCCAATGGCAACAACAAGAAAGAGCAGGAGCAAATGGATATGTGAGCGAGTTAACAAAAATGAGTTGGCAAGGAAGTTAGCAGAATGAAGTTAGCAAAAAATGAGTTAGCAAGTCAGTTAGCAAAAACAAGTCAGTAAGGCGGCAAAACCAGTTAGCAAAAAATGAGTTAGTGAACAACTTAACAAAAATTAATTCACAAAAATGTTAGTAAATGACTTAAAAGAAACAAGTTTTTGAGCATTCTTCTTTAGCTTGGGATGGGACCTAACCCTGTATGGAATCCACTTGTGAAGTTTGTAACAAACATACACTACTCACAATAGGTCAGGGATATTGTGAGAGACTTAGTGGATGTCATACTGTACATACGGTGTTTGTTTCACTTCAGACATTTTTGAGATAGGGAGGCAATTGTATTGGAGTGATAGACACACCTCATTTTGTGTTTTTGATGTAATAGTCTCATTGTGACAATCCGTTTCAATGTGGCATCAATTTCAACATTCTGTGGGTATAAAAAGCTGATATTGTCAGATATGAAGGGTACAAGGGTTTCCAGACAAACCATTCGCATCCGACTCCACTGCTTTGGCTTGAATGCCAGACGACCATTGCAGGTGACTCCACTGACACCAAGACACCGCCGTGAACGTTTGCAGTGGGCACAAGACCATGTGACCTGGACAATGCAGCAGTGGTCTACCGTCCTGTTCACTGATGAGTGTCGGGTCACCTTGCACAGAAATGATTATCATCAGCATTGCTGGAGAAGGTGAGGTGAGCGATATGCTGAGGTCAACATGGTCCCCAGGGTTTGCTTTGGTGGAGGAGGTGCAACAGTCTGGGCAGGCGTCACTAGTCAGCGCAAAACAGATTTGGTTATTGTACATGGCTCAGTCACTGCACGTTCTTACCTCAGAGAGATCATAGAACCCATCATCATCCCCCAATTCCGCCAGCACTCCCCCAACTTTCTGTTCATGGATGATAATGCTCCACCACATCGTGGCAGAATTGTCACAGCTCGACTTCAGGAAGTTGGAGTGCCTCATATGGTATGGCCATCAATGTCCCCTGACCTGAACCCCATAGAGCATGTCAGGGACTGCTTGAAGCAGAGACTGGATGATCGTACCCCACCCCCATGTGACCTGGCAGAACTGCGTGTAGCACTTGTGAAAGAGTGGAACACATTGTCTCAGAACAACATCATGAGGCTAGTGAGGAGCATGAGACGTCGCTGTCAAACTGTCATTGTGGCAAATGGTGGAAACACCCGCTACTGACATTGTCAATTTTTGTTATTTGGGGCTATCCCTGTTATTGTCTACATTTTTGGGGTAATAAATATTAAGCTAATGAAAATGGTGTTTCTTCTCAAGCATTATTAGTAATATCAAAGGGAACTTTTACTTATTTCATTAAAATTCAGAGCAAATAGGAAAAGCACTCATGTAAATAACAATATCCATAACTTATTGTGAGTAGTGTAGTTTCAACAAAATGATGCTTTACTGAAAAGCAAAATAATGTATGTGATACAGTAAAGACCTAGATCACAAAGGCAGCTATACTACAAATTCAGGACAGGTTTCTACCACCCTTTATAACCTCCCAAGCAAGGTCTTGTATAGAAATGTTGTGAGTGAATTTGAACTTAGAGGGTACAATGTCCTGGCTGATGATGAGCCGAGACAGGATGGTCACTTCCTGCGAATTCAATTCCTTCCCTTTCAAACCCCCTTTCTCTGACTTCTGCTATGACCAGAGGCATATACTAGGGTGGGAGGGGCATTGGCCCCAGCTGAAAACTAATTGGCCCCAGAGTACCCCCTTCACTGTCATTTACTGACATATCATTGGCTAATGACAAAGTTGGCCCTCTATATTTTTTATAGCCTCTCATTTGCCATGGACCTTAACAAAACCCTAGAATCGATGCCTATGATCTTAATTTGCTATCAGTGTTTTCATTCAACTCATCAACCAAAAACATCGGGGCATCTTTAGTACTTTTATAAACAGTCCATTTCTTGCTAAGCTCACCGTAGTCATTGGACTCCAATTTCTATTAGCAAACAAGGTTCAGATATATAATCTATAATTACAAATCTATAATCAGTGAACAATAGCATGTAGCGCTTTTTGTGATTTAGTGTTTTTGGTGCAAAACACTTGGGACAATTGTAGTCCTCAGAATTATAGTAGCAAAAACTATGGCCAGTTTGTAGAAACAGACAATGATTTATCCTCTGTTTAATCAAACTTAGGACAGAAAATGTTGCCGCCGGGTGATTTTGCTGAACACGATTCAGTCATTTATCTTCAGCGAAGTGAATTTTCATCGTGATACTCAATTTTAGTCAATGAAGTAAATCAATTAGAGTGCAATTAGCTGGAGTTTTTGCTCATTTGGTGAATTGAAAGAGAGACCTGCAGTGTTTCATGAGGTTTTTACACATGTTAAATCTTCTCCTCCATCTGTCATACTGTAGGCTAAGTCTTTTAAAATAAGCATTATTAGTTTAAAACAAAAAGGAAAATTCATACATTTTTTTCATTGGATAAAAGGTGGAAGATGGATGAATATGTCACATTCCGATTGCGCTGTTCCTGCTGTGTACCATGCCCCCTCGTTAACCTCGTGTGGAATCGTTGTGTGATCAGCTGTTTCTAGTCTTGTCCAATCAAGTCTGTGTATTTTAGTGCTTCCCAGTTAGTCCATCCCCAGTCTTGTCATTAAAGTCTTCTTGTCGCTGACAATTTTCTGTGCCCTCGACAGAATGACAAGACTCAGAGGGAAGACACCTTGTCTCACAGATGACGACTATATGTCCCTGGTTGACAAGGTGATCTACTGGCTCCAGCAGCCTGAGGTGAGGTAGGACCCAGCTGCCCAAGCCCTCATGTGCTGGTCAAGGGATTTTCTCAAAAGAATTTCCCCCTCAAAGGATCCACGACTGATAGGAGAGGTGTGTAAGAATCTTACCCAGCTACGTATCTCCTAGGTTGGGGGGGGGAGATGATCCGGCAGGTTAGCGTCGACTATGGTTTTCCTCCTTCCTCGCCTTGGCTTCCTAAAGCCCCCGCAATGCAAACTCGAGGGAAGATGAAGTGGAGTGACCACAAACAAGAGGACTTGCCTGAAGTCCTTCTGGGGTCCGCTGCAGTCCCCACTTACTCTCCGGCGTGAACCCTCGATCTGGTGACATTTGTCCTGCCAGCTGCTTCACGCAAGTGTGCACCCCAAGCCAGTGCCTACCTCCGGACCCTAACCCCAGCTGAACCAGCCAAGCCCCAGAGGACTTGGCCCTCCTGACTGCCTTCCCTTCCTCATCTTCTGAGGAGGAATTGGAGTGGGAACCTCTCGGGCGTTCCCTGAGACCTTCCCCGGGGACCCCATCCAGAGAGACATCCCAGCCCTGGGGTCAACAGGGAGGTCATCTCTCCATATCCCAGAGTTGGAGGGGACACCTACGCCAGGTGAGGGTCACAACCACCCAGCTCCCATGATTGCTTGTGGGCTTCATTGTTCCCATTCGCCTGCGGGCCCCTTTGCTCCCGCTCATCGCTCTCCTGCGGTCACATCTGCGACAGCTCATCACTTGCCTGCATTCCCTCCTACCACAACTTGTCGCTCACCTACTACTTCGCCGGCTGTTGCGTTGCAGTGTCCTGCAGGGGTTCCTGCTCTCTCCTTGCCTCCTCTGGTGGTCCCTCCTGCTCCCTCCTCGGTGCCTCCAACATTACCTCATCACCTCCTCCAGTGGCCCTCTGGCTCCTGCCTCCTGGTCACGTGGGGTCCCTCCTGCTCCTGCTTTGTGGTCATGGGGGGTCCTTTTGACTCCCTGGCTTCGCCTCTTTATCCCCTGTTTGCTCCCCGTGCACTTGTTGTACCTTGGCTCCCACCCAGTCCCTTCGCTCCTCCTGTGGGTGTTACCCTTGTGTTGTTTCCTGTTGTGTCCCGGGTCCTGTGTTTCTGCCCTTGGCTCCTCTGTGCCTGTCTGCATTTCCTGTGATTTGTCGTTTGTTGTCTGAGTCGTTCTCCTTGTGCCTGTTTTGTGTGTTACTGCTGTTCCTGGTGTCCCGTTGAAGTCTTTGCGCTTGCTTCTTTCCAGGTTGTGTTTTCCCCTCCTTTCCTGAGTCCTGCATTAGGTCTTGTTTGGCCCCTCCTGGTCCAGTTGTACATGCCTAAAGTGCGCACCTTTGGGGAGGGGGGAGGGTTCTATCATGTCCTGATCGTGCTGCTTCTGCTGTGTGCTACGCCCCCTCGTTAATCTCATGCGGAATCCTTGTGTGACCAGCTGTTTCTAGTCTCGTCCAAAAGAGTCTGTCTATTTTAGTGCTTCCCAGTTAGTCTTTCCCCAGTCTTATCATTAAAGTCTTCTTGTTGCTGATGTTTTTCTGTGCCCCCACATGTGCTCTCCTGCTAACCCTGAGTTTACCCCGTATACTTGGACTAACATGCTTCGTGCCTTCAGCGTCCTGACAGAATGGAGGGATGGATAGATAGGTGCAATGAGCTAATTAAAGGTAGGGTAGGCATTTTTAATCCGATATTGTTAGCTCTTTGTGTGCGCTGAAATAAATCCTTGTGTCTCTACACAGTCCCAGCTCTGTATATAGAGAAAAAAAATTATGTGGCTCAGACTGAGCCACACATTGCTCCAGCCACTCGGCAACAGGGGGCGCTCATGCTCATGCACAGGACAAGGAAAAGGAGATGGGGCAAGCGGATTGGAGAAGGAGAAGTGGCTTTGGATGGATGCCCGTAGTGAGGGATGGGATTGCATATTGCCTTGGGTCCGAGCCACTTAATTTATTTCCATTTTCATAGGTGGGACTGTGTTAGAACACCAGGTTTTATTTCAACATATGCACTGCACAGACAACCAGTGGACTGAGAGAATAAATTTGCTGAATTTCACCAAAAAAATGCATACCGTACCCTATAGATTAGTTATGGTAATGTTAAGACATAGAATAGGCTAATACTAGTATTACACAGGAACAATATATTTGTATGGGTATTAGAAACATGATCGTAAATGTCCACTTTGAATAGAGATAAAATCAACTCCACAAAGAACAGGCAGTACGACCCTCCTTCTGTTGCCCCAGGTCTTTGTGACCCACCAGTGAGACATGGTATCCATTAGGAAATGTAGGCCGCAAATTAATTTATAAAGGCCACTCGTAACAAAATCAAAGGTACTGCCCAAAATGTCAGGGCACAATCACAGGGGTCGGGCTCTGCCACTCAAGCGCGACCCTCCCTTATTGCCTGTTGAATTTGCCGTGCCCTTTATGAAGTCCCCCACCCCCCCAACACACACACACACACCCACACACACACACACACACATACACACACACACACATATACACCTCCTCCTGCAACAAGGCCCCGTTTTGGCTACCTGAACCATGACATTTAAACTGACTGGAATTGCTGTCGCTAATCACCGGGGTCAGCCACCTCCTGGGACGAGCACAAATCCTGACATTTGCTGCCGTGGGTCTCGTCCAATCAGGATGTTTCTAATAACTCTGAGGTCACCGCCTACATTATCAAACAGACAGCTTGCCTTTTCATACAGACACTTTGGCTGCTAGAATCTCATTTTAAGGGCGGTTTAGCCACTGAGAAGGTGGGAGGAGGCTGACATTTGGCTGGCCTGCGATCCTCATTTCCCTGCCCTAACTCGATAAACTGCGGCATTCACAATCTGAGGCGCAGAAGCGGAAGAGGTCAGCACGAAATCTGACGAGGAATGACTGAGAAATGACACTGGCTATTAGAAAACTAGACGAGGGACCCTGATACTGCTGGGGTCATCGGAGGGTGGGGGAAAAAGATCACATAATAATAATAATAATAATAATAATAATAATAATAATATCACTGTGGCACTGTCCTGGATAAGAGACTAGAGGATGGATGGATGGATGGATGGATGGATTGATAACTAGTAGTTTTACTTCTCTTCAAGATCAGCGACTAACTCATCTGTGCAGGAATTGTGTTACCACTATTAATTAAAAGCACTTAATTCAATGAATTTACACATTAACTTTCATTAAATAAATTGCCCAATAAATTTCATAATCATAATTAGACATAATAAACAATTAGGCAACATAATTAAATGAGGGCTCACACTGGAGCGGTGAAGTGGAAACGTGGAGCGGAGCGTGGCAGTGCACTGGAGCACGATGTGTCTCCAGACTCACAGCGAGCGGGATGGTGTGGGGGGGGGGGGGGACTCTGGGGTCCCCGGAGCAGTCACTATCGCTCTTTATGAATAAATAAAAAGGTGTGCGACTCCCACGTAGGAAGGCTTCAGCAGTAGCACTTAGGACATGGCACAGATTACATAACATTATATAAGAAGGTCCGCACACCCTGCGCAGGGTGTCACGGTGCAAGCCTGGGCAGGTGATTGAATCTCACCCCTGCTCTGCGTGCCTGGGGTCAGCATGCCCCCGTTTACCCATATCCTCAAGGTGCTCAGTCAGAATACATGCAGCTAATTTGCATCTCTAAATCGCTTTTATTTAGTGTGGGCCTGTAAAACCACTTTGAAGATGGATGGATGTTAAACTTCAAATTACTCGCAAAATAGAAGAATCAGATCCTGGTCATAATTTCAAAAACACGACGTCCGTGTGGCATACTGCAAATAAAATATACATGTCGATATTAAATCCGAATATGCTGAGGAAGATTAAAGTAATCAGCCAGTCGTTAGCTGGCGACGGATCAGTGCTCCTTCACTGACGGAAATGGTTTTGGATGCTTCACAATTCCAGCAGCACTGTTGGGGATGGCTGATGTCACACCCTGATGACAGCGGACCTGCGCGTATCCCCAGGTCCCCTGAGCCGGGCCACCCGTATTGCCCCGCCACCATCCCCCCCCCCCCCCCCCTCCCGCTTTTTCCTGCGACCCT
>JAABNY020000001.1:48936917-48957182 GCA_015164015.2 Brevimyrus niger
AAGAAGAGGCCTTTATTGAAGAAAGATCAGCGCCGCGCGAGAACCAGGGCGGAACGCGGCAGTAAATCCGAGACTACCAAGTGCGGGGCCCCCCCCCCCCCCCCCCGCCCTGATAATCAGTAATCAGTAGAAGCTTCTACCGTGGCTTAGAGATTCACTTCGATGCTCTTCAAGACCCTCGGTCCCCAGACCAAGAATTTCCATCTAAAAAAAAAAAAACCATTTCCGCTGGCCTTGACAAGAATCCCTCTGATGGATTTAATCAATCATTCCTTCTCGGGCATATACATGGTAATATGGCCAGCGGCCTGGCGCTACATTATTAAGGGAAGGGTACTCCAAAATAAAGAAAGGGAGCTTTCTTTCATTTCATTGCATTGTGACGTGCAGTATCTTTCACACAAGAAAAAAGTTGAAAGAACAAAGAAAGAAAACTATTTAAAAGTGTCTTTGAAAATAAAATTATAATATGATTCAATATCACTATCATACCATGCAATAAAATTGGAACTACTCAACTGGGTTATGACTCAATTTTAAGTGGTTTTCTCTTGGTGCATCTAAGCCAGTAGATGTGAGCCAGGCAATAAGATGTGAGGGATGGGGCCTTATAATTCACACAGAGCACCTGCCAACCCAACATGACTATGTAGCATCTCTCATGTGGGAAGAAACTCAACAGAGGAGCCGGTTAAGAGGTGACGTCGCTTGCTGTTTGCAGGTGAACCAGGCTCGTGGGAGTTTCACTTACAAAAATGTTCTGAGGGCAGGACGAAAAATGTTTGGCAGAGAAATAACCAATCAGACTGTATAGGAGGTGGGTACAAGCAACTACAGAAGCGGGACCAACCAATCACACAAGGGATTAAAATGTGACATACCAGAGCTTGGGAATTTACTGGATGGCTGGGAACATTTTGCATATTTAGTTGCTTCTATGGGAATAGTGATAAAAAGCCTTGGAGCAATTGGGGGGAATAAAGGCTTTATTTGGGGACCTAATGATGAAATGATTTTGCTGAATATAGGATTTGAACCAGTAACCTTCCAAGCATAGGCACACTTGACCATAGGTTGCCATGGGGGACATGGCTATGACTGGCTGGTCCATCAGCAAAGGGGGAGGAAAACAAGGCACAAATTCAGAGCATGTGGGGAATCTCAGTGCTCAAACAAGCAAGTTATTCGCTAATATGCTGCTGTGAATAGCTACCTAAAAATGAGGGGGATTTGTTTCATATTTTCATTTCACCAACAATGATTGCGGGTGTCTTGTTTTCCTACACACAGCTTCCAGGACACCAATTACCACACTGACATTTTAACATTGAACCACAAACCTTTGAGCTGAAAAGTGTTCATATTTAGTATGAAGTCACTTCATAATTTGTGTGTATAAATCATTAAAAAGAAACAAAAAGCTGAACTGAGCTAAAATGCTGACTTCACGTCGGGCGACATTTAAACACAAGCCCTTTAAAGTCTCATTATATCCAAATCTCCATTTGGGGATGATTTCCGTACATTCCAGGTGAAATAAAAATGTTTCATCATGCAAGTTCCTCCCCCATCTCGTCTCATGAACCTGGGGACCGGGCCAATTTCAGTAAATCCAAATGAAAATAAAAGTTAATGTTGCATTACTATTCTGGCCATACTCTACAGATTGAGCTTGGATTGGGACAGAGAAAGAGCACAGTGGTAAACACAGTGGTGAGCTTCTGGTAAATCATAAATTAAATGGGAAAAAGTAATGGCACAATGAATATGCAATAAACCCTACACCCCCACATGGTCTGAATAAAAATTCCACCTTGTCTTGATTTGTATAAAAGAATTTTTAGAAATGTGCTTGTTTTAGTGGATAATTTCCTTTGGGATATATATTGGTGTGAATTGCTTTTTTTGTTTTAATTTATGATTGTCATCTGTTATGTTTTGATTGTTTCCGATGCTTTATTTCGATACGTTCTGCCAGCGGATTTATGTCCTATCTTAATTGCCCTCACTGGGTGTTTCTCCTCTCGACAAGCAATATCCTGTTTGTTCGTTAGTATCTGTCACATTGAAAAGGCCAAAAATCCCGTAATGAAAATGCGTATCGGCCTGACCGATCCGCTGAAACTTCCCTGTTTTGTTTTGAGTTTTTTTTTGTTATTTTGTGTCGGTCTCTATGTTTTTCCAAAACCAATTTATATAGGAAGGGGGGTCTTTAAGAAGGCCTGCATTGCATTACTTTGAAAATGGATTTTTTTTTTCTTTCGAAAATGGGAGCGCAGAAACAAAGAGAAGCCAAACGTCAGTGCGACAGCATTTAATGACATCCACAATGGCCTTCCTGTGGCAAGACACAGCTGACAGAGTACCAAAAGCACAAAAAGTGGAAATCATGAACCATTATGAGACCAAAGCGCAAGAAATATGGAGAACTTAGAGCTGATGTATAGTCAGGGTGTGATTTTTGCAGATAGGCTTGCAGATAGATGCCGGCCCCCACTACAGTTGTGGCTGCCTGACGGGCCATTAGGCTTTCAGGTCCCTGACACTGACAGCCGGTTCCCCGGCCCCTTAATAGGACTCTCTGCCATGGCTGTCCAAGCTATGGGCAGCCCCATTCGGCATCGCTGACAATAATCGCCATTAACGGATCGGCTGCCAACGCAGGGAATTGATTTGGCGCGGGGCTGGGCATGAGCACTGCATCGCCGTCGTCGTATCAGACAACCAGCCACCTCTTCGGTGCCTCCTTCAGGCTGTCCGTGGAAAAGCAACTTTGCTCTGTGTTCTGACTTTCTTTCTGGGGCCTCTATCCTGAAGCGAGCTGGTTAGTTGGATTTTTTTTCCCAATTTAAATGCACTTTATATTGGTTCACGTACGTTCAACCGTATATGTGACCAGTTAACCCAAAAAAAAATCCAGTTTGGATATACAGGCCCCTGCTCAGTAATAAAGCATTTTACTTTGTTTATTGTGTTTCTATTGGAGTGGTACAGTGTGTTATTGGGTGGCAACGGGTGGGGTAAGGTGATGCAGGGTGGTATGGGGTGGCATGAGGTGGTACAGGGTGGCACAGGGGTTACAGGCTAGCACAGGGGGGCATGTGGTGGCATGGGGTCGGTCCAGGTGGTACCGGGTAGCACAGTGTGGCATAAGGGGGTGCACCTTTGGGCTGCTACCCCATCAGCCATCCCAGTCTTGAGCGATGCAACTATTATATAATATATTATATAAATCTAACCCAACACAATTAATAATTAAGTTTCATAATCCTCCTGACTTAATGCACATCAAATATAGTCTCCGGAGCCCAGAGCACTTTGTAGGTTAACCACCCCAGTAAACTAGAGTTGTGCCAAGGGAGCAGGAGAAAAGTAGAGGGAGCAGAACATATTCATGCAACTGCGAGCAGGCGGTCAGAAATATTAAATAAGCATCTGAAAGAGTGTTCTCATCTTACAACTCCTTAAAACTTCTTCTCTTGCGTTCCCATAAAACGGACAACAAACTAAGAACCAACCTTCGACAGGTAAGAGGCAGGTAATCCCCACCCCATTTGGCAAACTTTATTGTCAGTACCCCCCCCCCCTCCCCCACCAAAGTAAATCAGAAGTAGCACCTACCACAACTATTTACTCAAAGGGCATCTCTTATATTATCTTAGTTTTTTGAGGAAAGGGCAGTTTGTATACATTTTTTGGATAAGGATTTACACCTGTTTAATTTGGAAAGCCTACACTTACGCCTGCTTGGAACAGGTTAGGTGTGTAGCTTCATTTAAAGTGGCAGTATACCCTGTTTGAAAGTGAGCTACGATTCATAGTGACCAAAATTCACAAGTGCGCCTCAACCTCGCTACGCCGGTAAACCCGCTTTGCAGTACACCCATCTGGGCTCTCAATTACTGGTACATCTTCTAACAAAAACAAACAGTAATTTTTTCATCAGTTATCAAATTACTTAAGACATTGAAAGCACAATTTCAACCATAAAAAGTCACTGAAATTTCCATGCAAAGTATTGAAATTTGGTGACCTCCCTCTCTCGCGTGTCTTGTCTGAAGCGGCTGGCATATGTAAATCTGTAGAAGTTTACTGGGGTCAAGCAAGGCCCCCTACCTGTTTCACTGTTTTGGGTGTGTTTCCATGGATACATTGGAATTAATGAAACAGAACGAGGTATTCTGTTTTATAAAATCAAGATGGATTTAGGGCAACTGCTTCCCGTCCGAGGTAAGCACATAAATCATCAGTATTACAGCTGATAATGTTACACTACTGGACAGCACCTGGCAATCGATAGTATAGTCCATCATATGCCGGCCAATAATATTTCTCATACAGTCAGACGGCAGAGCAGTGGAGGGGAACGTCTCCGTGGCGACACTCACTGGCATGTGCCACAGGGGGAAAAACCAGCAAGTAGTGCATGAACATTAGCTCTCTTGAGTCCCAAAAGATGCTTTCTTTAAACCTCTTTAAAAGTTTATCACTCGCTCCCTGGCAGCTGGACGAGGAAAAAGCACCAGAGATTGCGAGTCCCACCCCCCCCAAAAGAAAAAAACCCTTTAAGATATAGAAAAGAAACACTTTTCTACCCTCTGCCTCAGCGCTATCTCATCAATAGCATTCTTCACATCATTAAAAAGGAGATCCAGTGAATAAGCTTCATTCCCATATTCCCACTTGCTGCCCCCCCACCCCCTACCACCCCACAATCGTTCAGCCAACGCGGCCCCTGTCCACAATACACATAAGAGCGGCCTGTGCTTATTATTATTTTTTTAATCAATGTATTTAACGGGGACACAATCCTCTTGCTCTCCACTGCTTTCCTGTATTCCTTGGGCCTTTTTTTGACCCCCCGAAGAGGAGCGAAAAAGCCTTGAATAAATAAAAGCGGGATTTAGACGGTGTCTTCGCCGGACCTTGAAGGCCGTGCCGGCCACGCGTAATAGGCGGAGATGCTCTGCCGCCAGGCCGCCGCACCGTTTGGCCCTAGGTGCCGTTATCGGTTGTCCCCAGGCACACTTTTCCAACTATGCAAAACTTTGTCCTATTAATCTTCCCTCACCCACCTGGAGAAGCTGATAACTCTGATTATATCCCATTCCAGCGTCTGTCGGCGGCGGCGAGCACGAGCGCGTATTCGCCCCCATGTGTATGAGCTTGCCGGCTGCATTCACGTCCCGGTTTCCCGTGCGGGACTTCGGCGCCTCGGGCTGGGGCGACACGGCAAGACAAATGAGTTTAATCTGGGGGGGGACGCGGCTCCAAGGCAGCATACTGATGTGCCCACGTACCTGTTAACCTTTTACAAAACACCAGGATTGAACAGCTCTCCAAGCAAATATGGCAGCCAGCCTGAAGGCCATGTTGGTCCCTTCTTCCCGGATGAACTTCCATGCATCTCTCTAGCCACACGCTTGTGTCGAACACCAAACCCCTCCCCCTCCCCCCCCCGAAAATGTTTCAAATAGGTGAGACTATCTCTCCCCCAGATTCCGTGTTTCTGAACCAGCGATTGCGTTCCTTCTCTGTGCTGTCAGAAAAAAAGGGTACAGCGCTGGTAGTTTTGTTCCCCAAGGTACTAATAACGTTATTGTACACCCAATGTACAAAAATGTCCCTCAGAGTCCATTTCTGTACCTCAAACTAAACTAAACGTACACTAACCTACAGCAAGGGTACATTCGGCAGACCCTTCTCGGTATACCCCCAGCAACAGGTAATTGTACCCTCAAAGTTTCAAATTGGTACTTTTTTGTGGCAGTGTAACATAGAGCTTAACCTAGGAATTGTGACCAGACTGGGTATCAGTAACACCTACAGTATGTTCACCACCACACAAAATAAGCACAAGATCGCTACACTAAATGTTAAATAATTACATTCCTTACAGTACATAGGGGATGTACTGAAGTATATGTTCTGCTAACCAGTTAGCTAGATCTCCTGACTGCTCTCAGTAGCAATTTCCATGGTTTTGGAAACATCTGAGAGTGTCCCCGAGGTCCCTTTCTGACCACAGGCACCTGCTGAGCCATCTCCACCCCTCAACAGTGTTAGGAATATAAGAGACTTATATGGGGGTGGTGAACAGAATCAAGTAACACAGAATGGAAGTAGATTTCAATATGAAAGCAGAATGCACAGCAGGGGGGATCAAAAACGAAAGAGATGCCCGCTTTAAACCTACACGTCAAATGCATGTAACTGACCTTTCGAGATCCCGATTTGTCTCAGGAGAAGAATCCAAACTTAAATAACAATATGATAAAATATTTCCTCAAACCATAAAACCATTGTAATTTTTACTGCTAATCCAGTAGCTCATAGACTTTGATATGTGGTCCACAGACTTTAATAGTGCTGGTGGGATGTTTTATCACGATTGATAGTTTAAGACCGAGGCCAAAGGATATTCAGCACAGCTTATTATATTATATATAAACGTGACTTAAACGCCCAGGAAAAAGCTACAGATGCAGCACAGATACCTGACCTCTTTGATTTTAAAGCCGCTGATTCTGTATAATCTAGTATCCTACTCCTCTATATGAAGAATTCTTAGTATTTACTAAAGTTAATCTTATTATCATTCTCTTCTCTGGGATTCGACAATTAAACAAATGATAGGAGACGTGGCTGAAGATCACATACTCACATCTGCCTCATGGGAAATTTTAACAAAAGGGTTGAGTCCATACTTAGGACAAAGATTAGAAGAAAAAAAAAATCACATAAAACCTGGGACTTATCCAGAAATAAAGTGATTCAATTATTATTTGGATATTTCTCAGTCCTCAGTCACTTTAGTCACCATTGCTACAAAAAAACATCCATAACATTAATGCAAATTTATTTTTTTTAAATGAAGGATTATTACATTTTTCTTCCAATTTATATCCCTCTGTGTGGACCTACGATAAGCCTATGTTTACAGTGGTGAAAGTTACTTTTATGTATTTCATTTGCAAAATGAAGGTTCTTATGTAAGCAATCAAGTGCCTTATTTATTACTCTAGAAAAAGCCCTGTGCTGCCATTGCTGATGGCAGAGGAGAGAAGTTTTTTTCCTTCCTCGTGATATAAGTAGTTAATAACAAATATTGGGTTATGTCACGAGCACTCGGGCTGCACTCAAGAAAAATATAACCTCCCGTTAAACTTCTGCTTTCACCGGGATTGGAAGGGTGCAGCAGCTTCTTGCTTTGTCACATAAATATTTCACGACCACTTTTGAGGGTTTTTACCGGGGATCTGAAGCTCCTCTTGTCCTTATTCTTCGCTGCGAAGGGGGCGAGGTGCACAGCGCTGAGCAGCACTACCCAAAGCGCCTGGAGGCGCGTGGGCACACATCGAGCGTCGCACCGCGTGTCAGCTGGCGCGAGCGGCGGCACGAAGAAAGGCTGTGCGTTCCTGCAGGAAGGTTCCCACCCTCCGGCTCGCGTCGCCGATCACGTTCGCCTTCTGACGTCGTTCCTGCACAGAAGATTCGATCGTTTTAAACTGCGTGTAGCTTTCGCTGACATTTTTTGCACTATAACTGTTTTGTCGTTTGGTATTTATTGTTGTTGTTTATTTGTGTCTAAATGTCTTATGCTGTGTGTCACGCTACTGTAAACCTATACTGTAGCCTATATTAGGCCTGTTGTTATTTTACTTTATTCTTGTTCTTTTTTAACTGTTTTTGAAAAAGCATTTCACTACACACTACTACAAAGTTTTTTTTTTCAAATAAAGATTTGAAAATTGCAACTATCTATCTATCTATCTATCTATCTATCTATCTATCTATCTATCTATCGATCTATCTATCTTTAAAAATTCTACCACCTCCCCCAAAAAAAAAAAAAAACATGACTTACAGTAGCTTTGTAATATTATACACATGCAATATCCATAATTTACATAAAAAAATAAATGTGTCAACATTAAACAAAAGTGGTAACTCAATAGTACCATAGGTCCGTCTGAAATATTGAATTTCTAAGCAATATCACAATGAGCGGGCAATACATAATCTCTGAAATAATGACAACCGGCTGGGGCTTTTTTATGAATCAGTAGACATATATTTACTTAAAGAAATTAAATTCTTATAGATTTTCATAGTTTGGTTTTTTATTGCTGGTTTAGATCTAGAGATTTTTAAATACACATATTGTTGAATTAAAGAATGAAGAAAGTGTATATACTTGGACCACTGATGCATTGTTGGCTGTAATGATTTGTCATAAATCTTACATTACCAAGCTATCCTTGTACTTTAATGATCCCAGCATAGTCGTGGTGTGACTGGCCCTTGTGATGGCATGCTAAATGTATTCCTGGAAAATGAAGAGTTCACTAGTCTCTTCAAGTGAACAAGCAGCTAGCTTTAGCTTGTTGGAGACATCAGGGTGATGCACTAATGTAACCCGTTGCTAGTATGTTCCGGAACGTGAGGTTCCCTTGGGTTCCCTTGGCTTCAGTCTTTCCAGGATACTAGGATTGAGCATCAAACACCCCCTTTCCCGCGGATGAGCATCCAGGAAACAGTCAGAGGCCGCTTGTAATTCTGTCTGAGGTTTCACATGCTCTCACAAAGTCCCGCTGTCTTAACATTATATTCTCGCTTGCAATGTGAAAAAAGTGTGTGCAATTAATTTCCACTGGTCAGAGACCTTACAGCTGTGACATCAAAGTAATATGAATATGAAGCAGAGAATAATCTCGATATTATCTCAAATATAACTGCACACTGCGGTTTCACATTATTAAGACTCGTCTTCAAAATGTGGAGAATATTATTCTCTTATCATTAAATCTGTGGAGAAAATAGTTAATCAGTGATAACCTTCCCTCCTCCCTCCTTCTATAGAATGTTTCGGCACAATATTTCTGGGAATGTCACTGAAATCCAATTTTCGCAGTTACTGTGGGTGCGAGGACGCAGGCAGTCCATGCTGCCAGACTGCCGGTTGCCCTGGACGCGCGTGGAAGAACCCGGTGTGTTCGTGTGTTCTATCCACTTAGGCGTACCATCTTAGGGGATCCCAGTTCGATTCTGGGAGCCGTCCAACCAGAACCATCTGCTCGCAATCTACACGAATATGGGACCTACCAAAGCATTAGTCTATATGAATACGAGACAGTAGCACTTAAGCTGTTGAGCCAGCGCCTAGTGCTTTTATCTGCTAAAGAACACCTGAGAAGCTGAACAGAGAGCTGAGTATTATGGGTGAAATTGCCATGAAGATGGTGTTTGCTAGAACTGTAAACCATGTTTAGGTTCCTTCTGGGTCTATCTATCCGTTCAGTTCACATTTTGAATTACGCAATCCCATGAAGAACAAAACAATGATGAAATGAGAATTTTACATCCTTCCATATTTTGACTTGGGGCTCAGTAGAGACATGTTGTACATTGACAAAATGTCAATATTATCATGCACTTCATGTAAGGTGAAAAAATATTTTCCCTGCCTGAAGAAAAAAATATTCTTTGGAAATTACCCCTGGGATGGAAAAAATATCAATCCTCTATTCTTAGTTCTTAGTTACTTATGCGGGCTCCAACCATTGGTCGGTTTTCAATTGGGGGGTCCCTGGCTTAAGAAAGGCTCAAAAGAGTTATAGAAAGCAGAGACACTGCAAGGGGTTTTCGGCCTGATGAAAGCATATGATACTGTATATGGGCCCCCAACTCAAATAAATCCTATTATTTTCTTTTAGGGCCTCTATCACTTAGAGGCCCTTGGAATCATTCAAACTTTCACCCTCTTAACAACAGCCCTGACAGAGAGACTTCTGGAATGTCACATTCTTGTAAATAAAAGGACATTATGCTGCCCAATAAATTATTGTCATCAATAACACCCTTAAAGATGAACGAAACTGAAGATCAGGTAATCCATTTGCATCCCGCCTGTATATTCTGAGGCAGAAGAATGGACTTTAAATATTTCAAAAGCACCTAAGGGTTTAATGGTTTAGAAATTGATTCTCAGCAATTATCTTTCTGTTTGTGACAGTTTTAACTGTAAAATTATCACAGGGTGTATTTGACTCATGAACTTGTTAAAATACTTTGGGTCTTTAGGTCAGGATTGTCCTTCTAATTATTGGCTGGTCACTGTAAACTTTGATCCATATGCAATTTAATAATCTGCGTTCACTGAATGACCTGTAATATACGATTTTATATAAAGAGTTTTGACATGATTTAGGGTAATGAGCTTTATAAATCTGATGGAATTAGTCATTCGCATATGAAAATGTTTTCCTCATACAACCACTGCATTCCTTGTCTCATTATCCAGTTTTTATAAATATCTCAGAAAAGTACTTTGCAAGACATTTAAAGTGATTTTAAAAGACAGCAACAAGTGAATAAATTCTAAAGTGAGGAGGAAAGGAACAATCATATTGACGCACTAACTTGGCAAACACAATGGCACAAGTAGCCAGGCTGATCTCCGGTGAGAGAGTTCTGCTATAATAACCACTTTTGACGTTAATTATCACTGGAAAAAAATCATCTTTCTTGATTTGTTGTGTCACATGGTGTCACTAAGTGAAGCTTAGCATCCAATAATTTTCACAGGAATTTAATTGTTACATTTGCTCAGTGAAAGTAATGTTCAGACCAAAGTCCCACAAATACGTTATTTCAGTCACACATTTCTGTCCAAATCTATTAGATTCTGTGTCACAGACACTAAAAGTTTATTTTGCATTTTATACCAGCTCATGTCTCCTACAAAAAATGGATAATCTTGTAATTAATCTACAGTGGTCTCCTGGCTGTGCATGGATACAAGCTTTCACTGGTTTTTATAGGAACCACTGGAGAAATGAATTATAATAAGAAACAGCCATGGAAACAATTTTACCATGATTGTTTCATATGTCATATTCTTCAGACAGATTCCTTTCATGATAAAAACAGGATTTCTTTTTTTTATTAAAAACAGAGTAACAGTAAAGCATTTCTGAAACCTATACAGGAAAAAATAAAACAACATAAATAATTATTAAGGTTGCTGACCTCAGCGGTGGACATCAGATTGTCTTTGTACACAAAAAATATTGTTTCATGGGAACAAGGGGGAAGGGCTAGTTTAATTGATTCAGTCAGATAATAGTGCATTGTCTCCTTGTTTGTCATCCCCATGTGTAAACCAAACCCATGAAGCCTTCTAGGTCTCACCATAAGATTCCAGCAAATCAATGCTGTCGTCTGCTTCCCCTGTGCCGACTCTGTGTTCCCATGAGTGTAAACCAAACCTGCAAAGGCTCGTTCTATTTCCCGCTCATTAGTTAGGCAGCCAGATACGCCACATCTTGCTTCTAAGGTTCCCTTTTAGTTTGCCTTGTATAAGATAGGTTGACAAAAGAATGAGACAGGAAGTAAGATTATTAGTTTGTTCTTGTCACTTTTCTGCAAGCAATGGACGGACGCGAGAACCACATTTACAAGATGCTGTCACGATTTGTGGTTTCAAGTCTTTGTGTGTTACTTCAACACGATATGTTATTTAGTTACACATTTTCGTTGAATGTCTGCTTTCTGCTTTGAATGGTCTGTACATTCTCTGCCTAAAGAGTACAACTTAAGTAAGATAAAATAAATAGAATCCATTTAGAAACTAAATTTTTGCACAAAGCAGCTATTGATCAATGTTTCCTTGCCAGCAAGTCTCAGTTAATGAAGCCCAGCCGATCTTGATTGGACTGAGTACTTTCGTAGAAATAAATACGGCCAGCTGGTTAGATTTGAGAAGAGGAGTCAAAGTTTATTTTGACATACTGGTGGTTAGTAGTAATGAATGGTTTTTGGTATTATTATTTTTTTAAACGATCTTCTAATTTTTCAGAAAAGTAGTCTGTTTTACCCTTGTGTCAGACATTCACAATGACCTGTCACAGGTTTGGCTTTTTGTTTAGTTTTATAGGGATATTTTGTATGGGCTGAAAGCTCCACTAACAAATCCGCTGGCTGTCTGTCATTCGCTACCTGACTCGGCCTAACTGCCTGTAAGGCAGCGGGTGTCAGAATCTCACGGGCTCCTCCGATTCGACATGCTTCCAGAAAGCTCTGTGCCGTCCCGATGATGTGCCCCAGCCCACAGAATCCATGTCATTGTGAATCTGCAGTTGATTACCGTCTGTTCAGGAACAGCATGAGTGAAATTTATGTTCTGTGGAGAAATGACAGAAGAGCGCTGTTAGAGGGGGTGACATGGGGTAGAGAAGGATATGGGAGGCCCATTCATTGAGTCACATGGAACCAAGGCACATGATGGGTAGCGGTTTTGGTCCATAATGACTGGCCAGAGGGTAGCGGCAATGCCAGTCAACCCATTATATGACACAGTGTACCATTTTCTATGGGGGTGCTGACTTACCAAGTCAGTTTCACTTTGTCTCAGACAGGGGGCACCAGCGATAAAACTTGCCTGGCCCACCACATGGGCTTTGACCGGCTCTAGTTAGGACCTGTATCCTGGGTGTAATAGTGCTGGGAATTTTAACAAAGAAGGACAGGTCTGCTGCGTAGATTAATGAATAAGCAACCGGTTGGCTGTAACGTCTCATGCCCCAGCTCAAACTGAAGTGATCTGTGTTGTCATGTACCAATTATCAGTACAAGACAAACTGTATTTGTGAAGAACCATCATCGCATGTTTCGTCGGCCTGGTTCCTTCATATCTCCCGACAGCATTTTCCTGCAATTTGTCGCGGAACCGCTCCCTTCTGCCCATTGTCATTCACATCATGTGCCCACGATCTGCCCTTCAGAAATAAACACCCTGGGCATGACAGAGATGTGTAAATAGAAGCCAATTGGGCAGCCTGAGTCATCAAAGTGCAGCCCATTAAAGAAGATCTGGTGTGAAGAAATTCATGGACATCCATTTGCAGTGTTTGACTGTTAATAAACAGCAAGTGATGTGCATACATGCAGTGACTTTGCAGCAGATTTTTTTAAGATGAGGGGAATAAATGGGGACAACCAAGGATATGCTTTGAATTGGTAGATGACAGGTGAGGGGCACTCTGGGGGCCAATCAGCTTTCAGCTGGGGCATGTCCCTGTGTGCATGACATGTGACACTGCACATTTGATGCATGTCGCCCAGTGCTACAGCAACATGATCATATTATTGGACATATTATTGGGGCCGTAAAAAATTTTCTCTGAAAAGCATAAACTCTCCTATTTTATGCCTCATCTGTAGAGGCAACTCACTGCCAGAGGCTAACACAAATTTGTCTCATTCGATTCGTAATCAGTAAATCAAATGGATATTAAGTGAAAAAAAAATTTTTATAAGAATTTATATTTATATTTACTTACTTGTGTGGTTCCTGGAATATATGGTGATATTTTCTTCAAATTTGAGTCAAAAGAAATTAATTAATAAAACAAAGTATTGAACAACACAGTCTGGAAGGTTTCTCGACAGCAAACTGTTTAAACTGAAATCTGAAAATATTATTTCTGGGAGAGTGATTTGCTTAACAGAAAAGGAGCATAGCTGGAAGATTTGGCTGCTCCCAGTTGTTAATTATTGATGGAAACCTCATTTGTTGAATCTGAGAGACAATTCCTTTCCCTCTTTCGTTGATTCTAATCATCGCAAGCAATTTAGATTAGAGGTCTTTTAAAAAGCAAAATCAATGGCTGTTTCCAATAGGATTGCATCATCTTTCTTCAAATTCATCACAGTGCATTTCACATGATTAAGAGGTATTTGTAGCTCATTACAAGCCCTTTGTCAGGCTATTTTTTTGCTATTATTTTCCTGCAGATGTGTTTTAAAGTGAGGCGTGAGGCTGGAACTGTGTCACTGTTTCTGTGTTTGGTTCTCGAAAATCACAGCATGTGCACAACAAAGACATTCAACATGTGATGAAATTTTGTTGGGTATTGGATGAACATGTTAAATTGTTAGCCATTCCAAGAAGCTATGGGTCGGTGGGAAAAGAAAGAAAGAAAAAGAAAGAAAAAAGAAAGAAAGAAAGAAAGAAAGTTTATGAGTTTGCACAAGCCTTTATTAAATCAGTCAACAGAAAAAAAACTCTTGCAACTTCAATCCACAATATGGATCCTTATCACAAAGTTAGTCAAATGAAAGCAAGCAAACACTTAACCACCCAAAAAAAAAACATAGAGTGAGCCAAGGAAACGATCAACATCAACCTGATTTAGAAAGAAAGAAAGAAAGAAAGAAAGAAAGAAAGAAAGAAAGAAAGAAAGAAAGAAAGAAAGAAAGAAAGAAGAAGACAGACATTTATTTAGCAGGTGCTTTTATACAAAGCAGAGATACTGTACTCCTCAGACAAATAGATACTCGTGATAATACTCCAAAGACAGTGAGCCTGGACATTAATTTATTTACTATCACCCGACTCACTGTCTTTAAAGTATTATCACGAGTATCTACTTGTCTGAACAAGGCTCAAAGGACGTGTGTGTGTGTGTGTGTGTGTGTTCAGTGAGCCTGCTGGTTTTAACTGGAACGAGTCACTCTACACCCCATCACATCTGCACCTGTTTCAAAGCTTCTGCTGCTGCTTGAAAACCTCTCTTTAAGTCAGAAACTATCGCCGAAGTGGGGTCTATCCCGAGAACTACCTTTGAAATGCAATTCCCCAACAACACATCGCTCTCCGAAGTTAAGAAGAGAGACTGTGGGTGTGCATGCTCTTATCTGACTCAGGTATGGTGGTGTCGCGCCAGATGACGTGTGTAAACTTCTGCCTCCTGAGAAAGCTTTAAGATTGGATGGAAGCAGCTGTGAAGCTGAAAAAAAGCAAATTAAGGTCTTAAGAGAGGCAGAACCATAAACTGTTTCTCATTATTCATGTAGAGACTTAATTAAAATAACATGATTAAAGAATTGTAATGAATTTTCTTTATATTTGACAACCATTTTCCTTTTCTATGGACTGTTTTCTCCAGGAGGAAATGTATTTAAAATGAAAAAAGATTTTTCTTTAAGTGAATAAATGAACAATTTATGGTTTTGAGTGTAATTACAGTTTAAAAGTGTCGACTTCCTTGCAGAAAGAGGTACGTGTTGGTAATGGTTAAGAAGATTATGGCTCTACATCCCTACCAGTGACCAAAACTCCATGCCTGACTCTACCTTCATGTGTGAATTGAACTAAGACAAACAAAAGAAATTAACCCAGGCACCCGGGCTGGGGTAGTTTGTTCCAACCTGTCATACTGAGATATTCCCAGCAAATGTTGCCCTGACTCACTATGCCTCCCATTGCCCCATTAGCAAATGCTGCTCTTCCGTGACAGGCAACCTCAAAAAACCAGGACACCCCCGTCCCACGAAATCTCGTCGACTTTTCCCTAATGCAACCAGCTATGTCAGCATACCATGATCTGCAGGGAGTGGGATAAAGGGAAACAGGCTGTAAATCTTCCCTGGGGCAGGATACTTTAGGTACTGGGTCGGGGGGGGCTGAAACCCTGAGACTGACCTCTAGCTGACCTCAGACTGACCTCTAACTGATTTCAAGCTGACCTAAGTCTGTAACTGAAGGGCTTTGTCTAGATTTTATCCCTGTGATTGTGTGTTTTTGCATATGCTCCCCAGGCTCTGCGTTAATATACATTTTAGCACATATTAGTCCATCATGGCACCTCAAACACAAATGTATCTGGTTCTAATTAGAAAAGTGAAAAAGAAACTGGTATTGGCAAAGAATCTGGGTTAAACACGTCTGACTGGACCGGATCGTGGGGCCGATACCAGTGATTCTACAGTCAGCTACCAGTGATAGCTGAGTGTAGTTTCTAAGCATGGCTGATTTTATCCCAGTACTCAAATGAAGAAAGATCTCACACTCATCTCTCATTAAAAATGAAACAAATATTCGCGTCCTGTTCACTGCAGCGTAGAATGCATTTCGTTTTGTGTCTCTAACATTTCCCCTCTTCTTCTGTTTCTGTCACCTTCCATAACATCACTTGTATGTTTTATCACAAGTCGGCCAAAGCATCGTAAGTTTTGGTGTGAAATTGCAGGACAGCAACTATATTGTTTTATGTTGTATGCAATTTGCCTTTGTCTATCTAAAAATGAAATGTACTTCATTCAAAGGTTTAAACCTTGTTCAAGGTTTTGAGTTTTGAGCAGCTTCATATTTCTGGGAAAAGGCAAGGTTGTGTCTGTTATCTGCATTTGTAAACAAAACTGATGTAAATATTAATATTTTTTTACGACAGCAGACAATGCATGGAAAGGTATTAGTGTATAGAAGTGAGCAGCATGATAGTAACTGGCTGAGCATTCAATGGCCTATATCGAAATTTCAGCTGGGGATACAGATATTGATAAGCAGAGTTTACTAGAACATTCCAATGTTTTTGTTCTCATACTCTTATTTAAATTTAAACATGCACAGATTGTTGGAGTTCAAGGTATATAGACATAGACAATACATAGTATTCTCTTGCTTCTAGATAATACTGCTTGCAGTTTTAGTTACCGGAGCAATTCCTTACTACAAGCTGTCTTTAGGAATTTTTATTTGAGATATAATCTTCAATTGTATTTCTTTCCTGTGCTCCATATTTTTTAATAAATAATAGAGGCTGATTGCATAAGAAATGCGGATTGTAGCCGCAGCATGACATGAAATCTCATTAAGACATCCAGGCTTCCAGCGTGTTTGCAGACTCGTCATCACGCAGCTAAAACAGGAGTCCGGCCCTTTCCCTGCGGTTCATTAAGCATTCATCCCCTCTCGCTGCTCCTCGGAAACAGCACACGCGCTCCCCATCTCTGCTGATCAATAATGTAGCGCTCGCTGTAGCAGGGGAGGCCGGCCAGCCTGCGCACTAACGGCATCGCCGCGGCTCTGCCCGGCACCAGCCCCGTTAGAGGAGCCATCGGGCTCACGTCCAGATCGCGTGCTGCCCCTTCAGAGACGACTTTACTGTCTGGAGGCGGATCCTGTCCAGCACGTGTCTGAAAACAGGTTTTATGAACGGGAGGCGATGTGGGCCCCTTCGTCCTTGATAACTGGCCTCCAGTTACATTCATAGAACATTCATTCGTTTGCTGGTACCCACTGCGCAGTAGTATTTATCTCATAGCCATTACTGCAGGATTCCGTGCAATACTTTGCCTGACATTCTTTGCACTATTACACTGTGTAAATACTGTTATTGTTTATTACTCTCTCTGGTTATTTTTCCTCATGTTTATATGTAAATGGCGGGAGGGGGGCATGCTGGCTCAAGAATAGCATTGCCACCACACGTCTCCAGGGGTGCTGGTTGAAATTCTCCCCTGTTTCTGCATGTTCTCCCCATGTTGCATGGTCCACCTCCAGGAATTCTGATTTCCCCCCCATACCCCATATGCAATCAGGCTAATAGGCACCGTGTACTCTATGATTGTATATGCCTTGTGATGGACTGGGATCCCATCCAGGCTGTACCCAGCCATGTGCCCTGTGTCGCCTGGGATTGGCTCCAGGCCCTCCCATATTTCCATATAAGGGGGTAGGACTGCTTGTTTTATCATCATGCATTCACTGCCGGATCAATGTCATCGAATCCTTGCAGAATTACTCCTGTAAACTGCACCCCTCGGTAGTCCAAGAAACGCATTGCCATGGACACTCATTCAAAATGAAGGCAGCCTTCTATCTCTCTGAGTCCCTTTCTTTCCGTTGGGGGGATGATTCCTCAGGTCCTACTAGTAAACACCTCTGATGTGTCTGCCTGAAACAAGCGGTCTCCCTGTTAGAAGGGTGAGCAGCTGGCAGCTGTGGGATGACTGAATTTAGGCCCCGATGCAAGTCTCCGTTAAGTGTGAATGTGTGTCTGATCGCGACTGCGATTCAGTCAAGCTTCAGAAGTGTTTCTACATCCTCTCTCTTTCTGTCCACATGACGCTTAAAAAAGTGGGACCAGATCTATGCACGTATAACTATACAAAAGATTTAAAGGTTTTGTTTTTGCCCTTTTAGTGTTACAGTAGAACCTTGGAACTTGAACACCTCTTAATTCAACCAACTCGGACATCAAACAGGTCTGTTGATTTTGTTTTTCACTTGTACCTCGACTGACATTTTGGAACTTGACCATTCCTGCTAAATCTTGTATGGGTCGAGACGAGTTCAACTCTACCAATTCGGACCTCATGCAGGTGGTCACAAAAAGTCTAACCGCAACTCGACGGAAAACTGTAAAAACAAACTCTGATCAAACTCACGAAACAAAACAGACGTGCTAAAACAGATCGAGAGGCGTCTCTGAAGGGCTGAAACAGAAGCCAATGGACCCACTGGAATGCGGATGCCTATGAATGGCTTTTATTCATAGTTATCACCACTTTCTCTCATAGGTAACTGTAGTACTTAAAAAGGAAATTATAGTGAGACTTAAAGGTGGTGCACGTGTGTCTGCTATCGTATGGATTATGGGATTGTCATTTATTTTATGTTTATTGCTTATGCATGTGTGATTTTTCGTGTGGGTATTAGCTTTATATTGATTGTTAATGCTGTTTATCATTAGATAGGTAGGTAGATAAGCTTATATAGGCAAACATTTGGAGAAATGGAATGGATTACATTAATATACATTATTTCTTATGTGTAAATTCAACATGGACCTCAACCAAATCGCAACTCGACCAGCCTTCTGGAACGAATTAAGTTTGTGTTCCAAGGTAGAACTGTACTTATAAAACAAATCGGGCATCATAAACATAATAAATATTATTTATACCTTTGTATAGATTCAATAAGTTCATGAAGTACATTCAATAAGTTTATTGCACTGTGTATATATCATACAGCAGTGCTGTGTGCAGACATTTTTAGGGGCAGTTTCTTGAACGTGATCGCTGGTAACAGGAATCCCCCACCGCACCTGCCTGTCGCATAGCTGCTTTGAACACTTTTGCACTGTTTTGCACTTTTTAGATTAGGTGCCTCTCACTACTTATTGTGCAACAACAATAAAATTGAATCTAACTGCAAGTTGACTCATTTTCCTGGTGTGATTTCCACGCTCCGGGTTAAGCCGGGGCTATAGGAGACAAACTGGTACCCCGCTGGTATATATCTGATTATATAAAGTACATAATCAGGATAGTGCTGAGAAATATCCATGGGTAAATGTTAACAACAGAGTCGCCTAACGCCAGGCTGAGCACCATGCCATTTAAAGCGGCGGCGTCGATCCCATTGCTGGGGCTGCACTTTTAACCAAACCGGTGCCCCTAGCTCCCCCTGGGAAATGCTGTCAAACAGGAAACACTGCCCCATTTCCCCGCTATGTGCGGCGGCATGCCTGGGGCTGCCCTCTCTCCACAATAAATGCTTGAAGAGTCTGAAACCTCAGCCAGAGGCTGGAGCCACCGTGAGCCGCATCACATGTGAAGAACCTGATGGAACTTTTGACAGGAAAACACTGAGATGCATTAAATCCATTAGTTCCTCTCGTGAGCGTGCAAATAACTGCCTCAAAGCTATGAGGGCTTAAACATGGTTTAACACCATCCGGTGAAAGTATGACATCATCTCTCGTTTACCAAAAGGCCGCTGTGTATTACATTTTGAGGATTAAGAAATACTTTTAGGCTTTACTTTTTATTGATGAAACCATCTTAGAACACATTACAAACCAAATTGCCCTCAACGTTTTTTTTTTTTGTTTGTTTGTTTTGTTTTTCTTCAAAATTCTGACCTTCAGCAAATGTCCATGCAAGGTGACTGTGAAAGTGTATGGAGTCCCACTTACCTGTAGGGGGCAGTAGTGCTCCTAAAGCACATGACACACATTCTACATGTCATATTTTACTTTTCACCTGCTCTATGGTTGACCTAGTGGTTGTTCTTCCTTGATTTACATGTTGTCATGGTGGTTTTTGTTTATTTCCCTATCAGTAATAATAATAAGAATAATAATAATAAGAAGAATAATAATAAAAATAATAATAATAACATCGTATCGTAAACCATTGTGCATAAGGGCTCAAGACAGGCAACAGCCAGCGATGAATTATGTTGTGTTTTCAGCCTTCAGCTTGGAAGGTACATCTCCAAGCTCGTGTCGGCTCCAGCTTTAAAAGATAATACTGCAAGGTCCAATTGTCAGCGTTCGGGTGTGTGACGGGCGGAACACGAGGCAAGAAAACTCCACTTGAGGAATCAAAGGGTTTTACTGAAGGAAAACAGGCAGGGTACTCACACATGCAGACAATACAATGACCGATCTGGGGAAACACTACAGAGAC
>JAABNY020000001.1:48969400-48986591 GCA_015164015.2 Brevimyrus niger
GGACTCCTACCCCTAACACACACTTACTGAATGGGGACTCCTACCCCTAACACACACTTACTGAATGGGGACTCCTATAGCTAACACACACTTACTGAATGGGGACTCCTATAGCTAACATACACCTACTGAATGGGGACTCCTATAGCTAACATACACCTACTGAATGGGGACTCCTATAGCTAACACACACTTACTGAATGTGGACTCCTACGCCTAACACCCACTTACTGAATGGGGACTTCTATAGCTAACACACACTTACAGAATGGGGACTCCTATAGCTAACATACACCTACTGAACGGGGACTCCTACACCTAACACATACTTACAGAATGGGGACTTCTATAGCTAACATACACCTACTGAACTGGCATTTCTATAGCTAACAAACACTTACTGAACTGGGATTCCTATAGGTAAAACGCCCTTTACTCAGCATACTTCATACCATATCACACCTTACTTATTTTACTGACTCTTTGCTCAGTACTTCTCCTGCTTAACTTCCAAGTACTGTAAGTGTTTGTGCTTGTGGTCAACCAATCTGTAAGTTTATCACTGTAAGCACCTCTCCAGTAGTTCTTGTTCGAACGAAAAGTATCTAGTCTGGAATAGGTACCAAAAAAGGGTTCTGGAACTGTCTCTGAGAAATTACAATTGAGTCTCTTGTTCCAGCAAAAGATTCTAGTTCCAGAAAAAGTTCCACCTTATGTTTGTGCATGTGACAAATAAAACGTATGGTTAAAATATGGTTCAATCCAGTGCAGGCTACATGATACGTAACCTAGAAGACCTCCAGGGTCCAGTTGGTGAAAGGAACTTTGGGTTAGGAGATATGTAAATTCATAGCAGTTTATTCCAGAGTTTTAACTCATTTTCACATAACCCCAAAATCTGTGGGGAGAAGCTCACTTCCACACTGGCATTATCTGCATGGATTTATTAGCAGCTCAGACTTCCTGGGATGGGCAGAAGAGAGAATCCCTCCTCTTCCTCTTCTCGGTGATGAAGACCTCTTTTCGGGCCCATTGTGGCACTAGATCTTTTAAGGTGGAGTATAGTGCTGCTATTGATCAGTAGTAATGACTGTTAAGCTTTTAATAAAATGCACTGTTCATATCATGCGGAAAACTGCATTAACTTACTCATCATGTTCCCCCAGCCATTACTCTTTGGTCTTAAGTGGAGGAATGTCTCGCATGACTACACATGAGATTTAATCTTCCTCCCTGATCTCTATCCTGGGGGTGTATATAGGAATGGGGCATGACACTGGGCAACATGCATCAAACGCACAGTGGTACATTTCATGCACACAGGGCCGTAAACAGGGGTGAAGCCAAAGGGACACTGGTTCCAGCTGAAAGCTGATTGGCCCCCAGAGTGGCCTCTAAGTTGCTCATCAATTGAAAGCATATCATTGGCTAATAATAAGGTTATCCCCTCTGTATGAATTATGACCCCTCTAATGCCCTTCTCTTTGTGGGCCTGAGCTCTTCTTGCAGAGAGGATCATTACAGACTGGAGCCTGTGATCAGAATCCATTACAGTGTCACTGATACCTTGAGTGCATCCTGGGATATCGGCAGTGGTCCCTGTATTACTTCTCATCCCTCTGTCCATCCATTCATCTATATTCTGTACCCACTTGTCCCATGTGGGCTCGCAGGGGTCTGAGGCCTATTCCAGAAGCTTCGAGCGCAAGGCAGGGAATAACCATCCCATTGCAGCGCCATCCCATTGCAGCATTACTTCTCATGCAAATCTTTAATGTTATCTTTAGAATATCATTGAACATTAATCTCCAAAGACAACAATTATTAATAAAACAACTGAGCGAAAGAGATTCCCTTGCTTCTGAGATGGGGGTGGCCATTAGAATCTTCATGCAATCAAGTTGTAAATTAAATTATACAGTTTAAATGCTTTTTTAACTGATACATTAAATGTAATTTATTAACTGCCGTAAATTAGAAAATTTATGGAGGGAGGTAAATAATCAGGAGATGGGTAGAAAGACTTGGCAGTGAGAGAGGGTGTGTTAAAGACTGGATAATAAATTGGTGTGTTTTAGGGAAATGCTAAATGAACAATGTTGCTTTGAGAAGGCTAAATAAAAGGAGAATAAGCTTCAGAATTAATGTATTCAGGGCACTGCGTTATAAATCAGGGAACTAATGAAACAACAGCACAATCAGTCAAATAAAACAAACAGTCATCTTATCACCGGGTAACGAGCAAGGAAGTGCTGGTTTGGTGCCGGTGAGGCATGATGGGAGGTTGGTATGACATGGGTGGGGAAATGGGTGGGGCTTGGATTTGGGTGGGCGGAGCATGGGTAGGTGTGGCCAGAGAATGTTTGGGGCACGTATGGTAAACGTGGGTTTGTTACAGGGCTCTGACAATTAGGGCAGTGCGAGACAGCCGTCACCAAAAAAGTCAGTTTCAGATGTGGTCCATCCATCCATTCATTCCTTGTACCTGCTTGTCCTATTCAGGTTTATGGAGGTCCGATCCTAACCCAGAGGCTATGAGCTCAGGGCATCAATGGGATTATGGCCTCGTATTTCTGGATTATACGACCTGAAAAAAAACTTTGTCTCGGGCAGCCAAAGAAACATTAGCTTAATTAAATTGTATTACATGGGAAGTATTTGCAATGGCTGGCACCCATTAGGTAGGACATATACAGCTTTCGTTTCTTATACATTTGAAGGGGGCCGATTATAGGCCATTGCTACTAACCCATGTCAATTATATCCGTGTGCATTTTGCTTTTTGATTCATTTCACTGACATCGGATAAAAAGACCGATGTTGGTAACTCCAGAATATGGGGTTTTCGATAATTGGTGTTAATTTAAATTAGCTTGTCATTTTTATCTTCCCTGACCAGGATAAGCAGTTGGAAGATAAAAGGATGGATGGATTTTTATCTAGTATGTGAAAAAACATTTAAATAAAAATACAATAATCAGCAATCACACTGTACATTTTGAAATTACCTGAAAGTATCATTTTTATTATTGCGTGTGTGCGTGTCTGTGAGTCAATGGTGTGTGTGTGTGCCTTGCGATGGGACAGTTCTGGACCCCCTGCGACCCTGAACAGAATAAGCGGTTTCAGAAAATGGATGGATGGTATTATTATTATTATTATTATTACTAGTAGTAGTAGTATGAGTGTAGCTATAGGAAGTAGCTATAGTAGCTGTAATAGCTATATTTTCATGCTAATTTTGGAATATGTAGGATGAAAACTTGTAATTTGTAATTGGAAAATGACAGCTAGAGAACTTTTCAATGTCATTCCTGACGTTTAAATCTCTGCATGATTGTGAACCAAATTACATGCTGCATTTATCAATAAGCGCTGGGATCCCCCTGTGGTGTACACGCCAGTCTTGTTAATTCTTCTGGTTTGCTTTGACGGACAGTCAGAGGATGCAGGCTAAGACCATCTCTATCTGCCGCTAATCCCATTGATAAAAGACGTGAAAACCACACACACAATTAAACCTGCTTGCCGATTCTGTCCAATATCATCTCGCCTTGAGCAGAAACTGTCGCAGCGACAGGGGGACCTGCAGATGCTTCCTTCCCTGTGTGCTTCACGGAAACCGCACAACCAGCCCAATTGACACTGCCGCCGTTCCAGTATTATTAGTTGCTAGGAAGCAGCTATCCATAGAGATTTCCAAACTAATAATATCGTGACTTGGTGTGGACCTGCATCACCGGGAAGCTGCCAGGAATTTGCCTGTTTTTTGCTTTGTTCAGAACTCATCAGACATTAACCTGCATCTCAGTTTCTTCCCTGGTTTGCATATGCCGATGTGCAGTTCCCTGCAAACCACTCATAGCCCCAGCGCAGAAAAACCCAGCACTGACAGAACCAGCACAGGCAGCACCAGCACAAACAGACCTAGCACAGAAAAACCCAGCACAGACAGCACCAGCGCTGACAGACCTAGCACAGACAGCACCAGCACTGACAGAACTAGCACAGACAGACCCAGCAGTGAGAGACCCAGTGCTGACAAACCCAGCACCAACAGACCAGGCACCGACAGAACCAGTACTGACAGAACCAGCACTGACAGCACCGGCATCAACAGCCAAAGCACTGTCAGCTGGATGAATCATCACAGGAAAGGATTACTTAGAGGGAGAGCTTGACCGGTAAAAGATGAGCACACTGCCTCACTGGGATCATGACCACTCTCTGTGCTGAGAGATAGATGCGAGTCTCCATTCAGAGCGGAGAGCAAAACGATACAAGACATAGCTGGGATCTTTATTTGGGGGAACTCTGAATCGTTTCCATGGGTAGCAAGATGGGAGGGAGGCTGACAGAGCACAACAAACTCACCAAAAAGAGAGGGAAAGAAAGGCAAACAGCGACGGGATGGAGTGACAGACAAAAAAGAGAGGGAAAGAAAGGCAAACAGCGACGGGATGGAGTGACAGACAAAGCTCATGTAATCCTGGTACAGGGGTAGGGCCTGGAATGCAGCCAGTTACGGGGTCATCAAGGTCCAGTCCTCTGTAATTTTTAAGAGCTAAAAATAAGATTTGAAGCTAAATATTCACCTGAATAAAACATTAGAATAATTAACATTTCAAAAAACTTCATAAAATTTTTTTAATAAGCAGCTCATGAAGGGGATGCTATCGATGATGTGATTGATGAGACCCACCCCGCACCCTCGGGTCTATTTTTCAAACCCTAGCTATGGCCCTGTGTTGGACCACAGCCCCCACCCACACCGCCTGTGAAACTCTCACATTATGTCCAGCTGCAGATTCCCCAACACCAAAAATAGACTGTCAATTTCAAAAATGAGATTAACAATTAATCATGAATAATTAGCCTTGCTAACTGAATAGATAATGATGTGATGGTTCGGCGACGCCCAACCCATCAACGCATTGGCTTTTTGGCTTTCGGGTTGAGGATTTTCACAGGAAAACTCATTACTTCCCTAATGTCTAGTGGTGCTGGTGGGTCGTTCTTCACTAGCATGAGCTCTACCTGCAGTCGAGGCCACGGAACTTGCCGGAGTGAACAGATGCTAATGTAGAGGGTAAATTGAGGGTAACTAACAGTCAATATTGATCGTGTTACTTTATAATGAAACACAATTTGAGATAGTGTTCGGCACTGCACAAAAGTTTAACCGCGCTCAAGTTATCAGCGGCATGCCGTCGGGATTCTGTCGACTCGTCTCCACCAGCGACGGGCGAATTTAGAAACTCAATTACGTGGAAACCAGTTTATTTCTGCTTCCTGGCAACCGCTTGATACATTATGATCAATTTCAGGGGCCCTTTGAAGGAGAAGGAAAAAAAAAAAAAACGCTTTATTCTAGTCCCTGCTCCTAATCTGTTCTTTTAAGGCACTCGGGGAGATAGAGGGACAGAGACAAAACGAGGGAGATAGAGTGAAGCGTGCGGGACGGTGTTAGGCTCTGACGGCCAATAACAGGGCGGGAGACGGATGTTACAGTGCGCGGGTCTGTTAGAGCCGGCACTCTAAGTGAAGTCCCTGTTAGGGCACCATTAAGGGACGGCTGGCTTCTATCAGGGCAGTAGTTAGAGATAACAACCTGGACTCTCCCGGCTGCACTCCGTAACGACCTCATCCTGACCCTGCATACCGCAGTATGACCGACAGAGCACCGGGTCTCAGCCGTAATGGGGAGCACAGACCCGGACAGACCGGTCCAGTCACTGCAGACCAAGCTATAAAAACACACCTTCCAAATAAAACAAGAAAATATTTTCTGAATAAAGTGACTTCTGCAATCCCTTTCTTCACTCTTCCACACCCCAACTCCACAGGGGTGGATTTGTTGTTTTTAATAGGGGTGGATTTGTTGTTTGCCCTCCCCCCAAAACACACACACACACGCACCATTAACCTAGTATAGTGACAGTTTGTGGCAATCAGAGGGCCCCAAAACATGGGGGGGGGGCCCAGGCAAATTAATGGTTTGACAGGTGGTACAGTAAATACCAACTGCATCTCCTTCTACCTGGGCAAACATACAGAAAATCATGAACACGCCATTTTCTAAATAGGCAATCGCCTAATTACTCGCAAATAGCGGAACCCCATCATGATTTTTATCTCCATTATGCTCTGTGTTATTTTTTTTGTTTTACTCCCACGGAGGTCTATAAAACAGACAATATCTACGCGCCACACACCGGAATCTCTTCACAATGTTTTCGAGGGCGTCAGCATTTCTGACTAATGATAATGTCAATTTTGTGCAATACAACAATTATACACAAACACTGCCTTCCAAAGACATGTCCTGCCTGTAGGACAAAATGCCTTTGATGGCTATATTAAAAATGAGAAATGTGCAGAGATTCTCCACTTTGTTCCTCCCTTTTGAGACTCCCACTGCCACTGAGATCCATTAAGTACATATTTCTTCCTCAATGGCCCCCAAAAACTTCCTAAATCTCATGTGTCTGGCAGAGGAAAAGCCTCCCTGCGACAGTGATTCTTGTGAGTACGTGTTTAGCGCTCTGGAAACGCGTTTGTCATTCAGAGCGGCGACGACATAGTCTGACACCCTCTGTCAACACGGTTTTATGGTGCGTTGACTCCTCCACACCTGTGTGTAAACTGGCAGGTCTCCAGCCGAGTATGAAAAAAGGGGGTGTTGATATCGCTCGAGTGCCGCAGACATCACCTCTGGCAACAAACTCAAATGCCTCTCAATGAAACAGGGATCCAAGTCTATTCAAAAGCTCTTTCCCAAGGCATTTATGTCATTACTGATCATTTTGCAGGATTCCTTTTCTTATAACAGTTGTAATAATAATAATCTATTGTCTTGTCCTGGTCAAGGTCACAGGGGATTCTGAAGCACATTGAAGACAGCACAGGGCACACCTGGGGCACACTCTACACAGGGTGCCAGTCCATCACTGGGCACAAACCCTCACACACAATCACAGTAATTTACACTAGGGGTAATTTAGAGATGCCATGTGACCCACTTCTGGGAGGAATCCCACATGACCTGGGGAGAGCAGAGCACAAATTATTATTATTATTATTATTATTATTATTATTATTGACCTATTTCTGAATAAATACTGAGGGTATTAGAGTGTGTCCATTATTGTTTGAGCAGTAAGTATTAAATTTGGGTCAGACAAAGGGGAAGTATTGTTCCATGTTTTGATGTTGAGATTTGTTCTCTTCTTTTTTTTTTGCTCTAAAATGTCTAAAGTGGATCTATTCTCATTAATGTGATATAGTTTGCCCACAGGCAAATAAAATTATTGCTCGTCATTAAAATTTAAATTCTTCTCATGTGGCCAGTTAAATGTTCTCCTGCTGAAACTGACATTTTGTCCGCGAAAATTGGCAATGAAATAAATCCCAGGCCTCGTATCTGTGTCGCGGAAAAGGCTTCGTCAAGCCATGGATGTCTCTACTCCAGACATGGGGGCTAAGAGGCCCTTAGCTTAGGAGTAAACTCTAAATTAATACTTTATTTACTTTTTCTTACACTTACTGCCGATGCTACATTCACATTTACAGCTACTCTACTATTTACTTACATTGTGATACATTCATACAATCTCTTGGATTGATAAAAAATGCTGATTGAATGAATGTCTTTTCAGCTGATGGTTTGTTAAAAGGGGTAACTAACAATTTCTGAATATTGCTGGTTTCCTAGATGTGGCCAATTGTTGTCCCAGCGACTCATCTCAGCAACAATAGCACAGCCCCAAGTTGTACGCCGAGTTGGGGGAGGGGGGGAGGGACATGAAAGAGTGACAGGCCAAAATGTAAATATCTCATAATAATGATGTAAGGCTCAGAAGCTGAATTCTGGTGTTAATTCACCCTGGGATTACTCAGCAGTTCATCTGGCCCGAGCTTCCGCTGACAGAGACAGCTGTTGCCAGCTATTTTGTTTTAAATGAAATATTTCAAGTATCTTATTTTTTTGGTCCTCGCTGGCGTGAGAAAGGCTCGTACAAACCTAGAGTGGCACACTGCCTGTCTGCCTGCGCCTCCCAGGTGGACTTCAATCAGATAATTGACATCAGGGCTTAAATGGCCTCTCTTGCTCTCCACTTCCAGGCTCTGCTATCTGCACAACGCAGTCTCTCCATCACGGATCCACGGACCACGGCCGTCCCGCTCCGTGATTTTGGGGTCTTTCAAGTCGAGTGTCACGCAATCACTGAAAAGCTGTGCTCTTCCCTTCTCTCTATCTCTGTCGTGTGTCTCACAAGAACCAGGTCACTGCTCCGGTGCTCCCCTTGGGATGAAGGACAGGAACAGACCCACAGCTACTTTGTAACAGTTCACTTTGTCCGAGCCTCACCTGGACTCGAGGAAGGAGAAGAAAAACCGGGATTAATACCGACTTCGAAAGGTGACATCTTCTGTGGCTGAAACTCACCTAGTCTCTTTGAAGATCTGAGCAAATTATCCATATTTTAACAAAACTCTATCATCAGTAACAGTGGGGGGCTGCATGTGACTTAGTGGGCTGAGCATGTGTATCTGTAACCACAAGATCACCAGTTCAAACCCCACCTCAGCAATTCCGCTGGTTCTTGAGCAAGGCCCTTAACCCCCAGCTCCCTGGGCACCACCATGGGTGGCTGCCCTTCACAGACAGTTTACTCTAACAAGAGCAAGTCAAGGGAGGCATAAAGACAATTTCCCCCTCAGGGATCAATGAGATGCAATATGGATTATTATTAAATACTTTTATTACTATTTAAAGCTTTAAATAGACAAGCACCTTCATATATTTCAGTGTCTGACTGAATATGTTCCAAATAGGTCCTTAAGATCATCAAGTGCCTTGTTACTAAATATTGTGAAATAATAGAAATACTGTATGGAGAAGCAGCATTCTGTTTTTATGCACCAAAGATCTGGAACAACCTGCCCTTAGATATTACTTAGATCACTTTTCTTAGTATTTTTAAAAAGCAGCTGAAAACACACTTTTTTTCTTACCCTAGCTTTACATAACTGTCACTGTGTTATAGTCATAAATTTTTATTTTTATTATTTTATTATTTATATTTTATCTTATATGATTTCTTAATGTTTTATTGTGTTCTTGTGTTATTATTATCCTGACTGTAATGGGTTTTTATTTTGGTTTTATTCTTTTTCATTTTTTTTTTTATTTGCACCCTGTAAAACACTTTAAGCTGCATTCAAATGTATAAAAAGTGCTATATAAGGACATTATTATTATTATTATTATTATTATTATTATTGAGACTTTTTGGTAAGGCCTGTCTCTGTGTCTTTGGGTAAAGCCCTTCTTTGAGCCTTTGAGTAAAGCTTTCTCTGTGCCTTTGAGTACAGCCTTTTTCTGTGCCTTTGAGTACAGCCTTTCTCTGTGCCTTTGAGTACAGCCTTTCTCTGTGCCTTTGAGTACAGCCTTTCTCTGTGCCTTTGAGTACAGCCTTTTTCTGTGCCTTTGAGTAAAGCTCTTCTCTATGCCTTTAGGTAAAGCTCATCTCTGAATCACTGTGTAAAGTCCTTCTCTGTACTTTTTAGTAAAGCCCTTCCCTTTGCCTGTATTATTATTACTTTTACAACATCTGACAGCCTCATAAATGCATAGCACACTACTCAATGGAGCGACACTTTGCACATCGCACTTCATTCTGCCATATTTTATATTTCTGCCATTTCTTTTATTTATCTTATATTTATTTAATATGTTTATAATTTATTTAGCCATATCTTCTGCTTCTGCCATTCTATAAATTTGTACCCCTACAGTCATATGTCTACTTTGGAGTTTTGTGAGTGCTTTTGTCTTGTTCCATGCTCTCTAATTCTGTTAAATGTTATATGTTACTTATTGGATAGTGGGAATAACAATTCCTGTGTTCTGAGGCACCAAAGGCAAAAACCGTTCTTGAATCTTGAACATACATACATTTCTTGGTCAGCTTGCGTCAAATTCTGGAAACGGTTATTCTACTGGCTAGTGTGGAGATGTTTTCTTGGACTGCATATTGTTTATTGTTTGGAAGCAGAGGACAGTAGCATCAAGGTCACAGTTCTGGAAGTAAAGCCAGAGACTCCATTGTGTGCCAATGCAGATTTGGCCACCTTTTTTTTGTTGTTGGTGGCACACCCTGGGCAGTTGTCCAGGAACACGGGGCACAGATGCCGTCTGCCAGCTCTCTCCTCTCTGAGAAATCAGCTGCCTTACTGTGTTAAACCGGCGAACCTCTAGTTTTTTTTACCGCCATTGGTCCCTGACCTTGGAAGTCATTAATCTCACAAACGTGAATATTCATTAACCTTAGCAGACGACACTCTGACAAGCGGTGACGCATGTGCGTGTCCCCTGCAAGGTGGCATACGACACACCTCCATGGATACGTCACCAAATTAGTAGCTAGAGCATTCAGGTTAAAAAAATAAATAAACAGTGCACATGCAACAATGCATAATACAGTCAGGTTTTGAGCACAAACAGCAAAAACATACACAATTCAGAATCCAAGGGAAAATATTTCAACCAATATATTTTGGCACCAAGAAATCTGACACAGCTGATTAATTAAACAGGCGTTTTAGTGATTTTGAAGGCATGTTTGTAGCAGATTTGAGTCACACTGGAGTTGTTCAGCATCCGTTCTGCATTTTTAAGAGAGCTGAGACAGATGCATATTTTAGTTTAAAATCTCCTTCAGTCTGTAGCCAGCAAGCATTTATAACCCTAAATACAGTAAAATTAAGCTGTTTTAATTAAAAAAAATCCTTAACTATCTCGGTACTTCTTCAAACAGCTTGGTACCAGAGCAGCTTGGCATCGCCTCACCTCAGCGTCAGAGAAAACTTTCCAATGCATGTGAACAATAAAAAGTTTTCTTGTGGCTACACTGAGGGTATCTTTAAAAGCATGGGAAGGTAGTGAGGGAGCCCCAGCATGCCCCGTGAAGCATGTACCTCGACCGAAAGAGGTGTGTGCATGTGTGTGTGTGTGTGTGTGTGTGTGTGTGTGTGTGTGTGTTTTTCATGTCCCCACAAAGATCTGTGAATGCAATTAATAAAGCAAAGGGGTTAAGGTTGTCATGTTGCGATTAGAGTTTACCCCATATAAATGAACGGAGAGTCCCCAGAAATATATGATTACAATATTTAAATATATGATTAAAAACCGGTGTGTATGTGTGTGTGTGTGTGTGTGTGTGTGTGTGTGTGTGTGTGTGTGTAACCCGAGGTTTCTGTGGCACCTGCTGCAGCGCCCCCTGAGGTTCCTGTAATGCCTGCTCCAGCTGCGCTACCCCCTGTTTGCTTGGAGTTGGCGCCCCCTGCTTCAGCTGCACTACCCCCTGCTGGCTCGGAGTTGGAGCCTCCTGCTGGCGCGCCACCCGAGGCCATTCCTGAGTCGCCTGTCCAGTCCCCTGTGCAGCCCCCAGTGCTCCCCGTGTCTCCTGTGCTCCCCGTGACTCCTGTGCTCCCCGTGACTCCTGTGCTCCCCGTGACTTCTGTGCCCCCTGCAGTGTTACCCGTGACTCCTGTGCTCCCCAATGCTCTCGCAGCCCCTGCAGCGTTCCCCGAGGCTCCGAAGGCCTTTGCTGCTGCTGCCCCGCCCTTGCTGCTGCTGCCCAGTCCCCTGTGCAGCTCCCCGCTCAGTTCCCCGTGGCTCCAGCGGTCCCTGCAGTGTCCCCCGCGGCTCCAGAGGCCCGTGCAGCATCCCCGTGGCACCTGCTCTGACACCCGAAGCCCCCGCAACCGTGGCTAGTGCTCTGGCGCCTGCCTCCGAGAAGCAGGTCCCAGCACCCCCCCACAGCTGCGTTGCCCGCGGTCCCGGCCCTGGCCAGCCCGCGCCACGCCCGTCGACTCCAGCCTACCCACGAGGGTCCAGACTCCCCGGTACTAGCAGCCGACATGCCGACCCACGCGGCCACTGTGCCCCCGGTCCCTTCTCCCCCGGCCTCAGTCTCAGTCTCTGAGGTGGTCCCAGACGAATTGACCCCCTACCCTTCCTCCACAATGGAGTCGGAGGCGGTACTGGAATGGGACCCCTCGGGGATCACCCTGACCACACCTGTGGACCCCTTCAGGTGGTCACCCCAGCCACCGGCACATCAGCGTGGTGTTCATCCTGCTGTGCCTCCTGTGGACGTGCCCCCTGGTGTGGGCCCTTTGTTGTCCCCTTTAGTGTCCCAGGATCCCATGTTTCCTTTTTTGGTTCCCCTGTGTGTATCTGTGTTCCCTGTAGTGTGTTGTCTGCTGTTTGAGTTGGTCTCCTTGTGCCAGTTCTGTGTGTCCATGTTGTTCCCCGTGGTGCGTTGACGATGTTCCTTTTCTGTCCCCAGGTTCCATTGTGACTTCGGTCCCCGTCGCCCTGCTCTACTTAGGCGTGCCCGGAATGCGTGCCTTTGTGGGGGTGTCCTGTCATGCCCTGATCGTTCGCTCCTCTCATGTGCCATGTGGAGTACCCATGTTTATCAGCTGTTATTAGTTACTGTCATTAGTGCATGTATTTAGTCTGCGTTTCAATTTGTTTCCCCAGTCCGGTCATTCTATTGTTTATGCCTTATTGCCTGCCTTTGCATCCGATTAAACCCTGAGTTCCCAGAACTTTGGCTTCTGGTGGGTTTTTTTGCATTCTACTTTTCGCATGACACTTGTTCAGCTTTTGAAAAATGTTCTCATGGTGATAGTAACTCAAGAAAAACAGATGGTCCTGGGGTGTCCTCGCAAACAACACTTTATCTTTACGGCCTCATCTACTCTGTGTTTTCTTTTTCTTTTTTGAGAAACCAAAAACACTAAAATAATTTTGAAAAATTTCTGGCCTTTCCAGAAAGGTCCAAATGCAAGCCCTACTGTAAATAAGAATCGTTGGTCCTGCTCAACCAAATCCATGCATCTGCATTCACAGGGATTCTACATTGACCAAGGGGAATATTTTTATGTTTGATTAATAAATATATTATTTCTGCTTGATTTCCTCCCTTTACCCATAAAACAGAGACAGATATGCCACCTGATAAGTGATATTCTCCATGGCAAGCAGCAGACACCATATGACTGACTCAGGTTAATCAGCCACCCGCCCCTCTATTTCATGGGATTATCCTGTATCGATGAATACATTTTTAAATCATATCATCAGGGAATTCCCCTCTCCCTCCAGTTGTCAGCATTTATCGTTGAAACCGCCTTCACCAGGTTGATAACCATATCATCATAGAAAATAGTAGGGGCCCCCCAGACAGCTCAAATCGCCCAGGGGCCTCTGACCATCACGCCTCTAGCTGTATGTTATGGTCCAACCAAGCCTGAAAATAAACATGCCACATTGCATTTCAGGAAGCTTACAAGGCCCGTCCCTCCCCACCCCACCCATTATCCGTTGCTCCGTCCGTGTCTCCAAACCTGATATCTCAGTCCTGTTATTCGATTAGCTCAGATGTGACCAATTACAACCTGATGCTAAATGGAGATCTTGCGGATAAAGATTATTTTGTTTGTTTATGGTAAATAAAATGGGCTGTGGATTCAGCAAGTGACTTCCCAGTCTAATCCTCGGAGTTGGTCACACTCTGGCAGGTTGCAACCTCCCCCGAGCTTCACATTGATTTCACAGCAAATTCCACCTGGATGCCTGTTTTCAGTGCTTCAGGACGTAGCCATGAAGTTAAGTGGATGGGACATTTTACATCCTGGAGCAGGAAAGCTGGGCTGTGCCGAAGGGGTGCCTTGCTTCCCTGAACCTGCAATACTGAGCCTGTGCTCCTGAGTCTGCGATCCTGAACCAGCATTCCTGAGCTGGTGGTCCTGAGTCTGTGATCCTGAAAATGCGTTCCTAAACCTCTGCTTCAGCTAATACAAAGTGGTGGGAACATGTACAATCAGTCATTTTTGATAAAAACAAATGTAGAGGCGGTGGGATGGTGTGTCACTCTGTGCCCATGATTGGAAGATTGTCAGTACACATCCTGTGATTAGTGGAAGAAATGAGCAAGACTCTTTACCCCACCTCCAAAAAATGTCCCATTGGCGCCAAATAAATGGTTGACCCTTGGCTCAGACCCCAAGCTTCACTCTCACTAGTATCTGTTTATGGGTACCTTTCAAAGGAGAGCAAGTTGTGAATACCGCTAGATAATTGTGTAAATTACAAATAAAGTATTTTATTTTACATTTTTGTGTATTTTATTAGGGTAATTTTGTGTATTAAATTTTTTTATATCTTTTATTTATGTATTTGTAATTTGCTGTGTTAAGTGACCTTGGGTGTTTTGAAAGGCGCTGAAAATAAAATGTATTATTATTATTATTATTATTATTATTTATTTATTTATTTTAGTAACTAATTCTGGTGTTCTTGTGGAGCAAATGCCTTACCACACCAATTTTGACCAGCATGGCTGATCTTTATTAGGTTTATAGTATATTTGGTTGAGGGTGAGTGCTTTTGCCTGTCTTGCTACATGTCTGTCTCAGAATTCTGAAAAGGCGACTGAAAATCCTGACGACTCCCTTGCAAAATGTCAAAATGTCAAGTTGTTGATGTGGCATGTTCTTGTTTTGTTGTATTTCTGCAATCGAGGGAGCTAGCCAAATGGACCCTTGAAAGTACAAGTGCCCCCAAAATTCACACATAAGTCAACTCTGTGGAAACATTTGCTTACCCTGGTGCCAAAAGTAAAAAAAAAAAAATGAAAGCCAAAAAATGACCTTAGGTTTAGCGAGAGCTGTCCGTGTGGAATCCCATCCCAAAATCTTGGAGTCATTTTCTAATTACGGCAGGCTGACAGCTGCTGGAAGGTTTCCACTTCCCCTATCACGCTATAACTGGATAGCGCTCTCCTAGAGTGCTGTCCGAGGTGTTTAAAATGCTCCAAATGGATTAGCACATTACCATGAGAATGGGGTTTCTCAGCACTATCAATAAAAAGTGCTTTTAGCAGGTTGCGAGCTCTGTCTGAGTGCTTCTCCGCTGTCACGTCATTGGGGACAGCAGTGGATGAGTGTGCACTGTCATGGGTGTTTAGGTTCAGATGGGCGCTAGCTAAACCTACTCGAGGTGAGAAAGGTCTGCTTGTCATATTGGCTTTCTTCTTAGTCTAGCCATTTTCATGGGCAACTCCCCTCAGCTCCCACCCTATTCGCTAATTTTATCTAAATCTCCAAGGCCAGATTGACTAGCCCTCCTACAACCTGCCATGGTCCTAAATCTGAGCAGGGCCTATTAATTCTTAATCATGTTATCTGGAAAGAAACAAGGGAAGTACAGGTCTGTGTTGCTTCCTGCTAAAAGTCCCTCTGCATTGTTCTGCAATTCAAGCTATCAAGTTCCCTGGTTCTGTTTCTTGCCTTCGTGCTACAGCCCAAGAGGATATAAGAAAAGTAATCGCACATGATTTTGGGCCTGGAAAGACTTGGTAAAAATTCAGATGCTAATTGCAGTTAATGCTATGCTAATGCTATGCTAATGCAGACTGTTAGCTTGTCCAGACACCCAGCATTGTTTCGCTGGGAACAATGTGGATGGTACAGACACCCGGGACCACAGAGATAGACACTGCATGGTCACGGGTGCCAGTTTACTCTCAGATCGTGAGGGTAACTCGCTCAGCAGGCAAAACCCACTGTGTTGGCTACTGCTCCCCGAAGTAAGAGGACCTTGTTGTAGTGACACGCCTGAGATATCCAACAAAATTTATCATTGTGTCCATCATGGGAGTACAGGGTGAGCCGTTCAAAGTTGGAGCAAATTTCCCCTGGGGGCAGGTGACTGCTGAGGGGCAACCGTGCCGACAGGGGAAGCACTAACTGGGGCATAATGGCTTTTTCATGTTTCCTCTTCGCATCATTCAGTGCCTGAGAAACACCACCACATACAGTATAAGCCAGTGAATAAACAGTACAGTACCTACCATTTGGGTTCCAGGAATTTAAAGCTCATTTACTGCATAAAAATGGACTGGGAGCCTGAAAACCAGGGCATAAGACAGAATATTCTGGAAGAATGCCATCTTACATGGTTTCCAGGACGACATAGACTTCCTAGTATTTAATAATAATAAGTGAATCAGAATAGTAGGACAAATTTGATATAGTTTAGTGTCACACAGTTATGCATGGGTTCTAAATTGTGGATGCATACATTCATTCGTGTGCGTGTGTTCTTTCATATGTATGTTTGTATGCATGTGAGCATTTGTGCCTCATTTTTTTAGTCCCAACAAGGGGAAACACAATATTATATAAATCTGTGACCACAATCAAAAAATAAAACTCCCAAGAATCTTTTATTTTTTTGGTTACTAAAGGTGTATGTTAGGGCTGAGTAAGCGTTTAGGTTTTTATGGTTAGAAAAGTTTAAGGGTTATCGTATATATTTATTGTGCACTGGCCACATTTAAGGACTTCTGCCTTTTTGTTTTCCCCTTTTAATTTTCAGATTTTCCCTTTTAGGGGGTCTATCTATAACTGACAGAGACGGCGGAGTCGGCGGAGGTGGAACCGATCCCTGGTAAGTATAATGTCTAGTCAATAGATTCCTATCATTTGGTGAATGTAGTTTACATGAACCCTTATTTGTTTATTTTTTGTTCTCTTTTAGGAACGGCGGAGACGACGGAGACGGCGAGGACGGCGGCAACAGAGGAGATTCCTGGTAAGTATGGTGTCCCCTCCATGGGCTCCAAATTCAAGTCACCTCAGTATTAAGTATTGTAACTTTTTATGTTACCTCCACTTATTATAGTGGGATACTATTTCATTTAAAAAGGGAACTGAGAGAAGCGACGGAAATGATGCGACCAAAATAAGTCACGGAGACGAAGAAGACCCCCGCTAAGTAGACGTCTTTTTTGGGCTGGAACTTATGCTTCCCATCCTGTCCCATCTGCTATTATGCCTATCAAGATGTTTATGGAAAAATATGATTCCTCCCCTGCCCTCCGTTAGAGAGGCAGCAGAAGAGGCCCCCAAGATGGCAGGGCCAGTGAGGGTAAACTAAATGTTATATTATCTCAACTGTACCTGATGTTTATAAAGCAGGGAAGGCAGGTACCTGTAAGTATATTATTTTAAATTTATAGACGAATACAATAGTGTGTGTGTGTGTGTGTGTGTGTGTGTGTGTGTGTGTGTGTGTGTGTGTGTGTGTGTGTGTGTGTGTGTGAGTGAC
>JAABNY020000001.1:48993524-49013027 GCA_015164015.2 Brevimyrus niger
TGTTTGCAGCCAATGGGGGGCCCCCAAACTCCAGGGGCCCCATGTAAATGTGTTGATTATGTGGTGGTAAACAATGCCACTGGGGGAGGCGTACCACAAATATGAGATACTTAAATTGAAGCTGATGTAAGGAGTGGCAGAGTTAATGCAAACACATACATCATAATATGTGATGGAAAACAAATAAGAAAGACAGGAATTGGAGACAAAGAGAGGAGTGTTCCTGCTGATTAATGAAAAGGCCGCAACCCGTTGTGGTTACACACCAAACCGGACTCCTAACCATCCCAGCCAATAAATACAGAGTGCTGGGTCAGCTGGTGAGGTGATAATCGCCCCCCACCCCCATATGACTAGACCTTCACAAGGTCCTTTATTGGCCCAGTGGCCAGGATGAGGCAGCCTTTGATCTGACTGAGGTGAGGTGGGGGGGGGGGGGGTCGGCCGCGGAATGGCCCTGCAGGTGGCCCAGCTGTCATAGGGATTATGTAACATTCTCCCCTTTACAAGCCAAACGCTGATAACGGACTGCTGCGCACCCTGAACCCTGAACTGCGTTGTTTCTCAGGGAGGATTAGACATCTTTCATTGGGTTTAATTCCTTCAAGGACCTACAAGGACACCGTCGAGCCAGGTGACCCCACCATCTCTCTGCTTGGCCTCCCCATGCCTCAAAGTAGACAGAACAAGTAGCAAAAAACCACAGCCCCCCCCCCCCACCTCCCCCCACACACACACACACAACTCCCCTCTTGCTGGCTATACTGTACAACAATTCCTCTCTTACTATAAAACAACATGTATATCCTCAATCAAAAAGAATTAAGGCTTATCGACCTTCTTTATTGGGAGGATATCGGCTGCACAGGAAGTCTTTCTACCTGCTAAAGATGTCCAGGATTGGTTTTCTGTACTCAAACATACCACCGTCCTTCCATTGTTTAGATCTGTAATATACATTTGTCCTTATAAGGAATTCTACATGTATTTGCCTTTTACCTATATTGCCATAACAGTGCCTCTAGGCCCGCAAGACACTGCTGTACCACATGATTGACAGCTGACCAAACCTGTTGTTCAGCACCCTAAACAGTGGTCATGCTGTGGACCCACGATCAAGCACCGCCCACTTTTTCATGTTTTGTGAGTCTCGTTTGTTATACACATGCCCTGAGGGTGGTGTTCACCCATAACACCTCTGTTACCCATGAACGTCTCTGTTTGCGCACCAAAACACTATCAAACACTTTATCCCATGACTTTATCGACGGGGTCCCACTACTCGTGTAGTACAAAGCGATGGCAAATAAATATCCACAGAGGTCGTCATGGGGTTATGGACTTTGAAAAGTCATGAAAGTTTCCAAGGATTCCGCTTGCTGATTATGTGGTGACGAAGCTCCCTCTATCCAAGATGTTCCCACTCCATTGTGTGCTGAGGTTCATATGCTTTCATCAGTATACATTAGTCCTCTGAGTCCCATTGTTTTATTTATAATTTTTTTGTCGTTCTTTCCACAGTAGTCCAGGTTGATAGGTGTTCCTGTTCCTCTGCCTGCCTCATTGCAGCCCATGAATCTGCAGAAAGAGTCCTGACATCAGGCACCATCAGAAGGTTAAACACCCCCACTCCCCTCATCCCCCTGCAGGTGTTCCTGTCATTACGGGTAAAATCAGAGTTAACAGTAATATTTGTGGCAATGTGATATTACTCAAGCGACATTATAGCAATGCTGAGGGTTGATTTTGTGGTCATTCTGTCGTCTCTTGCCTCTTCCGATTATGTCAGCTGGAAGGTTCCCACCGGTAGATGTTCCAGAGCATTCCCATGATGCTCGTGGAGCGTACAAGCAGCCGTAAGTGTCAGGGGTTATGCCACGTACATGCATCAGAGATGGAATAATCATCTGAACTTCAGATGAACCTGGGCATCATGGCTGTCCTTGTTAGCGAGCTAAGCCTCGGAAGACACAGCATTGATGCAAAACTTCACCGACACATGTAACAGTTTGCATTGAAAACATCTGAATTAAAAAATGTCACACCAGCTTTGTCACATCTACAGGCTGCCAAGGCATATGTACTGTAACATCCTGCCTGTCCACCTGACCCTCCTGTCTCTTTCCTAATGTGCCCCTGATGAGACACACCTGTTCCTTGTTACCTCTTGTTAGTCTGTATATTTAATTACCTGTTTGTCTCATCAGCCACAGTCCGGTCATTGAAGTCAGTCCCCCTGTTACTCCTCTTCTCTATCTTCCTCACGGTCCTGCTCATTTCCATGTCTCTGTTTCAACCTCAGTAAAACTCGCTTTGTTTGCCAAATGCCTGCCTTTGAGTCTTTTGTATGCCGCAAATGAAGTATGAATTAGCATATAAAGATTCAAGTGCACAATCATTTCTTGTCATATCAGTGGAAATGCACATAAAATAAGTATGCATTTGCGCTGTTCCAACAATCAATTGCCTCATGAATTGCTTTTAAAGGTGAATGTGTACTTCCAACCCAGTTATGTGCATCCCTGTGAATATGGGCTGGTTCACTATATATTATATTTCAGGTTAATATCTAGAAAGCATCATTCTTGAGATGATTGGTTTTCAAAGGTACATTGCAACTAAACAAATTTGCATTTTAAGTCCCCCCCCCCAACAAAAAAACTGATCAAATTTCTGAGTGATTTTATCAGCCGAAAGTCATGCTGTGGTAGCATCCTGTGGTGATCAAAGAACCGTCATACACAGGACACGCTCTGGGCCCATCACACTTCTGATGGCATGGCCACTTCCAAGAAGAAACTCTGTATCATGAGTGCTTTGTGATGTTTGCTTGATATGCTCTCGAAGGCTGTCAGCTGATCTTGTGGGCGGAGTCTCCATCACACTTGCAAGGGAGTGCAGGGTCGCTCAGCGCTCAGTACGTGATGTGATATTAACCTTCGTCCTGTGTTAGCTTTAACAGCCTGAATGGTCGGAAGTCTATTTGCCATTTAGCTAGGCATGGAGTAACATACATGGCATATGTGTTTAATTCACATGCCTGTTGACAGTCGCCCAAGGTTATCAATCTGTGGTTGAGTCTCGCTCGAGGGCCTGGGTCTTGAACCCAGACTCTCTTACACTTTTTATGCACCAGTCAGCTAATAGGATCTAATATTCTATAACACGAAAAGAGTGTCTCTCATAATTGGGTTTCTGTTCGTTTGAGCCAGGTTTCAACACCCGGGAGATTAGTAATGTTACATGGCTCAGCCTCTGACCCCCCCCCCACACACACACACACACTAACTGCATTATCATGTCTCACCCCCCCTCCCTGTCCCCGTTATGCTTCCTAATCGCACGTCTTGTGGGAGAGAGCAGAGTAACTGGCCAGCACGTCGAGCATTACGACAGATCTAATTTATATTAAATATCCGTCAGGCCGTCTCACTAAGGCTACAGGCTGCAAATGAGCCGGAATATTATTACGGCTAAAAATGTGACATGGGTATGAATGGAAGACAACGTCGTGGCGCCGGGCTGCAGCAGAGAGACAACTTCATCTTTACGGCAAAGGGCCAAAATTGGAGGGGAGGGGAGGGCCTTCCTGCGGATCAATAGGGAGGCATCGCCAGTTCCCGTCCTGCACACGTGCACAAACACCTGCCCGGATGGCGAACGCGTGATGCACGCCAAGGCATGCGATGGAGTGTGTGAGCAACAATACACGTCCCTGTCAAAAGCCCATCGCATTTCTTCCTGCCCACCAAGCGGGAGGAACAGCTTGAGCGGCAGCAGCAGATGTTCTGGAAGAGACACAAAAAATGATGCGTTTGCTTTGTGTACTGAGCAGCGCTGCATCCAGGAAGGTCCGGGGTGCAGAGGAGCTCGGGGGGGTTGGAGTATTGGTCAGCCTGTAAGGAACTGGGTCGAGGCTCATTGTAAGAAAGCCAAACACATAATGCAAAATCTAAAAAAAAAAAAAAACGGGCTCATGTCGCAATGGGAACAGAATCGAAACCAAGCTCTAACATAAAGTCGAGAAAAAGGAACAGCGTCGGTACGGCGTATAAAAAAAAGTGTCTGAATTAGATATTTGGAAGAAGGCAAAACTCACAAAACCTAGCAACAGTACATTGAAAATAAATGGTATTTATAATAGAAATAGTTTGCAGGTGTTATGGACCTGGAGGTGTTTGGGTTGAAAAATGACACAGTTTGATCACATGACTGATCATATGACAAAGCTATAACTGGTGGAGGGGGCTCTCAGCATGGAGCTTGTTTTTAGCTCACCTGTCCCTCATTTGCACAGGTTCGGACTCTAATGGCCCAACTCACATGCAACGGAAGAGGCCTGTCCAGCGCTGCAGATTCAGCTCTTATAAGTGACAATCCAATATAAATCCCAGCGAATATAAATTCAAGCTTCCCCTAAAAGCTGTAAATGATGCATGTTTTTTTTTTTAAGTCCCTGTGTTGCTTTGAGTAGTTTACATATGAATGAGGTCAGGATATTAGCGAGAAGCTAAAACTTGAAAGTGCTCATCGATAAACTGTTTACCTGCGAAATGCAGAAACTCCAGAAAGTGCATTTTTTATGAAAGACAAGCGGCAAAATGCATCCCTTATTTATGCCGGGGGGGGGAGATTTTAAGTAACCACGGACACAGTGATATCATAGACGTTATTAGCTGGTGTGAGCGTGTTTGTGGGGGTACTGAGGACATTCTAATTCCAGAATGTTCTCCTCCATCCTGTCCTGAGGCTGCAGACGAGTTCCAGGAAATGGCTACATATAATGTGACAAGCAAATCATGGCCGTGAGTGACGGCAGTCACAATAGCGATAGACCAGCGATCCATCACTCGTAGCTGTGGTCCCGACTGGCTCGTGGGGGCCTGAGGATCGCATGCAGAGCCGCCGTTTTGTTAATTCATGCTCATGGTATGTCGATTTCCAAAGGTACTTTCATTTTGGGGTGTCACGGTGGTGCAGTGAGCCGCACAATCTTCTCACCCCTCTAGGACTGGGGTTGAGTTTCTGGCCCAGCCCTACGTGTGTGGAGTTTGCATGTTCTCATTATGTTGTTATGGAATTTCTACTGAATTCTCCACTAACCCCCCCCCCCCCCCACAGTCCAAAAACCTCCTAACTGGGATTTCCGTGTTGCGTGTTTGCCATGCAATGGGTTGGCACCCTTCCTGGGTCATTCCCTGCCATGTGCCTGCAGCTTCCAGGATAGATTCCAGACTTCTACATATCACAAACAGGGACGGATGGATGAATGGATGGATGGATGATACGTTTCTTCATTTCTGCCATAATGCTTAACCACAGCCGTTAGCACTCCTGATGGTCCTGTTGCACTGGGCTTAGGCTGCACGACCTCGAGGTGCCCGTATCTGGGAGCATCTTCAGGGCTATAGCAGCGGGCAGCCATGGCGGTACATGGATGGGGCCGTATCCCACGGCTCTGGAGAACCTGAGGGCTCCGGAACGCATTGGCTCACCACACCGAAGCAGAGGCAACATCGGCTGAAGCTGGAGGCAAAGTCTGGGACCAGCAAGGGGTTGGAGTTGGGGTTTGGGTTGTGGATGAATATGAATGCCACATGGACACATCTAGAAAGAATAGTGTGTGTGTGTGTGTGTGTGTGTGTGTGTGTGTGTGTGTGTGTTAATACAGTATCACGTCTCCTTCCTGTGGCCCCCCAGCTCCTTATGCAGGGCAGTGAGCCAGGTGGCTTATTACACTATGTTTATGCATGTGCCCACTGGCACAGCCTCTTCTGACATGACTTTTTGATTTTTATAGCTTGAAATGCTCTGGCACAATACCCAGGCCAACCTCGCAGAACGGGATTTTTGGGCTAGAAAAAAAAATTTTAATTATATAACGGAGCGCTTCGACATTGTCATGCGGCCTTAATCGTCTGCAGATACTCAGGATCTCCGCTGCACCCTAATTTATGCCACTCGCTGAGAGTTTTATATATTCTGCGATGAATTATATATGAGGCAAACATGGAAGTCAACAGATTCAACAAATCACTACCCAAAGTTAAAAGTACATTATCGCAGTTAATGCGTCTGCCGTGGGATGTTACTGATGCATTAAGACTATTTACTAGGTGGGATGAAAGGGATTCAAGAACAGAAGATACATAAAAAAGCAAGTAACTAATTCTCTTGATAAACATCTGAGACAAAATTTGCAACAATAAACTGAAAATGTCCATACATTCTTTGAATCATTCTTTGAGTTTCAGATATTTGGAGAAAAGAATAAATGAAACTGTACTTTTAAGCGGGACTGTGTTTGTGATGTCAGTGCTCCCGGAGCCACGGCCTCCTGCGGTTTCTTCGATTTTCTTCATAGTATAAAACGGCCATGAGAGTATAAACAAAAACCACATCGGCTTTCTGAAGGAAAGTGGTTGGAGGGATTACCCCCTGCCCCAATTGGACCACCATGAAGCATGGCCAATATCCAGCCCGACTCGGGAGAAGGGGGCCATCTGGGGAAAAAAAAAAACAACTAGAATCGCACTAATGCCGTATCTCGGTTTGGCACTGAGCGTTTTCCACAATCTGCACTTGAAAAACAAACAAACAACAACACCGCTACGTGGAAACAATTGGTGGAGACGACATGGAGAAAGAGATCAGGATGTCCAATGAGGAGCACAGCTAAAGATGGCAACAAAAACAAAACAAACAAAAAAACCTGTGGCTGAAAAGTGAAAGATGATGATTGAGGTGAATGAATACAGCAGCAAATCACCCCCACCCCCCCATGGGTAGCCAGCAATTGCCTTGTTGATAGTTGGAGTGTCATTGCAGATAGATCAGTCAGGTTGAACTAGGTCCGCCCCCCCATCCTGGTGTTGTTAATGAGGTCAAGAGAACAGTATCTGTTATTTCCCATCATTTCAGCCAATGATGAGGGAGCCAGGGGAAAAAAAATGCCATTCCATCCCTCTCCACGTTCATAATTATAAACCTTCACTCTTTTCCTCTCCTCCTCCATGTTCTCTACAAATCCATTTCCTCCGCAGGGCCCTGCAACGCTGACAGGATCATTACTGTCCATGCCACGTCTGCTGATAAATGCCGAATGCCAGGGAATGTGGAGGGAAAATTACACAAATAAAGACCCTCCGGAAGATCCTCTACATAACCCTGAAGCAGCGGCGGACTGTACAGTGCGTGACATAGGCAGGAAAGAGATCAAGTTGAAGTTGTATTTTCAATGATGGCAGAATTTTTGGAAATTATGGAAACTAATTTTACATGCTATTTGTGCCCAAAAATATTAAATATATTCAGGCACTGATTTGCAGGTCCCACACATAAACCTACAGTGTGCTGTGGCTTTAGTATGTTTTGAGTTTTACAAACTCTGTATCATGGGTTGATATCATGAGCCACACCTGCTGAGTTCCACCTACCAGTTCTGGTTCTGCTACACCAGTTCATCCCTCTGTCAGATAGACTGCTCACCTACAGCAGTGCAGCAGGGCACCCAGCCAACAGCATCACTGAGCTCGTGGAGGACACCAGTGTGATCGGCCTCATCAGCAGCGATAATGAAGACGCCTACAGGAGGAAGGTAAACGACCCGGCTGTACGGTGACGGCAGAACAACCTCACTCTGAGCGTAGACGACGGGAAGGAGATCGTCGCGAGCTTCGCGATACACAGAGGAAGTCACATCCTGTTCAAAATGAACGGTGCACCAAGGAAAACTGTCACTAGCGTCAGGTTCCTGGACATCCACCCTGCTTCTCATGGTGTCTCAACACCAGCTGCCTCCTGGTGAAGAGGAGACACAAGTGAGGCTGCTCCTCCCAAGCGGACTAAAGAGCTTAGAGTGGGAGCTAAGATCTAACTTCCACCGCCGCACCGCGTTGAGCGTTCTGAGAGGCTGCTTCACTGATGCATCGACCTGACAGTCCGAGGGTCTCCAACTGCTCCAAGGAACAGTGAGGACAGCTGGCAGAGTCTCCGGCATGGAGCGTTTACAGCAGCCGCCGTTAGAGGCCTGACACCATCTTCACGGGCAGCAGCCACCCTGCTCACATCCCCCACAAACCGCTATCCTGTGGCAAACGTTACGGCATCACGTCCACCAGCACCACATGTTTCACAGACAGATTCTTTCCATGGGCTCTCGGGACTGCAAACCTCCTGTAACCCTGTAAAACTGTCTGTATGTAGTGTAATTTATTATAAATGTACAGTTTTTTTTCACAATTCTCGTCCATCATTGTTGTACTGTTAGTAACATTTCATTGTTTAGTACTTGTTGTATTTCATGTCCATGACACTGTATTGTCTTTAAGATGTACTATTGTCTTGCTGAGCAACGGCACTGTCTTTTGTTACACCAGTCAACACTATGTTTAGGATTTCATTGTTTTCTCTGAAACTCGAAACTATTTAAATTATTCTACAACCCGCAATTTTATACTAGGGATGTATTACAGTTTACCAGCTGCTCGGAAGCATTTTATGCCTTTGGACACCCGTTTTGTCCAAAAACTTGCTGGTGAGGGAAGTTGGGTGGGGGCAGATTAGCTGGTTTTTACTTTCAGGTGGATTTCCCAAAATATCTTAAGTCCATTGGACAAAAATAGCAAGTGACAGAGGCGGGAAATGATTTAGTTGGTATAGGTCATGCACTAATTTACAGGCACTCAGCTGTTATTATGCAGCCCAGTTGTAATTTATTGCGCTAACTATTCATGTAATAGCAGTAGTGCTGTTGTTTCAGTGCTGTTGTCTTTAGCTAACAGGCAGAGCGCTAGCATAACGGCTAGGCTGCGATCCGCCTGTGTTTACACTCGTCCATTCGGCCTGGAGCTCAGCTCATCCGTCTCAGCTGTCGTCTCTTCAGGCCTCGCGGGGCGAGATATGAGCCCAGCGTCTGTGCTGCTGCTTTTCGCTATACTGGCTTTAATGAAACCAGTATCTCACGTCGCCCAACCATATTATGCGCAATTAGCGTTAACCAATGTTGAAGTACATTGAAGAATTATGGGAAATTCCCTGTGGTATTTGGCCCCCCCACCAGCCCTTAAGATTTTACTCCTGCGTTGGCCCTGCTGTGGGACCAGTTTTGAGTCCAATGGACCGTGACCGGACAGTCTCCAGCAGTGATGGCCTCGCATAACAGATGTTGTGTAATTACACCAGGAAACAGGTAAGACATCTCTAGGGGGTGTAACTGCAATACCATTGGTACAGACAGGCACTGGTGCTACAGTCAACACACGCAGTGGCCACAAACACTCTTGGGTCTTTCTGACCCTGTCATCTACAGCAGCTAATATACTGCAATATTTCCTATTTCAGTAATTTCCTTTGAATTTATTTAATATATTTATACTATATTTAACCATTTTCCTTTTTTCGCCATTTCTTCTACTTTGGTAATTATTCCATAAATATGTACATCTGAAGTTCCTTGTTATATTTTCACATTGATGGCTTGTGAGTGCTTTTGTCTCATTTTGTGCTGTTTAATTCTATTACAAATTATATGTTACTGAATGGATGGCATGAGTAAGAGTGTCAATGTACTGATATAGGTAAATAAAGAATCTCGAATCTTGAATCTCATCTCTTACGCGTCTATTAGGCAGCATAATACACATGGCTCCCAGACACCCGCAGGATGCCACACCATATGTTTTGCAGTGATTTTGGTGCCCAAGGATGCGTCAGAGTGTGTACTTTTGTGTTTGTTACACAGGCTCCGCTGGACCCCTGGGCTTACTTAGCAAGAGTGTCTCTGGTCTCCTGTTTTTAAAGTGTGTCCTTATACAGCTGGTGTCCTGTTGGATTGAGTCAGGAGTGAGAGGGGCGGCTTGGAAAGATGCCTGCTCAGGTCTTCCCTCATATGAGGCCATGTCATTCAGGAGGGCACTTTAAGTTGTCAGCAATCAGTCCCCCGTGTCCATGGTCCACTACATGATCTGTTAATATCCTCCTACGTGCTTTCGCTCATATCTCCGTCTTCTGTTTTTCTTTTCTCATTACACTGTGTGGCCGGAGTGTTCCCGTAGGAATCGTCTTTCACATTCATGCCATGTCGCTCTTCCCCTTGGCGGTCAGATTAACACAGAGCAGCACGTCCGTCCACTGAAGCACATATGTAGTACATGCGATGTGCAGGCAACTGAAGCGTCACGCTTTGCTAGCAGACAGCCAGCACACGTGTTCGGGTGCTAAAACGCTGAAGTGCTCCTTTTTAATTTCGCCTGGAAGGAGAGGTCTTTAATTTTCTGCTGAAAAATGGGGGGAGAGAGAAAGGTGGCACTGACAGATGCTGGGAGCTGGGGGTACCGGTCAGGGAATGAGCTCTGCATGAGTGATTTTTGCACGTTAGGAGTACATTACATATCCGGCCAATACAGATCTTAACTGTCTAGCAGGGGGTTTAGGGCTGATGTTGTCCAGCACAGGAGTAAGTTCGGAGCCTTTGTTTGCTGGCTAAATCAGGGCCAGAGTCTTTAAATGACGTCTGGCTGTGACCTGGTGCGAGATGAAGGGTGGAGAAGACCAAGACCAGACGAGCAGCTGGGTCTTGAATCAGCTTGCGTTTGATCAGACAAGCAGAAAAGGGGCCAGAACGGAGGTTTGCAACCTTCACGGCAGACATAAGCATTCATACGGTTTCCTCCATCCTGCAAGACCTCAGTCCTTCATCAGATCACAGTCAAAACAGCAAGACTGCCAGAGCGGAGCTCACCCAAGTTGAAAAGGGCATTTTAAAAAATAATAGCATTGCTTATCATTGTTTCTTTCCCAGTCATCGGCCGACTGATACAGGAAACATTGATTTTCCCTTTTTGAAGTGACCTTCTTCTTGTCACAGATCAGATGAAAGAAGCTGCCCTCACCCGCAGATAGGGAAAATGCATGGCATTGTAATTCGAACACTTTCTAATCAGCGCACGAGCCGTTCCAAACGTCCCGACGACACATGTGCTATTTCAAGTAGAAGACGGTATCATCTGGAAACTTCCGCCATCACAACACACCAGCATCGCGTGAGCTCCCTCCACAAACGGCACAGGCTCCAACGCGGTAGGCCGTCGAGGGTTAGGCATGGAACCTCGGGAGTAGAGACAGAGCGCCTTTGTTCTTCCACAATGCACCGTGACGTCCTGTCAGAAGACTTACGGTCTGGGGCAAGGCAGACATCAGCAGCTGCCCATTGTCATCCGGACAGCCCGCATAATTAATTTTCCAATCCCGCACCGGAGCCCAGGATCGCCATCACCGGCAAGAGGAAGGGGGCAGGAGAGGAACACGCTGCGCTAAAAGTTCGTAATGAAATTCAGAGGCAGATATGAGTCTTTGTGGCCGTATTGTGTTTTCAGTCACATCTCAGAGTGCCAAGTTCGTGTGTAAAGCCTGCTTCTGAGCTATTGTATCACGGGCTATTCAATGACCTGCCACACACCATTAATGATTCCACACACAGCCAGAGCTGGCTGTTATACTGCTAGTACATTATCAAGGTATTCACTACCCAATTGAGGTTATTTTATTCTGGAAAGTCTGGCTACAGAGGGTCAGGGGGAAGGTTAGGGACTGTGGATTAAACAACAGGCCTGGGGGAGCCACCCACATTGGGCAATACATCATTAAACAACCAAGCGTGTTTAATCTAGGAATCGACTCATGAGTGATTCTAGGAATTTTTAAGGTGGGGGGCATAAAAGGGGCCATAATTCATACAGCGGGTTTTCACTTGGTGAGGGACTGAAGAGGGGGCAACCCAGGAGCCAATCAGCTTCCAGCTGTGGCTGGTGCCCCTGTATGTTCACGCTTCTAAATCTGCTGGTGCCTTGACCTCGCCGAAGCGACTCTGTGGTACAATTTCGATTGCTTTCATTCAGGCTGATTTTAAAATGGAGTACATAAAAAAGAAGATATAGAGGCTGTTAGCCGGCGACAACGTCCATCTCCTTGAACAAGATCCCTGTGAAAAGGAGGGTGAGCTCTTGCCTCCCCAGCGCTGATTACCGTCCCCGTGACGGCTGAATGTGACACCGACGGGAGCAGCTCCTGTGGAGTCTGTGACCCACGTACCTCCTCCAGGGCGTCAAAGCCAGGCTCCCAACATGTTCCTGACCCCAGAGTACTCTGCCATGATTTTGAAAAAATCTTACATTGCTTTAATTCATGTCCACATCTCAAGGTGAGTGTTTTTTATAGCAATAAAATTGTGGGTTATGTTTGTTGGTGGGTTTAAAGAGTTTACACAGGGCTTTTTCCCCACTTTGTTGTGGTGCTGAGTAGTTTATGAGGCATTTTTCTAGGTGAGCAGTTTAAATAGTTTTGGAAGCTTTAGAGTATAGTGGGAGGCGGCAGGTTAGTAAGTCTGTCTTTATTTTTGTGCAGCTGGTTTGTATCCTTTCCTGCTTCTCAGACTGGCATGTCAGCACTGCCCCCTGCTGTTAAGCCTTCAATACTGCAGCACAGAGTTCTCATTTGCCCTCACAATGCCCGTGAGCTGATTCCCTGGCGTGGGCTGCAGTGCCCTTGAGCCTGTCTGCATGTGCTGTGCCGTGTGGTGGGGGCACGCCTGTCACCCCAAGCCAGCGCTGCACCGAGACAATTCATTCCCTGCACAGTTACTTCTGAATTTATTCTATACCTACTGAGTTTCCTTGCAGGTTGAATGTGTTAAATGAAGACTTTGAGTCATGGTTGGAGGGGGTGCTTCTGACCCCGTCACTCAACCCTCACCCACCCCCTGCACCAACAAGAAGCCTGCCAATGACATCATCCAAAACAAGAGAGGAAAGACCAATAAGCTTGTGCTAGTCTGCCTTGCTAAGCCACAGGGTCTTTAGCGATTGAGTGAATTAATCTTTCACTCTTCCACTCGATTCTGGATGTGTCCTCCTCCATCCACGAGATCTTCACACACATTCCCACATGTATGCAAGGACAGGTTTATTGTTTTGGGACCCCATTTGAAAAATCAGTTTGGGGCACCAGGGCGTAGTGACTGTTTGTGGCCAGAAGGGGGACTCCAAACCTCAGGGCCCCTATGTGAGTTTGAGTGCTAGTAAACACTGCTGCTGCAGTTATGCATGCAGGTGCCCACTACAAGAAAGAAAAACACAAAAATACAGGTTTCATCACCTCTCCTGGTCTCTTGAAGCTGCCCACCATTTGTTTAACCGTTTAATGTTCTCTGAGCATTGATCTGTATACTCAGTGCTGTGGCAAAATTAAGATGGATTTCAGAAAGACCGGGGAACAATTCTCCCAGGGAAAGAAAATTTTGTAATATTCTCTAACTTAAGATTTATTTCTTTAATGAAATGAGGTGTAGGCCCCAGCTTAACAATAATTCATACCATATATTGTCTCCAAATTCAAAATTCTAAATCGTTTTAAATCACCCAATTTTTTCAGCTGTAATCTTAGTCTAAAGATTACATTAGACTATAGGAATACCCACCATCTTATGTGGGTTGCTGGAGTTTAGGTAAAACCTGCACAAGATATTTCACATGTTAAACAGGTATAATTTCCCAGTCAACATATTTTTTTATATTTTAACGTCACCTTATAAAGGCCCTGTTTGCGGGACCATTTTCCAAATCACAGATCATGCAGGAGATGAAAACAGGCAGGTGCAGAATGACATGAAATGCAGGGTTATTCTGCAGCAGAGGTTTCAAACGGTGGGATTGACGGCCTCCTTTAAGTGACAGTAAAGTCGAAGGAGGGGGAGAGACGGCAGCGGAGACAGGCCTCTCTTTAAAATGCTATTGATGTCGGGAGACGCAATCATCCAGCTTCATGTCTACAGATGGCACGGCGGAGCCCCGAGTAAATAACACACAAAGTGATGTACTTGTCTGGCCCAATGAGAATGCTCATTTAGAACTGTCATCAACAGATGCCATGATTTATTACTCCTGGCTGGTGCTCCGCAAATTACAGCCTGCCACAGTGCTGGAACTATCAAGGAAAAGAGAAAAAAACATCTAAAATGCAAAGAAGATGGCCCACTACTCTCTGCCGAGCTGCTCCCACTTACTGTGTGATGTGAGTAACCCTCCCCCCGATGAACATGGAGCTTCGGCCATGGGGAGCCAGTGAGCCCGGGTGGGGTTCTGGGTCCCACAGCCAGGGGGAGGCAGAGTGGGATGGCAGAGTGGGGAGGCGAGATTAAATTGGGCGGCTTGGTTCGGCTGGGCTGGAGATCAATGCTGTTCTTTACGTGGGAAGGGAGGCTTTTGTAGGAGTGGGAATAAGAGAAGCTGGACCAATGGAGGCCAATGGAGAGGAGTAACCCTAGGGGTCTGGAATCACTGGGAATAACATGGTAAGAAAACTTTTGATGATCCGTTCACTTCAAGATTTGACAAGCAGCTGCTTCTGTTTACACACGCCCTCCCCAAGTCATGCTTCCACCTACTGAAAGACCCACCCCCAAACTGATGACGTCACATTGCCCTTTCACACAACCGTGGTTACAGCATGACTCATCTCTCCCCAGGTGAATCATCATTTCCCAAGGTGTTCCTCAATAATGCAGATATTCCAGACACAGGTCGTTCTCAGATCCAGCTTGGACATGGTTTCCATGGATTGAGTTACACGCTGTGAGTGTGTCTGGGAAAAGGCTGACTACAGAAGAGTGACCGTGAACATTGTGGCCATAGCAACTATAACTGGCTCCACCTGTATGGATTACACAGCTGTACATCCACAATTAAACAGCAAATAAAACAGCATCAAAGCTCAGAATGTGACCATGTCATGTTCCTTGTTATTTGCCCCATTTCTAACTGCACTAGAGTCCTTGATGGGATGCTGTTCCAGCCAAGACATTTGACACAGATGAAATGAATCACATTGTGCAGGAAACACATGCATTGGGCAGTACGGCACGTCATCTGTGGGGGTAACCAGAGGAAGACTGCATGGGAAACGGTCACATTCAGCACACAAACCTTCCTCACCAAACACGAGGCGTCACTCCCCTATAGCTGTTCATTCCAGTTCTCTCAAAAATGCTAATGCTAATAAACAGAAAACAAGTCACAATGCCTCACGTTCATTAATGCTAATCAGTTTTGTGGCACTAATGAGCTTCAGGACCTTTAAAGGAAGAGACGAAGACGTGGAGACCATCGCGAGAAGAACTCTCTGGGTATTAATGAGCACAACAATACAAAATGTATTTAAATCCAGAACACAGCAACATACATGTCAAGTTAGCTGCAATGTAAACAGTTAGATGGGTCATAAAAAACTTTCAAAATTTGGTGAAATCATTGAGCCATCAAAATAAAAGCATAGATTCTCCTTATTCACAGTGGTGCACCAAGGTGAAATTCGTTAAATTTTTGTTGTAAAATCTATAGACTAATTCTTCTCTCACATCCCATCTGTTCGGCACGTGAGATATTAACATGGGCTAAAAAAAAACATGAGTTTCACAGATAAAACGTGACACTTTGACACCTGTGAATCAGGGGAATTCAGGGCATTTGGTTAGCACATCTATGTCGGAGGGTGTCGACATGGAAATGCTGACCTGCTCCAACGCTGGTCACTCAGTAACAACTGTTTAAGATGTCTGAGGGACACGGCTAGGAGAAGGGGGGGCTTAACTGGCGACGTAAGCATCCTACAATGCAGCACTCAGAGTGGGCTCAAGGGGGCCCCCTAATGGGTGTAATGAACTTGATGTCATATACATTATTCCAGGCTCTGATCTTCTGCCAAGCAGCATACGGCAGCCTACTACAAGATAGGAAGTGATTTGGTGGGGGCCAGATATGCATCTCCCTCCTAACTAGCGAAGCGTGCTTGGCTGGCCGCCTCACCTGTCACCTTGCACTTTTCGGAGTTCTCAGTTCAGCCCAAGTGAGCTTCACAGATCCCATTTCTTTTTATGTGTTCCTCTTGCTGATGGGGAACTCAGAGTCATTCCCATTTAATCCTAGCAAGATCTCCAGCGCCTCCATTGCTTGGTCAGATTTTGGTACTTAACGGAATGTCAAGAAGAAGCTGTCAAGAAAAAATAAAACACAGTCTAGAATCCACAGGTCTTCGCTTCTAAAATAATTAAAAAACATACGATATTACTATCAGACTTGTTATGGTGCAATCAGTCAGACAAGCCCTTCGGTCAACAAGAGACTGAAAGGCCCTAGAATGTATTATAAAATACACACACGCCTCTAATGTGGCCTATTAATGGATAGAGTCTGAGTATCTGTACTTATTCAGGTATAAAATGCAAAAATAAAAGCATTTACACTAATAGTCCCACACAGAGCTGCTCAGCACAAGCCAAACACCTGCTTTGTGTGCTCTGCCCTCCAGCAGGGATTAGTGCTCATTTCATCTCACTATTGGCTTTTTTATTATTACACACTGATTGGCCACACCGGTCTGAACCAGTCTGGTGACAGCTTATTCACCGCTTTCAAAGGGAAGAAAAAAACTCATCTTCTGAGCTGCGTAAGTTATATTTGCTTATTTCAAGCTTTGGGTTGGTGTTATCTCCGTTTTGCATTTAGCGTCCTATTTCATTTCCTACTCAAGACTGGGCTTAACAAAGACATTAAGTCTGAAACTCACACAGGCATCTTTCTGAGCCATACCTGTACATAATTTGGAATGTCAGGGTCTCCCACCCAAACAAAACTTCCACACTCGGCGGAAACGGCTCACACGTGTTTATTTGCAGCTGAAAACCTCATCATGTTCTTCGCAGCCTGGATCTCTCTCAAATCTCTCCATAGGGTGTACCGCACTGAGAGGAGGGGCCAGATAAAGGCCTCGTAATGAAATGAAACTTTTTATTTGCCATTTGTGCTGGGACACTGGAATGTGTTTTCTCCCATCTTGCTCTCTTGCTCACTTAGAGGTGACAGCAAGGATTGTGGTCTGAGTGCAGGGAGAGCCATCCATTCAGTAATCCTGGAGCATTTTTTGCAGTGTTGAGGAGATATAGCTACTAAACCAAGTATGAGATTCAAACCAACAACCTTCTGTTCCCAGGAGCAGAGGCCCAGTTAATTGAGCTACCCCTAATAATAAGATAAGTAAGATTATTCAGAGATGATATAATGCCAGGTAGGGGTGTCAGGTGGCTCAATCAGTCTCAACACCCAGTAGGTTATTGTGTCTGGTATTTGTGTTTGGTGGATAAATGGATGTTTTGTCACTCTTTTTAATAAGAAGACCAGATCTCCAGGCATAATAATAATAATAAAATTGAAATAATGAACTTCAGTGATATCTATATAGAGGCCATTACAACCAAATGTGCAACACAAATGAACGATAAACCATAATTAGCCTAATATACTCTTTCTAAGTGGCACAGCCACAGTTAGAACTTAGATATTATTTTAACTAACCCCAGGTCTGTCCACCACAGGGCAGGGTCTGAACTCATTTTGACAGATACAGCATCCCATCAGGAATGTCAGACGTACTTCTGTACTCTACAAAGCAGGACAGACACAGAGAAAGTGGGGGAGAGGAAGGCAATTATAAAAGACAGTATAAAAGACATAGTGCAGTAAGACTGTGATCTGTCAGGTTAGTTAAACCCCATTCAGGGGGAAAATCCTGCCTTAAAATGGGCAAGACCAGCATCTAGGTGTGGGATTGCCACTCAGAGAGCATTGTCTACTGTAACAAGTTAAGGGAAATATCAATGACTATTTCACCAGATGTGCCCAACAGGTTGGCCGCCATCGCATTCTCTCCTCCTATAAGCACTTCCTATTTTTTTGGCTGTCCGCACGCTTCCATTTCCAGTTACATGCCGATCATACGAAGCTCGTCTGGCCCGAGAAAGTGATGCAAGGGAGACAGATCTAGTCCTAATCCCTTTCTGGCCTCAGAAATCCTCCATCCCTGATCCCTCAAATCCAAGCATGTGTTTCCCGTTTGCCCAGAAACCTGGTTTGCTGTAACCAAACCTCCAGACCGGGGGCAGTATCGCTGATATCTGTTTTATCTGTTTTTATTCCTCCTTATCATTTTTCTGTGTTGTAAATGTCATTCTTCTAGTGTCCTGGATGTTCACTTCCTCAGTGGTGTCCAGCTTCACCAGCAATTTTTAAAATAGCAATTAGGAAAATGCAGCTTAAATAGAAAATCATACAGAATAATAAGGATACACTTTACACGCAAAACCACTCAAATATGGACTTCATAAAAACCAATAAAAGAGAAAAACATCAATAAATAACATAAAATCCATTGGTCTGAAAGTCATTTTATATTCTCAGCCAAACCCTGTATTGCCTTCTCAAGAACCATTTAAAAATCAATACATTTTTAAGGCCAAAAACCCAACTATTCTAAAAACCATGGACAATGCTCCATAGCTCTGTTAATAATCATTTATCCTCAACACCACTGTTAATTTGATGCTCAAATGCAGAAGCCAATTACCACCCTCATTAAGTCACTCAATGACTTTATTACAAATCACTCAGTCACTCTAATCACTATTTCTACACCATGCCTCAGTGACAGCAATAGCCAGTAAGTAAATCCCAAATAATGCCAGAGATAATAATCCCTGCTCTGAAAAAGTTACTTTGTAGTGCAAAAAAATGAAATATTTCCTCAAGGACCAGATAAGCAGAATCAGTTTAGATACTGGTCACTAATATTAAACAACACATACTTGCAAAAATGATTTTTATTTAGAATAAATCCTATTTTCCAAATATCATTCACCCCATATGACAACTAGTACTACATTTACTTTTCACATTCTACTTAGCAGACATTTTTTTTTCCTGAAGCGACATTCATTTGAGGCAAATAACATGTTACACACATACCATAACATAAATATTTGGGCAGAGACAAAGTTTTTCAATATTTAGGTTCTGTACATTACTGCAATAAATTTTAAAAGAAACAAGTCAAATGCAGTGGAAGTGCAGACTTTCAGCTTTAATTCAGTGGGAAGAACAAAAATATTGCATACAAATGTGGGGAACTAAAGTAATTTTTCTACACAATTCTCTCCTATCAGGGGCTCATAAGTAGTTGGACAAATTAATATAACTGCAACTAAAATGTTCAATCATAATACTTAGTTGAAAACCCTTCACAGGCAATGACGTCTTGAACTCATGGACATGACCAGACACTGGGTTTCCTCCTTTTTAATGCTCTGCCAAGCCTTCACTGTAGCAGCTTTCCATTGCTGTTTGTTTGAGGGTCATTTTGTCTGCACTTTAGCAAGTGAAATGCATGCTCACTGGTAATGAGATCAGGTGACTGACTTGGCCATTCGAGAATATTCAACTTCTTTGCTTTAATGAAGTCCTGGGTTGCTTTTGCTGTGAGTTTTGGGTCATTGTCCATCTGTATTATGAAATGCTGCCCAATCAATTGAGCTACATTTGGCTGGTTTGAGCAGACATGGTGTCTCTGACACCTCAGTATTCATTCGGCTGCTTCCATCCTGTGTCACATCATCACTAAAGA
>JAABNY020000001.1:49013127-49027510 GCA_015164015.2 Brevimyrus niger
TCTCCCCAAACGAGCTTGATGGGCCGAATGGCCTCCTCTCGTTTGTAAATTTCTTATGTTCTTATGTTCTTATGTTTCTCAAATAGTTTTTTTCTGTTTTCGCAGCCTCAGGATGGCCTGTTGCACCTGCATAGTTCCTTCGACTGCATGTTGTATGTTCACACCTCAATCTTCCAAATGCAAACAGCACACCTCAAATCAACTCTAGACCTTTTATCTGCCTAATTGATAGTGAAAGAATGAAGGAATTGTCCACACCTGTCCATGAAATAGCTTTTGAGTGAATTGTCCAATTACTTTTGGTCCCTTTAAAAAGAGGGCGGCACGTGTTAACAAGCTGAAACTCTTAAACCCTTCACCCAATTTAAATGTGTATATATATATATCAGTAAACAGGTAAAATAGTACAATTTGTGTTGGTGTCCAAATACGTATGGACCTAACTGTACCTATTTTTGAGTCAACTAGGCATAAGTGTAGCTAGGCTGAAATTCCAATCAACACCCAAGTACAAGTGTAAGCAGTATGGGAGCAAGAGCTACACAACATCTTCCAAACAAAGCAAGAACCTAATAGGACAGCTATTCAGCAGAAAGTGCAATGCTAAAAGAATTCCAGGAACATGAAATAGTGTAAGGTAGTAGAGATATCTTGTATTGGTTCACAGAATGGCTTTACTGGGATTGTACTGTAGACTGGGCATCTGCCCCCTTCAGGGAAATAGCTATAAAGTTTTTTTTTTATTTCCTAGAGTGAAACACAGTGACACATAACTTTTCCATCCCTATCTGCTCTCTTTCATGCCACGTCTATATTCATTGACATCCTTACTGGCCATGCCAGACCTTGTGCAGTTAATATATTCTGTAATCTCCATCCCTCTAAAGTACTTCAGAGGGCTAATTATCCTGCTAATGCTAATCTTTCTATTACGAAAATGTCAGACCCTTCGTAACTCTGCTGGTTCTCTGCCCGTTGCTATATCATATATATATATATATATATATATATGAAGTGATTCACCATAGACACAGATTTTAGTGAACCCTGAATGATACTGAATTCAGCATATTTATCTGAATGCACACAAATAAATAACACTTTTATTTATGAGTAACATCATAAAATTAGGGTCCAGAGTTTATGCTACCACACTAACGACCGGGGAATTTTCATTTGCAAATGAACTTTTAATTAGGTTAACTCCATAAATCATATCATTAATTTTCAATATTTTGAAAGGGATATACTGAGCTCAGATCTTAATTAGCAGAGCTCGTTCTTACTTAATAGTGTGTTTTGTTTGCAATTATACCCATGTGTCCTCGAGCATGCACAATCTGTTTGAAAGGTCAAGCAAAGGTGAGGTATGAAAATGACCCGGTCATTGAAAGTCACCCTCAGTGCTGCTGTTTGGTTCCGCCAAATGTAATTGGGTTTCTGACGGCACCCAACACCGAAGGATTTTCCCAGTGGAGTGACGGTGGAAAGGCCAAATTCACTACAGGAGCACATCCAAGTTCCCATGGTACACTCGCATAAACAACAACGTGGCACCATGCTGCACACCCAGGGGGTTGATGGGACTCCTGTAGTGCATTCTGGGGGAGGGTTAACTGGAGACAGTGCCTGACAAGAAAGAAATGCAATTTCACATGTACTTAAGCCGGCACTGAGCGTGGAGCCTAAAGATTAATAGCATAGCTTCGGCTGAAACGAGAGTGCGTACTGAGAAGGTCAGACGGACTTTGGCCGTCCCCTGACACAAGGACAACGCACGTCACCTGTTACAGGGCATGTGTCTCGCGTGGATGTTATTACAGCCTAGTGACACTGTGGTGTTTTGGAAGGAGCTAATTTTTAGCACTTTTAAGAGGGATCCAGCATTGACTCCTAGTGACCTGAATCGGAGCAGATGGTGAAAAGCACGCAGATTAATCTGTCAGTGCTGCAATGAGGCACAGACCACGCAAGCAGGTGCATGTTTATTTTCCCAAAAATGATTCTTCCTTTATAACTTCCCATACCTTTCAGCACACATTTCTCCACTCATCCTCCTTCCCCCTCTCTCTCTATCTCAATCCGACCTTGACTATCGCTACTGCTTTTTTTCCCTGCTCAAACTGAATAATTCGGGTTAAATACCTCTTCCGAATTGTGATATAACATGGTGTCTCTTGGGGGTTTCAGGTTATACGCCCTTGTCCTCAGACGGCAGAACAGTCACAGCCCCAGCATCTCTGCTGCAGTACAGCTGAGCACACAGTCTCCTAAAGAACCCCCACCCCCCCCATCCCACCCCCACTCCATAGTACCCTTGTGCTGAACTTGGCCTAAATCTCTTCGCTTAAACCATCCACATGCATAAAAGAGCAATAAAATTTTAAGTTGCTTCGGATTAACGTTGCAGTTTTGCCATCAGGACGTGAAGCGGTCAGCGTTATTTTCCCAGGCTGCTCGGACCCCCGCGAGCCACCCGGAACGTTCCGTTTCATTAACATGCCCAGTGACAGATAGAGCCAGCAAACTCACAGCGCTTGAAAAGTGCCCAGCGGCGCACGCGTTTCCACGGTAACTTTAGGCCAGCAGTACGTCCATTACGGTCTTCAGTTATGACCCTGAACAGAAGATTTTTACTCAGATTATATTGTCGGCTGAGTTTCACAAAAATAAGAAAAAGCAAAATGCAGGGTTTGGGGTTCATAGGCTGTCATTATTACTGTAGGAACAGTAATAAATAATACATCCATTCGTCCTTCTTAAGAGACTTTCTCATACAGGGCTCACAGAAAGTCTTGGGACGTTTGCTTAATTTTGTAAAAATGTTGCAAATTGATTGATTTCATAACAAATCATAATTACTTTATTCATTTAATCACAACACCACTTTAGAAATAACCAGTAGTTTTAAGTAGTAATAAACTGAAACCCAAATTATGGTTCTAAAAGAACTGTTCTGAATTGAAATGTTCATTGACAAGCAGTCTAAATGTGGTCTTTTTTAATTAGTAATGCCTTTGCAGTAACATAAAACACCAGACATTTGTGTTTAGTATTCCTTCGGCAGCCAATGGTATCAATTACAATTAACAGTAAAATGGCAAGATCATAACCTGAACAAGTCAGTCATAAAAATATTAAATCAATAAAAAGAAAATGTTTGTGTGCAAGATATGTACAGATATGCTTGTCCATGGACTTTTGTTATGAAACCAATAACTTTACAACACTATTATAGAATTATCCCAGGACTTTCTGTGAGTCCTGTATGGGAAAGTCTGTTCAGAAAGACGAATGAATGGACCATTTACTGAGCACTATATAGGGTGACAGTAAGCCTGTAGGATGTCCAGGAGACAGGAGACCCCGCCTATGAGATATCAGCCATCACAGGACATATACAATCACACACATTATGGGTAATTTACAGAAACACATTCACCTAAATATGTGTTTTCAGGCTGAGGGAACCCCAACATGACAAGGCAGGAATGGGAATGAATGTGAGGCCACTAGACCATCCCTGATGCATAATGCATCTCTTAATTATCCTAGTGGTGACCCCTGGGTGTCAGGCAGGGGAACTGGGAGAATCTCTAGCCACCAAAAATGTCTTGTCAACAACTGGAGCGATGATCTGACAACAGTGTTTGCGCACCACTGGAACATTGTGAATATCCGTTACAATTCCGTGAGGTTCGTACTACACAGTGCTGCCGCAGGATGCTACTTTGGAGCAAATGGTGCCTTTTTTATGGGGTATGGGAGATAACAGTCAGGAAAGATTGAGCTGCAGAACGAGTGCGGAGAGGAACAGTAATAATACAGCGGAGAAGATATGGGGAGAAAAAAAACTCCTCCAGTCAACAGATGAATTGAAGATGGCGTCAAATGAGAGCAGAATTCAGCAAGTGAGTAGGCTCAGAGGGAGACTCTAGTACCAACTTGCAACGCGTTATAATGTCTCCTCAACACTGACGGGAAACTGTCGATCGAACAGGAGAGAGCGAAGGACTAACAAATTCTCAGATAAGGGCAACCGGACGTGTCATTACAGCCTACAGGGCTCCTTTCTCTACAAGAGAAAAAGAAACAATTAATGAGAAAAAGAGAGTCACCTCCCCCCCACTGCTGTAGAACAATAAAACAAAAGAACTCTGTTTCCATGGTGACCCCATCACGGCAAGTAAATGACATAACCTGAAATTCTGTAACCCTCACATCCTCGTCAGCAATATTTACTGCTACGCCGTAGTGGAATCTTATATGGACACAAAAATTAATTGATCCTAATTCTGTGTTTTTGTTTAGAGATTAATTTCAATATCCTGCATTACGCAACAATTGTGCTTCAGAAAAATAATTTACTAGTAAATCACAAAAAAATTTAAAAGCCAGATCTGGATTCATTTTTTGGTTTCTCCCTTGCAGGAGGTGGTGTGTTCGGCCCTTGAGAGTTCGGTTGTGTTCGAGGATTTTAGCGGACCCTGATCTTCCCAAAGAAATGTATTGTAAGAAGAAGAAAATACTGAGAGTGAAAGAGCAAGAAATACATAGAGATTACTTTTATCATACCGAGTCACCATTTTCAGGGATGCTTTTAATATAATGTACGCATCAGCACCACAGGCAAAACCATTTCGTACAGAAAATGCTAGAAGCATAAGCAAGCAAGTTATCATTTGAAGTAAAACGTGGTGTATGCAGAAATATTTGCAAAGTAAAAATGACATATCTGTCTAACACATGTCAGTGAAGACATCCATTCATCTATCTGTCCATCCATCATCCATCTTCAGTCTACTTTCACCAATAAGGGTCATGGTCAGTTAAGGCATGCAGTTTTATTGTATTTGCAACACAAAACACAAAGCTCTTAATAAACATCCTGGCAGCCCCCTATCAGTCTTACAATGGCCATGCTTTTCAGACTAGGCCAACCTTAACCTTTTCTTCCTAAAATATTGCTGCTAGAGATTACATGCGCTGTGCCAATGAACCTTTCTGCATGCTCTGCAGTCTACTAGTAAGTTTGCCTGTTCTCTCCGTGTCACATGGGTCTCTTTCAGGTCCTCTGGTTTCCTCCTACAGTCCAAAGACATCAAATTAGGCTAACTGGCACCTCAGTGGTGTATGATTGCGTGTGTGAGTGTGTGTCCAGCAACAGACTGGCTACCTGGGACAGGCTCCAATATTCGCTCACGTCTATTACCAATATGTAAGATGGATGGATGGATATGTTACCTTTGTATTAATGACTGCTGTAAAAAAGATTCCCGGGCATTAACCATCTGTTTGGGATAGACTGTATTATGGATAGATCACTGCAGTTACTTCAGGTAAAATTGGGTATAATTTGTATTTAGCTAATCTTCGTGGACTGTTCCAGAAATACTGCATGCCGTTAAAATGAGGAGAGGTATCTGTACAAACACTGAAGCCACTCAGCCGCTGATACATGTGAAACACATTAAAAATGTTAAATAGGATCAATTAAACATATAATTTCAGCTGAGGCACTGTAATATAATTAGTAAGATTTTCTCAAATTCTTTCTAACTGCTGCTGACAACCAGCGGTCAATAATTATTAAAATTAGATTCAGGCAACAGATTTTGCTCAGGAAACATCAATTTAATTAATTACCTCAGTTTCTGAAGATTTGATTATTCAAAATTTAGGTATTTTCTTAATAATCAGAACCTGTTAGATAACTGCAACCCAGTCATTGTCTCATATAATCACACTAATTGCCAATTATTGTCCCACTGTGTTATCTTGTTATATATAATTGTTTTGATTGTCAGCCTAAGTGTTATCATTTGAATTCCCTGGTATTTTAATTTTGCGTGGTCTTGCCATAAGTAAATCATTTAATCTAGACATTTTTATAAGAATCACTGGCGCAGGACTTTGTTTTTATTAGGTGTTGCAGAACCCTCCAGTCTCCCTTTTAATAAAATTTTATATTTATGAAAAAATTGTAACCTTAGAATTAATTATTTTTACTCCGAGTCTGATGTGATTTCTCGCCTTGAGTGTCAGAAGAGATTACGGGTGGCAGCTGTCAGACCAACGGTGCTCATTAAGTTCCAATGCACTCGCTTTATTTTCTGTGCCATAAGGTGATGTTTGACCCTGCCCCTCACTTAACGCTGGATTGTAGGAACCAATCATCACACTTATTAGGCCTTAAGAGTGTTGTTCCGGAATCAGCTGCAAAAATTACCCAGGGTGTCTGAGGTCAAACTCAGTTAAATAGGGATTAACTAATAAAAATGTTGCCTCCCCACACCGAAGTGCAAATGGTACGGTCTTTACAATCTTTTTCTTGTTTTCGTTACACAAATGTACAAACACCCACACACTCAGCCCCTCGCGCAGCCATTTTGTCATCTATTTACCCACTTATACACAAACACATGCCCATTAAATCCCTAACAACACTTGACGAGACCTCGATGACACTCATCTGGAAAATGTGTATGGCACGTTATAAAAGAATCTACTCCACAAATAGCATCTGCAGTCTATCGAAAGCCACGGTTCCTCCAAAATACTTGCAACAATCTAATGGAAATGAGAAGAAATCTGCAAAAATTGATAACGTTTAAGAATCAGATACATAATGGAAGGCACTTGCTGCTATGTACCATGAGTTATATATTAACTCGTGATTTTAGTATAGCATCAAAGCTACCTTTGCAGTGTCAGCTGTCAACACGGATGTCGGAAATATGATTTTCATTGTTATTTTTGGGAGTAAAAAGTGAAAACAAAGAGTTCAAGATATAGTGCAAATCAATCTCTATGCCCATAATGCAGCTGGCTTCCCTGTGATGTATTAGAACCTTTACCTGTTTCAAATTCCATCAGCAGGTTACATATCAGCGAGAAAATGTATACTTTAATTATTACATTTACATAAATTCAAAAATACTCAAATCAGCTGGTACTAATGGGAGCATAATGAAAATAAAAGAAAACCTTTGTTTAGCAAGGAAGGAACGGTTTTAATGACTGAAAATGGTGTCAGGTTGTTAATAAAATAAAATTGTACCTCAGTGCTTTTATTCCATCCGTGTGGAACTGGATATCAGTTCTGGCTTTTACATAAACCAACTTCAGCATGAATACCGTATGAATTTTACTGGACTGAACTTATCACCACTGGCACTGGGGAGACAGGAATGGATGTTTTCAGTTTAAAATTGGATGCAGTGTATCAGCTCTGGTGTGTCACCTGTTTATGAATATAAAATACAGCTGGTTAGATGAATTCTGAAAGGTGGGACTGAAATGGCTTCCATTTGGCTTCTCTAAGCACCTTTAACGGGGTTAGTAATAACCTACGTGTGCTAGGAGCATAGGGAGGTAATTGTAAGTTCCAGTATCTGATTGATTACCCCCTGCCTTCATCCATCTGTTCATCCAAGCACACTTTTCTTTCAGATTACAAGTATAACTCCGATGTGACGTTGTTAAACTGGGCTTGTTTGCTCCCTCTATGCATCCCCATTTTTCCTCTTTGAAAAATGCACCTTTAGAGTCTCCTAGACTCCTGGCTGTCCCCCCCTAAGTCCTCTGTAAGTGCCTCTGAAGTCACAGATAGAAGTAATCACGCTTGAGCCAGATAAGGGTATCATGCAGAGTGATGCATCATGGGAAGTCACTGACAGCCCAACTTTTAGAGCCAGGCAGTCTATTTTGACAGAAAAGCAAATGGAAAAAAAGCATCACAGCATATACAACTAATAAAAACAACAGAAAAAATACATCAGTAGAAATTGGAAAGAAAATTGTTTGTTTAATCTGTTTATTTAATCACTGATGTGTGTAAACTAATGGAAATTCAAATAAATAGCTTTGGGGAAGGATAATGGCAGAATGAGATAATCAAAGAGCATTGTATACTTCTTTGCTGGGCTACAAAACAAGACCTGATACTGGCCAGTAATTTTTAATAAACTAATTTTCCACATTATCTTAATACTGTGTCAATCCTAGAAGCCAGATAGAGTCACAAGGTTTCACACTTTTGACACTGGTTCATTATTATTCACACTTTTGACACTGGTTCATTATTATTATTATTATTATTATTATTAATATTATTATTAGGCAGCACTGATTTGGGGGTGAGTGACTCCATTTTTCACTAAGAACACAGGCCTGTCATTCTGACTAGGTGACTTGTTCGCCTGCTGTAGGATGCGAACATGACTGGTAAACGGCAAAACTGACTCTTTCTTCATGTTTTTGCTATTTCTAAAGGTTATTACTCTGGCCTTTGGAGTGCAGCAAAATACTTTCCACAGATTACTGCTCACGCTGATGCCTTAATGGTAATTAGAATTGAATTTGCTTCCTTTCCTGAATAAATATATAATAAGCATTTCTTTGTTTTATATAATCATTTTATAATCTGTTTACTAAATTCCCATTTGTGTCAAGGACTAATACTACACTGTTGCTAGGGAGCAATCAGTTTCACTCTGATAGGCTCAGTAATTTCAGCAACACCACCCCTTCCCATTTCAGTTGGTTGCTGAAGTGGCCATCATTGGCTATTGGTTCTCCAAAAGTAGATTGTTTAGGGGGAAAGTATTCCATTTGGTTTATCATTAAGTGACCATTCCAGTGAGCTAAGAGATTACGTTTTCATATTTTGTCAATATTGACCTTATTCTCTGTTTCTTGTGTGTTTGTATGAGTACAAACATACAAATGTGTGTTTGATATCGGAGCAGATTCTTGTGTTTGTTCTAAGCAATTGATTTTGCAGCACCTGTGAGACTTTTGCTGATGCATCAGTCCTATATCTGTTTCATAATTCTTCAGTGTTGTTTGGTTTCCTCACAGCTCCTCAGTCCAAAGGAGACCAATTTGTCTAACACTAAGGGCTTCATGGACTCCACTGTCTCTCTTTTTCTTTTGACAAAATTCAGTTTTACATCATGTCCATGTCTAAATTGAAATAAAGTGAATTTACCTGCTCTAAACAATCAATGAAGCATATCCAGTTACTAGGATCTCTTCTACAAAGCTAACTGTAACCAGCTGTAACTGTAGCAATACTGGATATATATACACTGATCAGCCACAACATCAAAACCACCTGCCTAATACTGTGTAAATCCCCCTTGTGCTGTCAAAACACACCTGTCGATGCATGGACTCCCAAGACCTTTGAAGGTGTCCTGTGGTATCTGGCACCAAGACATTAGCAGCAGATCCTTTGAGTCCTGTAAGCTGTGAGGTGAAGCCTCCATGAATTAGACTTGTTTGTCTAACACATAGTTAAACACAGGCCAAGTTAACATCTTGAACTCTTTTTTTCATGTTCGTCAAACCATTCCAGAATGATTTGTGCAGTGTGGCAAGGTGCATTACCCTGCTAAAAGATGTCACACCCAGCCGCCCACATGATGTAACAAAAAATGTGACTCATGAAACCCGTCCACCTGCTTCCATTGTTCTATGGTCCAGTTCTGACACTCATGGGTCCATGTAGGCGCTATTCACCATGGACCAGGGTCGCCTGGGCACACTGACCAGTCTGGGGCTAAGCAGCAAGCTGTGATGCTGTTCTGACACCATTCTATCTAGCCTGCATTAACATTTTCAGTAACTAGAGCTCTCCTGTGGAATCAGACCAGATGGGCTAGCCTTCACTCCCCACATGCTTCAATGATCCTTGGGCACCCATGATCCTGTTGATGGTTCACCGGTTGACCTTCCATGGACCTGATTTGGTAGATACTGGCCACTGCATACCAGGAACGCCCCACAAGACCTGCCACTTTGGAGATGTTCTGACTAGCCATAATAATTCTGCCCGTGTCACTCAAATCCTTATTCTTGCCCATGTTTCCTTCTTCTAACACATCAGCTTCCAGGACTGTTCACTTACCTAACAGTACATATACTAATGTACAATGGTACCCTTGCCAGATGCCATTATGATGAGATAATCAATGTCATTCACTTCATCAGTTAGTGGTTTAAACGTTATGGCTGATCGGTGTGTACATAAACACAATGTGCATCATCAAATGTACATATATAGGCTATATACACATGACCACCTATATACTTATTATATACATGAAGTGAATACTGTTGACTGTCTTGTAATAATGGCACAGGTCATGATCTGGGATATATATCAGGCAAGAAGCCAGCAGCTGTTATTTGTAATTAATATGCTGAAATGGGCAGGAGTCTAAATGACTTTAATGAGGGTCAAATCATATGGCCAGACGACTGGACACCTCCAAAGGTCTTGTGGAAACAAAACCTTGGTGGGTTCAATGTTTTTTGGTGGTGTGCAAAGAGCAGCAGCATAATAGCCAGGTAAATATTAAAACATTTCACTTGTTTGCTGCAGTAAATATGCACGTCTGACATGGTTTCTTAATTGCTCCAAGTCTAATTGATTATAGATTTTACATTTAGGGTTACATTTAGTAATCAAAGTTGTGTTTTCATCCAAGTGCTTTCCTAGTCTCTGCAAAACAGAAGATAGTTTTTCATCTATGAACACACCTCAGAGTGATATTGTCATCTATACTCCATCAGTTCACATTGACAATGATTTTCCCTTTATTCCATTTCTCCTGACTTACAAAACCACCCACATTTTCTTTAACTTGCGGTCATGCTCTAGTGATGTAATCCCCTATTACTGTTAAACTGCCACATCCTATTTTATATGGCCCACCACTAATCAAAGTTTATAACCATGTCTACACATCACTGATAGCTCCTGTTTTTCAGCCCAAAGCAGTCCTCTCTCATCAGTCTTATTGCTAAATTGTCATGTGTTTTGCATTTTAAGTCCTATAAAAACCCTCCCACTGTTTCTTGCTGTCTGTATGTTATACAGTGGCTATTTTAACCCTTTGAACCCTATCCATATTACATTGTACATACATGAGGTGTTTCTGTTTTCAGCACAGTCTAGCCTACTCAAATATGTCATAATTTGACATGTAAATGCTTGATTGCTTGAACAGTCTTTATATCATCATTTTTATGATTTTTATTGAAGTTTCTTCATCTTATCTAATATAAAAATTTTGCAACCACTACAAATATAATCCTATAAATGTTGAGATTAGAATCTCTATGATGTGGGAATGCTGGGTTTTCAGTGCGGACCTTTCTATGGCTTAGTATTGTGAATACACTATATGAATATCTTTAATTTTGCATCCATTTGGTAACTTGTTTGAGTTATCTGATAGATGTCCTCTATTTTCCCGAGTGCCTTTCAGTGAATTTTTTTTTTAAATATGTATATGCCTCATTGCACAGAGGATTACTCTACAATACATTAGCACACAGTGTAGCAACTTGGATGAGGGAAGGTCTCTCGATTCCAAACATATGCAGTTCTTTTCTGTGGATTGTACCTGTCCAAAGTTATGAGCCTGAGATGAATGGGTAAGAAAATCAACTAATTTTGCATTTGTTGGGTTCTAAGGGTTAACATATTTTGCAGGCTCAACAGCTGCTCTGTGTGTGGTGTTTGCATGTTTTATGCCATGTCCTGTCGATTTCCTCCTGCAGTCCAAAGACATGCAATTACATCACCTAGCATCCCCAAATTGCCCTAAATTGAATTGTGATCGTGTGTGTGTGAGTTTGTTCCCTGCAATGGACTGGTTCCCCCCCATGATTTACCATGATTTACCAAAGCTTAGGGACAAACTGAAGCCCCCCGCACCCCTGTACTGGATAAACGATTGAAAAAGGTCAATTAATAGACCAATGGAAAGTATGTGTGTATTGACGGTAATCCAAATAAACAAAGGTCACTTCAGAAGGAATCCAGTTTAAGAGGCATGTTTAATTAATAACGTGCATTTCTGTGAAAACTGGGCTCAGTGTGAAAGCAGCAACGACTGCGTCACATGACAGCTGCCGGTGCCGCTCTAGTTCACTGACAAGAAACGTGAAGTGCGAAGCTCAGCATGCGGCGACGTGAGTGGAGGGCCAACACTGTCAGCGCAGCAGCAGAAGCAGGCTTGTGCCAAGGTGATATTACAGAGCTCACCCAAAACAAACTAACGACCAAACAAACATGGAGAATCGCAGACTTGGTGCTGAAGCAGAAGGACTCCAGCTGTTCATACAACGTCCTTAAAGTTAAAGGAGAATCCCAATGATAGCTGGGACTCACCCAAAACAAACGACAACCAAACAAACATGCAGAATTACACTCTAGGTACCAAAAGTGGGAGGAGGGCAGCCATTCATAAAACATCCTTAAAGGAGAATCCCACCCAGCTATAACCATAGCTCAACTGTGCATGTAGACATACAGTACTGACTGATAGCTGGGTTTCACCCAAAATAACCAACCAAACAACCATGCAGAATTACAGGCCAGGTGCTTAAGGAGGGCAGCGATTCATAAAACAGGAGAATCCCACTGACACTCGGGACCCTTTATCCAGCTTTTCATGTATATAAAGACACAAACCCACTCCAAGTAGGACTTTAAATTTATAATATAATGGGCACTTTTATATTCCCTTTCCTTGCACGTGTATCTATTCCATGCAGCTCCATATGGGAATATCACCTCTGTTTAGACAATCTCGTTACCTTTTCATTGCAGCGAGGATTCTTTAGCACTGATTATTTTACTAGACTAACAGAACATTAAAATGGGTGTCTGGCCCTTTAAAATCCGAAGGATAAGTAAGTAATTGTATCTAGCCCTACTTGTCCCCAGAAATGTTAGTATTATTGTTGTTGTCATCATTATTGTTGTTGCTGTAGCAGTGCTGTTGTTAATAACAATCAACATCATTACTATCATCATAAATTAACACTATCTATGAGATGTCTGCAATGTATCCTGAGCAATTTGGTTAATCATCTCGCAAGATAAGAGATAATGATCTCTTATAAAAAGAACATGGCCAATACTTGTGATTGTGATTGTTGTCACTGACAACAACAACAATAATAATTAAAGAAGTAGATGAACTGTTCGCATGACATCCATTTTAGCGCTGGACTCTAGCTGTCTCTCTCACCACCTGCACCTACCTACCTGACAGAGTGACAGGAGTAAGCCAGTCACCTCAAATCCACGATCTCTTCCACGTGGGCAAAACTGGGCCAGCTGCCTCCCTTGCGGCCCCTTAGCAGGGCCCATCGAGACTCCCAGCTCTGTGACAGCGGCTCCGTGTCGTCGCTTTGTTCCAGCGGCTCGTTAGCGACCCGCGGAGCTTCCAGATGATGAAAAGCCTGGCGGCAAATTAATCTGCTCTAAATAACCCTCCGCTGATTGCTTAATTATCATTTTTATCAGCTTCGCCTCCAGCTCTGCCTAATGTGCTTCTGTGGCTTTTATTTGCTTTTAAAATCCTGGGTAGGGGGGTGAGAATAGGTCACGTAAATGAGGGCCGGACCGTGCCTGTGCTCTCCTCTTTTTCGGAGGTTATTTATTGCAGTTTCCCATAGAAACGTTTTGCTTTTATTTCATTTAGTTTTTAGTTAGCTTGATAAAGGACCATTGCTTAATGTTACGATCAGTGCCATGAGCCTACTCTGTCCCTCTGGGTCCTCAGTCAGGGCAGCTGATTTACCTGCCTGATTTTTATTACTATTATTCTTTTTTATCATTCTAAGGTCTGATTTACACAGGACAGGCCTGTTGCCTCAAAGCCAGCATGTACCTTGTATCCCACCATTACTCTATATGTGATGTTCACAAAACCATTTCTGGCACGGCAAGCCACCCCCTGTCTCCACGCTGGTCTGGTAATTGGGGTCTTTTCCGTGGGATGCTGTGTCCCGGACCTGGTGACATGGAGACACGGTCTGTTATTCGGCATGTCACCGGTAACCTCATCAGTCTCCCTGCCAGTGCACAGCGTGTCCCTATTCACAGTCTGTCCCCTACATTTCCACGTTTTGAGGATGGGGGCCCATTTCTGCCATCTAGCCATTGAATTTCTCCTGCCCATGGAGCTGGTCCAGGCATGTGCTTGGGGCATGTGCCTGCAGTCACACGCTGAAAAGCACACACTGTAGTTAAAGTGATTTGTGCTTCCTTTTATATGCTAAAAGGAAAAAAAATTCTCTTTGTCTGTGACCAGTTGGCACCTCATCCTGTGTTCCAGGATAGGTTACATACCCCTGCGTCCAGGCGTAGTATAAGCAGGTACTGAAAATTGATGGATGGATGGATGGATGGATGGAATTCTCTTTGTCTTTAAAAACTAAAAAGTTGCTGTAAGTTGTTTCTGTAAGTCAGCCCAAAAAAAAGACCTGAATTAAACTTGTGATTATCCATCCATCCATCCATTTTCCAAACCGCTTATCCTACTGGGTCGCGGGGGGTCCGGAGCCTATCCCGGAA
>JAABNY020000001.1:49037088-49055505 GCA_015164015.2 Brevimyrus niger
GTTGCTTCCGGGATAGGCTCCGGACCCCCCGCGACCCAGTAGGATAAGCAGTTTGGAAAATGGATGGATGGATGGATATTACATTGGAAACAACCAGTAGTTTTAAGTAAAACATTCATTTCAAGTAGTAATAAATTGGAAACCAGATTATAGTTCTAAAAAAGCTGTCTGAATTAAAATGTTCATTGACAAGCAGTCTCAATGGGGTCTTTTTAATTAGTAACGTCTTTGCAATAACATAAAACACCAGATATTTGTGTTTAGTATCCCTTTGGCAGACAATGACAAGAATGGCAATTAACAGCAAAATGGCAAGATCAGAACCTGAATGAGTCAGTCAATACAATTAAGACACTTCATAAAAAAGAAAATGTCTATGCAAAAGATATGTTAAACATTGCTTGCCAATGGACCTTGGTTATGAAACCAATAAGTTCACAACATTTTTCCAGAATTAAGGAAGCATCCCAAAACTTTCTACATCTCTAGGGCAGTGTTTCCCAATCCAGTCCTCAGGGAACCCCAGACAGTCCACCTTTTTCCTCCCTCCTAAGTCCCAGCCAATCAGGAACACCGAATACCTGGTACAGGAAACACGTGACCACAACTCTGTGTTACAGCGAATAAACCCTAACCTTAACCCTAACCGGAGCTCCACTTTATGTCTATCACCTTAGATATCATGTGTTTTCTTTGGAGGTGAAGCTCGGGTGAAGCTCTACTCTGAAAACATCTGCAGCTAGACCCTCTTGGGTACCGGTGCGCTGGTAGCTGAGAGGAAGGAAAAACATGGACTGTCTGGGGTTCCCCCGAGGAATGGGCTAGGAATCACTGCTGTAGGGTGTTAAATGGCTGATCACGGACACAATTTCTCTTTTCAACATTCAGCACTTCAGTACCAACTGTCCTCTTCCAAGTTCGCTGGCTGTCCCCATTAAATGGGGGGTACTCTAACTTTTCCAGCATATGTCCCTCCCTCGTTGGACATGTTCAGGCAAGGCACCCAGAACTCGCAGGCCATCTTGGTGCACCCAATGACTGGTGAAACACTAGATGTGGCTGGGGAGATGCAGAGAAGCTACTGGCTAAATGGTGAGGTATCTTAAGTCAGAATCATGTGTAAACATGCATGATCAAGTGACAGACTAATGACAGTACTGTATGTGCAAGTGTGCACACCTGCCACTAGAGGGAGTCATGCATGGTCTATGAGTCACATACTGAAATACATACATGGAACCATATTTAATCTGAGCCCCAATATGGACTCTGTATTCACCAGATAAGTCTAGACAGCAACCACAGGCTGCAGCGTCGGAACCCGCCTGCGATGGTGAGGTCATCAGCGGCAAGTGTTACCTCTTCTTCTCCAGTCCCCAGACATTCAGCGAGGCGGAGGTGAAGCATTCGCCCTGAACATTACTCCGTATCCATGGTGATAGTGTCTCATGGCATCATGTGGTCATATACATCTAAGTGCAGTTTATGTACCACCATACACGTGGTCAGGCTGAAGAAAAATCAAACCAAACCAAAAAAATCATATTTCCATTTCCACCGCGTGTCAGAGATAGTCTGACAGAAGCAGACTGCCCACAGCAGAAAAACTCAATTCTATTGCTTCCGTTTCCATAACTGCAGTAACCGCTGCTTGAGTCCCGGTAATATGAATATAATAAAGAATTAAAATAGTTCATAATGACGTATGATGGCTGAATGTTCATATTCCCAGGCCATATGCCGGTCCGTATTCCCGACTGGCCACCTGGCCTCCGTGACGAGCCCCCACCTGCATTCCCGACTTGCCTTGATGGTGACAGAGGCCAACAAAGGTCCCACTCTCACCTGGCTGGGAGGAGTCGTTCAGGTGCACCCCGCCCAGGAACAAACTCCTCTTCTGCATTATTGCTATCGCTTCCATAATACATGTTAACAAAATCACACAACATGAACGTATATCTAGTGGCTGCACAATACCACATTACCAAAAAAAAAAAGAAAAAAAAAAGAAAATTTAAAAGTAAGAATCTCTGATACAATCTATTAAATGGCTCGCTGCATTTGTTTAATAGCTAGCTTTTCATTTAAGGTTACTTGTGCATTTATGACTGAGAAAAATGTACTTTGCTGTCAGGATTATCGTCATCATCCTTAGATTCTTTAGTCAAACTAAAAACTATAATCCTTAATTTCATAATGGCATTAATCATCTGAATAACAAAATAATACCATAAACGAATGCATTACTTGCCATAATGGAGAGTTTGTGTGTATGTGTCTACTTCAGGCTGACTCTCAACAATGGATCGACGGCTCTTCTTGGACATACAGTGACTGGATGCCAGGTCAGCCCAAGCCAGAGAAGGACCAGAAAGAGTGCCTAGAGATGTTCAAAATTGGTGAGATTTCTATCATTTTTATAACCACTCAGTACCGATGGGAAAATATCAGATTACATAAATAAAACATGTCATAACCATTGAGTGACCCAGTGAAGCGTCCTGCTTTGAACAGTTAAGCTGTATCAAGAATTTTACAGCTGTGGTAAATAAAATATAGACGTTGAATCAATGCCATAAAATAAATAATTTGGTACAATACACTGTCAAGTTGCTGGTTATCATCGGCCAGAGTTCAGCTTTGTCAGCTTTGAAGATTTGTAATTGCTTTAAAGAGCAGGAGAGCAATCAGATAATGAAAGCAGTTTGATCAAACGGTTGCTGACCTAAAAGCACATAAACACACACACATATAAAATAGCTTCTCCGTTGCTACCTGAGAGAACACCTGAAAGGGCCTGGAAGTAGATTTGCTAAAGGGCTGGAACATTATGTGCTTCTGAGAGTGGGACAGCATACCAATTGGAAAACATGGAAAAACACTGCTCTTATTTGGCAGTGGGAGGCTAATTCCCCAGTATACACACTGCCCACACAAACTGTCAGAAATGTGCACTCATTTACAGTAGAGGATTTTAGCCTTGAGAAGAAAAACTGAAAGTTGTGGAGGACATACAGGAGGCTATACCCCAGAATTTTTCAACATGTGACTGTGAAGGGGTGAGTATGGCTATATTTGTGTGTACCATTGAAGTTCAGCTTATGTTTTCTTTCGGACAGGTGAAAGATGGTGGAGCACAGCGAACTGTGGATCCAAAAGAGCCTTTATCTGCTCCTATCCTGCTGCAGCATAAGTGACGGATAGCCTCTCCCTCAGCAGTCTCTTCATAAAACGTCAAATCATGTTAAATGCCAATTAAAGTACTTCTGTGATTACACATGCATTTATGTTGTGTTTTTCATAACATTACAAACAGTGTTGATGGATATCAAAAGCACCAGCTTAACTCTTCCACAAGTGCTGGGAAAAACGTAGACAAATTGTATTCTTGTTTTACTTCCCTGAATCCAAACCCAAAACAAACACAACTTTTGTAATATGACTTGAACCAATATTTGTATAGTCTCAGTGCAGGCATCTGTTAATTATGCTTGCTTCGTGTTATTCATTGTCTATTAAGAGTAAGTTTGCCATAGCTACCAATAAGTTTAACCAATGTTAACCAAACAGTGGGTGTAAAACGTTAATAATAATTGATGTTAAAGGAAGATTAATATACTCGGTATAAGTAGAGTGCAGATTGAACGGGGTCGACAGTAAATATATGAGCCAGGTGAAATAACATTTTACCAACTAAAACACACCCCAGTAATTATATAATAGTTTACCCCCTTTTCAAATGATATCAGAGATCGATGGACGGGGCGTAATAAAAATTACATTGCCAGCGTTATCGTTGATGGAAGCAATAATTTATGTCCGTGGCTTGCTTTAATACGGGCAGTGGGCGTCCCCTGCTGCCTAGTGTATCGGCGTTAAGCAGCCGTACGACTAAACGCTTTTGAATTAGAAGTATTTTCACTTCCCCCAAATAAATAGCATAAAATAACGAGCAATCGTAGTTTCCATGATAAGACCTCCACTACAAAGGAAAGCAGAATGTAGTGAAACACACAGCCATTTACTACAGCTCCTAGAAAAGTCAGCCACCATTTTGGACGACTATGCCGTTAGAGTCAGGCAACTCCAGACGAGTGCCCTCTAGCGTCACACGGTGGCCAAGCGGGTGGGGCGGACGGCCGCGCATAGCATGCTGGGGGAGAGGAGGACCCGGCTGCTAGTCAGTGTCATGGCGACCGGCAGTGAACGGCTTATTCGGGAGTTCGCGATGAATGCAACGAAGGAGTCCGAAGGCGAAGGTCAGCGCACTGGGTAAATATGGGTTCGGGGTAGTTATTGCAAGGTGCGCGGTAGAACCGCGCGGGCGAAGAGTGACGGCTGGGACAATGAACGCGGGCCTGGGCCGTCGCGACGGATGGACGGCGTGCCTTTTGTGTTTGTACGCCGCGTCGCAGTTAGTAGCCTCTTTGTATGTTATTTCCCCGCCTCGGTGAGCTACATGGGTCAACCGGGGCAGCTAGTTATAGATGAGCATTCGCACTGAAGTTGCTCCAAAAAGCTTTAACTAGGTAAGAAATTCCGGTTCTGATAATTTTCCGCTTTAACCAGCATTTGCCGCGGCTGTGTGGGTCCGTGTTAAATGCTCTTAGTTTTAGCAAATGTTAGCTAGCTGGCCATTACTACTTTTGCAAATTGAGCATGGTTAACTCATAGCTGGGTTATATTTTCAGCTGGTGAGAATGAGAGAGTCCCTGCCGCTTTCGTTTTGTCCACGTCGGTAGCATGCGGCGCTTACAGTCGGCCGCCATCTGGAGTGTTTAGCCGAGGCCGCTAACGTGGGTGTCGCGGTTACGCGGCGCGTGCCCGTTAAAGCGTCATTCTCGGCGCAGCGCACGGTTAAGGCCTGTGTTACAGATTGAGTGTGCCGACTTGCTGTGTTTTTAAATGAAGTTTATCGACATTTGATTTACTCAACGGCGTTTTCGGGCCTACTTCGCACGATTGGCTGTGTAAAATGGATGGCGGTGCGGCCCGCCGTAGTGTAGCCGCACGGCGGGGGGAGGCGGGTTTTCCCGCTTCGCCGAAATGGTCGCTGGGTGGCGGGATGGGGGGTCAAAGTCGAGCGCTTCTGTCTCCTCTGTCCTTCTCCGTGCCACACTGTTAAGGTTACGCCTGTGTGAGTTTTATCAGCTTTCACATGCGCTGGGTTAATGGTGTCATCGTTTAACGCCGATCCTTCCTCACTATGGCGTCTGAGTAGCTGGCGGAGGCCGACCGGCTGCTTCAGTGTGTGCGGGGGGGTAAGGGGTATTGAATAAGCCGCCGTCGGTAGTTGTGTATCCGGTCCATTTAAATTTCTTGAACGCGGGTTGACCATATCTGTGATTGATTATTCTTGTTTAATAGACGGGTATAAGTTAGCAGTCGGTGGAGGTGTTACAAGGATTAAATCACAGACTGGTGAAGGTTTCGGCGTCACTGATGTTATAAATGGTTCTGGGGTTATTTAGGTAGTTGATGTTGCTTAGGGTCGTTTTTGTAATGGTTGTGTTTGTCCATGAGCATGTTGCAGGTATTGCATGTAGTTTGATTGTAATGCAATATGGACGTATTTCTCGCGTTTTATATCCGTTGTATGATGTTCTCCGTATCAGTTCAGTGTCCACGTGTTGCTTAGAAAAAAATAATCTCTTCATTTTGGACGTATTCCCGTTTAAAGCCCCGCTCTGGTTACTGCTGTAAATTAGATCGTGTAATACTATTATTTTGTGACAGCCCTCAGATACCATTGGTCTTTTAGCGGTAAACACAACACTAACAGGGCCTTTGTGCTGGTGTGCGCTGGCTTCATGATAGAAGTTTAGCGTCAGTGTTCTGCAAAGAAATCTTCTGGTTTGTTTGGTGCCAGAAACTAACCTATCAGATAATGTGGTATGTGGGCTTCTCAGCTGGTGGCGAGGGGGGTTATGAGTACACTGCATCTAGCATTATTTTCATCTGCCTCCTTGTATACTTTTGGACTTAAGAATTGATGTTATGGTCTTCCCCAGGAGATTATGAATGAAAATATCTTGAATAATTTTTATTAAAAACTTGCTTTCTTAGCTAGTAGTGTATACATTATTGGCTGTCGTCTCTGTGGACAGTTGCCAGTGCCACTGTGAGTCACTGATGATCTTAGCCTTGATATGGCATTATGGGTGCTGTGTGGTAATTGTCTGTAAGTTAACTGCTTAGCTTTCTTGCAGAGTGATGAGTGACAGACACCAAAACGGCGGAGTATCTCGCTCTTTGGAAAACTTAGGGCCCGTGAAAGAAGCTGCTGTTACCATGGACAGCCAGGGGGAGGCACCGATACACCACCACACTGCTGTGACAATGGAATCTGCTGGAAAAGCATATCCAGGTTTGTGGCCTTCTATAATGATCTGGTTGTGGTAGAAGCTGAAATTTTGCTTTTGCTATACATTTTATTTTATCATTTAATTAACCTCATGTGTTGGGAAAATTTGCCGGTTGATATTTGAGTCTGCTGCTGACTACTTGGAGAAATGTTTTGAGCTGACAAAACGTTGGGAAGATTTTTTTGTAAAGTTCTTTTGTCCATTAAAATGTGAATGCCTCATTGTTTGTGCCTGCCTGTGTATCTCTTATAGTCTATTTTGCTAAATGTATGCACTATCAATGAATAATATCTACTACTTGAGGGGAAAGGCAGAATAAATGGTGTGATGTCTTGTCCAGAAGAGGGAGGCTCAGCAAACCCTGCGGAAATGATTCCGATGAAGGAGGGTAGTGAGACGTCTCGTAAGAAAAGCAAGAAGCATAAAAGGCACAAAAAGAAAAAGAAGAAACGCAAGGAAGGAAAAGAGAGCAGCTCTGAATCAGGGGTTGACTCTGATCGAGAGGCACAAAATCAAGCGAGGTAAGTTTCCTTAAACTTCTCCGTTTTGGTGCAAATGTTAGCAAGCATGGATTATTGCCGGTCTTTAATGTGTTTGGAAATATTTCAATATTCAAAACACGAGTACATGTGGAATAATTCAAGTGTTAAAGGGGCTTATGTTCTCAAGTACAAGAACTGCAATGCAAAAAAGGTTTTAGCTGCAAAAGTACCATTTTTGCCCGTCAAATACAATTGATTATTTTGATTAAACTAATAATGACGATTTATTTGAATGACTTAAGATTATTCTTTTTCTTTTTGACAAGTTTGAAGAACCATTCTCTTATTGAAGAGGATGGAAGCAGATTTTGTCGTAATGATGTTCAAGATTCAGCTGGAGGACTGATCACAGGTAACCAGCATTTTGTTCAAAGGAATGTAGCAGTGAATTTTTATTACAGCCACTTTGGTATGTTCATTGCCTGCTACATGGGTGTGAGCATCAAAGGCAGTGTTTTCCAAATATGTCTGTTTTAAGCTTGTGGTCTTGATAGATGGACTGTTAGTGTTTCACAAGGTTCTGTGAGGTGATAAAGGTAACCTTTACATAGTAAATCATGATTTTGAAATTTTTGTGCCATTTAAAATATTTTATTGCTCTTATTAGATCTACATGTGGAAAAAGAGGATGGCAAAACTAAAAAACAAAAGCATTCTAAGAAGAAGAAGAAGAAGAAGAGAAAGGGAGAGAAAAAGTCCCCTTCTCATTCAAGATCAGAGAGCACTTCTGTTTCTGGAACTGACTCTGAAGTAGAGTCCAGACCTTCATTACCATCCACAGTACCCTTGGACATTAAGGAACATGAGGGACATCCCCATTCTTTGAAATTCTTTGGCAAGGTTGATTCTGCCATGAAACCTTTTAGCAAGACAGAAGAGCATTCTCCCATGAAAACCTTGGTCAGCAAGCCTGAAGTGAAGGACTCTACAGTGAGAATGCTGGACAAGCCAGAAGAGAGAGCATCTCCAATGAGAGCCTTAGACAAGTCTGAGGAGAAGCATGAACTCACGACAGCCCTGGATGGCTCGGAAGTCAAAGAGAGACCCATGATTCTTTCTGCTAAATCCTTGGAAGTGCATGGAGTGATGGAGTCTTCCCAATTTTTGGACAGTGGTGGGGGGAATATTTTAGGGATTCCCTGCTCAGACAAGCCTCAAGAGAGGGCTTCTCAGCTGTCTTTTAGTGAAGATAATGGAAGCACTAGTTTTGAGGCTGAGATTAATAAAATGCCCATTGAAGATTCTTCCTTGGAGGCTGCAGAGAATGTTGTCAGTTTAGGGAACACTGGGGATCAAGTAAGTTTTTGCAAAGCTCAGGATTTGCCTGATATAATTCCTAAACTTCAGGGTACACAAGATGAAGAGCCTGTTAAAGGAGAGTCTATCTCAAAGGACAAAGAAGCGGAACCTGGCGCCAAGCATGACAAGAGACATGGAAGCAGCTCTAGATCGCGGTCAAGATCTGCCTCAAAGGCAAAAAAAGAAACATCACAAAAAAACCTATCCAAAAAAAGTCTTAGCCCATCTCGAAGCCCAAAACGAGCCTCTGGTAAACCTAATACCCGAAAAGATCGTTCATCATCTAGAAGGAGGACTAGATCTACCTCACGAAGGAGGAACAGTCCTCGGAGGCGCTCCAGGTCTCATTCAAGGAGACGTAAATCTAGATCACGATCCATCCAGAGGTCAAGACGCAAATCTAGGTCCTACTCTCCCAAGAGGATTCAAAGATCCAGCTCTCGCACGCGTAGGCGGTCAAAGTCAAGGTCTCCGCGACGCAGACGTACCCGATCTCGTTCAGTTGTGCGGGTGCGTAGGTCTCGGTCGCGATCTCGTTTTAAATACAGACAGTCGCGATCCAGATCTAAGAGGTCCCGTTCTCGTCGAAGGTCACGCTCTGCAAGGAGGGGCAGACGCTCAAGGTCCCGGTCTCGGTCCCATTACAGGAGATCTGTGTCCCGTTCCAGAAGGTCACTGTCTAGGTCCTATAGGCGGGCCAGAAGGACTCGCTCCAGGTCCATTGTTATCCTCAGGCGATCAAGATCAAGGTCTCTCCTAAGAAGGTACAGGCGGTCAAGGTCAAGATCTTTAAGGCGGAACCGATCAAGATCCCCGAGAAGACGACGATCTAAAAGTCGGTCACCACGGCGATCTAGGCGGTCTAGGTCTCGATCGAGGAAGAGACGGTCAAAATCTCGATCTCTGAGGAGAAACAGGTCGAAGTCAAGATCAGTTCAGCGCAATAGACGTTCCAGGTCAAAGTCTCCAGGCAAACGCCATCGGTCAAAATCTAAATCTCCCAAAGGTGACCGAAAACCATCTAAATCACCTGAGAGAAGCAAACGCTCAAAATCTGCTTCTCCCAGTAAACCCAAATCGAAATCTGGATCTGTTTCCAGGGAGCAGCAGTCACCTGAAGCCAGTCAGTCTTCAGCTGAGGAAGCACAAGGCCCTAAAGCGACATCCCCAACCCTAGAAAATGTTGATCCCCCAACACAGGAAATTCAGGTTGAAGATGATGTTCCTGTCAGCAATGAGGAACCAAGCCTTTTCACAGAAATAAGTTCTGCAACTGTGAGCACGGTGAAAGAGTTTGTGGAAGAGGAAATTGCCTCAACCTTTTCTGTATCTGAGGAAAAGCCCTCTTGTGTGTCTGTGGAGAGTAGTGCTGATACAGAGACAAGTGTTGTGACTGTGGGCTGCTGGAAGCCAGTACCTTTCTTGAGTATCTGCAAGGAACCACCCGTTTCCACTGAATCTGTTTTCAGCCCATCTTCAGAGGCTAAAGCTGCAATTGAAATGCAACCACATGAATGTTTACCAGTGGGTCTCACTGAAAAGTGTGTGTCCCCTGAGACCTCGTCAAATGAGCAGGGTTTATCTGATCTTAAGCCTCTGCACGCTGAAATTGAGTCACCAGCTTCTGAAAAAAATATTTTCCACACCTCTGAGAGGCCATGTGGTTTTGATGATGGAAATCAGCTAATTACCAGTAGGTCAAGGTCTGTCTCACCACATTCTGACAAAACATCAGAGCCATTGCCTGAGTTACCAGACAGCTCTGTGGCTGAAGAGCCAGATTCTTTGGCTGCTGAAATTGAAAAACCTGAAGTTGACACAGAAGCTCCCAGTGACTACAGAAGTTCTGCACCAGGGACCCCAACAGAGTGCATACCAGAAATTAAAATTCAGCTGGATCATTCAAGATCGCAGTCAGCTGAACGTGCAAGTGAAGAGAGGCCGTCTGAAATCAAATCTCCATCTGAAGGTCCAAAGGAAAAACCATCTAAACTGCGGTCCTCAAAATCCCCCTCTAGAAAGACCCTCTCAAAGTCTAGATCTTCTTCAAGAAGAAAGAAAACAAAGTCACGATCTCCCACTCGCCGAAAGCATTCAAGATCCAGCTCATCTTCTGTTAGAAAGCTTTCTAATACTCGGAGAAAGAAGTCAAAATCCAGATCTCCGGTGCGGAAGAGGAAATCCAGATCTCCATCCCACAGTAGGAAAAGGAAGTCTAAATCTCGATCTCCCACAAGGAAGCGGCGGTCAAGATCCAGATCAACTAAGAGGAGAAAATCAAGATCGAAATCTACAGCGAGAGCAAAGGGTTCAAGGTCTCGGTCTACAAAAAGGAGGCGTTCAAAAACCAGATCTCCTGTGAAAAAGAACCGTTCAAAGTCTCGTTCGCCTCGGAGAACAAAACGCTCAAAATCTCGATCTGCCACTCGAAGGAGGAAATCCAAATCTGTAGAAAAATCAAAGCGTTCAAAAACCCGCTCCCCTGCTAGAAAGAGACGGACAAGGTCTCGGTCTGCAACAAGGACTCGACGTTCAAGGTCGAGGAGGTCACGATCACTCTCTAGACGGAGAAGAAGTTTCCGCAGTCGTTCTTTTGATCGCCGGGACCGTTGGAAGCGTGAGCCAAGTCACTCCCCCATTCTCATCCTCCGCAAGAAGAGGTCTGCCTCCCGTTCTCGACGCAGCTCCAGCAAAACCCCACCACGGCTCACAGAGCTTGGTAAGGCCACATTGCTGGTCATAAAGATTGTATTCCAGTAGCTGAATATTTATTTCTTCCGAATAGTGGGTAATGAGTTTGATTATTGAGGTTTAACTAAGTGTTGATTCAGTCTTGTTTTTGTGATAATAAAACAGTTTTTTTGTTAAACTGATTTAATGAAAAACTAATGTCCAACTCTGTCTCTTGCAGACAAGGACCAGTTGCTGGAGATTGCCAAGGCAAATGCAGCTGCCATGTGTGCCAAGGCAGGGATGCCTATCCCAGAGAGCCTGAGACCCAAGGCTATCCTGCAGTTGCCTCTGCCTACCCCAGCTCCCTCACCCCTGAATTTGCCCTTGCCTCTGCCTATGAACCTTCCCATGAATCTGCCTATGGGCATGCCCAACATCAGCATGAATGCGGCCATGGCCACCATGACGGCCGCCACTATGACAGCCGCTTTGACCAACATGGGCGCCCTGGCAAACATGCCCGCTCTGCCAACTATAACAAACAAGCCCCCGCCTGTGCCCGTGCCCAACACTGCTAACATTGAGGAGGCAAAGAGGAAAGTGACCCAGACAGCTAACAGCATCAGCATCAAGGAGCTCACAGAGGTTAATGTTCTTTTCTGAAGGATTATACAAGTATTGTTTTTGAGTGTCACTGTAATGGAACCTGCAATGCCATGTCTGTCTTCTCTTACAGAAGTGCAAGCAAATTGCAGAGAGCAAGGAGGAGATGGCCATTGCCCAGCCCCACGTTTCTGATGACGAGGATGTAAGACCACTCTTCTTACAGAAATTAACATGCAACTTTACTGCTCTTTAATCGTCCATGGGTTAAGGGTAGTTTGGTTATTGGAATCTCATATTCTAATTCTTTTAATTCTTACATGATTTTTTTTTAACTGAACTTTGGTTTTCATTCAGCTAAACACTATTCTTCTTGTTCCAGTAAGTCCTGCCCGCTCCCCTCTCTCCCTGCCCTTCTGTGATGCCTGCACCTGATTGCATCTGCAACATCTTACAAGGAGCAGTGTTTAGAAGCCTTCTTGCCTTGCATCATGGTGTCATTAGGGTCATTGGATCAGAACAAGGAGGGAGGGAGTCTGCGTGTCTGGGACAATGGAGGGAAACCATGCAGCACAGAAAAGATGAGGGCTGCACCAACCAAGATGACTGCGGTGCTAAATGTTAAAGCACCAACTGTCCTTGCCCCTGCACCTTCCAGGTTGGAAGCGCCTTCTTCCGTCGGGTGTCCTGACGGATGCTGAGAGCGACTGTGGCTCTAAGGTGTGAACGAGGAGTTCGGCGACTTTCATGAAACTAGTCCCCCCAAGAAACGTGCGTTCCAAGGCTTCTCTTCTGCCTACCTGGGTTCAGGAGAGGAATAACGGCACGCCCTCGTTCTCAAACGCAACACCTCATTGGGGTAATTGGAGACTAAGGACAGACTGTTTGCCCAAATTGATACCAAATTGGTCAGCATATTTACTAGGATACCTTGTGATTTGCCGTACTTGAATTTCTGCTTTTATTTTGCTTTTAAGTCATTTTTAAACCCTTCGGCTGCTGGCGGGGCAGCTGAATGACTTACTGTCTTGGTGCAAATTCAGTATTAGTACACCCTTAGGCCTTTCTGGAGCTCCACGTGTTTTTGGAAATATAACAAATAAATAAAGGAGTAGACAGTGTCCAATTAAATATTTCTTTGGCAAATATAAATGTTTCAAAGCTTCCGAAGTTTTGACACTTGTCCAGAAATCGACGCAAATAATGCTTAACTAGATAATTGCCCTGAAGCTCCTTTCTGTATCAGGGCCTGTTCTGTAGAGTGTAATTAAGAACCAGTCATCAGCTTCTTAGTTCAAATTCACTTATTAAAAAAAGGAAAAAAAAATATACTGAAACTGCATATGAAACTTTTTTTGACAAATTCTTTGTGGTCTGATGCTTTTGACACCTTTCCTGTGTAATTTGTGTGTTATTTTTTGTGTATTTTGTGCATCTTTACATGCATTAACACATTGCTTAATTTTATTTTTCCTTCTCTGGATGCTCATTCATTGGTTGGACAAAGTGATGTCTGTTTGATTTCGGTTAAAGACCCCCTGAGGGGCTTTGATGTCCCCTCAGGGATCGTACCTCTGGGAGCATAGGGTTGCCTGATGACTTTAGGATGGATATATATATATCTTTATATATATACGCACACACGCATACATATATATACACGCAATTTTTTTGCTTCTTAATCACTGCAAATGCTTCTGCGCTGAAGTTCAGTTAAAATATGGGCCTTGGGAACGTTGCCCGTCGTAACTGTATCACCCCACCCCCTTGTTGCTTGTTCACGCACGCGCATAATCACATGTGCGACACATCCTTGCATATAGCTCAGGTGGCATGTGCTTTACTGTATTTCCTACGGCCGGGTTGTGCTGTAGCTATCACTCGACCAAAATTACTAAGCTTGCGCTGGCAAAGGGATGAGGTGACCATCTGGACAGGTGTCGGGGGATTGCCTGTGAAGACTGAAGGCAGTCCTTTTGGGCTGCTCTGTGGACAGGTATTGTCTAGCAGCCTGGATGTTCCCAGTGAGCATTTTCGCTCGGCTCAGCTGGATATCTGCAAGCGCAGAACCACAATGTTCCCGTTTGGGTCTTTGAGTGTGTGAGAGTAAGGTTTCCACACTGGGGTGTTTTGCTATCTAGACCTTGTGTAAAAGGCAGATTTGATTAAGGGTCTCGATTCAAGGTTCACCACACGTCTACATTGTGATGTCCAGTCTAGTAATTCTGTATGATGTTAGTACTCCATCCTACTGTTGAACCAGACCTTCTGAATAAAACATCTGGCTCTGTCTTTTTATATTCTGTAAAATGTCATTTTAGTATTTTTTAAAGCTGTTAGTTGGTTTGCTTTGTACATAATGCTATGTGGATTATTAAAGGAAGCCCTGAAAACTATTTTTTTGTGGTTTGCTGTGGCCCTTTGATACTGGTGTGTGAGTGTTTTGGACAGTATTTTTAGTTCTACTGTTTGTTGTAACATGATCACTTTTAAAGTGGTTAATCTGTTAAACAATATTCCTGGTTTGTGACTACAACATACATCACCAGGCTGCATTTAATTTGCTCTTGGCCGTGCTTAAAATGTCCACTAGATGGAGGCATTTCCTCACTAGTGCCATCCATGTTTTCATGAGCCGTTCCTAACGGCATTTTAAAAGGGGAAGTAACGCTTAGCGTCTTTTTCTTATAACCTATGTGGGCAGCTGTCATTGCATAAGGTTGAGACCTCTTTTCTCAATAAAATCCATGAAATATGAACTGTTGAAAAGAGCGATCAAATGTTTAGTGTCTGTAAAGTTTCAGGCTGGTGGGCCTTGTAGTTAGGATGGGTCAGAATCATCTGGAGCAGTTCTGGCCAATGTTATGGACACTGTTGATTTGAGCTTACCTACGATGTTGTACCAAAACCAAATTCTACTAACCTCGGACGTGTGGTCATTAAAAATTCTGATTCTGCCAGAGATCCTTGTGTCCTTGTGGGGGGTTTTGTTCCGTCTCTGCCCTGCTCCCTGGAACGCTTGCTTGTCTGAGTGATGGAGGGGAGAGGTTCCCATGTGCTTTGCGGTTTTCGGGTGGAATGGAGTCCAGCTCTGCGGCTGGCCCAGGGCAACCATGTGTAAACTGAGCAGGAGTGTGTGAGCAGGGAGGCTGGTGCTGGAACACACATTCTCATTGCCACGCTTATATTGTGGCGGCCATGCAGAGATCTAACCTGACCGTGCCTGTTCTCATGTCTGGCTGCAGTATTGCCAGATTCATTCAGGGATTTATGTGATTTCCTAATACGTGCAAGTCTCTTAATGAGTGCAGTTGTTATTGGTGCAAGATGTGTGCTTGTGTAAGGCAGCGGCCAATTGTTTTAGGACAGGCGAGGCCTGTGTAACAGGGTGACCCTGGGACAGGTGTGGCCCTGCGTGACCTGGAAGGGCCGGTGTAACACAGCGTCCTCAGTGCGATGGGTAATTCCTATTGTAATGCAGTGGCCTGACGTATGGCTCCCCGTGTGTTTTCTGGCTGTAACTGCATGTGTTTTTCTGTGCTGGGTACCAGCACAAATGCATCTACATGCGGGCCCTGTGTGTATGCGCCTCTGTCTGTGTTGGCTGGCTTGGGGGTGGCAGGATGGGGCACGTCTGCCAGGCTGTGTAAATTCCTCATGGGTCAGGAATAGCAGGTGGAGGCTAACACTCCCAAACCGATATGTTCCAGTGCCGCCAGCAATAGCAGGGGGACATTACTGGGAGTCAGTCTGCCATGTTAAACCAGGAAGTGAAGTGAAAAAGGAAAACTTGAAATGTTTCTGCGGGATTCTGGGTCCATAAGCAGTATTTGCAGTCGACTGTATGAAGTACTCGATTTTAACTGGCAGTCTGTGCTGTCCCTTTGAATATATAGGGTTAATCATGTGGATTAGGTGTACCACTGTGTTAAATAAGCATTAGCATAACATGCCGTGATGTTCCTCATTAACGCATTTGTTTTGACGCAATTCTTCCTGAATGTCACATGAAGTGCAAGTGAGGAAACAAACCACAGAGATCAAGAAAGGTGCTTCAACACAACAGTTTATATTCATAAAATGAAACAAAACTTGGAAAAAGATCATTATCAACTTTTTTTTGTCATTTAGCTCATTTCAAAAGCAGAGGATGCAATCTGATGTGTGGATGAGGGAATGGCTGATATCAACAAGCAGTCATTTACAGTGGAGGCTATTTACACCATTGGAGGGTGGCTGCATAAGAAAGTACCTCTCCCTCTGAGATGGAAGAAGGGAGGTGTGTCTGGTGGAACGGGGAGAAGATAATCCCACCATGCCTGGAAATGTCTGTGGGCACCTCAACTGTTGGGGTGCATGGAGATGATGGAGTGGGACATGATTGCCTCATCCTGTCCCTCCATCTTTTCCCATTGTGAATTATTTTAGACCCTGTGGCTTCAACTGCATATAAACCCTTTGCTTATTTGTCAGGATTGGCTGAGTTTAGTTTATCCCACAATCCTTTGCTGCTTCCCTGTGCTCGGTTCAGCGATATGTGTATGTATAGGACTTTCCGGAAACCCATTATTTCCAACATCTACGGGATTGGTGCGTTTGGTGAAACTACTGAAAAGGGAAGAGACTGTTAAATGTCTTCAGCTGCTTTTAAATCCATCAATTGTCCCACGGAGTGCACAGCCAGCCTGATGTGGTTAAATAAATTAAAAAAAGATAAATAAAGCGATAAATAATTAAACCATAATGACAAGGGAGGAGTCACATTGGAAGAATCGGAGCATCCTGCGGGCTGTCCGTATTTTTCTCCTCTTTTACATGACAGTAAGGCCACTCACATGCTCTCAAGTGTCTCGTCGCCTTCTTTCCTGCTCCCTTCTCGATCCCCTAAGAACGGGCCATGCCTCTCTGGTTTCCAGGTTGTTCTGTGGTCACTGGAGACCGAGCTTGGAGCCTATACCGCACCGATACTCAGATGAGTAACTGCCAGGCCCCTGCCCTATCTGCATAAAGCTCAATGTGTAATCCTCTCGGGAATGTCCCGGAATCGAAAGCTGGCCCCTGAAGGACACCGGTACAGGGAACCACTAGGGAAGGTTCTGCGAAGTCTTGCTTAGCCACACCCTCTCTGTGTGTCTGTGCCTCAATTAACAGGCTGTGCCTGTTATGATGGGTTCCGGGGGGAAGGGGGGAGGGGGGGGGGGATGGTCTGCAGTCAGTGCTTTTCATTCTTGGCACTAAAGGGAACTCCGCCTTCTCCTCCTCCAGTAAAATCTATTTGTAAAAAAACCCAGAAGAGCGGCCTGTCGACGTAACACACAGAAAAGACCCGTGCTCATCCTCACACACAGCTCGTTCACAGTTAATGTCTTACTCCTCGTACATTTTATCATTTTTTCAACTATCCGTCATAGAAACAATATAGCAACGCTGACGATAATTATTAACACTGACAAAATGTCAGCAGTTTTTTTTTTTTTTTTTTTTTAGCAATATCACAATGACTCCGCCCATGCTGTGGTGTCGTTGCCGAGTTCAGTGTCCACCTCACCCGCCCAACCCGTTCCGCCCTGCTTAGTAAGGCCTCCACACAGACTCCTCCAGGCGGCCTCCCCCGGTGGCCATGTTGGTGGGGGAGCTGCTGTGGCTGCCCTCGGCCTCCACCGCCACTTCACTCTGATTGGGCAGGGAGGGGTTGAGGAGGGCGGAGCCGGTGGAGGCGTTGGTGCAGGGCGGCAGGATGCGGGGTGGCGACCGCTCACCCCCTGACATCATGGAGAACTGATAGGAGCCTGTGGAGGTGCTGTAGTACAGGTGGTAGGGAGAGGAGCCAGCCTGGAAGGGCCCGCCTTGACCCTGGGCAGAACCGCCCGGGTAGGGTGGGGGCAAGTAGGCATAGCGGCCTGAGGGCGCTGTCATGGCCGACATGCCGATGCCGATGGCACTGGTGACGGGCGTGGCTGTATAGGTGAAGGCTCCGGCCGGATAGTGCATGCGCGGGTCCGAGAAGCGGCCATCCGGGAGCGAGGGCAGCGAGGAGAAGGGCCGCTCCAATCCTGCCATGCGCGGGTCGCTGAACGCAGTGAGGTCTGGACCTGCCGGAGGGAGGAGCGAGGTCAGAGGTAGGGGGGACAGTCTGGCTGAGGATCTGGCCGGGAGCCCAAATATACAAAAATGACATTAATTCATTTGGCAGACTCTTTAATCCAAAGCAATGTACATCTGAGAATGCAGGGTCAGATTGGGGGGTTAAGGGTCTTTCTCAGGGGCCCAACAGTGAAATCATCCTGCCAACCCTGGAACTGGAACCAGCAACCTTCTACTCACAGGTCTATGCCACCACAATTATATCCCATATTTCCTATCTACGGAATAAACCCTGCTTTGTGTGAGCGTGTCATTCACCTGAGAGCCGGCTGGAGAAGTCCGTGAGGGCGGACATGCCACTGGCCCTACCCGGCGAAATGGGCGTGGCTGGATGGACGGAGGCCGTGGAGATCTGGCCGAGGTACGGGTATGACTGCTCGTAGGACCAGGACGGTGAGGTCTGCATCTGCCTGGAGTCTGAGAGCAGAGGATCCACGTGACGTTCGACTTAGAGCGGAAGAGCATTATGTGCGGACATTAAGTGCCCCCAGCGCCAGCCCCCCCCCCCCAGCAGAACTGGCATACGCTCCAACGGACATGCCGGCGGGAAGCATTGTGCTGGCGGCCTGCCTGCCCCCCCCATGCACAAGGCCCCACTGACGAGGAGAGTGATATCTGACACGTCCCACATTTGGTTGGGTGGCACTGTGCCCTCCCTACACCCCCGACGTGGGCTGAGAATGGCTGAAACACCGTAGGAGTGCCTTATGATGGGGGGGAGGGGTGGTGGTACTGGGAGCGGAGGTATTCGCATTAACACGGGAAATAACTACCTGTAATGGAGGGGGGGG
>JAABNY020000001.1:49070818-49086491 GCA_015164015.2 Brevimyrus niger
ATTATATTATATTATATTATATTATATTATATTATATTATATTATATTATATTATATTATATTATATTATATTATAGTAAGTTACAAAGCACAGTTTTAAACATCACTTCTCAGGAACAATTAAGATACTTATCTTACTGTTAAGGTCATTTTATTCAGGGGCACTGTCATGAACGGAAAATCCTTTGACGAATCCTGACGAATAGAGCCTACTTAAAAACGGCGCTGAAATACGAAACAAAAATTCCTTTATATGTCAATAAGCTCAGTTTTTTTGTATATATATATATATATGATTTGAACAGGAATATTAACAATAATTATTAACATAATTCGATTGCCTTGAAATTTTTGTTAACCAATAAAAGTTTCAATCGCTTCCTTTATAAGTTGTTTAAAAACTGCATTAATTAAGCACCCTTATTAAAAATCATCATAAGGCGCCCCTGTACTGGATAGCCGCTTGTGGGAGGTGAATGATAGATACTTATTTTTACATGTGGATGTGATACATGATACACAAGAATAAACTTAAGATGTCTATAAGAATCGAATAGCATTTCTTTAATCGAATCTGCAATGTAAGACCAGAAGGAAATAGCCATGTAATACTATATTGTTAAACCAATTCCAAGAGTACACGTTCGCGTTTTTATATACAGGTAATTAATAACATCCCCATCATAATGACGGCTGAAAATTGAGGGGGGAATTGATAAGTTTTACATATCCATAGATTATAACGCAGACACGTATGAGTGTCTGCGAATTGCAGCGAGAAATTCTAATTTAGTCTGATATAAAAAAAATACCGTAATTAACACAAATGATGTTGTGTCTTGTAGTTTGTGCCAGTTATTTGTGGTATTCGCGACGCTCTGAAAGTGTCAACCTCAAGGCAATACATAAAATAGTAAAATAATCAGAAGACCTGCGGAGTCTGCAAAGGTAGCGGTGCCTTTTTCACTCATTTTTAATACGAATATGTATCTCAGAAGAATGATCTACACGCCACGAGGTCATTGAGTAATACATACACACACACACACACACACACACACACACACACACTATGTTTGGTGTAACTTTAAAAATTCCGACAGCATCAGCCTCACTGCGCACAAACAAGCGTAATTTCGGACCTCACGTAATTGCTGAATTACACGAATTTTATACTCTCACACATATCACACACATATCAAGCATTCATACTGTGTTGAAAGTCAAAACAGACAGTAAACTTATGTATTAAAATGGCCGCGATAAGGCCTATTATCTGAACTTTCTAGCTGTGTTTAGTACGTTGTCAGCAGACTTTTCCAGCATACATGGATTTATGATTTTTTTTTTTAAATATTCAATTCCAAACTACAGGCTGTTACAGCAATCCAGGGCACGATCCAACATTAAGTAAAAACATCAAATAAAATGAATAGAATATAAATATCTATGACAATGAAGAGGAAGATCTTTACAGAAAAAGACAAGCGAGGATGAAGAGGTGTGACGTTACCAAAGCTGGTGCTGTTGTTCCTCATGAGACACATGGCCCAGGACCAGGGCCCAGAGGACTCAAAGTGGCCTGTGTTCATGCCTGCATCTCTCAGAACCGGGACAAGGGGCCGAACACTTCTATGCTTCCTCTGAAAGGTGCACCCCGGAGACACAGAACTCCAAAGCCATCCTCTCCTTTTATATCCACCATGGCTCCCATTACTAGGTAATGGGGACAAACTGAAAAAAAAACGAAAGACCTCCTCATGCCTGATATGCTCCTCACACTAACTATGGCCACAGGAGACATTCATTTGCCCAAGGCAGTTTGAACCCAGTACTTAACTGTAGCTTTGCTGCCCAAATGATTTTCTACTGCTACTAAAATGAACTTGATAGCGTGAATAAAAGAGTGTGAGGGACCGATTGTGATATATAAAATGAGCTTCATTAGTGTTTTGACCCTCAGTGCAAGTCAACTCCACTGGGTATCCACCAAGGACAGATTAGGAAGGATGGGGAGATCGTAAATACTACCTGAACAGAGAATTTCAGGTAAGTCTTCCTTCCATCCACCTTCAAACCTCTTATCCTGGTCAGGGTCAAAAGAGGCCTGGAACCTATCCCAGGCAGCCTGGAGTACACTCTGGATGGGGATGCCGATCTGTCACACGAAGGGCTTTTTGTGTATTTATCTAATACAATGAAAATGTTCATCTGAGCGGGAACAATTAAGCCGGATGCTGTGTGGGATTCCAGCCTCTCTAGCTCAGTGTTTATGTCTTCTGATAGCGAGGCCACGCTAACAGCCACAGTAATGGAAACAGCAGTGGCATCAGACATTCAAAGCTGAAAGGTGGTTAGATTATGGTCTGTACTGCTGGAAAAAAAAATGGCCTCTAATGGTTCTCAAGATCAGAGAAACAAGAATCCTCAGAACTGCAAGCCTCAAGCATCTTTAGAAAGTTTATTTCAGAAAACTGACTTTATTAACTTAATTGGGTCTCAGGTACAACCTGCAGCTGCTCCTAAATCACTCAGCACTTCTGTTACTTGGATGGAGATGTCCCCCACGCTGCCTGAGGCTACTCTACTTTCAAGGTGCCTCGTGGGGCTGCCACGCCCTGTAAGGCCTCTCGCGCTGCGGATCGATGGCATTCTCGTCTCTTCTTGGACGTTCAGAACCCAGGATTATCAATAATGCCCAGGAGAACAATGTCACCTGGGGACATAGAGATCACTTTTCCACATTTCAGTCATTTCAGGATGCCGCCTCTCTGAAACAACCGCTACTGCCCAGCTCCAGCATCCACCTCCTTGGTGAAGTCAGAGGGGTCTCGCTACCATAGCGATGTCAGACCTTCAGCTAGGATGCCAGCAGCATCACAGTCATCACAAGTCCTATTCGCAGTAGACCCTCCTTTGGTCATGTGATTACCATGCTCTCTTTATCACCGAAGGAGTTTTTCATCCATTGTCTTCTGGCTCTTTTCCCCACATTGACTTTTAATATTGAATAAGCACTGTTATGCCTGCCTATAATAATAAATCTTTATTAAGTCCTTTGCAGCAGCTGTGCTGGGAGGGACATTATAATGGATTGAGAGAGAATTAATACAATGCACTCATATGCACAGTTGGACAATGTCCAGCGCTCACTGGACATCTATGACACTCCACTTAATTTACTGATATTGTCCTCATTAGCAATTGACCCAATATTCTACGCAGTAACAGGTAAATATTTTCTAGTTTATATTTGTCTTTCCTCCTCTTTTGACTTGTAGTTCATTGTTGCTGATACCTCCAATAACTTTTTACTTTTCCTGGCTGCATCTGACCTGCTAATCTCCAGGTATTTTCCTTACACACTTCAGCACCATTTGTTAAAAAGAGGCAAGTGAGGACCTGAACCTCAAGCCCTCCTCAATAATTCATGAGGCCGTATTGTGTGGATTCCGTTAACTGCTACTTAAAAGTAATTAATTGATTTTCTGACATATCAGTTAGCAGCCTCCACGATCTGACACAGCAAGGCACTTCATGGCGACGCGTGCACTCTCGCGTGTTCGCATGCACACCCTCAAATCACATACACACACACACACACACACACACACACACACGCATCAACTCCAGATATACAGCGTTTATGGCTTCCTGACTTCAGAGGCTCCAGGGTGGTCTGACAGCAGACATAATAGAGCAGAGGATCTTGGGAGTCTTCATGCATCCATGAGAGATTGCGTCAGGTTGCGTCTGAAGTCATCTTGCTTGTTCTTTAAACGAGAGGATGGGGGGGGTGGGGCTCATTTTATGCAGCTGTATTGACATTTCTGGTAGCATGAGAGACACTGACGTCAATAAGGTCTACCAGGTCACTTTTCCCAGGGAACGCTCAGACCCCAATTCTGCCCTCCTTTACCCCATAAACCCACCCGATGGCCCCAGCTCAGGGACTGGAGATGTCCACCATCGCTCGATGGCACCCATGATGAATCATCTGTTCCTAAACTAGGCTTCAAGCTACAATAAAAGATCACCAGGAATCTACATCATAAAGTTAATGTCGAATTAGTAGAGGATCACGACATAAAGCCATCTTTCATCACTGGCCCATACCCTATACTGCTGCTCCGGATCATTCCATCTTACGCCTACCTGAGATTAACTCTCCGCTCGAATTCTTTTGTCTTTAAAATTCTGATTCCCGGCATCTGCAGGCCAAGGCATTAAGTGGAGGGTAAGGTGGTGTAGGTATCACACAGTTCAGGGGATTTACAGACAGTACTGAGTGACGTGCATTAAGGAAGATTATAAGCTCCAATGATAGCTTAGACACAGCTGCACAGGCCTCTAAGCAGATAATGCCATTATGGAATAGTAACTGTGCATCAGATTTCCTGACTGGTCAGCTGCCTGCCACTTTCCTTTTCCCTGGAAGGACAAGATTTGATTTTTTACAGGGACGATTCTAAGATATTTTAAGACAGGGCGCGTAAGAAGGGCCAACCAATGATATGTTTAGAATCGGTGAATGACAGACGAGGGTGCACTCTGGGGACCAATCAACTCTCAGTTTCACTACCCCCAGATTTTACAGCATGACATAAATGAATGAATATCAAAACCATATCTATCATTTAACAGCCAGGATAGGTTTGAAGATATGGCCAAGTTGTCTGATACGTATTGTGGGCCTCCCAGTTGCAGGGGTAAACTCTGGACTTTGAAATGTCTCTATTAAACACATCTGTCAAAATCAGCAGAAGCTGAGAAGTGGCTTAGGATAATTATGCCAGCATATTAACTCCACATAGACGTTTTTATGTAAATAATCTCCATATATCGCAGTTCCAGATTGTCTTAATTATTAATCTACTGAAACAGGTTACAGTGTTTTCCAGGGCCAATCACCAGTAGCAGAGGGGTCCACACTAACATTTTCACTGAGCTATTTATCTGCACATACTTTAGCACATTGGCTGCCTGATAGCATGGGAAACGCAGCCTGGACACCTGGTGACAGGCCCTCTCTGCTCTTCTGCGGAGCTCCTGGCCCAGATCCATGCCATCGTCAGCTAACCGTGTCCTTTTCAGCAATGACTGTCCAAGCCGGTCAGCGAAAAACGTATAATTTAAAGAGTAACATCTGTGTGGCACCAGCCAAACCCCTGCAGACTACAACTGAAAAAATTAAACAGCTTTATTTGCCATTTGAAAAAGTAGATTGGAATGTATTAGGTTTTACGTATTCCAGCTTGTGCTCCTATTTTTGTACATTTTAGACACAGACACACACATATAGAGGTGAGAGGGAAGCTTGGGACCTCACCACAGGGTCAGCCCTCTATCCAGAGCCCCTGGAGTCATGGACTTTGCTCAAGGAACTTTTAAGCATGGGACTCAAACTGCCGACCTTCTCATCAAAGGCAGAGACACATAACCCTCTGAACCACACACCACCCCATAATTCAATGAGAAGCTGAGGTCTGGTCATTTTCTCTTTATCTTCTTAACTCATATCCATAACTGGCTACTTATAGGTAAAGGTAATGTCTTTTATTTCTCATTAAATGAATCAAATGACTGCAGGTTTATTCAGACCTGCTACATTGCCTGGCTTGTGACAATATCCCAGGCTGGACCCCATCCAGGGGACAGTGCAAGTGAATAATTTAGAGGCCTCACAAGGGACGAAGCGACTGGAGGAATTATGATGATTTTTTGTGAAACTCCTGATTGATTTTCTGACAGTAGGTGTAAAGACATCAAGGCTGGCAGTGGAGAGTAAAGCAAAGGAGGCAGTGGAGAGTAAGCAAAGGAGTAAGCAAAAGACTAAGCAAAGGAGGCAGTGGAGAGTAAGCAAAAGAGTAAGCAAAGGACTAAGCAAAGGAGGCAGTGGAGAGTAAGCAAAGGAGGGCAAACGGGGGGGGGGGGGGGCTGCAAGGGGAAGCATTTTCTAGTCACTTTGAACAATAATCAAACAAAAATCAATGAATCCTGCATTTTTGACAGCAGTTAATGAAACTCCTAATTTCACATTCATCTGCATTTAAATTTAAGCTAAAACCTGGCAAAATGGCATCAGCAACTCCTATGATATGGCTGTGTGTTTGGTGTGATATTTAAATAAATCAAGCACAGGAACCGCCATTTTCCCAAACACTGAAACGAAAAAAGTTTCACTTGTGTTGTGTGGGACGGGCAGCTGAAATTTGCCCGCAGGCTTTGCTTAATGCACTTTGAATGGCTGAACTGATGCGACAGAGCAGAAACATCCATATAGAGAGGCTGGCACACAAGAGCAGGGCAAGAAAAGACTGAAATAGGACTGAAATACACAAGGGGAGGCAACACAAAATGAGACGTTACGAGTCCACAAACAAGCTAACGCACAAACACGAGCATTCATCCTCTGAGGGAGTCTGAGATGCTCGAGATCAGAGAGAATTCCCGATCCACGCGGTAGACAGCCAGACGTTGCTTCATCCCAAACGTCATATGAACATAACACACGTGTAAAACTCAAGAACTTCTTTCTGAGGGAGAGATGAATAGTGTTGGCAAAAAATTAATCAGAAGCGGCAGGCACGGGGGTTGCTGTGATTCATCACATTCACTCCTTATAAGTCTTACTTTCGGTTGAGGAAAACACGTTCACACCGAGGAGGCGATGAAAGAAACTGTTCAGGGCACTTTAATTGAGCAATATGATGCTAGATCAGTCACAAAACTGACAGGGGCCTCTGAATGACGGATTACCAGCCCCGCTACTTTTTGGCATCATAAGATGTCATGTCAAACCTCCTGAACTTTTGGGCTAGTAAATGCCCTGAACGTGTTAATGTGATGTGGTCAGAAAATGGTAAAGTATGTAGAAAACAAGACCAAGATGCTCACATCAGGAGATCAAGAGAAATGTGTTTGGGCTGCCTTGTTAGGAATGATGTGTTGCTTAGAACCCCTTAGCCTGGGTGAGTGACACCTGATAAATAACCCCAAGTCAGGTCTTGGCTGCAATGTTGGGTCGACGACTCTTTGCTGCCATCGCTTTCCTTTTAATATCGCAGCAGTACTGTAAGGCTGAACATAAAAAGGTAGATGGGCAGTGGAAAGAAGTGGAACCTGGACCATGCTGTGAGGAGCCATTGTTAGCCAATGCTTTAGTTGGGCAATAACGTGCCATGCTGTGCCTATGTCTTCAGGAACCAAGCTACGGTTGGGCCTTGATGGACCGTACTATAGCTGGTCCTTGATGAATCATGCTATAACTGTACTTTGATGCACCATGCTTATAGAACTCAATATGAAGGATTCCAGCAACTTCCTAAGAGTGTTGACAGGTACGTTATGGTCACCAGCTGAGCATTCAGGTTAGTGTTCTTGATGCCTTTGGGGTGAATTGCATCTACTAGAAGGGAGATACAGCTATGACAGGCCATTCAATAGTCATTAGTTACCCACAAAATCAATTTAGGACTGACAGTGGGGGCTTATGGGTATATCAGTTAAAAATGAGCCTCTGTTGACTTCCTTCATTTAGAAGGAGCAACCCTCACCCCCACATAATGTACACCAAAAATTCCTTTTCAACTCCACCCTACTTCCATTCATCAACTCTCTTAACTCAACTTTCTTTGGGGTGCAGAGATGGCAAGTATGCCAGAAGGTTCCATAGATTCGGGAGGGGTTAGGAGAGGATTTGCCAGTGGACATCACAGTGACAGGAGGAGTGTTGATGAATGAATAAATTAGCAGCATCTAGATTGAGCGAGTGTAACCAGCATCTCTAGGGGATAAAAAGGATGTTTCGCTGTGCATCTCAGTCAGCCAATCACACAAAGAAACAAAATGGGGACTGCGCTGGCTGTATTTAGATGAGTTCACAGCAGGCAGGGGTGGTTGGTGGCTCAGTCCATTACTGGGGCCCAGGGTGAGGCTGGTGTAGGCTGAGTGAGATGATGTGGTAAGGAGCACCTCCCAAACCCCGTGGCGAATCATGCGAGTCAACAGCAATATGACTATTTCTTGTTGCGGTTTCTCAAAATTGTGAGTGGTATCGGGTGTGGCGCCGTGCATCATGGGAACCATGCACTATAGCAGTGAACCGCAGGCCGCTAGGTTGTCAGTGGCAATTGCCGTCACAGAGTACCTGTACCGAAAGATATCAAAAGTAAGGAAATGCAGAAAACTCTCTCATGACTTCTTGGTGGTTTGTCTCTTCTCTTTAAAAAAAATAATGATTTCTAATCTTTGAAGGAAAAGTTGCCAATGAGTGTTCAGTATATATGGGACCTCCTTCAGTACAGCTGGAAAAGCATCCAAGGAGGCCACATCATAAATCTGGCACAGAAGAGAAAGGCAACCAGTCTCTGGAGCAACTGAAGTTAAGGGCCCAAATTTTTGACTGGTACTGTATGTTGGCACGATATGCGGACTGTACACTGTACAGGAAAGTCATTGAACAAAGCTAAAAAAACACAGAGGTCTTTCAAAATGGGAGCCAGACTCATCTGGGACTGACTGCTTAACTGAAGTGGAAGCCATGTTTGATCTGAATGAGGGCTGCTGTGGTCATAAGAACTGATGTAGAAGGAGCAAAGTTCAAGAGCAGTCAGCCACACTGGGCCCAGAGGCCTCAGTTGTGGTAAGGGAGCAGATAGTTGGGTTACTATGAAACATGCTTGAGGTTCTAGGGTTGGAGAATGCCAGGAGCTAGCTACTCCTGCATGGTAATTAGCGGCCAGCAGAACATCACCGGAAACCAGATTGAGGTGTGCCCTCACACCCATAGACGGGAAAATAAGGCAGAAGATATTGTGCTCAGACTTGTTGCCAAGCTGCAACACATTGGGGCAAGGCTGGCCAATTTTATTCAGGGACGTTGGGATGCGAGTTTTTCCTGCAACTCCCTAATTAGATTATTAACTAGAGGACTGATTGGTCCACACAACTGGGTTTGACAGCCGACCTAAAGATTATCCCAAAAACCTGCATACACACCAGCCCTTTGTGGATAAGACTGGCCACCCCTGCATACAGTAAGTGGTTTGGAGAAGAGGCCACACAGGCCCTGGCTTGACAGAATGAGCTGTCATCACCCACAGAAACCCACATCTCTGATACTCAGACACCTTGAAGGGAGTTGGGTAAGGGAGATCTCTCCAGAGTGTCATGTTATCATTTAGGTTTATCTATATAGCATGGTTTTTTAAACATACATACAGTTAAGTGATCAGAGAGGCTGAGAGTGCAGTTAAGCTGCACGGCAGAATCGGCTGGAGCCCAAGGCCTGATGTTGATATGCTCACCTGGCTGGCCCCAGGACTCGAACCAATGATGCAGTCACAGACTCCAAACCCGCAGAGTTACACTCGGAAATGTTTCGTGATCTGCTGGTCTGATAGCAGAAGTCAGAGATGGCCGACTGATTTCAAATGAAATTGTTTGCATCAGTTTTGCAACACTGACGTTTTGCATCAGTGTCTCCCAGACAAGGATTTGAAAAACAATTACTTAAATTCATAGAATACCCACAGAAAGTTAGTATTTATAGTCAATTACATTATCCTTTTCTCTGCCTGATGTTGTATTATTTATTTATTTATTTATTTATTTAAAAAAAGGTGAAAAAGTGTCTTTTCCTTGGCTGCAGAGCCAGTCCAGGAATTTAAATGTCAGTCTAGCTCCAGAAAGAAGGAGGAACACAGTAAAGAAAAAGAAAGGAAATAAATTCACAGAGTGAGGGGAGGAGGGAGAAAGGAAATGAAAGGACCTTTATTAGAGAGTCCTTTCGTCTGCCTTGGATATCAGGAACAGATCAAACAGAGGAGCTGCCCCTGTGATCTGCAGCCAAAGCACCACATGACAGTTTCCCCCAGGGGCCACAGACCGGCTACAGGCCAGGAAGCACTTCACACTTGTGCAGCCAAGATTCACTCTACTCCCAGGCTTTTCTGGGCCTGTATACCAAAGCTGTAGAAAGAATTTCAACATGTAAACACAACTGCTGCCATCTATGGTAGCATGTTTGGCGATTTCCTCCTCATTAACAATGACCTCACATTACTAACGTTATTGTTCAGCCCAGCAGATGTCCTTATGCCTATGATGTGAGACAAGATTGAAGGAGCTTGGTTCTAAGACTGAAGGAGATTTAATTATTCTGCCTCATTGTTTCAGTAAGGCAAACTTCCTCTTCAAATTTTACCTAGTTTAGATATTTTGATATGGATTTTGTGATTTTTTTTTCTTCTAAACATGAAGCATCACTCAATTGTTTATTCTTTTTTTAATCTATTGCCCAGCATAGTAACCCTAAGAAAGTAACCCAAAAAGGTCTGTTCACCTAGACTAGGGTTGTCCAACTTTTGCTCCCTGGAACCACAGCACAAATGAGGTACCAATTTACTAAGCCACATACCCCTCAAAAACATACAATCCCCCACAATGGACAAATAATACAACAGGGGTAATCAAAGTGATCAGCAGAGCACAGAAATAATTAAATAAGTAGTAAGACAGGAATTTCTCAGTGGTCGTCACACACTGTGGATCACCTGGAGTCTAACATTTGCGAGGAAGCAGGTGGTTAACAGCCTTTAACCGCTCGTGGTCACATCAGATCTCATCTATTCTGGCCTGTTTTTCCTCAATGGCCCACACTGTCCCAGCTGTCGAGGTACGTCCGTATCTCACGAGAGCTGATATCAGAGCTAAGATAACGGGAAACAGATCGATGCTCAGGATGCGCCGAGACCAAAAACCTCGGCCTCTTTCCCTTCCCTGCACCCGGGCATTTGTCTATTTGAGTGCTGTGTTCGAAATATAGCCAACCAGGAAGCCTATGTCAATGCCCAGAAATAGAGCGAAGGAAATAATGAAGATAAAAACAAAAGGCCATGCACGCATCAGCGCCTTCTCAAAGGCGGGCTGCCGGAATCCAAAGCCTCGATTATCTCTGGTGAGAGGGGAATCAGGAGCCTCTTGTCCTGCCCAACCCGCAGTTGCTGCACATGCTTGAAGATGACGGAGATTTACGAGGGACTGGAGGCAGACTGAATGTGTGCGTGGGCTCGTGTGCGTGTCACATTCCGTCTGAATTGCGTGTTTGAGTTTTATGCATTGGCATCAGGAGGACGACCGGGGACGGCTCGGGGGGGGGAGACAAGATACCGGAGCCCTTCTGACGACTTCACGGACTGCCCCATCCCAATCAGGATAACTGCATTACCTTACACGGTGAGATTAAATTGCTATGAAGATGGCGGAGAGGCAGATCCTGCCAGGGCAGTCTGACGTGATGGAAACACTCAAGAATGTGAGTCGCGGCTTTACAGTAAGAAGAAGGTGCTCAGATGTGTTTCACTGGGTGGGGGGGCCAGCTCAGGCTGCTGATACACACGCACTCTCTCTTTATGACCCATGGGATGACAGCAGCGGCGAGAAGGCGATGAGTGAGACTCCGTGGCATGCCGGCAGTGCAGAGACGGCGGGCCGGGTGCCTGCCGTGTAACAAGGATCAGCTGCTCAGTCGTGCCAGGGCCCGGCAGACTCAGCTGCAACAGGTGGTGGTAACGATACAGGCACGGGAGCCAAAAGGCGGCCCTTCACACTGTCGGCACGTAATGTCCCCCCCCTCAGCACAGTTAACTGTGTAAAACAGGGAAACCAAATCTGCTCCGGATGGCATGCATTTCATTGCATACACTGGCCAGCATTCCCGCTCGCCAGTGATGGAGTATTATGAATATTCTGGAAATGTGTGCACAGATAAACGAAGGTGAGTGTTGACTCTGGAATTTGAATTAGCAACCTTATCACAGATACGGCATCCTCACCTGCTGTGCCATGTAACACCCCCCCCCCCCAAAAAAAAAAAAAAATGAAGTCAAGATTCTCAGCATTGTAATCGAAGTGTTCAAAGTGATCTCCAAGTAATAGGGATGTGGGCAGAACTGGATTCTGGGAGGACTGTGCATGTGTGTGTGTGTATTATATTTATATTACACTGTGGGGACCAAATGTTCTCCACAGTGTAATAAAAACCTGCTATTTTGATGCTGAGGGAACCATTTTCCATGTGCCCATAAGATCTGTGAATGCAATCAAAAAACTAAAAATGCCAAAAGTCTCGTATTTAATCTGGTATTTTACGGTTAACTTTAGGGCTGGCTAGGGGTTAAGGTCATCATGTTGGGATTAGAGTTTTCCCCACAGAAATGAATGGAGAGTCCTCACAAAGGTATAATTACACACCTGTGTGCGTGTGCGTGCGTGCGTGTGTGTGTGTGTGTGTGTCAGTGTGCGTGCGTGTGCATGCATGCAAGTGTGCGTGTTCACAGCTGCTGGCGTACCGCACTTCATTTGCCTGACAAATGGGCTTTCCAGGGAGGCCAGCAGAGACGGCCGTGCGACAGCGACAGGGTCGGCTTTGTCAGGACGTGGCCACCTATCGCCGCTATGGAAATCAGCAGCATGTCTTCGGACAGGCCTCCGCCGCACGCAGCCTGACATTCGCTCACGCTCAGGCACCTCATGCATGCTTGCCCTTCGCCAGCTGAGTTACAAGGGACTTGCGCAGCTCGGTGCTGATTTTAACCAGCCGTCATAGCATGAAGGTACCACCTCCTTTGCCTGGTTTAGATACCAGAATTTCAACGGAACTCTTTTTTTTTTTTTTGGAATACAACTTCAGGAGGTGGTTCAGTGGGTTTGGTGTGTTTGAGCGCGGCCTAGAATGCTCCCAGAATACCAAATAAATGCCCGACCCCCAGCTTTGCTCTTAAACTATGTATGCCTCAAAGGAGCGCAAGACTACCTAAAAACAAGCACTCTGATGTACAATGAGTTAGGTATACCTACCCACCAGTGCACTCAGGAGACTCTTGCTGGCAGCACAAAGTAGGTACTGGGCAGTACCAGTGCATCAGACGGGCACTAGGGCTGAGCAATATCTTCTTAATTGGTATATGAGGATGGCTATAGTGACACATTGTGGTGGTTGATGACAGGGGGTCAGGTTGTAGAGGTACTACAAACTTTCAAATGGTTTCTTCTGCACTTTACACTTAAATGACTATTCATAAATTGATTAAGTACATTATTACTATGAATCTATTGCTATTTCTATTTATTGCACATTTGAGTCTTATCCTGTATTCCCCTACTAACCCAATCTTTCCGTAATTTTTCTCCGTATAGCCTGCAGTGAGTCTCAGATCACGTACTTCAGTGCTTAAACTTGTTATTTTGAGTGCCTAAATTAATGCACTTATGAACCCAAAATACTGCTCACGGATATGCATACTAGTCATAGTGATGTAGTAATGGCATCGACAAACTTGGTAGCTAAAAAAGGTACCACTTAATTTTGCAGTTCCTGCACAGTAATTGTTTAAATTTGATTAAATGTAAAATGGAAATGCTGAGTTTTAGCCTATATAAAATGTGCTGTTGTTCCGTTTCTTTTTCCAAATAATGGTGTGATTGGGAACAGCTTCATTCTTTTATTTCAGGGCATATTACCGCATATTACTTGTCTATGGCAATGTTATTAAATAATCAAAAAAAGAAGTAATAAATCATTAGAAGTTGCTGAAGACCAGCTAGGTAGTAAGCATAAACTAGGGCCGCTCAAATGCAATGCGGAAAATTAGGATTATAACAGTCACATTGTGACAATAAATCAGAAGGAATTTTCTTCAGTAATTACAATATTAATAACTAATTGATTGTATTTTTAACATTTGAATATTCAGTTAAATGTGAAGGGCAACAAATGGGACAATAACAATACAGGTCGTCATCAACCTATGACCGGGATCAGTTCCAGCTGACCAGTAGTAAGTCTATTTTGTCACAAGTCGGCCCTTTAAATGTAAAAATTATCATATGTATAGCATAATGTATAATAAAATTATGTCATTTTCTTAGTTCATTGCTGCAACAGGCCGGAAACTGTCCACACCTGCTGGCAGACGCAGCATTGTCATGACCACGTATTTTGGTCACGGAATGGTCATAAAGTCGATCAGTCGTAAGTCACAAAGGTTATAAGTCAAGGACAACCTATATAAAGAATAGGTTTCTGAACCGTATACACGCTTAAATTTCTTTAAGCGTAAGCAAATAGGAGAGTTTGTTCTGTAGGTGAGTTTTAATCCTCAGGTTTATGAACCAAGAAGATTAAAAATTCATCATAATGCATTGTAGATACCTTCATAATCCATTATAATGCATTCATAAGGCATTATCAACCTGACTATAAGTATTTATAAAAAGGCATAACACATTATAGCCATGCCTATAATGCATTATGAATGCTTTATGGAGCTCTTTTCTGTAACACACTATAGATACGTTCATGATTCATTATAATGGTCACTATAAGACTTAAGAATACTTTTTGCTGCATTATGATGGCATCTATACTGCATTATACTGTAGATGAAACATTCATAGAGCATTCATAATGCATAATACATATGGGTATAATGCATTATGTCTTTTTACAAATAGTTATAGCCATGTTTATCATTCTTTATGAATGCATTGTCATGCATTATACATGACTACACTAAAGTGTTACCACATTTTTCATGTTTGCACCTAGCAGTGACACTGGAATTGCAAGTGTAGATGGGGGGCACTGGGTCTTACACTCAGCTACACTCTAATTAGCAATATCATTGGTGCTTCCCAGACGAAACTGTCCCAGTATCCAACAAAGATGCCACATTTAAAAAATGACCGCATAACAGACTCCTGGTTTTCATTCCCATTTTCTTTCCCGCCCCGCAGACTGAAATGCGAACTGGTGGGCCATGTGCACCGGCACTGGCGGGCCAGAGGAAGGAAGCGGCCGCCCTGAGCCCGGCGTTATTTAAATGAAGGAGTTGTGACATCTCGCCCGGCAACCGGCTGCGTCGAATAACTGAACAGAAGAAAGAAAAGAAAAAAAACCAAAACGACTTACTGAAAGGAAGCTCCCCCTTCGCACGTACACCGAGGACAGGAAGTGGCAGGGGGAGGGGGAATTTTCCAAATAACCTTGGGGGCCCAAAAGACTAGTGAACCCATTGGCTGGGGGTTGGGGTTGGTGTGTGGACAGGTGCATGCACTCCTCACACGTGTCCACATGCTACAGCGTGGTTCTCGATTCAGAAACACCCCCCGCCCCATCCGGCTATGAAGCGGTATCAAAACGGTGGCACCGGCATGGAAGGGCTGAGGCGAGCAGAACCACGCATCTGTGGCAATGGGCAGGGCTGTGGTGGTGCTGAGCTGGTATCTGTGGCATTGGGCAGGCTGTGGTGCAGGACCGCGGTGGCTGTGGCTCGCCCTCTACCCACAATTCCGAAGCCACATGCAAAGTAGGAGCGGCCAAGTCTGACATTACCCGCAATAAAAACGCACACAACACATGCACACAAACGTGCACTGAACACACGTCGGAGGTCAGTGAGGTCTGCCCTTCCACGGGAGGGCCTGCGTTGTATTTCAAACGTAAAATGACTTCACATTGTGACAGATCTAGTATACATCAAAAATCAGTTTGTACTCTTTACTGTTGCCTGATGCCCCCCCCCCCCCCCCCCCCCCCCCCCCCCCGCTCCACTCACCCCCCAGCACGACCCGGGGGGGGGAGCCGCCCCCTCCCCCCCCGGGGGGCCCG
>JAABNY020000001.1:49086591-49097902 GCA_015164015.2 Brevimyrus niger
ATAAATTTATCTGACTCATACACCCCCTCGCGAAAGGAAGGAAGGGGGAAGGGCCATGTGCAGGCTGAGCGGGAGGCTTAGAGAAAACGTAACCGGTTATTTTTGTTAAGGTTATTTTCACGAAGCAAACGTTGGGACACGATCATTGTCACAGAGCTGGGAGGGGGAGGGCAGCAACAGGAAGGGGAAGAGTTTTGGGCCCTGCTGTCTCTTATCAGCCCTGGCAAACAGGCAGCGGTTTCTGCTAACCGGCAGTTTTATTTTGGAGCGGAGCACTTATACTGACATTTGTTTATTTGACAGACGCTGCCCTCCGACTCAAGCTGCAAAGACCTCAACCCTACAGCACGAAAAGCCCTTGGATTATTCTGCCCGACCAGCGAATCCCAGAACTTGTAGTGCAAGTGGCACTGAAAGAAAAGACTGTAAGCAGGATCAAAATCACTTTAGAAATAAAAGCAGCTAAATAAAAACAAGTTGGACATTCCTATTCATACAATTTCCCTAGATTTCTGGGGGCTTCTTAGGTTTAGAGAATATTCTTAGGGCATAACAATTTTCTTTTCTTTTGCAAGAATACCTAAAATGTAAGTGCACAGGCATCCAGTCACTGGGACATCTGGAACTAAAACAGCATCTTCGTTATGGAGTTCAGATGTTTTGTGGCTTCACTAAAGCAGGCAGCTACAATAGTAATTCCCACATAAGATTGAAAACGAATCACATGACTTCACCGCAAAAGGCTGAAATTTCTTTTCTCTTTTCCCTGGGCGGTAACTGCTACCGGAAACCTGGAAGGGAGGCGGCCAAATCGGTTCAGAAGATGCAGAGGAATTTATAAGGGACTGGATGTAGATTAAATGCATTTCTTATGACCGGTGGCATCAAGGATTACATGGCATCATGTGACCAGTTACGTGGAGCAGATTAAAAGAATAAATCAGACCCAGCAGCAGCACAAAGACTTTCCTTAATAGATCAGGCTGGGATGTCTTCAAGAGATAGATATCTTGAACAGAAATACTGAGACCTGTGCCATAGCATATTTGCAGCATTTACAAGGGTTATGAAAGCATCACTGAACCTACACATTATCAGATAAAAGCAACTGATCTCTGGTAAAAGATAATACATAACTGATGTTGTAGGGAAGCATATTTACATTGTGGCCGTATACAAATGCTCAGGTTCAGGCCAGGTTCTTAAAGACTGAAACCAAAGAAAAATATGTCATTTATGTGATTATATTTTTAATTTGTAATTTCTAAAAGCTAACAGCAATTTAACAGGATTTTAAAAAGTGGTAATTATTCTCATAACAAAATATTAAAAAGAAACTTGCAGCTTATCAATAACATTTCCTGATGTTAAGACGCTGCTACAAAAGATAAGCAATCTCAGGTTTTGTTAGGAGTTGTTGACTTTTTTGTTATCTGGTTTTCTGTGGGCTAGACCTCAAAAATGTTTGAATCCGTGCTCTGTATTCAGAACAAAAAAAATTGCAGGATGCAATAAAATTCCTGGAGCAATCACGTACGGGGCAGGCGCTGCTCAGGGTATGCCCGAGGAGAACATCACTTTCAGTTTTCGATCAATGTTCTTCCATCTTCCCTGGTACGAACTATAAAAACACAGACGCTGATATGTTTTATTGACTTGGTACAGGTGCGCGCTGCAGGTTCCCAATGCCTCTGGGCCTCTTTATCAGCAGCGAGCGATCACGCCTGCCCATGCCTCACACGTGCCGCGTCAGGACGGCTGATTCCACGAGTCTGACGCACGGGCCAAACTTCAGCGCGGCGACGGCAAATGGAAGATGCGGTGCATATCCCATCGTTTAGAGTGTCAAATGTGGCACGCCTGCAATTAGTGATTTCGAAAGGGGCATGGATATTCTGGCACATTCAGGGGGCCTAGAAATTTATGCAGCCCCTCCACCCCCCGACGGGTGGTTCAAGGTGACATTTAGGTGGTTAGGGTAACATGTCTCTCTTTATTACCATTTTATATTCTGCATGCATGCTTTTCTTGCGAAGCAGTCTGTGCACTCTGGCTGGAAAAGCGTAACATGAATAAAGGCCCATGTGGTGCCCCCCATCCCAGACAAAGGGAAATTGGCTTGCTATGTCGGCGCCCCCTCAATAATTATGTCGCATAATGTGTTCATCAGCACTGGGATGAAGGTGCTACTGGGTGAGGATCATTAGGAGAAACAGATATATATCGGGAGCCAAGAGGAACGAAGCATCTCTCATTGCCATTCTCCCCGCCTATGACCTCATAACGCTCGGAAATTAGCGCCCCCTAGAGGCCTGATGGCTGTTTGCTCTGTGAAGGTATTCAGTGACCCTCCTCCCCGTCTTCATTCCAGCGTAAAGTGGTCAGAAGGATTGTGGGAGCTGGGGATTAAATGGCAGTTTATGGTTCAGGTTTGCCCCTCCCCCGACTTTTCAATCATGGGGTGGGGGGGACTCAGCACCACAGCCTTCAGCATCCTTAATAGATTTCTGATTTTTAATCATCTAAATGCAGACAGAGTGCATTCATATAAACACAGGAGAGATTCTGCTGATGTCGTCTCTGACAAAGCAAATAGCAATTATACCTGAATATGGGATATGGACTCCATTATGAATATATTTACAAATGGGCTAAAAAAAAAAAAAAAAAACACAGTAATTTCACTTTCGGCCATACTCCAGGTTGCTGTCTTTTTTGCCTCGGAGTGTGTGAAAGAGGAACAAGCCTGGCCTTTTTGGGAACAGGTGCTTGGGCGTGTGTCCGTGAGACACCCTGACCTCAATGTGCAGCGCGAGCGACGCTGCCTTCGATGACGCCAGTCCTTCCTGACCTCGCTAGACTCTGGGGCCAGAGAAACTGATGCCAGACTAGTACAGAAACCAAAAATGACCACACATCAAAACTAGGGCAAGATCTGTCGCACCATCTACCCCAGCTGACAATTGTGCTTCTCAGGGCAGCTATCATACTAGAGTATACTAAAGTAGCCACGGGGTGCCCCTGTTTCCCATCATGCATCTGTGCATCCATCCCCGAGGTGCAAAACATGACAGTTGAGCAAGCCAACTGCCTGCTTTGCCTCGGTCTGTTGGAAAAGGGGAGATGGTGCAATTGTAATGGTGTGTGGGGGCAATTCAGATTGTCCAGAGAAGAACTTGTGAGTACATCGACCCCTCTCAGGTCTTTCAGTGAGTCCCTCCAAGGTGGGGTGTTGCGTGGGGGGGGGGGGTTCTTTTGTGACTTACCACATTTAGAAGAATTGAAAAGCCCTTTACACTACCGAATGTAAATTTATCATACCTTTTCTAAAGAATCTCTCTCTGAATCCAGTCAAAGGTTTCCTCCCGAAAAGCCCTGCAACCGCTGATAAACAGAATCAACAGGGGCGACGAGGCCAGGGCAGGCTGCCTTAGCAGCTCCTCGCATACACAAAACATCTAACTATAAATCTCTCCGAATATCTGGTGCACCAGAACAGAAAAACAATCCCCAGTCACTTCCACCTTTCAGATGAACGTGGGATAAGTCGTGGAGGAAGGCGGTGGGTTAATTTCTGAAATGGAAGCTTGGATCTCAGAGAAGATGGGAGAATCTGGAGGAAACCCCAGTTCAGCTTACCCCAAATACAAGCTGAACCGCAATACACCTGCAATGGCCAGCGCTATATTTAACTGGAACTATGTGAGCTAGTTGTTTGTGGAGATGTGTGAGGTAAGCATCCTGTAGCTTCTGTGAAAAAGTTAGAGACCAAAGTTGTTTGAAAATATATATAAGCACTCAGGATGTGTGAAAACCAGGTGCATTTTTTTTCCAAGTCATATCTTACCAACAGCTTCTTAAATTTTCATGTGGACATTAAGAACCAGATCATGCCCATACAATAAATGATTTTAAGGTGAATGAGGTCAAAATGACTGCAGTCAAACCCAGCCCTGAAACGCTTTGGATTTTTTTTACCTGAATGACTACTAACAATAAAAGCTCCATGTGACATAGCAGAACCCTGGACACTTACAGCACTTTACACACAATGCATCATGAAATGACATGAAACTTTGCAGTTTCTTCAAGATTAACCAGATAGGCAGACTGTGATTCAAGTCCGGGCAGAATTTTCTCGACCACTTCAGCAGCAACATGGAGTGCAAACCAAAACTCATCTGGGAAACACCATCTCACGTCCAAGAGCCCTCATTTTCACACAGTAAGCACAATGGGCAAATGCAAGCCCTATGCCAAGCCCCTGTACCACAAACATCACCTGGCCCAGCTTAGCATCCCTTCCTCTCACCCTAGAAAGCCGGTTCATCGACCCGGGTTCTCCAGATCACTTACACAGCAACCTCTAGGGGGCAGTGTGTAGCTCAGCAGGTTAAGCTGCTGCGCCCATAATTGGAAGGTTCTGGTTCATGTGCCATGGATGACTGATTCACCACTAAGCCCAGTAGCAAGGTCTCCAGTCCTGTTTGGAACCATCTGATCCTGCTTTTTCAATTTTATGTCGCCTTGGATAAAAATATCTGCGAAATGTCTGGCCTGATTTCTAGAAACTTAAATATAAATATCCATCAGACCAGTAGGAGCTTAAGTGACATTAAGCAGAAATGTGTGTTTTAAAAATACCCTGAAGCTGGAGTGTGAATTGTGATAATGCAACAGAATTCAATGAGGGCCTTGATAATCACCAACGGAGACCCATGATGGTTTCTTGCACATCAACACGTATCTCAGAGAAGGGGTAAATCAGGTTTGCATGTAATCTGGATACGACCTCAGCAGCAACACCTTTCTGCAGGGGTACCACCAAAACAAATTTAGAAAGGAAAAGTAACTCCTAAAAATAACAAATCTTGAAATAGTTGTTGACTCGTCGATGCAAAAAGGCTCATTGTGTGTAACCTTTAGCATGTAGCAGCGTATACAAGTCATATCAGTACCGCAGTCCTCAAGCCTACACGCAAACACACACACAGTGAGGCAGCCAGGCACGCATGCACACTCACACGCGCGTGTCAGCCGGAGCTGATAAACTTCCTGTGTTAACTGTCAACGCTCGCAGCCGAAGTCACAAACACGACAGGAAGCTGCAGATCTAGGGCTATGCAGCTTCTGAGAAGGCATGCCAGAGACGCTCCTTCTCTGCTTAGGCACGACATTTGCAAACGCTCAAGAAACAGCTGCAGGTGGCTGCCTCGCATACGACCTGAAGGCTAACAGTCCTACTTGACTTGCAGAAAATACCATGTTCTGTATCTCTTCATGGACATGACAGACATCGCCTATAATGCAATACGATGTTTCAAGTAATAAGCTCTAATTTAGGCACTGGCATGGGCAGGTGATTAATTGGGGTATGAGTTAATTTAACGGTTAGTGCTCAACTAGTGACCATAACCTGCCTCCCTGATCTCCTTGTGGGATGAACCATCACTGAGAAAACTGAACTGAAGCAGCATCAAAGGGAGACAGAATCATTTAGATGAAATCTGCCCCAACATCTCCAACAGTTCCTGTTCTCCTCACCCACAGCTGGGTTTATGTGCTGTTTCACATCTAGTTATCCTGCTCGCACGGCTTCCGCGACACTTTTCATCTCTCCGCGCTTCACTTTACTTTATCTGTTTCCTATAAATCGGCAGGATCGGTCTGTCGCACTCTGTGACGGCGGGAGCCGTGCGTGTGATGGAATGAGAGAGGCTGGTTTTCCAGCTGCGGCGGCACAACACACCCGCGTGTTAAGGGGTGGAAAAGAGAGGTGCTGCTTCAGATGGGGCAGAACGGCAGGAGAGAGCACAGACTCCCTTCGTTCAGCCAAGCTTAGGGCCCGTAGATGTGAAATTCAGTCAAATGCACTAGGAGACAGTTGGTATTTTCATATCACAAGACGGCACCTGGGGACTGAAAGTCGAGTGAAACCCTTCTGTGGAACAGCAGCAAAAGGTTTCAGTTTTGCATTCCCTGCCCAGGAAGTCTGAAGCGGAACATGCACTACAAAGTCCGTTTAACACACACTTCTGATTTGAAAAAGAAACCCTCCACCACTGAAACGAAAAAAGAAAAAAGACTTAGCTACACCCCTCAGAAAGGGTCAGAAGAATGCGTGGCCAAGTTCAACATGCCCCGTCTAAAAGCAACGCAAAAAAGCAATCTATGACCATCAGTCAACAATGACCAACAGCTCCTACCTGCAGCTGTCAGTAGTTTAGTAAATACACTTGGGCCAGCAGTAAAGTGTATGAGTAACTGCAGTACGCTTTATAAAGCTTTTCCTTAATAGAAATAAATTTATCAAAGACGATTAATCCTAGAATCAAAATATGGAATGTGATGCCTTGACTAGACCGTTGCACGCTTTTGTTTTTCCTGTTCATAAACACCATGTGTGACACACAAGTCCATATCTGAGAGAACTTTCTCTGAGGGATACGCTGTGGAACTCCTCACGGCGGCTGGCGGTTTGCCGCTCAAGTGGTGGGACAATTCTGCGGTCATCCACACTGACAGATCCATCCGCAGGATTTCGAAACCCTAAAGCCACTGGAACCAGCGGCTGCGAATTTCATTTTTGGTCAATATGCGCATTTGTGGACATCGGAGGATCTTACTCATCAGTTTATTCATCCATGGCTGTCCAGTGCTACCATTGTCAATAGCTGTAAACTATTTACCCCCCAAAACACCTGAAAGCCAATTCCACAACTCACCCCTCCCAAAGCATGGCTGGTAGGTGGAGAAGGGCTCGAAGATACTGTTGGAAGCCATTGAGCCCTTATCCTTAGGATGGCAATCTTCAGCTCCCAGATGTTCCTCAAGTTTTTCTTGCGCTGCAAAACAAAAGCATCAAACAGTCAATTGATCTGCACGTGAACCAGACACACGTGCAAGTGAGAACTGAACCCAAAACCCGCTGGAAACACGTGCGAAAGCTGGAGCCCAAAGTACACAGGACACACATGACCCGCCGTCCCTAAGTAGGAACTGCACCCATCTTTGCCATCTCCACCTCTAGCACTTTCACCACAAACACCGTAGGCACCCACAGCGTGGCGATGGTCCCATGCGTCTCTGAGGTCGGCTCCGTCCCTGGGTTCGGGGCATGGTGTCGGCAGTTAGGAGCAGAACGCAGTGCAGATACCCCTGCTGGGGCAGACCAAGGCTGTGGCTAACTGGTGCTTACCCTTGCAACAGCAGCCGAGAGCTGGAGCTGAAAGACTCGCTGTGGTTTCGTCAATCCGGGTGATTCACACTGAAATCGACACGCACGCTCCCCCCCCTTCCTCTCACTTAGTCTCTCTCTTTCTTTCTCCTCTCCTTCTATCTATCCATCGGTAGTTCCCTTTCCCATACTCAAAGAGCCAAAAGTGCTCGTAGCCTTGGTTTGTGGTCGTGTGGTGGCCCACAGAAAGCTTCTCATAACCCCAATTGCATATTTAACTATTCCTTTTCTAAAAAACCTTGCCCCCATTGGATGATACATGGTCACATGACACGCTGATGCAGGATTTTTTTTTTTTAATCTGGTATTGTGGCTTGTCTCTCCCAACCCACCTGCTCTCCTCCCTTTAGTGTTAGTGAGGAAATAGTCGTGGTGCAAGTTTGTGCTGAATAAAAGAGAGAGAGAGAGAAAGAGAGGGAGGGCAAAAAAAAAACAATGTCACTGACACAGTCTTACTATGCAAATCTTTCTCGAGGTTTAGACAGTTAGCCCTGTGTCTGTTTAAGTTGACCAAACAAATGGGAAAATTTACATATCATCTTTACATATCTCCCTGTGGTCTGCAGCACATGGACATGGGCGAAAGTCCCCAGCGCCATCTGCCCAGCCATCGGAGTGCTGCAAGCAGCCGTAGACAGAAGCTACGGGCCCCTTTTAAATTTCGAATCCAGCTCACGCAACTTCAGCTAAAACCCATATGAGCCTAATGTGGCAAGAGAGTCAAGAATGAGAGTCAATAACTTATTTGGGAATGTTTAGGGTTATTATTTCTATTTGTGAGTGTACATATAAGCATCTCTCAGCACAGCCACCATGTCTATTGTCCGGGTAATTGGTGCGTGTGTGTTTGGTGGGGGGGGGGGGTGGGGGGGTGTCGGTGTCATGGGATGCTGAAGGTGATGGGAGCCACCGGCTGAATTAGTGGGCGCTGCAGGTGTTACAGCGGAGGTATGGTTTGAGGAGTGCTTCAGTGTATGAGTCTGTGCATGTGTGATTGGAGGTGCACATGCATGTGCCCGGGCGGGGGGGGTCATGGGGGGGGTAATTGCAGACCCCTGCTCGACTTCACCTGCTCGGGGGCCGTGGTAAATGATGGGCTTTAGATCACGCCGGGAGGCTCTTAGATGTTTGCTGACAGCATGCTAATGCTATGATTACAGAGCGCAAAGCCAGGGGCTGGCCCCGCCCTCCTTCGACCCGCCTTCCACCGCCGTTCTCAGCTGGCCCCGCCCCACACCTGTAGGCCGGCCCCTGGGAATTGTCTGCACAGCCCCGGGCAGCTGTTGGGCTACCTCTGATTTTGAGCGCTCTGACTCAGGTTTCCAGGAACCCCGACGCTGCCAATACACCTGTCTGACCCCCATGTGACCACCCCCCCTCCAAAAACAGACACACACACATACACTTTAAATAATGAGTGTAACTCATAAGCAACCTGAACACAGTTATATTCTAGTATCCATATATCTATAGATCTATTGTATGTTTATTAATATACTAACAGGCAACCTTACATGTCATCACCCATAATTCAGCAGGGATTATTATTGGACCATCGGAAACTTGTGACCAAAGCTCTCAAAGATAACAGTTGAGCCTTTAGCCAACAGGCTGGAAGCAGGTTCAGGTATGACAGACGCAATGTTTTTTTTTTAGCAAGACACTGCAGCAGTCAGGATTGCCACCATCTGCCTGACGATGAGCCAGTTTCCCAAAACGACCCCCCCCCCAATCTGAGGAGATGCGAACAGATATGAGAATACAGTGTCACCAGACAGCACTTTGACCCCCCCCAGCCTCTAAAGGAAAAGAAACCCGTGTGATCCCTGCAGCTGCATCAGCAAGAAAGGGGCGGAGAGGTCGGCAGTCAGGAAGTCAGAATGGGAAGGAAACATGCACCGGCCACAGAACCAACGGAGGGAACCCGGGGGTGTGAGAGTGAAATGGACTGTCGACATGGGGGGTCTGATCTGCACTGTAAACGCCTGTAGACAATATCGCCCCCACCATTCCAGAGGTTGCCAGTAGAGGGGTCAGTATTCTGGAAGCCACCTCTCTGTGCATGCTGACCTCCTAGCCACAAATCATGCTAACGTGATCAGCAGTAGCCTCCTTTCCTGACTCACTGTGACTCTCAGAGATTAGGACAGAACTTACAGTGACTCCCAGAAACTGATGCCAGACTTGCAGTGACTCCCAGAAACTAGAACAGGACCTGCAGTGACTCCCAGAAACTGACAGCAACTTGCCAGGACACCCAAAAATATAGTGACTCCTACAAACTGTAGAAGACTCATAGTAACTCCCAAAAACTGATACCAGACTTGCTTCGACTCCTAGTGACTGAAAAGGACTCCTAGAAACTGGAGCAGGTCTCACAGTGACTCCCAAAAACTGGGACCAGACTTGATTTGACTCCCTGAAACTGGTACCACACTTGCTTTGACTCCCAGAGACTGGAACAGGACTAGCAGTGACTCCCAAAGACTGGAACAGGACTCGCAATGACTCCCAGAGTCAGGAACAGGACTTGCAGTGACTCCCAGAAACTTCAAAAGAACTCACAGAGACTCCTAAAACCAGGTACCAGACTTGCAGCGACTCCTAAAAACCGATTCACAACTCACAGTGACTCTCAAATAGGAGTCACAGAAAGCTAGAAAGGCTACTATAGAGTGGGAAGCAACTCACTGTGTGGGATTCTGGGATTGCTCACTTGTGCCTGGAATATGGGTGACAGGGAGACCAATAAATGTGTAAGAGCTGAAACACTAACAGGCAATACCGTGTTCCATCTTATAACCGCTTATCCTGGTCAGGGTTGCACAGAAGTAGAGAAAGTACCTTTTGAGCTATTCATCATAACAAAACAGAATGGTCACAAACATGCCTTAATGTGTTGCAGCATGATTGATACTGAAGAAAGCTCTGGAAAGATGGAACAACAGACTGGGGGGACTTTCCCAGCACCACCTCTCACCTGGGGTGAATTACTGTGCTTTGTGCCTTTCTCCATCCCACCACAGCAGAAGGCTGAGTCAGAACAGAGTTTGAAGGTCAGAGAGCAGGGAGTCACAGGGACACCTGCTATGATCGCTCCCTCTGGGGGTGGATGAGTCAAGAGATGGATCAGACGGCAAACAATGAGAAATGAATATCTGCCGTCAATCCCCAGTCCACAGCTCAGGCCAGTCTGCGGCTCTTTTAATTAAATCTTATTTTGGGAATAGCGAGCTCTGTCATCATAAGATCGACCCGTTCCAGTTCTTGCACAGGACCAGACCTGACCCTTGGTGAAAGTAGAGGCTTTTGCACTCGTTACCTGACAGGGAACATGAGGTGCGCCGGTAGATTTCAGGCCTCAAACCCTTAAAACATCCTCGTATGGTGCTAAGAAGATGATGATGAAATGTGTTTGAGCCAAAACACGCAGAAACTTGGAAATGAGACAGGGTGAACCCTTCAGTGAGAAAGAGAAACACAGGAGGAACAGAGGTGGGATAAACACAGCTACTCCCCTGCATTTATCTTCTCTAGGCCCGCGACACATCTCAGCCTTCTGTACTTACGCTGAAGGCGACTCTTAACAGTTTCCAAGCTTCCCCTGCGGGTTCCCTGCGGCTCCATAGTGCCCCCATGTGGCCAAGTGTCTGATTAATGATCCTCACTCTCCTCGCACTACTACTCGACTGACTTATGACACTTGAACTTTGAAATGCTTCATAAACATCTATAAACTCATCAAAAAAAATCAAAGACCCTTCCCTCATTCTTCCCCATATTTCAAACTGTGTGATCCAGAACTGTGGGGTCAAATTCGCAGGCAAATTTCAAAAACAAGAATTTCCCTGGTGCCACTTTAATAAACCGCACTTTCTAAATTGGATCTAAACCATCCTAATCCAATGTTAAAGGCACTTAAATGCTGTAAATTCCATGATACAGAAAGTCTCAGACCACACATCACAAGCTCGCTCACACGCACCACACCGCACAACACACATTTGTGTAGAAAAGAAAGGTCAAAGACAGGCCGGGGTGGTGAAGGGGGGGGGGGGTTGTTTCATTAATATT
>JAABNY020000001.1:49098022-49124568 GCA_015164015.2 Brevimyrus niger
GGGAAAGGGTGCGGGGGGAGGAGCGGAGGAAAAGAAGACGGAAAAAGAGGGAGGGGCGGGGGGGGAGGAGGGGGTCCAGTAACTGTCACTTTCCGTGAAACCTAACCAGCTGTCGGAGACGTAACGTGAAACCAGGTAAGGTGCCAAGAAAAAAAAAAAAAAGACCCCCCGTTCTCAACTCCACAACAATGAAGGCAGAGACTCTTGGATCAGATATCCTCCCCCCCATGGCAGAAAAATGCTTGCCAGGCGGCAGCTTGAAGAATAACCGCAAGTGTGCCCGGGCCTGGCATCACATGACGCTGCCAGGAGGTCCAAGTAACTCCCTCGGCACCCCCGTTCTGAGCGGAGCGTAGAAACCAGCCTTAGACTGCAACCAACGCATTGACGTGGGGTTACCGCATAGGTGTGGGACGAGTTCCGTTCGGTGCATAAGCGGCATTTTTTTTTTGCACTACTTCTGCTGTATTTTTTGGTTTGCCGTGGGTGGTGATGTGGTCCCAGCCTCTGCCAGCGCCACATCATGCTGAAATAAACCCCCCCTCGGAGAAAACGGGGGAAGCACTTCACTGAAGCCGGCGCCATGTTTCTGGGAATTTCACATATAGTGTAACTTCAGTGCAATTAATCAGCAAAAGGCCCAATCAAATGAAATCTGACAAGTTCTGGTGCTTTTACTTTAGGAAAACAGAAGAAATTGGAAAAAAAATAAAGATAAGAGAGAGCAAACTAATTCTGTGGGAATGACATGATACCCATTTTTCAAGGGTTGTGGTCAGTACTTTGACAAATAGGCACATGCACACGCACACACACACACGCAGGCATCCACTAACCACTGAGCCTGATATCACTGTTCTTTAGAAGGAACCTGTTTTTTATACTAACTGTCAGAGCCTCCACTTCAGTGAGAAACTGCAAGAAAAGATGGACCCCTCCCCATGTTACACACACACATTGACCTGCACTGCTGTGAAACCCTCCCCATTAATTCACAGCTTCTGTGTGGGAACTGATGGGTGCAGTTGGCTCTGGGAGAAACACTTGCAACTTTGGAGGCTCCTGTTGGTCACTGACTTTCTCAGGACTTGTTTCTGGTCCAGGCTAATTCCACAATCTTTTCTTTTCTCCTTTTCTTTGATGTCATCGATTCTTCCATTCCATCATTTCATTTCACCGTTTTTCTTCTTAAAGAGACACACACACAGGCACTGCAGATGTGATCCATTCAGCCACTGAACTTAACTGACTCAAACCTGGTTCTCTAATCTTCTATTAAGGCTACTACCATTTCACCATGGAGAGATACGTGAGACTTTGTTGGGCAGAAAGCCTTTCTCTTTCACCTTAACTAAGCCAGATCAATGCCCAGGGAAGATGAGTGTGACGACTTCATTCATTAGCTAAATGGAGCAGCTTTGACTTTATTTTTAAGGCACGCAAGACACAAGTGCATGTATTTAATAGACAATGTCATCAAACACGACGTACCACTTAAGGTTCATGCTTCTCCGCACAAGGGCAATACTTGTGTATCCACTCTGCGGAAACGTTCATACGTCTCAGGTCAAGCTGTGTACTTTGCACATGCACACAATGTGTTGTATTTATATTTTTCTTAGTGATAACAATATATATATATATTATTATTCTGATATCCCCTGTACATGTACCACAGCAGTGAGGTTTGTGTCTGTTTCTCCATGTTTTACAAATCAAGACAGCTCAATTTGTCAGCTGGCTGGTGCTAGATGTTGAATTCGAGACAAGTCCGCACACACATACACACACATTTACATGTATGTACCTGTTTTATTACCTTGTAACTAGTCTGTAGGGTTTGCAAAGTACCCCAACATGTGTCAAAGGCATCCATGTTGTTACTTAAACTGGACGCTAGCAAATCGGTCGTGCGCAATGTATCCAGTGAGTGCACACTATTTTTGCAGCTGTGCAGCTGGCATTTGCCTGCAGAGGTGCACGATAATGTCAAACACGTCATAAAGGTTTGAGCGAACATGTCTGCGAGTACGTGTGCAGAGAAGTGTGAACCAGCCTTCAGAAAGCAGGGTCAGACAGCCCCTGGAGCCATTAAGGGATAAGGGCCTTACTCAGGGCCCCAATAGTGAAATTACTCTGTTATTCATGAGGTTTGTACCGGTGGCCTCCTTATCAAAGACACAGCCTCCTAAACCACTGAGCCACAAAAAGCCCAACATGTCACCTAGTCAAACTGAAGCACAAGGTTACAAACAGACTGGGCAGATTTGGCTGCAACTCCCTGAGCTTTCTCATGACTGCAGGATATCTGGCTGTGTAAATAGACAATGGATGACAAATTCTTTCTGGAAAAGTTAGTTCTGGGAAACCAGCCTCTTTCTGGGAGTAAGAGTAAATAAAAAGCATCACTCTTGTCAAAGTGTAAAATATCACATATGAAGTGTGAGTTTCCACGAACAGCGTATGTGTCACTTTTAAGCCCCTGTCGTAATCTTCCGAAATTTTTTTGAAAACAGATTGCAGTCATCATGACATCTACTCCATACCATAATATACCCACAAATTCAAAACTGTTTGAAGAATCCGGCCACGAACTAAGTTGTCAAAATAGCCGTTGCACACATAAAAGGATTCCTCAGACTTCGTCTGTCCTCACTGGCAAAAATTGCACAATGAGTTCAATTTTCAGTTACAAAAAAGAATTACTATTATTCCAGGTTATGAAGCCCTACAAATCTCAGTGTGACACAACAGATAACACTGGGGAACCAGCAGAAGGCCAGCACGCACCTTCTTCTCAAAGCAATGTGCATGAGGAGTGAGTCAACATATTTCCAGGAGGGGAGCTGGTTCGAGTTCCCAGGGCCAGGCCCACAACCGCAGTGTGCCTCCTGAATTTGATGATGATGACGATGACCATCATCGTCATCATAGCTTCGAGGTCACAGCACAGGGTCAGCAAGCATACATTTAGTAGCGGGTCCAGGGTCCCTCTCTGTAGATTTCTTTGGGGAGTCAGGGTTCACCCCATTGTTTTGCTACATGGCTATGTACCTGGCCTACACCATGCATGGAGGTGAGGTTGACTTCCATGCTAGGGATGTAACTTCCCAGGATCCCGAAGCCACTGCTCATCACCAAGGTCCAATCCATCTGGGTCCTTTCCATTCATGAAGGCCACCCAGACAGCATTGCAGCCGACCCCTACCTAGTGCGCCCTAGACAGAAAGAAAGAAAACGGTGCAGAAAATGAGAAGATGATGCTGACAGACCAGATCTGCCCCCACTGGCCTCTCATGTCTCGTAAGACTGATAATCCCCCACACACTGCCCCTGTAGGCCCAATCACACCTCATCCTGCCTCCCTCGATCTGTCCTCCAGTTAGGGCGTCTACAGTAGGAATCCAATACTTATATATAAAGCTCTGTCAGGGGTTATATGCAAGAGCTTTGGGTCACTGAAGATAAATTTAAACCCACTGAGAACTGAGCTCCACAGAATATGTAATCTGATTATTAAAACTGCCATCTCACTCATATATTTTAGGTTCTTGCCTTGTCTAGCCAGCAAACCAGGAGAAAGAATTGCAATAAAAGTCAAGCTCTTGGCCAGCCTCCGGTCAAACCCACAAACGCTACAAACTGATAAACAGACTGACACGAGCTAACAGAAAACGCAGGCCTGGGAAAATCAGGGACACGCAGCTACGCAGCTCCACTGAGTTAATTAGACTAAGACTGCGTGCGACAGAAGCAAAAAAACAAAAAAGGAAAAACCCACACCTTCCCTTCCCTCCCCGACACTCCTGTCTTCCTCCTTCTCTCCAAAAGGAAGATGAGGAGAGCAGAGGGGGCCAGGATCGACGGTGCGTGGCAAAAAGGATAATTGACCCCCTGTGGGTCTGAGGGAAGCATCGTAGGGGGGGGGGGGGTTATGGCATTGCGTACCCTGTGGGATTAGCCAATGTCTATGCGTCTCTCCTGCTGGCTTTGTGTGTTTCTGGGGAGAGAGTAACGAAGAGCATTTTCATTTCACTCAGTGACCTATAGGCCGGTCCTTTGCAAATCCACCATCCGTCCTCCATAATGTTCACTTTAACCACAAATGTATGGTTCCCTCAAATATACAGTGCCCTGTTTCAAAAATAGACACACACACACATATAAAGATGTGTATTTCTTAAATATTATGGAGTGCACTGTATATTAGATCGATGCTGTGCATCTAAATACACCCTGGCTTATACCTTGGCGACACCTCATTGTCTCCACACAGACAGACATATGTTCACTTACGTGCCGCTCCAGTCTTGCCTCATGTAACCAGTGCCCACCCCCAAACAACTGACGTGACCTTAAACATAACCTCCGCGTGGGCTAATTGCTTGCATCTGATGCCATCGATATAAAAAACAGGAACCTGAGTCAGTCTGGAGAATAAGGGGTAAGAATGACAGTGCAATTCAGTTAGCCCAACTAAAATGAGCCAATATTTTCCATTTCTTCGGGACTGTCGGGTTAGATTCGTTACGCAAACGCTCACACTAAAGAAAATTTACATCTGCCCCAAGTCATGTAAAGCGATATGTCATTTTTTGCAGTGTAACCTGCTGATCTTCCCTCAGAATCTCACTTTACCCAGAGCTGCAGGGCTGGGGGTGGGGGGGAGTCCTGTCTGTCATTATCAATCTCTAGCACTAATGCCATAGCAGGAAAACAGCAGCCAGATCTTAAAGCACAGAGTGTCATTAGTAGTGCTACGGCAATTAGACACAGGAGCAACATCGCAACAGGTAGAGTAATTAGACAATGAGGCCTCTCGCAGTAATTAGACGGCATGATTAATTTGTAACAGGCCCTGAAAGCTCATTAGGGCCCGTCTGCTTCCTGACGCATCAGGCGTCGCTGAAATGCGACGGCCGCTGAGCTCATTTCTCGGGTAATTCTGCGTGCGTTTCTTAAGGCCTCTCCTCAGTTTTAATATATACATCACAAACTGACAAGTCAGCACTAATTGCAGCAATCCCAGACGTCCAATCCTCAGCCACACGGATCCCAGAGTGGGCGGAAAATCCAACTTGCCGTGTGCTGGGGCGGGTTTGTTGTTTCTTGGGCGCCACCCCAAAAAGTCACTTGACCCCCCCCGCCCTGCCCAGACACTTCAAAAATAAATACCGAGTAAACAGAGTCAGAAGATCATAGCTGGCCAGCTGGTTAGCAGATCCTGCTGCTTTGGCATCTCCTAAATAAGGAATGCATGTTGAATATCTGTCACACCTCCGGAACTAGGGTTCGAGTCTCCGCCAGGGTTCCGTGTGTGTGGAGTTTGCATGTTCTCTCCGTGTCATCGTGGGGTTTCCCAAAAACATGCTGAGGTTAACTGGAGTTGCCGAGTTGCCCGTATGTGCACTTGCGTGAATGAATGGTGCGTGTGTGTGAGGGAGCCCTGCGATGGGTTGGGGTCTCACCCTGGGTTATTCCCAGCCTTGTACCCATTGGCTCTGAACCCCCCCACACACATCCGTGAAAAGAACAAGCAGTTACATAAAATAGGTAGATTTATTTAACATTTACTGTCTCAGATTGGGTGTTAGTACACGAAGAAGACTAATGAGAAGCAGCAGGCCTTCAGGCTGTATTTCTGCCCCATGTTGGGCTTCCGTTCAGCTACCTCGCAAATCTGGCACTGGGCTACGTTGCCAGCTGATATCAGGGTATATTACAGGCTAGTACGTAACAGCAGGTAGGCGGAAACAGCAGCATTGTTAAAATGCCCTATAATATCAGCAGAACTGAGCTGGAGAGGCCAGCGAGCCTCCCAGGTTCTCCTAATCAGAAGGCATGCAGATAAGGTCCCAGGGGCCATGGGGTGAGGGTTTTTTCCCAGCCTCCCTTGGTGCTGACAGAGGCCCGTTATTGCGGTGACTCAGTGGCCCAGTGCTTTCTGCAGCTGCTTACAGTGATTCGTCAGCTGGGATTCATCGTATAGGCGTCTGTCACCGGCCAGGTCAGCAGACATTCGGCAACGCCAACGCATAAAACGGCATCTCTGAAGAGTTTCAAAATGCTTAAGGGGGTCTTTCCAGAGCTCCGGAATTATGACTCCCTACCGGGGGGCACCCAAGACTTCGTACTGTTCGGCAAAACAAACGAGGAATATATCTGCATCGAAACATATACATGCAGTTATTCACATACCTAGGAAAGCACCAGTCGCCTATTTGTAGGATGAAATGAAATTTCTACAAGCCCCCTGAGGGATCTCTTACTTAGATGTGAGGCGCTCAAAGATGATTTGCATTAGGAAGACAATATAACATATATATTTTTATACTAGCTGAATTTCTTTAATTCTTTAAAGTTTCGTGTACGGTCATGCGTTGCTTAATGATGGGGACAGATTCTGAGTAATGTGTTAAATGACGCAATTTCAACGGAAGCCATCATTATAAAAGGCCGTTTGAAAGTAGCATTTCATTTTCCTTCAGTTCTGTTCACTATTGCCAAAAACCATTAACTCCTTTACAGATTCCTGATCGACCGGAGAGCATTTTCAAGATCAAAAGATCACAATTTGAGTCTGACATAACGGGTCTGGGGTCTCACTTAGGCTCGGATATCGAACAGGCACCAAGATAAGCATGAGGCTGACATATTCAGCAAGTGTGCATGTGGTGGGGGGGGGGTCACTCCCCGTATGGTCAACGTCCACCCGTGCAGAGGTACGCCTGCTGTCTGCAACTGTCCCTGAAGACACATAAACGGTATTCCAGCCCACAATCCCCCTCCCCCCTCCCTGGACCCACCCCCTGGGCGAAGCTGCTCAGCCGCTGATTAACTGCGACCTCCGTCTGACAGACAAACAAATGCGCACTCGCACAGGCACCCACATGCACGGCCACACAATCGCATGTGCAAAACCAGACAGTGAAACACATGCGGGCAGCAGAGCGTGTGGCTCAGTGGTTTATGATTCTGTGCCTGCGATCAACAGGTTGCAGGCTTAAATCCCAGGGTTGGTAGAGAGATTTCACTGTCGGGTCCTTGTTTTCTCATGTACGCCGCTTCAGATTGCATTTCACATATTTAGCAAACGCTTTTGTCCAAAGCGACATACAACGCGCATGCTGTGAAGGAGTCAACTTAAGTCAGTATATGGGCAGTTAATAGTGCAAGCGGTGTTGGAAAAGGAGCTACACAACTTCTAAAAAAGCAACCAACAAATGTGAGTTTTCAATGAACAGAAGCGCAACCCAAGAACCTTCAATTACAATAGTTGAGTTAGAGGTAACAAGTACTTGGAGTAGAAGCAGAGCTGCATGCGGAGACATAAAAGGCCCGATCTTCTGGATGTTGTACAGGGTAAACTGCAGGGAGAGCGCTGTCATGTGCTGGCCGTCCATCGTTACCGCCAGGCTGCTGGTGGACCTTGATGGGGTCAGTGTGGGTGACCCAAGCTGAATAGTGATGTGTTTGTGCTAAAACAGGCGTGATGGATGGTTGGACTGGCAGGGAATAGAAGGTGCGTCGTGGATAAAAGCGTCTGCCATTATGAAGTTCTATTATTCAGGCTCTGTGCTTTCAGGCTGTTTTAAGAAGCATCCCTCCCTCTTTCCAGCTCTATTACAGTCTGTCTCCCTCTCCGTTTCCCACTCCCTCACTCCCCAATGTTTATAGATCCCTTTCTTGAAAAGGCCCTTGACCTGCATTCTCTCACAATGCAACACGGAGCACCTGCTAATTCCACTCCGGTTACAGGCTGCTCAAGTGCAAGCGTGGCTGGCGGGGGGTGGGGGGGGGATGCTGTAATTACTGCGCCCGCAGCGTGCCGATCGTGTGTCACCCCCCCCCCCCCACACCTGTAGCCAGCGTACCCGTGTCAGAGCCCGGCACTGTAATTAGTGTCCCTAATTCACTGATGCCGTTCCTTTCCCCCTCGTTAGCACGGCTGCAACACGGGAATGAGCAGGTGTGGTGCATTGGGGGGGTTCGCTCCCCCCAGACTGCGCCACAGGCCTGTCACGCCCCAGCGCAAGGTGCTGCCACCACACTGTCCCACCCCACGCTTTGTGTCCCCTCCCCCCTTCCCTCACACAGGTGGTAGACTGGGGTGGCACCATGTGCCATTTGGATCCTCAGGTGTGACGCTTTGCGGACTCCCCAGTCTGACTCCACATGGGCCAAGAGTCTGCAGACTGGAACCCCAGTTTCCACAGGGAACAACCACTTCTCCCGGAGCAGACCGCAAGCTGTCACTTTTAGACCCTGAGTGTCTTTCAGCGGTACACCGAAGCCAGGGAACAGATCTCCCATTTCTGCTTTATGCAGCCCATGCTGAAGGAATGCTGGAGATAGTTAACAAAAATAAGGCTTCTCCTGTATTTTATGAGATCTGAAAAGTAGATTTAACCATGGAATCAAGGTAGTGAGAACATCTTTTCCAAAACAGTTCCCTACTGTCATTAACCATCCATCCATCCATCCAAGTTCAATTGGTACTAATACAGGAAAGATCATGGTGCTCTGGAGTCGGTCCCAGCTGGAGATAGGACCTTGTTCCTAATAACAGTACTCAAACAAGCACGACAACGGCTATATTCATGGTAACTTTTTACACTGTTTCTCCTTGAGAGGACACTAGAAGAAGCCCACACAGGGAAATCACACCTGTCAAAAAAAGCATCTGACACGCAGCACCATAAACTAATACCCCAGATAAGTTCAGAAAAAAAAAACCTCAGAAGTATCCTGTTCCATACCACAAGAACGGCCCAAAATGGCAACTTGACACAGTCCTTTATGGCACAATGAAGGCATGGAGGCCAAATCTGTCTATAACATGAGCAGACCCACTCTCACGAACACTGACATTAAAGCTTTACCTCTCCCCAGCTCCCAATAAAAGTTACATTAAAGGCAGACTTAAGGATGGAAAATTCCGCATGGAGCATGAGGTATTGTCTGTCGGTTCGGCTGTCCTTTTGTCTGTCTTTTTTTTTGTGAGTCATTGTCTGAATTCTCACACTGTGTGGGAGGATCTTCCCCAAAGCTCACACCAGAGGAACATTCTCCTGCCATTGTCAGAACGTTGCAAGAGTGATAAGAGCAGGGGGACCTCAAAAGGAAACACCTACAGAAGACAGGGACTCCAACAGAACATTCATGAGACGTAGCCGCAGTGTCACTACAGTGTCTTTCGTGTATCATTCACCGGGTAATAGCAATTAAGCTACCGTTCAAACCGGTCTTTTTCACATGTGCCAGGAACGGCGTGTCCATTCAGATCTCAGAAGACTCTCCAAAACATCTCAACTGTTTTAACAGGAACCCCACATTCCCAGTTTTCATAAATGATCATAACTTACCTGCCTAAATCATAAATTTAATGGCTTCTGCTTTCTGAATGCGCATAATACTCATGTGATCAGTCACGGCATAGAGTGGATCTGATCTAACTACAGTGCGAGCTTGAGACACAAACAAATCATTAGTGAATAACGTCCACCACAAAACTGGGGAATCTTCAGCCAGGAAAATCATCTTGTGTCATCTCAATGTCCTTTTTTCTAAAATAATCTAATGTTTAGCAGAAGAGCTACAGACTGTGGTGTCATACAGGAAGTCTCAGGCATCACGTAACCTTTCCAGGTCCCAACAGTAATGGTTATTGCAGCAGCGTGCATATCCATGTGAAAATAGGTGTCATTAATGTGACCGGGAATTCTGTGCCACCTGCTGGTAACATGTGGAAGTGACAGAACCAGACAAACGAACACCTGTGCTCTTTCAATGTGTGTACATTTTTCACACATCCAGATCGAAAACAGGCACCGTAATAGCAGGCTGCTCACATGTGCATTTTTGTTTTAGTTTGCACCTGTGAAAAGTAGCCATAGGTCACACTGATTTTGTGTGTCGTGTTCAGGTAGTAAATAAAGTGTGCAAAGCCTTGAGTCTTTAGGTTCAATTTTCTTTTTTTATCAAAAGCGAGGATTTAAAATTAGTTTATTTTGTGTTATGAATATTTACTGTATACTTATGCATAAAAACTCTCGGTTGCCGTCAGTATCCATGGCACTGTACCACCTTTTTCAGCGTGTTTGCGTGACTGTGTGTTTCCCGTCAAGATAGAGGAAACGCAGGAAGTGCCACATTCTGACATACATCCCAGGAGACTTTTAAAATGGCATATCTTCTGCTTTCACACCCGCAGGAGTTGGAGGACTTGCACATTTGCAGAACATCTAGAGAGGACATTTACAAATGCACAATCTAATTGCACGCACATACAAACATAAAACGGTCTCACCCACACCGGATGTCTGCTATATCTAAGCTGAGCACCAAAATAAATACTTTTTTTTTGCATTTTTTCATGTTGAAAGGCGGTCATGCTTTGGCAATAACTTCTGCTCAATTGCATACGTGTCCGAAGGGAGTGTGTACATAGAAAAGCGGCATCTCTAACACAAACCCCGTTAGCAGACACCGCCTCCTGCAGACCACCCTTAGCGCGGTTTGGAAAACAGAAACGATTGTTCCACATGATGAGTCGCTCACCTGCTCTGACTCCCGTCATTACTGGGGCAGGTACCCCTGTGCGCGAGGTGCAGCACCACATTTCGCGTTGTCCAAATTTCCTGCAGGGCCCATGGGTAGCTGGCCCGACAAAAAATATTGTAAACGAAAAACCCCTCGCGTTCGGCAAAATGTATCGTTCGATAAGTGATCATGGCCCCCAGTGTTGCCAACTTTCCCACATCTGATGTGACGCTCACACTAACGCAAGAAACATATATTATTTCATTATAAACTTAAAATTTGCTACATTAAAAGCGTTAGAAAATTAGCTACATTAAATATTTTGTACACTACAAGGAATATCGGCGAATGCGTGCGCACGTGTGCGTAGACTTGTCTTGAATTGAAAATCTCATACCAGCTCTGCTGCCTCATTGTGTGCAGATTTCCCCGATGCTGTTATTAAAGCTTTTTTACGACTAGCCTTAAACTTCTGGGATTTTACTGGCATATTTCTGAGAGTGATCCCCCCCTTTTAACGTAAAGGATCCCCAATTTCACGTGCTGCGTCCTTCCCCTTGCTGCCCAAAGGTCCCCATCCGTTCCGTTGGTAGCACTCAGTAGCACCCGTCCGGAATAACGTTACAGGCAGTCGCTTAAAGGGGACACTTTTCTTTGAGAGTGTAATTAAAGAATAACTTCTCAAAGAGATATGACTGATAACCAAGGGCTGAAATATGTATCTGAGGGATATTTAATAAATTATGCATCTCTTATTTACTAATGGCCTATTGACTGGTGGGCTGCAGTGGAGATCCGATGTCAAGCTGAAAGGGGTGTGAGGGGGAGGGGGAGGGTCCGCATTTATATTTGACGTAGAGATTTAAATGTCCGCCTCTATTGCCAAATGTTGAAAATTACTGACGCACGCAAAGCACGGACATCTTGCGCTGAAAGTATTAGTGCCTTCATCCATTTCTATAAAAATCAGCCTTAAAAATTATATATACAGAAAATCAGAAAATGCAGAGCTGTAAACAACTTTTCCCTGATTTTTATGGTTTATTATGAGGATGAATGAGTTAATTACTGGGTACAGATTGTTAAATTGAAATGGGGGGGAGGGGGGGGTTACTTAACCGATATTCCAAGCTGTTAAATTGCTTAATTAAGTGTTAGTGCAGTCTGATAAATTGCAAACACAATTTATAATCGTGGGGAGTGGAATTTCTCCACTGTGTCCATAAAAGACAGCTTCATGGGAGAGATGATGTAGAAAAAAGGTACATCCAAACATTTAAAGAAGCATGTAATATTGGTTTCCTGGCATTTCACCATAACCTGCCCCCCCCCCCCCGGCTTATCTTTCCCAGCATTCGCAGGGTGAGCTTACAGTACTCAATGTTTCTGCAGCAGTGAGGAAACATAACATTGAGGGGGAGAAGTGCAGGGTGGGGCGATTCAGCCAGGTGAAGGATTCAAAATGGATGCAAGCTCTGTTACTCGACTCCAAGTAAGGGGAAATTTCACCAAGCGCTTTGGTATGTAGTACTCCCAGGGCACAGTTCTAAAATGAATCCAACTGTTCTTTCTCGCATCCTAAGAAGGTTATCAGTTAATTCAAGGTTAGTTAATTTTTATTACCAGGAAGTTATAAAAAGGTACAGGGCTAGCGATGATTCATTAGGGTAACAAATGAGATCATCTAAACCAAGTTCTTTGTCATTGCACCCCCTCCGTAAGCTTCTTCGATTTAAATTTTATGCAATGCAACATTATCATTTCACACATACAACAATCACACTCAATTTGATGTTTACCAGCTTCATGGTCTCCTGTGTTCAGCAGAGTATGCATAAATGGGGTAACACCATATGGTAGCCATTAGCCACCTTGTCAGAGGGCTTTCTGACACCAACCAAACAGGAGCTTGTCAATGTTGACTACTTTGTTGAGCACCCACTGGTGGCTCAGCACCCCCCTCTACAGGTCACTGATGGCAACAGCGTCTACAAAAATTTGCCATTGTTGCAAAAGTCCAGGTTGAAAATAAATTTCATTAATTGCACGCTGTACTCACTTTACTACTAGCTGACACAGTAATTCTCATTATGTTAATGAGCGGGCATATCAGGAACAAAACAAAGCCAAAGCGGTTGACCACAGAGGCGCATTTCCGAGACAAGCGTAGGTTTTTTCTTTTTTCCAGCCGACAAACGCATGACCTGTGGGGAGGCAGTGGCTAGATTATTGGTGAGCTGGGGAGAAGGAGACACTGACTCCAGTGGGCTGCCTTATCGAGGGCTCGGCTGGTCAGCGGGCGGCATCGCGGCTCCAAAATCAATTGTACCCTTGTTGTCTGGGTGCTGCCGTCACCGAGGTCAGGATAACGTTTCACTGAGCAGGAAAGCGGGACGTCTTGAGGTCCCGGCGACAAACCGCGTCTCCAGCACACCCGAGTGGACGTTAAATACTACATGATTTTGGGAGGGTGCATGCTCCCTCAGTAATGCAGAGGATTCTGGGAGTTTGTGTGTCGGCCTGCATCAGTACAGGTTTCCCTTACTGTACGTTCATAAATGAATGCGTAGATGTATCCCCGAGGCAGCATTTGGACTGTCTGTGTGGTCAAGAGCAAAGTCCCCCCCCCCCCCCTTCCCACCCCCATCAAACCTACCCCACTTTCAATCCTTCCCATATCAAACAGGACGGCTAGATTTGGTTTTATTAATATGTAATGCAGCCGAAAAATCAATCTGTAATCTCTCATCCAGGCCATGCCAAGCGAGAGCCCTTTGCATATTCACTGCTACTGACATCATTATAAAGCCATTACTCCCTGTCAGAGCTCCAGCGTTGTTTACACTCTTTAATTAGTTTCCGCGAACATATCGAGTAAAGCGTCGAGGAGGACTAATATGCTGATTCTGTATGATTATCAGAGAGACTAAACGAGCAGGAAAAGTTTTCCCCCCTCCACCAAAAAGTGTCACCTGTGGCCCAGTTGCATTCTGGGAAAACAGTGGCTTTCGGTAAAGCTGGCTGTATTTGTTCTCTGCGTCACTGTGTATGACACTAGCCCTCAATTCACAAACACATAAGGGGCAACAAGAAACTGATCTTCCAGTTCCATGACTTGAGCAGGATTGTACAAGAGAATGCAAACAGGGAGCTCTTTGACAGCATAAGCATTTGAAAAGCCTGACTCATCTCTAAATGTGAACAATGTAGACAACAATTATGCTTAAACACAAAAGAACACAGCTTATCTCTTCCCAGTTTTCCCAAAACAGCCCTACACTTTCCATCCAGCTGACCTTAAATCATCACAAGCTATTTCAGCTACTAAGGACCAGCTGGACTTTGTTGAGCAGGTTACCTGTATTACCAGGGCTAGTGATTGGCAATTGCTGGTCATGGCCAATGTCCAACCCCCCACCCATCAAGGTGCTTTGTCTTCTGCCAGCTTGCACCATATATACTGACATAAATGAGCAAAAAAAATTACTTCATGAGAGGTCTTTACCAGAGCTAGGCCACAACATGGGCTAGCGGTTAGCATCTTGGCCTTGGAAGGGCGGAAGTAAATATTCATCTACCACACGAAAAGTAACAGTAACAGGGCTCATTATGATAATGTTACTCAAATGGATTTTCTACACTGTATAAAAGCCTTTGAACCTGCCTGACCACAGCTACGAGCCCCCTCCCCTGCTCAGGCACCCACCCACATTGTTTCATCTGTCTCATTTGCCCCTGCAGCCACAATGCATCTTGGGAACCATTAAGGAAACATGAGAATACCGCAGCCATGGGAGAAACACACAAACACTATCAGAGGGCAATTGCAAGCAATCTGGACAGGCAATTACAGGGGGCACGTGTGAAGGAAGAGTTGATGGATGAGGTGTGTCATCGATTTGCGCTATAGGGCGAGAGATCATAAGGAGCCGCCTTCGTGCAGTATGGCTAATATTTTGCTTGGGATACAGAAATCCAGCAAATTTAATTGTGTGGGAATCATTGGGAAGAAGAGAGCAGCATAAAATTCCATGTATCCCACCATAACAGGAATGTCATATTGCAGATCATTTAGCTGTTTTTGGGATGTTATTTTCGCCCTGGAGCAGCTTATGATATTACAGCGCCAGATCTCTTAATAAAATGATTCAGGCTAAATGTTCCACTCAAGAGTACAGCAGTTGGGCCCCAGCCACAACCAGAGCCAATCACCTTTGTGGTAAAGGCCCATAGCCTTAAATGTGCTGCTTCCTGTCGCAACTTCAAGTGTGTTTGGGGTCTTTGAGTGTGTTTCAGAAAGCAGAGTCAGACAGTCCCTAGAGCAATCAGGAATAAGGGCCTTGCTCAGGGCACATTACTGAGCCATACACTGCTGGCAACAATGCAGATTTCTGAGGAAAAATAGTATAATGACTTGCCCGTTTTCACACAAACTCGAAAGGTCTCTATATTTGTCTCAGGGGCTCCCCCACCTTCCTGTTATATGAATCACCCATTAGAGGAAGCTGGTGCATTGGAACCACTGGGTGTGCGTGTGCGTGTGTGTGTGTGTGTGTGTGTGTGTGTGCGTGCACCGTGTGCTAGATATGCGTAACCTATTTCCTGGGACAAATTCCAGCCTACTGTGATCCCGACCAGATAAGCACTTTCTGGAAAGAGAATGGATAAATGCACTTTACTGCAAAAAAAAAAATAACTTCAGGATGTTCTCAGTTCTCTTGTCCAAGCTGTCAGTCAAGGAAGCTTAGGAATACAACATGTTGTCATTCTTTTGCACAAATATATACGGGCCCGGAACCTATGGAATGCAGTGTATATGATGAGAGGTAACCATGCCTCATGGGGGGGGGGGGGGTTCTCACAGAAGAGTGTGGAGACCTCAGCCCACTGACCAGAGCCCACCATTGATCCCTGATTCAATAGGAACATCGCAAGTCTAAACAGCAGTGCCTGCAGATTCTCTGAGCGGGAGATGGATGTGAAAACAAGCGGGTGGAGTGACAGCCAGAGGGGTGATTTATCCACCAGACACCCACACGCCTCTCCTGCCCCCTGCCCATCCCCACTGCGGCTCAACCACAACCCCCTCCCTCCCTGCTAATACTGTCCAGCTCCTCTATATTGGATTTATGACTTAATGGGGGTGTCAGGGCAATAACAGATTAGGAATTAAGGAAGAGCGGAGAACTTGGGAGAAGGCGGTCGCACTTTCCAAGTGACGGCGTATGAGTGGCCGTGCATGTATGTGAGCATGGTGTAGGGGAGCATGGTCTAGGGGAGATGGTTCAATCAAATAGGGAGTGTTCAATACATCTTGTATTCAAAGGTGAGATAAATTCACAAAGTAAATTTTCTGTTAATTACTGAGCAAGTTAATATTTAATCTATTTGGCCATTGGGGAATCAAAACTTTGTGTTTATCATAATTCTATATTTCTTCATTCAAGCATCTTCTTGACTGATTGTCTGTAAAAATCAGTCCTTGGCCCAAGAAAAGGAATTCTTCCCATAGGTAAGTAAACGTAGTGATTATCTAGGGGATTCAAGGGTTGTGGTAGGACTTTGTAGTTGTGGGTTTAGACATAGGGGTCAGTAGAGTAGAGGGCATATGTACCAAAGGGTGTGATCAAGAGAGGAAGGCTTTGGGTCGCCATGTACCAGGCCTGATTGAGGTCAGGTACCGGGTGCTATTGATTACCAATTGGAGCAGCTCTGTCAGCCACAGCCCATCTTGTCATTGGGACAGAGGAGGCGGCTCCTCTTTCAAGCCTGATCAATATGCTTGCAAAACGGAGCCTGTGTTTCCCGCTCCTCGGACCTGCCAGCTGGCTCCACGGCGGGTCTCGCGTCGGCATGCTGTGTCGGGCGACCAAAGGGTGAGGGCCTCTCACAGGTTCGATTTCTTACCCTTAAATCTGGAGCTGAAAATGAGAAACTCTAAATTAGATACGCAGTCGTGCTTGAGCCTGACCACATCTTTCACACCTTGCGCTCCCCGGGACCGGCGAGTGCTTAGACGTTGCTGTGGCCCCAGGAAGACCTCTCCACGTCTATCTGAAAGTGTACCATGTTATGAACTGGTCCTATGACACTACACTATGTACATCATCTTTCCGTGATCAAATTAGTAAATTATGAATTTTAACCATGACAAAAAAATGCATTTTTAAAAATAAGATTCCAGAAGAGGCAGATTAAGCATTTATGAGTCGATGCTATTTAAATTTATTTTAAAGCAGCACAAAGCAAAAATGTTTGTTACAATATTCTTTTTGCCTTCAATTACAGTGCCTCAAAAATATGGAAGCTTTCATCATAATTTCTCCATTGACTAATTCAATATATATATAACCATCAGAACAGACAATAAAATGGAAATAATTTGAATTATTTGATTTAAAATGTGAGTTTCCTGTCGTTTATTGTTTGTTTGTTAGAACTCGCATTCCCATAAGACATAGTGGCATTTGGTCTCACGTGATCACGAATGAGCAAATCCTAAGCGTGGCTCGGTGACGTATCCGAGGTCGTCCGCTACCGAGACGCAGAAATGTCCTTAGATATGAAGGCGTCGAAGGAAGGTAGCTACTAAGCTTGAGTGAACCTCTTCTCTGAACACGTCAAATTGTAACATACTTCTTCTTGAACACAGATTGTACTTATGTTTGATAGCAGTAACTAACAGACAGGCATGATTTTTATTGTTTTTTTTATGGCGCTAGCGCTCCACATCGAAAATATGTCACCGCACATTGCTAAGTGAAACGGCGTCACCATTAGCATTACGCGATCAAAATTTACCGTTTTAAAAATGTTTGTGTAGCGCCTTTTGCCGGGAGGGCAGCCACTCTCACTTTGCGACACTTGCGACACTCGAGATGAATGTGGTTCGTTTGTGAACCGTGGTGAGGATAAGAGCCTGGATTCATAACCTTCGTAAGGATGCAGGTTCGAGTCCTGGCAGGTCCTTATCTGCTGTACGCTGGAGTTAGGTGTTGCCCCTTAATACTTGTAACTGACACCCCGATGCCTAAACCAGCAGCATTTAAAGCAGCTTTTGGATGTTGTGATGATTAGTTATTGGAAACGAATGTCAGTGTTAATCCCGTCGATAGTCTGGAAAACATATTCGTGTATCATTTTGGAGAAAATGTGTCCCAGAAAAGGTTTTTGACTTCCGGACTTAGATCGTGCCATTGAACGACATTTGCTACCTGTAATCCACCGCGTGAGTTCGAACAACATTTTGTGTAACAGCGGTTTGAAAAACAGGTTGATACTGCTTTGGAGTTGTTGGCATTTATTGTAATGAGTAAAGTCTTAATGGTAGATATAACTCTTTTTTTTTCTCTCTAGAACTTCATCATGGTGCTGAACATGGTTAGAAAAACTCACTGTTTAATGAACAGCATCATCCTTTAAAAGTAGTATCCATCTAAAGAAATCTTGGAGAACTTTAGGGAGTACTTTAAGGCCCCCCTGAGCAGTATTTAGAAGTTAGCCTTTTCTGAGACTTAGTGTTCTTCTCACAGACGAGGTGGTAGATGGACATCTTACTAATTGAAATCTTGCCCAAACCGTTAAGTGTTTGACTGTCATCTTGGATCATGACGGCAGGTTGCCAGCCTTTACTGCAGTAAAGCAGTCTGTAGCAGGGCTGTTTGGCATCCCAGTCTGATTTGTACACATTCCTTAAGTCTTCAGTCTGAGTGCAGCTAGCATTTTTTGTGGCGTTCCGTAGGAAGCAGAGGATATTCTGATCTGATCCTCCAGGTGACCAAGCACTTTTAATGGCTCAGACGGGTGTCAGGCTGTGCATATTGCTCTAGGGGCCGGCTGCCTTTTGCAAACCGAGGAGTGGTGTCCGGGGACAGGAGTTTCCGTGAGACAGGAGGCTTGTCTGTGACCAGTTATTGATGCGTGGATGGAATATTGCCCACTGGGGCTTTTAGGAGAGAAGCCCTGTCCCACAGATTAAAAGGGGAATTGGAGCGCACATTACTCCATGGTTTAGACATGCTGTCAGCCTTTGCTGTCTTTAGGGGGTTTAAGGTAATGCAGAGGGAGATGTTTGAGGTGAGGTTCTCGTACCATATGGACTTTGCTGTGGTGTTACCTTATTCCTGTCCATCTCCCTCAGTTTGATAGTGTTTTTGTTTTTTCACCTTGTCTGGAATGCGGTGACCCCTGATGGACATTTGCTTCTGGTCTTTTAAAGCATCCGTTTCTTCTAGGAGAGCCAGCACTACGTCACGTGGAACTGGATGTCCTCATCCCGAAGCTAATGAGAGAGAAGGCCAGGGAACGCTGTGCAGATAAGGTGGAGGGTATGTGGACACGCGCACGCACACACACACACACACACACACACACACACACACACACACACACACACACATGTGACTGCAAATTACGCCATTGGAGAAACAGCATCCCAGATAACATTTAATCTCTTACATGCAGTGAGTCGAGTTTTCTGAACGTATTTGGAAAAAAATGACATGAAGATTGATGATTTATATGCAAGAGTAGACCTGACCAGTGTACGTGGAGTCCAGGTTGACTTACTAGTGCAGTTGTTATTTGCAGTATTTCCCTCTCTTTTTAATCTTTCTTCATCTTGCTTAAGGCCCCGGAGATGGCATATATAGCCTGAGTTTGCAGGCTGTGAACATTTTACTTCCCATAAATTGAGCTGCGAGTTGCAAATTGTGCATGGTTGAGAATCTGCTGTATGGTGTATTGGTGGCAAGTTTTGGACCTAATGGGCGTGACGCCTGAGTTAAATGGTGGGGACAGAAAAAAAGAAAAAAAAGTGTTCGAAAGTGATAAAACATCATGAGTGAATTTGGCTTGCTTACGTTTTCGGATTTAACTACTTACCTCGAGCTGAGATAATATTTTTGATATTAAAAGTCTTTAAATATCCTAGCATTTGATTGACCATGGATATTATGTACTGTGTCATTAAATTATGCAATGTGTTGTCAGGAACAATATTGTAAAATACAGAAGTTAATTTGCTACCTTTAATTCTGGTAAAACCCAGGGCTGCACATCCTAACTTTCCCGCTCACTGAAATGTGCAATAAGAAACACAATTTGACATGTTTGTGTAACACACTACATGACTGCTTAATTAATAAAACTGAAAAATAAATGCAAAATAGGCAAATGAATTAAAGGCAGAGATGAAATGTTTAGAAATTGCCGGAAAGGTCACCCGCTAGACCTACACTTCAGATTCTCACTCTGAGGAGAGTCGTACCGCAGTACAGCACCCCCATTGCATGCTGGGAGGGTTCACAGAAATAATTGTCATTAACACCTCAATCAGTGTGAGCCTCTGCCGCTTTTTAATTAAACCAAACTAATGCAACGCAGGAAATAAATATTCAGCTACTGTTTCATTCCTCATTAGAATTTAAACCCAAAGCACCAGTTCTGAATATCGCCAGTCTTTTACGTCGGCGTGCAAAAACTCGTAGCCTGTTATCGTGCACATTTGTAGAGCAAACCAGGGAATGCTGCAGCACAAGTATTTGCCGATTAGCCTGTACACAACGGAAAAAGGCAGCTTTTTAAATTCGTTTTTATTTTTACTTTTGAGAAATGTGGTTTCACAACTGTGTTCACGCCTTGGATGGTGCAGCTGATCTACTTGTGATAACCACCCATTCTTTCATTGAGTTGAAACAAGACTTAATTCCTTTTAGCTGCTAAAAAGTTGAGCACTGGCTCTTTGTGTTAGCAGGGTTAAGCTTCTGTTTAAACATAACATCTCACTATCTGCATTGATTATCATATTCATTATTTATTGCCAGTTTGTGTAAGTTTTTATTGATTTATTGCCTCTTATTTATACACTATTTTGGAGTCATCAATTTTATTTCGAAATGTACCCAATATTGAATTAAATAGCCGATCACCAAACCTTTTTTTTCTAAATGATCAATATGTGACATAAACATAATTTCATTTAATTTCAGTATCGTTTTCCCACATTTTTGCTTTTTGATTGCTGACATGACCGCAACGCATCGCATGCCCAGGCATGCAAATGGCTGGACATAAGTTAACCGGGCAAATGAGGGGTGTCCAGGCCCGACGGCAGGAGCGAATCAGTGGAAGGTGCGCTGCGTTAAATCGCCATCGATGAGGGTGACGCGTGCGGCGGTGCCCATCGCCGGTCGTCACAAAGTCACATGGCCGTACCTCGGCACCAAGTGACTAAACTGCCTGGACCCCGGTCGCTGCCGTCGGTCTAATTTGTTAGCGTTAATTAGCTGGTTTCATGCGATCACACTTCGTGCTGTCGAGCAGGAGTATGTGCTTCGCTGAAGGGAGCGTACAGGCTCCCAGCCTGGGGGCCCAGAAAAAACACGCCTGTCTGCTAGGTTCGCCTTGCAGTCCGATTCTCCAGGCGACTGCACCTTATGTTTGAATTTGTTTGTTTTGCTTTATTATTATCTTTTCTCCGACTGTTTTCTTTTATAATTAGCTGTGATATATACACCAAGTCAGGGACAATACTGATAAAGGGAACACACACACACACACACACACACACACACACACACACGCGTATCCTGGCAGTAGACTGGAGTGTTTTCTCTGGGGTGTTGAGATCAGGGAACTTGATAATTCAAACTCACCAGCAAAATGTCAATAACTCATTCCATCTTATTTTGCCTTCACACGTCGGATTTTACATGTGGAGGAAGAAGTCAACCCATGTGTGTGTTGTGCATGTTCATGGGCGTGCGCTTGTGCGCTTGTGCTCCACGGTCTGTTTTCATCATCGATGATCAGTCTTTCATTAAAAAAAAAAACAAAACAACTTTAGCTAGAACCTCAGTAAGAAAAATAATGACTTTCCGTAGTTCTCTTCTTGTGCGTTCTTCTTGCCCTGTTAATCTAGGTGAAATTGCACCACGCGACGGCACGATAGTGGATTAAACAAGGAAAAGGATTTGCCTTGTCTTTAGGGGTGTTCATGTGGCAAGCGTATTTAAAAAGCAGACAGACTTTTCATATGATTGCTGTCTGACTAACAGATCGACAAAAGTTTATCGAAGGAAGCACAGGGCTTTAATGTAATGTTTTATTAGCTGCAGAAATATATTCACACCATCGGTTTATATCTGATATTGTGGTTCAATAATGTGCATATAATATCATGGTTTGCTATACTTAATGCATCAGTTTTGTCGACAATGCATATTAATTCAATAAGGGAATTTATCTTGTAGCTTTATTTTCGGTCAAGTACTCCATACGCTAGTGTCTGTAGTTGCATTCAGATATGTATGTACCTCAGTGGTATTACATTACTCAAGCTAATGGTCTTTCAAGTTAATAGGTAAATGACACAAAAAAATAATCCCCTTCTCAATTTGACATGCGCATAGATATATAAGTAATATTTGCCTTGCTGAATCTCTTGTGTTTCGACATGACTGTTTTGAGTCAGGGTTGGCTTCTGTGTGTGGCCCGCGCTGGGCAGGACCATGTCAAACGGCACGGAAACCCCCTCTCCTTTACACCCTCCCACACTGAGACGCTCCTTTGGTTTGTTTGTGTTTCTTTTTTTTTGTTTTTTTTTCTTTGTGTGTTACTCTCACTTCGTTCACTGTGAGTGTGACTGCGAGCATTTAGCCGCTACAAAGCACAGAACCTTGCCTCCGGCAAACAGCTTTCGTTTGCCTTTCGTTTGCCTTCCCCTTTTTTCATCTCGTGCCCTTTTCTTTCTAAGCTGAGTTTTCCAAAATTTAAACAAATTACTCTGGCTGATAACCCCCCCCCCAACCCCAGAGAATCCCTTAACACTTTCTTTTGCTTTGAGTTATATTACACTACATACATTTGCTGTGCCCTATGTGGCCTTTGTCTGAATGGTTTGTGTGTGTATAACCTTAAATAACCTCATAAATGCTCATACTTCCCTGATGTCCAGTTTGACACGATGGCTTTTATGGATACCGGGGTTACATGCTGTATAACTGCACCATACAGAAACTAGCTTGACTAGTATTAGTGCTCAACCAGCTAAAGGCATACATTAGGCTATATGGGATGATTAATATTTGTGCCTGAAATACCAATTTAGAGCTCTGTTAAGTAAATAAGCAGCTATGGGCTTTGGCTTATAGTGACACTTGATTTAAATTTTGATCATTTATGTTTTAACAACCTAGTTTTAGTTTTTTTTTTCTGAGAACCACCACATAAATTAGTGTAGTGTTTTTTTTTTTTTTCCTTTAGAATTATGATTGTCGTCATGTTAATGCGATATTAATATTATAGGCAGGATAGGATTATATCTACTGTCAGCTGCAGCCTGCATCCCCTGCAGTTAATGTGAGTCCAGATGAGGACCCCGAGAAATCTGTGAAATGGTCACGTGACGGTGGAAAGAGCGTTAACGGGCGTCTGGGTGCACGTCTGGACCCGCACATTCTGGACGGCTGTGTGCGAGTAACATAGCACCCGCCTCCCCGCCCCCCGACCCTGGCCTCTTTCGGTCCTGGCCGGTGGAAGCGGTCTGAGCACCAGAAAGCCGGTCCCACCCTCCAGCAGCGCCGAGCAGCTCAGAGACGCGCTGCCCTTTCACCATGAGCTTCCACACTGAGCAGTACTTCCTGCAGTGTACCCGGCCAGAAGCGGCAGCCCGACACTGCCCTCCCCCCCAGTTTGCCGTGCTGTTGACCTCTGACACTGCCATGTTGTGCGATGTCCGCAGGCCGCGCTGTTGTTTGTACAAAATCTCCAACCATGTCTTACATGGGGAGTTTTCGGCCCGTTGAAAGACAGGCAGCCTGAACACGAACCACGTGTGTGTTGGTATAATCGTTCTTGTTTCGTTGCCGCATAATTTTACGGACTTTCTTAAGCTTTCATCAGCGGATCCTAATGTGTAACCACGACTTGTCCGGTTTTGTTCATCCGCTCGGATCATCACAACAATGCACTGGATCAGTGGTGTGTGTCTAACATGTGTTTCGATCTTTATTAATTGGTTTAATTAATCGAAAAGTAGGCTGTTACTGAAACAGTAACCCGTTGCATAGGCCATGATTTGACCTGTGAGAATATTATTCAGCTTTTAAATTGTAAGACTTTTATTTTGAACCTGTGCACACCTTGTAGGCGTAAAGCATGTCCAGGAGGCCTCAGAGGATGGACACATGAACATTTATGCGATTGGCACGTTTGCATATTTATTGCCCCATTCCTTCATAGACCTGCAAAATAGAATTCCTCGGGGGCTCAAAATCATCGCCAAACGATGTATGTTTTTGTTCTGACTGCTCTAGATAGGTGAAATGCTGCAGCGAAGAGTGAGGACTCAGAGTGACGATGAGTCTCGATTGCATCAGGCGGCCCGTGAGTCAGCGTAGCGCTGTGAGAAGCGCATGCATTTTCATTTCGGCAAAATTCTGCGCCGCATGCATGCGTATGTCCCCCCCATTCGGCACCATGTTAACTGCAAATAAAATGCCACGGACAGGAGGTTGGGAACGACAAGAGACCTCGGGCAGCCAGAATTCTGCAACTCGGCTGCTCATTTCCTTACCTGCCTGGGTTAACACGCGCACAAGTGGTTATTTCTGCCCTTTTATTGACAATAAATAATACTCGCTGATTGCTTTCAGATAGCATGCGGGTGCGTAAAAGCGGGTAACGGGTATAGTGATGTGTCATGTGAAATCCTGCTTCTGGCTGCTGTTGTCACAGTGGGGTGTTGTGTTAACTTGAGGGTCATGTCTTGGTCACACCTCTCAGTATCATCACACGTTTGTGAGCACTGATTTCAGGCGCTCTAGCCAGCCTCCCCAACAGCCTGCTCGGTTTTCCATCGCGGGACAGGAGACGGCATGTGCCTCGAGCTAGCAGACCCTCGAGCTAGCAGACCCTCGAGCTAGCAGACCCTCGAGCTAGCAGACCCTCGAGCTAGCAGACCCCCGAGCCGCGACACGGGTTTCGAGATGCGGCGTCACTGGAACGCGGTCAGCTGATAGGATGTTGAAATGTTGGGAAAGACTGGATGGTATCCAGTCGATATGCATCTGGTGTCGTTTTTCTTGAGTTTTTGCCATAAGTTGTTGCCAGGAAGTAGTGATAGGAGAAGTTGCTTGATCCCTCCAGGGTCATTGGTCTCTTGGCCACACAGCTAAATTACATAACATTTACTTAACAGATGCTTTTATCCGAAGAAGGGTCAGACCGCTCCTCGACCAGTTGTGCGTTTTGTAGGGCCTTGTAAGGGATTTGAACCAACATCCTCCTGATCACAGGCACAGCATCCTTATTCGCCCGTCAGTACCTGAGCCATCCCACCACATCTGCCTTGTCTGTTTTGTTTTATAATGCATATAGCAGTTTTTATCAGGCAATACACGAAGGTCTGTCCCTCCCTTGTTGGACAAGACCGGAACGTCGCACTTCCCAGATTGGTGGAGTTATTTCAGAATGGGCCTTGAGACTGTAATGTAGGCTGGGTTGGTCTTCGGGAGCCGGTATCGAGGACACAGAAGGATCAGGAAGAAGATCCACATCGTTCTTGATCATCTTCTCGTGTCGGTCTCCAACCAGGCCTCGGAGGCGTAAGGGGTCGCGTGCCGGAAGTCTGTCCCGGCGTACCTGGCCGTCTGCCCGTCGATAGAAGCGGCAAGTTCAAGAGGAGCAGAGGCAGCGATGACATCCGGAACAGGAGCTGCTGCCAAGCTTAAAAAAACCCTGGAGGAAACTAGATATTACAACCAGGGGTGCTGGTAGAGATTTTGGGCCCCGTGAAAGCATTTCGTATTGGCCCCCCAACTCGGAACAATGCAATTATGTTTAAAAAAAAAAAATTTGGGGCCCCCTATCACTCATGGGCCCTTGGAATGGTCCTGTCTCCCCCACGGTGCCACTGATTGTGACTACAGCTCACAGCCACCAGGAAAATAGCACTTCCCACACGGAAGAGGCACCTAGTGACAAGGACAAGAATACGGACAAAGGCAACAGGAAAGATGTGAACAAAACGGCTAAACCTCTTGAAGGTGAACCATGTGTCTTCAGTGGGTGGCAGTTGGTCATTTACATACCGGAGCGGAGTGGGCCATCCGCGGGTGGAGGCGGCGGGGCAGATGGACACGTCTTGCGCTGACCGAGCCTCCGTGCGGCACGCTGGGCCCAGAAAGGGGGCGTCCCACTGAGACCCTGGCGCCGACTCGCGGGCTTGGCCCCCGCCCATCCGCGAGCTGACCGGGCCTCGGGACGGGCTGCTCCCCCGAGGTCCGGGAGCAGCAGACTCCAAGCTGGTCCGACAGGCAACGCATGCCAACATGGATGCCAAGGAGGGAGGCGGGCACCAGAGTGTCGCCCGTACTCGCATGCCATTTTATTCCGGGCTTGTCTTTTGTCGTCCGCCTCGTGTGTGACTGCGCTGCGTCCATGCATGTTAGCTTCTGTTCTTTGAGTTATTATTAGAGCTGCCCCCGTACTTATAAATTTAAAATGTACAAGTCCGAATAAATGTAGCCAATGCGCAACTGAGGGCTTCCGTAATTTATATCAACAGCATAGGATGTTTATTTGGGTTAACTATCTAATAACCAGTTAGGCTGGGTTATGAACCCCGACCGCGCGTCGCCCCAAGATACTGCCGCCTTCGAGCAGGCTTGTCCCTGGGAGGCACCCAGGCCCGAGCGAGGGGGTCGTCCCTCCCCATGCAGCAGACCCCAGGTTTGGACCGCCATGGCTGAAGCGGGCGAGCGTCGCTTGTAGCCCCGGAACAATGAACTCATCTGTTCCTCACACTCCTAACGTGCCCCAGCAGAGCTCCTGCTGTGCGCCTCATTAAAAAGAGCCCGGCTGTGGGGTGGGGGCGGGGAAGGGGGGGGGGGGGGCCTCACGCGTTTTCGTCGCGCCGCTTTGGGGATGGCCCTCCCTGCCCCATGTCCCCACGCGGGCGCGGGTGGGGGGGAGGGAGGGGGGGCACGCAGCAGGACCTGCTG
>JAABNY020000001.1:49134528-49153957 GCA_015164015.2 Brevimyrus niger
AGGCAGTTCTGAAGGTGAAAGGGGGTCAAACACTGTATTAGTATGGTGTTCCTAATAATCCTTTAGGTGAGTGTATAGCGTGTGTGGTAATTGTTTGTCTAATGTAAAGTATGTATGTTGTGTTACATATTGTTACTTTACGTTTCATCACGTTACATTACGTTACATCATGTCACATTATATTACATCACATTGTGTTACATTATATTGCATTGCATTGTTATATTACGTAGATAGGTAGTAATGTTTCCCCCTCAATATCTCCCCTCCTCATAAATTATTGTTAATTGTATAGGATGCACAATGCAAATTATTCCAAAAACTCTCTGTAGCACTCTGTGTCTGTAGCACTATGTCTGCCCTATCATGATTGCTGCATCGTGAGTCCATAAGGAAAGTTACTTTGCTTCACTGCGTACTGTACGTGTCTGATATGGCAGTAAAACTTTATTTGTCTATTTGGCTTGTCTTGCCATCTTTAAGCTAACTGAGCTGAACACCATACAGTTAGGCATTGCACTGCAGAAATGTAGATGAAGCACTACGTCGTCAGAGATTCCTAAGAGGTGCCATGGATTGCTTTGAATATGTGGTATAACCCATAAGAGCTCGACCCAAAGCCCGGAGAGACGCGGAGCAGGGCCACGCAGAGACGGCTGCGGTCTTGTTAACTCCGCGCCTCCTGGTTTCACCCTGCTGCTTCCTGGACAGGGCCGGGCCACTGGGAGGTTGTGTTTACCTGTCACAGGCCGTCTGCCCCCCTTCCCCCACGCCCTGGGCCTTCACTGTGTACCCCCAGAGGATTCATTAGCTATGTTCTTAGCCTGTTGTTCTGACTGCAATAGTGCCGGGCCTCTATTTATTTTGAAAGAATGGTTTTAAGGTCTCCTGAGAGATGCTCTATTAGCACTTAGCCCGATGTTACCGTAGCACCCGGCAAAACTCCACACAAATATGACAATAAAAACTGCGAAAACAAATATGACTGGGGGGGGGGGGGCGAAGAATCTGCAAACTTTCTCTCTAAACAACAAACTACAATAACATCAAGTGCCATGCATAACCAGTGAGTCCTGCTACTGTTAGCATGTTAGCTTTTGTGAGCTGTAACTTTGCTTGGTTGCTGTCCTTCAGCTCAGTGTCAGACCTTTTTGCGCCATGGATGGTGAAAAACTGAATGAATGAATGATCATCGCTCGTTAAAATTTGTCTGCCGATTGGCTTTGGGTTTCCTGATGCAATTCATTTGCCTACTATCTACTGCAGCATGGCAATGCTTCTCAATGCATCTCCTGCACTTATTGTTTGCAGAAACCGGTCCTTTTGCAATCCTATTCTTCTCCTGCTGCACGGATGGGGCGATAAATCATGAGGGTGACACAGCTGATTAATCTGATTACCACTATCCTGCCTGAATCGAGGGATTTTCCACTGAGACAAGACAAGCAAGCACATAGCAGGCAGCCAGACAGACTAATAGGCAGATAGCAGCAGGAACAGATAGACAGACAAATGGGTAGACTGACAGAAAAACGGGCAGATAGACAAACAGGCAGGCAGACAGACAGGCACACAGATAGACAGACAAATGGGCAGACAGACAGGCAGGCAGACAAACAGGCAGATGGACCAACAGGTAGATAGCAGCCAAAGCAGACAGACAGACAGAGAGACAGGCAGACAGACAAACAGGCAGGCAAACAGGCAGACAGCGCAGGTCTTCTGAGCAAACCAGGCATCCAATAGGGGTATCTGACTCATTTGTAAAAGTCACCCCCCATCCTTAGAGACATTCATAAATCCCAGAAACTGCTTGATTACCCAGATGGAGAGTCTCTCCTGCCTCTCTGCTGTCATTTGCTGAAAAACTACATTTCCAAAGTTCCATTTACATTAAGTTTCTTCTCTTTCTGGCCATTTCAGCAGTATATGTTGCAGTAACACTCCTTATATAATAATTGTCACAAAAAAATGTCAAGCAGTGATGCCATTAATAAAGCTATATTTAAATAAGGAAAACTGAACACTGTAGAATTAAACACTCTGACTCTGCCTCGCAGATCTTGTGCGACGCAGATGAAGTGTGCAGCCCTCCATCCCGGAGGACACGGATCATATATCATTATTACTGGCCTCATTCTTTGAGAAAAAAAAAAAGCTTTCAATTTCTGGTGGAAGCCTTTTTATTTAAGAGGAGAAGTATCCTGGAATAGTCCTGTGGTCGGCTTTTCAGTCTTTGAATCATCACGCCTTTTTTGTCTGACTAGAAATGATGTTCATTCCTATATTGCTGCTGGCATTTTAGGAACATGATGACACTGTCACAACATTAAATCAGCGTCGTAAGAATGTGGGCATGTTCCCCGGATGTGGGCATCGCATATCACATCTTCGCAGAGCCTTTTCCGGCATGTCAATCATGAGGTTTCACCGAGCAAAAGTCTAGAAAGAGCTGCCCCCCCCCCCATCATAATTGTATTTTTTTTTCTTATTCTCTCAAGGTTTTGACTACCAGAAATGAGAAAGTCCAATAATTTCAGTACCAGCTGCCCCACATGCAGGCTTGTATTAGCGGATCGATAGCACAGGCTTCTCCCGCTCGACCCATGCCAGGGCACAGAGACGGGGGTACGGTGTAATCACAGATGAAAAGGACCCACAGCCATCATAGTTACTCGCTCCATTGATTGGGCCCAATAGCTTTCCCCAAGACACCATTGGGTGAGGGCTACCCTCACAACCTCTGACCGCACCCCCTCCCGGATGATTACAGCGTGGATAACAGATGAGTCTTTCAGAGTGGGGTGGACTGATGGGGAGGTCTTCGGTGTCCCAGCTTGGCCCGCATCGATAACAGGACGGGACCCTACAGGGTCACAGTGGAGAGGGACAGGAAGGTCGGTGACCCCCACAGACAGACATAACTCACTTGCCTGTCAGGGTTTTACATTGCCCCCTCTGGACACAGCTTCCCCTGGAGACACCCCTCCCTGACAGATAATCTGGTTATAACACACTCAGTGGCCACTTTATTAGGTACACCAGGTGTGAAAGATCCTGAATCACCTCAAGGGTTGAAGAGTTATGCCTTTAGAGATGTTTTTTTGCACATCACCGTTTTACCGAGCTGTTATTTTTGCACTTGTATCCTTCCTGTAAATAACGAGTCTGGCTAATCTCCTCTGTCATTAACAGGGTGTTTTTGGCCACATCATTGCCCCCTACTGGAGGATTTCTGTCAATCATGCCTTTCTTAGTTGTTTCTGATCCACCATGCCTGGCATCAACAATAATTTCATATTTAAAATCAAATACAGCAAACATCCTGGCCATTTTTAATGCTTACCCCCACCGTAAATTAACGTCTTGGCCCTGATTGTATGCTGTCTGTATTCAGTTTCTGCCATATGATTGGCTGTTTGGAGGAGCAGGTCATTTGCGTTAGCAAGTTTCTGTACCTAATAAAGTGGCCACTGACTTACAATATCAACAATATCTTTGGTATCTCATTTTTATTTGAGAAATTTCTGGGTACATTTTCCAGTAACAGAAACCAAGCTTGTGGGCTTTCATTTGTGGTCGGCGAAATGCAGCCATTTCCAGGCTAAGCGAAGCGATCCATTCCGTCACAAATGTGTGGCCAAGTGATCCTGTCGATCGGGGGAAATAAGACAGAGGTCTCCCGCACGGTCGGGACTTCCTGCTTTATAACGTGATGAGGCTGGGAGACTTCCTGTGGAAGTTTCGAGGCAAAGCAGCGAAACACATCACCATGATATCATTGCATACGGAGGCAGTCCTCCCTCCTCGCATCGCATCCTCACCCTCGACACTCTCTCTTTTTCGCTCACTTTCTTTCACTGGGGTCTGCAGCACCTGGCCCACTGCCGCCCTTGTCCGTGTTCTGTGCTGAATGTATAATTCATACCTGCTAATGGGGGCCATGGTGCTGTCGTCTCAGAACTGGGGTGTCAGGTGACCAGTCCTGCCACCAGACACCGTGAGATGTGTGGTAACATACCCTTTAATTACAGGGCCTGCGGAGGAGCGGCCGGCTTGGGTGTCCGATGACTTTGAGATGCACCAGAGTCGGGTGCGAGGGTAGATCAGTTCACAGGCCGAGGTGCTTTTTTGGGAGAATGAGGTGATTTTTACCAAAGTTAGTCCATTTGGCCAGGGCTGAATTAAGATGGAACAATGTGTGTGTGTTTATTGACGTGTGCATGCCTGTGTGCCGCCTGTGGGTGATCGTGCGTGACAGCAGTCATACACATCACTGACGGTGATCATTTCCCCGACCGGCCTGTATCTGCCATTACCCAGCAGACCTGACAAATTCATCTCTCATACTACAGTTGTCTTGTGACAGGGCTTCACACGGCCACATGAGCTATTGTTAACTTGTTACATTACGGTGAGTTTCAGCTGCTGAACTAGTGCTTTTTGTACAACGCAGCTAACATTCTTTAGGTATTTTACATTTTATTTATTTAGCAGACACCTTTATCCAAAGCGACACACATTACTCTTGAGAAAGCAGGGTCAGCTGATCACTGGAGCAACTGGAGGTGAACGACTTTGCTCAGGAGCTCGACACAGAGGCCGCTCTGTGATTTGAACTGGCAACATTTTGATGAGAGGGTGTGTGTGTGTGTGTGTGTGTGTGTGTGGGTGTGTGTGTGTGTGTGTGTGTGTGTGTGTGTGTGTGTGTGTGTGTGTGTGTGTGTGTGTGTGTGTGTGTGTGCGCGCGCGCGAGCGGGTATACCTTATCTTATGGGGACACAATGTCCCCACAACGTGATGAATATCTGTTTCCTGGGAAACCTCAATTAAATAAAAATATAAAAATCTGTGACTGCAATGAAAAATCTAAAAATGCTAAAACTTGTGTATTTTACTTGGTTACTTACTGTGTGTGTGTGTGTGTGTGTGTGTGTGTGTGTGTGTGTGTGTGTGTGTGTGTGTGTGTGTGTAAGGAAAGATTAAAGAAGTCCACTATTCCGTCCCCTCCTCATTTCTACCTCTTCGTTTTTAAAGCTGATTAAAAATTAACCAGACTGAGGGAACCCAGTCGGAGTGCGATAATGATTGATGGCACGACGGGAATGCAGCGGTTAGCACTAAAACGTACACTATCCGGTTACCCTCCTTATCGATGTCACACCCATTAGTGTCTGCTAATAGTAACCAATCACTTGTACTGTCTTCCTCAATATCCCCGTGGCCCATCTCTGGGTCCGACCGTAGTGGGGCTCATAATCACGCCTCCCCCCTTCACTGGTTACCCTCGACTTGGCCGTTTGGCAATCAGAGCATCTTATGATCAGACAAACAAAGTTTCAGTTCTGGCATTTTTAAACATTTTTCATATAGACTTTAGTTCTTTGTATTTTGAAATGTTTTCCTCAGTGACTGTTTATTATTTTAAAGTTGTGCACAGTATATTAAAGGTATTACAAAAGCATCAAAGGCAGCATAGGGGAAAAGGCAAAGGTGCAGTCTGGATAGGATGCCAGTCCACCACAGGGCAGACACTCTTATTATTACTATTGTTATTATCATTTGTTTGTTTGTTGTTTTTGTTGATCATATGATGTCATATATTTTTATTGGGATATAAATACAGTAAATTTTTGTTTTTATATTAAAGACTTGTAATTGTAAATTAGTAGTAATTCTACACATAGTACATTCCATATTTTGCTCACTTAATTGCTGAAAATCTGTTATGAATGCCAAGCGCCTGGAGCATGTGCACGCCTTCTTCCCTGTCAATCCAGCAGGGGGCGCCATACAGTAGGCTGTAACAGGAGGACCAACCCCCCCCCCCCCGCCGCCCATGTCGTGGCGTTGTCCCCGGCCGCACCGCTGTGGTTAGAGGTTCCCACACCCCGCTGAACCACACTGGCCTCTGGCACGCCACAGAGTGCGATGGGGCAGGAGTGACAGCCTGTCGCAGAAGCCTCTTCCCTTTCACTTTCACTTCCCTGTGTCCCTTCAGCATGCTCTCACTGACCCCCTCACCTTTGTGTTTAAATAGAGCCTAAAATGACAAACACACACACACACACACACTCCTTCCCCTTGCCAGGTCGTGCCCTTTTTGCCTTCTCTGGCTCCAGTTTCATCCTGACAAGTGGTAATTGATTCCGCTGTAGGTTGCACTGGTGGTAAGTGGGGGGGGGGATCGGGTTTCACTGAAAACAAATCGCTCTTTACTGAGCCCTGACCTTCCCCCCCACCCGCTTCCCCCTCCATCCGCACCCTCCACGGCCTTCCTTTCTCCCCCTTCATAATTCCCTCAATCTCACCTCGCTCCCCGGAGTCCTCTCCGCTTGCACTTCGTCAGATTCTCCGCTCACTCCTCGCCCTGCCAAACCACTGCTCCTTGCCTGCCTTCCCTGACAGCTCCACTGCCAGATACCCCCCCCCCCCCCCACCGACTTCATGCCGGTTAGAGTGGTTACAGCAGCTGTATGGTCGAGTTTTTCACATAGTGTGAACAAATGTGCAGAGTGATACTGATAACTGGGGGCCATGTGTGGCTCAGTGGGTTAGATCTCTGTGGTTCAATTCCCACATTCACCAGGCTGATTTTATCATCGGGCCCTTGAACAGCCCCAATTGCCCTAAGGACTGGCTGGCCTTCCATTTTCAAATGTATGTCATTTTGGAATAAAGGATCTGCTAAATAAATAATGTCATGTTGTCAGAATCCCACCTGAAGTAGACCAGTAGAGATTCAAAGCAGAAGGCAGTGGAAAAGAACCCATTTATGTATTTCTTTTGAATAACAAAATTATTCCAGCTCTCCTGTTTCAGGTTAAACATCAAGCCGAATTTGATCAATAGTGAGCATCGCAGAACAATCAGCATGTGATTCACCCGCAAAGCCACGGAACGCAGCTGTGCTTTTCTGCGGGGAATCAGGTGCAGCTTTGCAGGAAGGACATGCACCTGTGCAGGTAAGAGTCGCCCAAGCAGACGGTTCTGCAGATGCACATCACCAACAAGATATGCAGTACTGAACTGCCCGTCACAGTCATTTAAGCGGCCATAGCTGCCTCATGGTGTCACGACGTTGAAGCCTGTTGGCTTCATCACTGCCCGTCGAAAAAGGTGTCAGATTGGCTTCTTAAACAGGACTAATTAGTGCTGAGCTGGACTTCTCTGTCCCTGATTAGACCCACTGGGTAAACCCCAGGACAGCTGTAAACTGCAGACAGATACTTATACCTAAAGGCTCTCGCTGAGTTGCTCCAAAGGGACTTGATAAGAAAAAGCCCCCCATTCAAAGAAAATCATTATCATCCGCCCACCATCTATACAGTAGGTGCTAATATAAGTCCAGAGTCTGTCCCAAGAGGCAGTATGAAAGGACAGATATAGGCCGAAATAAACTGCAATATATTTAAGAATGGTTCGAAATGAAAAGTTTAAATGTATAACCATAGATAGCTGGGTATGTTACCACTAAAACAAAGCAATACAAAAAAGAAAATAAAGAAAGAGCTGTCCTGCCCTCTAGTGGCCACCAGACCAAATAACATTGTGTTTTCCACCAGTGGGCAAAGCGTGTATCAAATATCAGCCTGGCAGATAAAAATAGAATTTGGGTTGCATTATGTTATATTATCTATTTGTCCAGCAGGATCCTTTATCAGAAAGACTGTTATTACAGTTTAGGTTTTAAATACCCTGTATTGTTATGTAACCAGAATTCTCAACCCCATTTTGTCCTAATTTGGTAACATCCAACTGTCAACCACATCCAGCCAGGAACACAGATTAAACATAGACAGCCCAGCAGTTAGGGTTTGGTACAGACAAGGGCCAATGCATTTTAATGGATGAGCTTCTTTTGAGGCATTTAGAGGAAGAAATCTCTGTGATAACCAGAGCAAGCCTCCTCACTGCGAAAGTTTCAAGGTCTTGGTCAGTTGCTTCTAAGACTGAAACCATTTGGTTAGTTTTGCATGACCAGCAAGTGTCACTCTCAGTGAATATACACATTATCACCATTTATAACCTGCAAAATCACAGGTATTTGCTACATTTCCTGTTCTTCTGAACACAGGGGAAGTACTACTGTAAATATTTGAAACACCTAAGAATATATATTTGTAGGATAATAATACATTTATGCTAAAACTTGTACTCTATCTTTTCTTGGTTGTATCCTATTGCATTTTACAAGCCTACAAAATGCCTTTTTACAAATTTAATTCCTATGTTGTTCCTGTATGACTCATATGAATAAAAAAATATTTAAACCCACACAATAATTTCAAGCCACAAAACACATCTCAAAGCAAAATATGAGCTTTCAAAATAAATTGTTTCTCAAGAAGGTTAAGCACAATGTCACGCCCATCTCCGTACTGTACAATCCTCATGTGTGCCACGCCCCCTCATTACCTCATGTTAATTCCCGATTGTCATCACCTGTTTCCTGTTCCTTTTGACCTGTTTGGTGCATTTAGTCTGTGTCTCAGTCAGTGTTCCCCAGATTAGTCATTGTGTTGTCATAATATACGTCAATGTCTACCCGGATCTCCCAAATGAAGCCCATTCCCTTGAGGAATCCTGCAGCCCTGCGTCATCCTTCGCCACCAAACGTGACACACAACACATGACAAACAGGGGCAGATTGAAAAAAGGATCAGAATTCCCCGATATACTGTAGCAGAAATTCCAGAGATAATGAGCATAATGCCGGACCAAGCAGCTGCCTGACAGGTTGGGTGCCAAAGATAAAGAGGGAGTGCAACAGCGACACTTGCAGGTAGGAAGCTAGAGAGCGGGTGCCTTTTGCAGCCAAACCCACTGGAGACGTGATTGCAACTGAGACGAGTGTAGAAATGCACTGTGCATGTGCCTTGTACACTGATAAACATTCACAAAGTAATGGGGTCATTAATTCGGCCAGGATTCTCCAGGGGCCTCATGTATGAACGGTGTGTACGCACAAAAATGTTCCGTACGCCCGTTACCACGCTCACGTGGCGAAACTTGGCGTACTACTATGCACATTGTCACAGTGTCATGCCCCGCAGATCTCTTCCTCCCTTGTGCCACGCCCCCTCATCAACCCACGTGTAGATTCCCCATGTCCACCAGCTGTTTCCTGTTGTTGTCATTAGTTCATTGTATTTAATCAGCATTTCAGTTTGTTTCCCCAGTTCAGTCATTAACGTTATGTGTTTTCTAAAGTGTGTTACACGGCGAATAAAGTCCTTTGTCCGTATCCACGGCTTTCTTGGCATCCCTGTCCAAAGACGTGCACCTCGCGGTGGAGGTGCATGAAAACTTGCAGCAACTGAGAAGTGGGGTAGCAGAGGCCATCATGCGGCAGATAGCCACCAACTGTCAGAGCGGCCTGAGGTGCCCTCGATCCAGCCGAAAGCAGCAGACCGAAGGAAAAAGCGGAAGAACCAAAGATGGGAGATGCCAGAGGGGCCATCTCGGACTCCGCTGCCTCCCCTGCCTCTCCTCCCGGTCCTCAACCCAGCGGTGTTTCCTGATACCACCTCACCCTCACGGATGCCCAATGCCCGCATTGCTACCGCTCTGCTGCTGGGATGGGCAGCGCACCCCCTTGTGGGGAAACGTCTGGCCCTTAAAGAGCCCAGGTCTATTGAGGACTTGTGGGTCCCCAAGTTCCCGAACCGGGCAGCGCCCCTGCCTGAAGTTCCTGTGCTGGCGGTTCCTGCAATGCCCCTGCCCAAGGTTCCTGTACCGGCAATTCTTTCAGCGCCCCCACCCAAGCTTCTTGTGCCCACATTTCCTGCAGCGGCCCCTGTGCTGCCGGTTCCTGGTTCGACCCCTATGGTTCCTGTAGTTCCTGCTTCGCCCCCTGTGATTCCTGGTGCAGCGGCTGATGTACTGCCCCTTATGATTCCTGCTCCAGTCCCCCCGGTTCCTGACCCTCCAGCTCCAGTCCCTCCAGTTCCTGTTTGAATGGCTCCAGTCCCCCCTGTTTCCGACCCCATGGCTCCAGTCCCCCTGGTTCCTGACCCCTTGGCTCCAGTTCCTATGGCCCCAGTCCCCGTGACTTTGACTCCCATGGCCCTAGCCCCTGTCCCTGAGGAGGTCCCTGACTGCCAGGCCACCGCTCCTCCCTCCATAGTGGAGTTGGAGGGGCTCAAGTGGGACCCCTCGGGAATCTTTCTGACTTCCCCAATGAATGCTCCACTACCACCATCACAGCAGAGCAAATCCTGGCTAGGCCCCCACCTCTCAATCTCCTGGAAGGGGAGAGGACACCTGCGCCAGGGCCAGTTCCCGTCCGCGATGCTTCCCGGCTCTCTTTCCTGCAGGTCCGGCTCACTTGCCTGCAGGTCCTCCAACTTCAGCTCGGTGGTCTCCTTCGGTTCAACCTGCGTCACCTCATTGGCCAGCTGTAGTCCCGCCTCCAATGCCTTGCTGGTCACCTGTGGGTCCCACATTTTTGGTTCATCGGTCACCTACGCCTTAGCTGGCGGCGGCTGTGCCTTCGCCTGCCATGGCTGCTGTTCCCTCCTCCCCTTTGACTGTGTCCCCTTCATCTTCTTTCTCGTCCCCATCATTGGTACTTCTGCCTTCCTCCTCACCACCTTCAGCATTCCCTCCTGCTCTCTCCTCACAGTTGCCTGCTGCCACTGCGGCTTCTGCGCCACGCTTGCTGGGGTTCCCTCCAGCTCCCCGTTTCCCCCTGCCCTTTGCCTCCTTGCCCTCTTCCTTAGTGCCCCCTGTGTCTGCTCCTCATCCTCCTGTTTCTCCTTCATTCACTCCTGGCACCTTCGTTCCTCCCATTGGTGTTCCTCCTGTGTCTCCCGTGTTGCCCCTGTGCCTGTTGGTTTTTCCGTTGTTTGTCAGTTGTTGTCTGGGTTTCTGTCTTTGTGTCTGTTCTGCAAGTCTGTCTTGTTCCCTGTGCCCCACTGATGTATTGCTTTTGTTTTCCAGGTCCCGTGTATTGTAGCATAAATCCTTGCTATTAGGCCTATTTTGCCCTCAATGACTGAAACTATTGGTCGTAATTTGGCTGTTTATTTTCAGCCACGATGGTTTGACAGAAAATAATCAGTCTCACAAGATCATAAGGGATGCAAATCAAAATACATCATGCTCTGAATTATTCATGGACATCTTTCCACAACAATATTATTTCACAATTAGCAGGTATTTACATGACCTGTAGCCAGAGCATACCTCTACGTGGATGGTAACTAGCCTGGCAAGCCAGACCCACGCACGATGGTTAGAAAAAACATTCTTTCAATGTTTCTAAAACACTACCCCTTTACACATATATCTAGTCACGCAAGTAATTAACGCTTTAAAGTTTAGATCGCCAGGATTCAAGACAACTGAGCTGTCGTTCTCAGTTTGCTACTTAGCTTTAGCTTGCTAAAATGCCTACATAGCTTCAAAGTGTTCCCTTTACCCACATATTCTTACCAGATATCTACTCAGAAAGGATGTTTTGTACAGATTGCCAAGTGTCCATGCTTATGAAATATAATTTGCTCCAAAACGTTTAAAGCTAGCAGGCTAACATGTATTGCTAACGATAATATGTTAACCACAGTTAGCATGAGCTTTCTAAAATAGAAAGTAACGTTACGTTCATGTCTTTATTACCTCAATGTCATTGTGGAATGCCTTGAGATGTCTTTTAAGGTGTTAAGGTTTGTGGTGGTTTTTCCAGATATTTTGTGGCCGCATTTCTCCACTATCTGTGCACCCAAATGGGAGACACAGGAAACGAAAATACTAATAACGTGATTAAACGAGAGGAAATAACTTCTCGTCTCGTTTTCGTCAACGAAAAATGAAGACGTTTTAGTATAGTTTTTATTTTGTAAAACAAATTTAGTCTCGTTTTTATCTGTCAACAATATTACATAATATATTTAATTATAGCTATCGTCACATGACCAGCATTTACATTCCGTCTCGTGTCCGTCACATCAAAAAGGTTCGTTGATGAAGATATTTCGTCAAAAATTTCATTGACGAAAACAACACTAGTGACTAGATGATCTAGCTCAACCCATGATTCGTTCATTCTCAGAAACAGTAGTGTTGGAAACAAACTTGAAAATGGGGTGGTATATGATGGCTGGCTGCTCGGTAAGAAGATTCTTCCCATTTTATACTTTGGCACAATACCATTTGACAACTCCTTAGGGGACAGTGGGTACCCACTAAAGTTGTGGCTTCTTACGCCGCTGGCAAACCCACAGAATGAAGGGCAACATTAAAATGCTGGTCAGTGGTAGAGCACACTGTAGGGCAGCTTAAAGGCCGTTGGCACTGCCTGAGCAAGACCATTGGGGTGCTGCCATACAGTCCACAGAAAGTGTGTCGCATTGGACATGCATGCAGTGTGTTGCATAATCTGGCACAAAATTGTGGCCTGCCGGTATCTGAAGAGCTTAGACAAGGTGAACCTGACCCTGAGCCACCAAATTTTCCGCCAAATGGAACAGTGTTACAACTTCAGTACCGCGCAGCGTATCATTTAGATGCTTTAATTCATTGGCAACATCTCTTACAGCGTTCACAGTTTCTTTTTGTGACTGTAGCACAGCTTCAGTCAGCACATGGCCGGATGGTTGCTCCTCGGGTCCTGAGGCATGGAAATGTGTGCAGCCAGCGCCCGAAGATGGGCTCGGCACAGCAGCACCAACACTGCACGTTTCATCCTCGGTACTGGGGGCCTCTTGTACTATTGTCTGTAAGAAACAATAAACAGAAAAAACGAAAGTAACACCGCATCTGCGCCCTACTTGTTATTCATAAACATGCAAATAATTCAAACAAGTATGTTACGAGAAAAACACACCCGCACTGATATCGGCGTCCCCCTCACCCGATAAAAGTGTGAGACTGGGAATTCCACTCCCTCCTCCTGTGCTGTTAAGACTCTTACGGTGAGCGGCTAATTTTTTCACGTCAACTTTAATGTTCGACCATTTTCATTTATTGCTGATGCCACTACCTAAACCGCCAAATACTTATCTTTTCTCGATTTCTGTCAACATGACCTCCACTTCGCACTCGCTGAAATACTTCTTTTTCTCATGTAGTTTATCCGTTGTTGTTAAGAAAAACACAGAACAAAGCAGGTATTTATAAAGATTTACATATGCAAATATACATAATTATGGGCAGGTCAGGGGGGTGACTGTGGGCTCATTTACGTGAGTAAAATTCCACACTATTTGGGATTTATATAGGGAATGTGCATAGATCTGTGCTTGTGCAGTTTTGTGCATCTGGATTTCTTCTTGCGTACGCACATTCCTAGTTTTGTCTGTACACCATGTTTTAGTGTGAAATCTATGCATTTCATTATACATGAGGCCCCAGGTCTGTCATTCCAATTCTAAGCAACTGGGTCATTCATGGATCCCAAAAACCATCCTCCTTTGTCACATTCCCTATGGACCCCAAAGGCTAGTCCCTGCCATCGCGTTCCCTGCGGGTCTTAAAGGCCAGCCCCCTACACTACATTACTGGTAGGCCCCAAAGACCAGCATCCATCGTCACATTCCCAGCAGGCCCCGAAGGCCAGCCCCTGTCATGGCCGCCCTCAGACATCACAGAGCTGGTCAAACAGACTAATCCTGGCTGCTCCCTATGCCATCCAACACAAAGGGGAGGTGGGGGGGGTTCACCGCAAACATTCGGCGGAGCCCCGTCACATGCATAAAAGGAGGCCATCACCGTGGCGTCATCAGGGCCATTGCCAAGGCATCACTGGGGCCATCGCCATGGTGCATCTTTGTACACAGAAGTGGATTCCGGCCATTGTTTACGTCTTTGATGGATTGGGAGTCAGAGATAGCGACTTTTACGAGAGCAGATATTTCAGGGTGTTCTCCATATATTGTAAGATAAGTGTTTAATGACAAACGAGGCTTGTCATTAGCTATTTATTAAAACATACATCAAAATGATAAAGCTTTAGTAATTTCTGCAATTTATGCCAATATTTACTAGTGGTAGTAATTTTGAGTAACTATTGATTTCTAGACATCCTGGTCATCTCCTGGCTACATCCTGACAGCTTACATTTTTCCCCTGTGTTTGCATGTAGTAAAAGCAGCATCTTAACCACAGTGCCACCTGCTGAAATCTACATGCAGGTGCAGGCACATGCAAGCATCTGTAAAATGTGTTTACACTGTTTGAGCTTGTCGACGCTAACCTCTGACCTCTGACCTCCAGCAGATTAACTTCTGTGAGAACTCTAGGCCAGAAATGAAGCGCAAGGGAAGACAAACCAATGTGAGGTAAATAATCTGTTAATGACGGGGCAGCGAGGTTCAGGTTTACTGAGCCGGGTGGGGGGAGGGTGCTGATGGTAAAATTTGCCAATCAGGCAGGTGGGGGGTAATGACTGTAAAATTTGCCCCACCCCCACGAGGGTGAGAGGAATGGTCTTTGGGGTGCCCCCCTCCAACTGAGCAAGCAGCGATAACGGTTTCTTAATGTATTTGCTCTGGGGCTCTGACGCAGGAGGCCCTGACGCCGGACGCCTCGTTCACAATGGGGTCCCTGACGCCAAGGCGGGGCAGAGGGGACGAAGAAAAACACACGAGACCCCAAATGTCACGCGGACGAGCCCAGGGAACAGCGCTTCGGCAGGCTGCCGGGGTTTAAATAGGACACGGCCCCCGTCGCCGGATAGACGCGGCGCGGACGCTTAGCCGTACACCATCGACAAGCCTTCCCAAAAAGAGGCGCTCCAAACCCAATCTGGCAACCAGCGTTAGATCGCCACATAGACGACAGAATCGCCGGAACAGCAGAGGTGACACTGACGCCTGTCGAGCACAAAAAGTTCGACACAGCAGATAGTACCGGGGGATACCGGAAGATTCTAGACGACGCCAGAATATTCTGGAAAATACCAGAAAATATCAGAAGAGTGATGAGCTGTAAAGCCATGATCAGTGCTGCAGTGGTGCTGGTGACGATGACAATGGTGACAGTGACTGCAAACGGTGCTCCTTTCAGTCTTGACATAGAGCTCACAAGAGGCGGTAAGCTATCCAGGGCGGGGTAAGCGTGGGTACCTGCGTGGGTTTAACAGGAAGCTGTATTGAGTAGAGAACTCATTTGGGATCTCAAGATGACTAGTGAAAGTCCCTTGGAATTGGGACGATGACCATAGACCACTGGGTTGAGTGTGTTGATGTTGTTGAGTTTAGTCTCCGTTTGTTGGAACTGCAAGGGGTTTTGTGGCCGGGTAACAATCATCTGTCAAAACACGCCATGCTCTCTGAGAACAATTTTAGTGGAAAACAAATGCTTTTTCACTGGAGTTCACAACTTGTACCTGATGTTTAAGTAAAAAGACTAAATTATAGCTAACCAAGGTGTGAATGGAGTGTGCATTTTGCAAATTACATTTAGTCAAATACTACAAGTTTGAAGGAATAAGAAAAGAGACATGGTGAGGAGGTATTTGAAGGGATGAGATCCCTCTGCCTACAGGAACTGCAAAACTAAATTGTTTTCACACTAGACTAACATGTTTCTGCTTCTGGGTGGGTGAACATAAATATGTGGTCTAAGGCATTCAACACATCCATCTCTGAAAAATAAATGTCGTTAACAGAGAAAAGGATGTTGCAGGCTACTGTATAGTGTGAACCTGAGCAGGTGAAGATGCTGCTCTGGGGCCTGCAGCTGAAATGTCTAAGCTCTGCTTTCCAGATGGAGGGGAGAGCCCAGAGCCAATGCAGACTGGTCCAGACATGCCAGCGGTGGCCAGAGGAGACAGACGGGAGAAGATCTTAAAGATGCTGGCTTCCCTGGAAGATCTGCAGCGCTCCATCAACAAGACCCGGAAAAGCAAGATAACCCTGATACCACGTGGTAAGGCGTCCAAACAGACACACGCATTTACACGAACACACAGATTGCTGGGTAACTGGCTGATTGACAATTGGCAAATCATGTTGTTATTTGTGCTGCAGCGGGTGTGCGAGGACCAGGCAAGAAGAGCAAAGGCGTAAGTGTGTGTGACTGTGTGTCTATATGTGTCTGTGTGTGTGTCTGTGTGTATATATATATATATATATAATAGAGAGAGAGAGAGAGAGAGAGAGAGACACACATATATCTGTGTTTGCGTGTGTGTGTATTTGTTGGAATCATACATATGATGTTCCTATTAATGATAAGACTCCTTATATCTATATGTTTTCTGAAAATAATCCAGAGAATCCATCCATCCATCAATGCATTAATCCATTTGATTATTCTGGGCAGGGTCATGTGGTCAGAGAATTTCAGAATGAGTCCATGATAATCCAGAGACCTTAGAGGGTTACATTGTAGATCACTCAGCAGTCAGCTCAGTCATCTCATTCGTGAATACTTTGTGAGATGATTCCCAATGTGCCTTGCTGGAAACGCTCATCTTTATGCAGGGAATTTCAGATGAGGCTATGAGAACACCTACCACCACAGCACCCCCTGTGGATGACTGCAGTACAACACCACAACAAAGTCACAATGTAAACGAGCGTCACTCGCAAGGTGGAAAGGGTCACAAAAAGGCTACCCCCCAGGCAGGAAAGAAACCCAATAAGCGAGGTGAGATAAATTTTCTGTGGGATTTCTGAATTGTGCTTGATACACAGCTGGTTTTCATTTTAAGTGATTAATTAGAATAATTTTGTGTTTATATATCGGGATAAATTTTTTATTCAGACAGTTGTGGGTTTTTATAGGAGGTTTAGATTATGTGAATCATTGCAGAAACATTTGATTTGTTTTGATGGCTTTATTAAGAGTGTTTTTGGATCCAGTAGAGACACTCACCCCTTGAGGCCTTTTCTCTGACAGTTTGCTTCTGGAAGTACTGCTCTCAAAACTGACCCCTGACCCCTGCGGAGCCCCCCCTTCCCTGTGTACCCAAAACCCACACTCCCAACACCCAGCAACGCCGCAGAACACCAAGTCCAAGGAACACCGACGGAGAACACGACCTTTTCAACAGGTGATCAGTAACAGTGCCGACTCAGACCCCTGACCTGGTCGTCACCCACACTGTACACAAAGCTGCTTCACAGACGCCACTGGGGCGTGTTCAACTCAAAATAAATGACGATGCATTAATAAAGCGAAATAAAGAGAACTTTATTTTTCTACAGCAGCCTAGGCATTTGTTGTGGGATTTCTTAAAAGGATAAACCAATACAGACTCCATCTATCTCATCAACCAAATTATGTTGTCATGGCTGCAGGTTTCAATGTGCCCTACTGACATTCTGCAGCATGAAAAGATGAAATGGAGGATGAAGTTTGACGTACGTCTTCCCTGTCGCCTACTGCATTTTGTTTCCCTTTTTTAGCTCTGCTGCCCTTTAAATAATCCCCACTCTTCAGCACTGTCTATTAAATTGTTTGTGAGGGCTGTATCCCAGCAACGGGGCTACAGTATTGTACACCAGAAAGGAATTCCGGCACCTGTCAATCTGGCTGTTACCGTGGCAATGCATTAATGGGGTTATGACGGCCAACCCTGTGCCAGTAACTGCTCACTGCACCTCCTGTAAGTGGTGGGAAAAACCAATAGAGGTGCAGGACAGCCTGTACCATGGATCCCAGCTTCATAAATCAGCCTCGTCCTTTGCCTGGTGTAGAGGTGAAGTTTGGTTCAACCCACTGATCTAGCAGTACCATAGCAGAGGGACAGGGGGATTTAATCAGCGTTCATGTAGAAATCCAGGGTTCCACTCACTTTTACCTAATTCAGGGATAAGAAACAAGCTGTTACCTTATTACTCTGGGGTGCAGAATCTACCGGAGTGAGACAGCTTTCTGCAGCCAGCATAAGACACTCACTGGGAAAAAATGTTCCTCTGTTTTATGTCCTTGAGCTGCTGATGTTCGGAGAGTATAAACAGCATGACAACAGAGATTCCCCCTCACTCTTACAGCAAAGGTGCTATGTACTGTTTATCATGTCAGAGCATACTGGAAATATTTCCGAAGCTATCAAGGGCCACGGGGGAGAAGTGGTGGAATTCACTTTTAACTCAAACAGAATTTTTTAACTGTTGCAGTCATAAATGAAAACAAAAAATACTAGCACAACTCACAAAAAACAGGTGCAGCAACTAAGGCTTTGCCCCTTAAATAAAGAAATTATATCTTCATGCATGTGTTATATTACTTTAATAAGTAATTATACTTTATATGCTGGTTAGCAATGGCTTCCAGTAAGCAATACAGCACTCTAACCTAAACTAGTACTGTTGCCTCAGTAGCCTCATTGAGTTGGTTATTTAATGATTTTAACCAAAGCGACTTACGGTTTGGCCAGTTACTACAGCTTAATATTTTATTTAAACAAATATACAACAGCATTGACCCAGCTGGCGCGTCTGCTGCCCACCTTGAGAAGCAGTACACCCTATGCGCTGTACAGCTCTGCGGATCCCTCTACGATCACATGACCTCCCTTATGTAATTATGGCTGATCGCTGCATGGGCGCTGTGCCATTTCACGTGGCGTCCACGGTCTCCTGTTTACTTAGCACGCATGGAAAGTGTGTCTCAGCTCCTGGAAGGAAAAGTTTATTCATGTTCTCAAGCAGTTGCTTCCTACCTTGTTTACCACGCCTGTCTTTCCGAGAAGAGCCTTCTTCGCTGACATATCCAGTACATAAACCCAGAACCATTAGCCTTTTTAAAGATGGGGATTAGCATTTGCTGCATGCTTAGACAGCCGATAAAGCCAATGTCAGGTAATCATCGGGGGCCTTCAACACGAGCTAATGGGTATGGTGCTCAGATGCCTTCTGTGACGATCAAGCCAGGGAGACAGGCCAATGCTGGAGGCTGGGGTTCGGGGGTGTAATGCCCACCCCAAATCTGCCAGGGTATCCATTCCCTTGCTGCACCCCTGCTGTGTTTCACAGAACTATTATGAGCGTGAGAATAAGCAGTACACACACAGGCGCATGCATGCAGGGTGTGAATGAAGAGGGCGGGGCTTAGGGTTATCTCCAGTCACCCTCCTCCATAGTGCTGTAGGTCACCTTAATCGGATTGCAATCCCACTGGTTTAAAAACATAGTCCGGCTTGGAAAGGTTTATCCCACTGCCTCCCGGGGTCACCCACACCTCACCACTCAGCAAACGGTGCGATGGAGCGAACGGGAGAAGCAGAATTTTCCGGTGGGACGATCAGTGTGAAGTCGACAAGAATCAGAGAGAAACGATGAACAGTTTTGTCCATGAAGATTATCATTGCTTAGATAAAAATACAGCTTATTATGGTTAAATCTTGCGCAGGCTTTCGGATTTACCAGACACTATGACATCAATGGCACCCACACGCTATAGCCTGAAATACAGCCCGTGAGGAAAACATTTTCTCCTCCGAACCACTAGAGGGCATAATTTGACTGTTTTCAGT
>JAABNY020000001.1:49154057-49165666 GCA_015164015.2 Brevimyrus niger
ATAGCCTGAAATACAGCCCGTGAGGAAAACATTTTCTCCTCCGAACCACTAGAGGGCATAATTTGACTGTTTTCAGTGTGTAGCACACAGACTGTCCCCAATAGGCATCACACTTATACAAGTTACAAAAAAACACAGCTATAATTAAAACTATATAATTATATAAGCTTATAATTATTATATTTCAAGAAAAGTTGAATTATTCCAGAAGCATGACATTTGTCTATATCTGAAAATGTACAAATGAAATCAGGACTGGGTAGGCTGGCCATTGCCTGGGGAGTAGGAACATTTCAGAAATATTTTGTCAGTGTGTTTGCACTGGGTGATGTATAACTGGGCTGGAATTTTACTGCTAATATTAAACCAAATGACACCCACTTTGAGGTTAACCCCCTATTCTCAACCATGATAAATGATCTAATTATTTGGCTGTTATAATTTCATATATATTTTTTTTTTTACAAATATATACAGTGATGCGCAATGGAGAGAGCAGGATCAGCCAGTTTCTAGAACAGCTGGGGTTAACTAGGGTCTTGCTCAATGGCCCAATGGTAAAATCGCTCTGCCTGGGATTTGAACCACCAACCTCCTGAGAAACAGAGTCCATTTCTGTACCTTAAATAAGATTAAAATGTACATTTGCGTACAGCTAAGGGTACAATTGGCAGACCCTTGAGGGTTCAGCCCCAGTGACAAGCAAAGGTAGAAATTGGTACTGCGTTTTCTGACAGTGTAGGCATACAAGCTCACTATCATGACCGTGAATGCAGGCGCAACCTTACGGTCAGTCAGGTAAGCCTTCATCAACGGTAAACGGGTACAGACAAGATTAGCATCAAGCGTTGAGGCAGTCAACAAATAAGTGCTGAGGTTCTTCTTGCTAGAGCAAAAATGGGTTTAAAGCAGGAAATTTTGGTATCCAACTAAGCTTGTGGGGCATTTTGTTCCGGAACGGTTCATCTTCAGCAGGGATATGGCAATATAAAGAATGGGGGCCCCATGACTCGCGCTTGGCTAGCAAATAATCTGCGGGAGACTATCATTCGGTTCAACAGGTGTCAGCCGGTCTGGAACGTGAGGTGCAATCAGCGGGCGGGTGCCTCTCAATGACTAACGGTGACTGGGTCATGTGACATTGCATGGCTCTGCGTCACCGCTCAGGGACAATGATCCGTTCCGTGAATCAGATGGAATATTCCGGACGCTTGTCTATTGTTCCTGACGGCGCTGGCTGCACATCGGCTCCAAGCCCGCAGCGTACGGAAAACTGTGACACGGGGGCTGAAGCTGCGGCGTCAGCGAAGGACAGGAATCTTCTCCTAGTCTGGGAAAAAAAAAAAAGGCGCGGGGAGGTGCCCGCCGCGTCGGCTCAGCGCGAGCGCACAGAGAGCTGCTGTTTCACGCGGCGGCTGGTGGGCCATCTGACTCAAAACGCACCCAAGGGTCCCTGTTGTTTCAACAACATACCTATCCAGGGGTTTACCAAAAAAAAAACATGCATTTTAATATGCAAGGGCTTAAGAAATAAGCTATATTAGACAATACTGACGTAATTTCCATGACGTCATGTTTTATTTATTTATAACTGTAATTTAGTAACCATCTTTAGCAGTCATATTCATTATTACCATTCCACAAATTCAATGGTGCTGTAATTTCAGCTTTTGCCTCTTTTTTCCCCATCATGACATATTTTGAATAGCTTACTCATTCAGTTCTGGCTATGTCTGTAGCGTATTGTGTATCTCCTGCTCCAGTGCTAATTTAACACTTGTTACTGGTCACTCAGAAACTCAGCCGCGCTGCACTTGTGGCCTAGTCGACTCTCGGCCGCTTTATGCTTGTGATGTGCTGAATGCCTCACTTGTACAATGCTTTGGACAAAAGCGTCTGTTACATAAACGTCAATTAGGTTTTGGCGTGTATTGACGGCTGGTGTAGATAATTATGCTGTAGCACATACGGTCTCGGTGGTTACATAGTTTTTTTGTGACCTTGGTCCAAATTCTCTGTCATGAAACATTTGGAGATGCAGTCAACAAGCAGGACTAACAAACAACTCAAAGTCCTGGCTTTCTCTATAAAATACATATATAAAGATATTCTGGTATCTGCTTATCCATTTCAAGCCTCCCATTCCACCCACCCCGCCTTCCACGATGCTTCAAAATGTTCCTTTTGTCAACAGAATAGTTCCAGAGCTCCGTTAGCTGTGAGCTATTTGGGTCCTACACTTCATGTTTTAATGGAGAACTGAGTAGTGTGGAGTTTTTTGTTTACATAACATCTTCCCTGCCTGTGAACGGTGACCGACGGCGCGTGTTTTTCCACAGAGGCTGGATGGTTCTTGGCAGAGTGGAAGAATGAGGTGGCCCTGGCTTTGTTCAGGCCTTTTTGGGTTGAGAAGATGTGGGTGGGCTAGTTTAGCATCAAATCCGAACATGGGTTTGAGCATGTGGGATGAGGTAACTGGGGAATCAGGTTATTAAAGGTGAGTTTATTCAAAGAACAAGAGAGCTGGTTATCTGAAGCACATCCACAACCACAAACACGCAAACACATCACAAGTTCCAGCTGCTCACTATACAGTCTTTGCACCATTGCTTTTCTGCAACAATACAGCAACATTTGCTTATTCTTAAGAAACATTATGTACTTAATATATGCCATTCGACGCTTATTATGTGCTATTTATTATGACCGAAGAGAATTTCAGGAAACGAGTGTTTAGACAATGGCTCTCCATTTACAAAAATCTTGCAGAACCAGCTTTATAAACCAATATATAACAGATTCTGTGCAAACTGCTCACAATCCCCCCCCCTCAACCCTACACCACATTTTTCCTATCATGACACTCAGAAAAGGGATCGGTATCCTTTGTTGGTGGAGGGGCTCAAACTCTCCATCAGATTCCCATCCTACATAACAGGCTAGGAAGCTTCAAACGAGTGAAATTCTTACTTTATGAGGAACAGTTCGGGGCAAAATGAAAAAAAAAAACAAAAAAGAAAGTACTTGTGATATGGAAGGCTGTTTATTGAGGAAGTGCATGTATGCTGACCCAAAGTGATTCAGAAAAACACAGGGCCAGCACGCGAGGTGGAACGCACAGGAACAAGGGTCACATTCACTCAGTCACGACGTTCTCACAACCCACATTCCTCAAGAGGACCAAATACATGCTTGAAAACAGGCCGTCTTCGTGTGTCATGCACACTGCCTTCTGTTCATGAGCCCACACATTAAAAAAAAAAAAACACACTCCACCTGACAGAGTGCTCCAACAAGGAAGCAGCAACTCGTGCGGCTTATTTAAGAGTGAGAAACTTCTCACAGACGTTTTTAGTAAACACAGGAACTGACATAACCAAAAAGCACAACTTCTGAGTCATCTTTTCCTTTCCTGTGCTGACTCACCTGTTTCTCTCCTTACCCGGGAGAGTCAAAGAAATCCATTTACTCATAAAACAAGTTTGCCTCCTGATGGCTAACATATTTCTGGAATAGCAGACGTTGATAAAAACAATTAGCTGCGTTACAGAATAAAGGCCGTTTCCTGGCAAGTGCACTGTGAGTGCCGGCTTCTTTAGACATTTCTCACTGGCTTTCAGTCATCGAAAACTCCAGAGTTAGAAACAGAGGCAACGTCATCGCTGTGGCCTGTTCAATTACGTCGAGCCATCAGTGGAATTCCTTTTTAATCTAATTTTTGAGTGGCATTCCCTTTTAATAGCGAAACACAATAGCCGAATATAGAAGGTCTTAAAAAAATAGCTTTGCAGATCTGAACAACACTCTGCTATCACTGTAATGACATTTTAAGCGACCCCTCTGGTCAAAGTCAAAGTCCTTACCCCCTTCAGTGCTCACTTCCCATGACCTTGCATGCATTCGCAGTAGGAATCGCAGTCAGAAGCCAGTAACCCCACACTGTTCTCTCACACAATTACTGATTCGGAGAATGACAGGTGCATTGGACTAGCTTATATATGCACCAATCACCTTTACTGGGGTCTGCACTCGTGCTCGGCATGGCTTACACTGACAGCTGTCCAGAGGGTTTGAGTCTGTCTTTGCATGGGAGGCCCTAGTAACAGGTTCTGAGGTTTGAAAACCTCGTTTTTTTTTTTTAAGTAAAACACAGGGGACAAAGAGAAGATGAGTGACTACTGCCGTGAGGCACAGGCGGTTACTGTGAGTGAACAACACCTGGCTGTACTGTATTGACTTCCATACTGGTCTGAAATCTAATATAGGAACTGGCCTACAGACAGGAAAAAGAAGATCGGCAGGAAAGTTAATGCACGTGTCTTTTTACTGCCGGTCATACATCTGGCATTCTCAGATTTTCCATTTTGATGAGATGCTGCTTCCAACAGTTTGACACTCAATGGACAGGAAAGGCACATACCAAAACACACACACCCACACACACGCACACATCTGTACTCATATCTTTCTGGGGAACATCATTTCTATGGGCAAAACCCTTATACCAATAATGACACCCCTACCTAGCCCTAACCTTAACCAAACGAAATACAATTATTTTGGCATTTTTAGTTTTTTATTATTATTATTATTACTGCAGTCACAGATTTTTATTAAATTTAATTTCTCTTTGTGGGGACAGAAAAAATGGTTCCCACAATGTCAAAGTAACAGGCTTTTATCACACTCTGTGGGACACTGGGATTCCACAATGTAATGTATATCTGCTCCCCCCCCTACACACACAGCAACGGCTTGCATTGTTCTAACCTGCTGAACAAAACCCAATAAGCTCATGCCAAATAAGCTCATTGCACTGTAAAGAACAAACACTTCTAGCTTTGAGATGAATGTGACTGGAACATTCCTCTCTTACGTACAGAGTAGAGGTACAATGGCGCCTTTACATATCGACATCTGTGAAAAGATACTTAAAGTGCATGTTTACTTACTTGAATTACATTACGCTATGTTTGCTGCATATGTCAGCATTATATTTACAGTCTCCTGTCACGTTTACACCATTGGCCACAGCTCATGATCCCTGAAACTCCCCTTCCACACCGGCGTAACGTGTGATCGAACATGATGAAGTGTGAAATCAACATCGTCTCTGAGGCTGGAGAGCGAGCCGAGCGGGGGGGAAACAGCTTGTCAGCCATCGCTGGCCTGCACACACACCCCCCAAACCCTCCCCCCCCAAACTGTGCCAATTGTGAGGAAAAAATATATATATGTGTGTTTGTGAGTGTGCGTTTCCCTTGGTTAAAATAAGCCTGACAGTGATATATTGCAACTACTCCAGACTGAAACTAAAATTGCAACCGCCTCATGATTCTGCTTCTGCAACTTCAGTTCTCTTGGAGTGGAAAAAGAAAAGGACACAATGTTTTTTTTATCTGTTTATTTGTTGTGAAAATCAAGAGTCATTCACTTATCTTCTACAATGGGCTGACAGCTCCACTGTTCCCCCCCCCAAAAAAACACTTACCCCAGAATCCCTCCTTCCTACTTCACCTCCTACACACACTGCAAAACCCCTCCTTCTCTCTTTACCTCCTACACACACCCCAGAATCCCCTTTCCTTCTTCACCACCTACACACACCCCAGAATCCCCCATTCTCTCTTCACCTCCTACACACACCACAGAATCCCTCTTTCCCTCTTCACCTCCTACACACACCCCAGAATCCCTCTTTTGATCTTCAGCTCCTATACACACCCTAGAATCCCCATTTCCCTATTCACCTCCTACAGACATCCCAGAATCCCCCTTTCCCTCTTCACCTTCTACACACACCCCAGAATCCCCCTTTCCCTCTTCACCTCCTACACACACCCCAGAATCCCCCTTTCCATATTCACCTTCTACACACACCCCAGAATCCCCCTTTCCATATTCACCTCCTACACACACCCCAGAATCCCCCTTTCCATCTTCACCTCCTACACACACCATAGAATCCCCCTTTCCCTCATCACCTACACACACCATAGAATCCCCCTTTCCATATTCACCTCCTACACACACCCCAGAATCCCCCTTTCCCTCTTTACCTCTTACACACACCCCAGAATCCCCCTTTCCATCTTCACCTCCTACACACACCCCAGAATCCCCCTTTTTGCCTCATCATCTCCCACACACGCCCCAGAATCTCACTCTCTTCACTTCCCACCCAAATGCCAGAATACCCCTTTCCCTCTACACCCACCCTAGAACCCCCCTTTTCATATTCACCTCCTACACATCCCTCCAGAAACCCCCTTTCCCTCTTTAACTCCTGCACACCATAGAATCCTTTCCTTTCCACATTGACCTCCTAGACACACCTCAGAATCCATCCTTCCCTCTTTACCTCCTCACAGCCAGAATCCCTCTTTCCCTCTTCACGTCCTACACACACCCCAGTCCCCCTTTTACATCCTATACATGTAAAAGACCCTCCACCTTTTGCCTAATAAAACGAGATGCTCTTCATTTTGTGTGGATCCAAATGAGATGACCTGGTCTGATACTGAAAGCATTACGTTTCACCTTGTTAATCTGTGCAGTAAGTGTGGCATATTTGCTTGCGTATGTGTGCGTATAGAAGCGTATGTGCAAATGCGTTTGTGTGTGTACGCGAATTGTGTACGCGTATGCATGCGAGCACGTGTGTGCGCTCAGCGGGTAATTCTGGGAGGGGGGGGGGGGCTGGCTTAACTTAGCATTCATGGAAAGTGCGCTAACGGGTTGCTTGATAACAGCTGTCTCTCCACACAGTTCAGCTGATTGGTATTTTCCATTCGCACTAGAACAGGCTGTGAGACAAAGGGGGGGAGGGGGGTAGCAAGTGAGAAACAGAGATTAACGGGACAGAAGACAGGGCTATGTCATTTTTTTCCAGTGGTCTTTCTGCTCCTGTTCCTCAATTTTTATTTTTACACCACGACTTTCTTATCTCTCTCTGCCTCCCCCTCTCTCCCTGTTTCATTCTTTTTCTCTCGCTCTCTCTCTCCCTCTCTCATTCACACTGGGTGACTGCACGTTAGTCAGCAGGGGAGGGACTTTCTCCTGCTGCAGTAAGTAGTCCCCACCCCTAGGGGTGGAGCCCTGCAGTCTTGGTGTTAAAAGTGGAGGGGGGGGCGGGGCCATCACTGGCTCTCCTATAAGAGGCAGACAGCTGAGACCTGGCGAGTGTGAATCTGAGACACCCAGTCACCTGTCAGTATCGTAAGGACACCTTCTGGAAGGTTCAGTACGAAGACGTTTGCTGCATTTCCTCTGCACCGTTCAGCATTGACAGAGGGGAGGGGAAAACACTCAGAAGAGCCTGGACTGCAGAGTGAATATCTGGGAAACAGCTGCATCTACTGTTTTTTTTTTTCTCGTTTCTCTCCAGCTCTGGGCTTTGTAGAACACTGAGTTCTTTCTCTGGGTATTAGGCATTATCTCAGGCATCTTCCATCATTCTTACGATCGCCCAGCTCGCTCTCCACCCTACAACTGCAACCCATACCTGCAAAGGAGGTAAAAGGACAACAAAAAGATCTGCTTGGTGTGAATCAGCCTCACTGATTGGACAGAGTGAGACAGACAGATCCTTTTTGCTGACACAGCCTTCTCAGAACTTTTGACCCTACGTCCCGCATCAGAGCTCCAATTATGCACCTGAAAACCACAAAGCAGGATAACCTCTGCCTGGTCGTCTCCCTAGAGGACCAGGAGGTGTTCAGCAAGCCTGAGGTCCAGGTAAGATACGTTTGACCCATTCTGCTGCATCCCAATCCGATCTGTGATAAGCGTTTCCATGGTTTCCTCGCTATGAGCGCTTGGCGAGGCTTATTTTCTTTGGGAGAGGTCTTCTTATGTGCCAGTCTGATTGATACAATGCAGTGAAAGCCTGAAGCACGTTCTGGAATTAAGATTAGATATTCCCATATTAGGGAGCATTGTTTCTTAAGGCAAATAAGCTCAGTGGAGATTTCTTCCGCCCTGGAGGCCAGAGTACATTAAAAGAGAGACAAGATGTTATTATTAAACATGGGTGCTGTACGTTGCACCCTGAGGAGAGATCACCATCGACAGAAATGGTTCAGTCTGTGTGATGCCAGTGTGTTCACCTTGATTGTGCCCCTACTGTTGAGATCAGTCTGGTCATACCATTGCCCACAATCCTGTGGGGAGCCGGGGGGGGGGGTGAGGGGTTCAGCAGCTACCTCAACAGGGGGCACCTCTGCACATATGTGTACCTGCCAGATGGCTAATCTGTCTGTTCATCATAAATGTACATACGATGTCATTAGTGGCTAAAAAGTGTGGGAGGAAAACAATCCTCATCAAGTTAACTGTGTTTTGTGGTTTTAGGCCAGGAGTTCAATTGCCATAATAACATAATAACAGAAATATTACAAAGACTTTAGGTGTTGAGTGTAAATACAAATTACACAGACTGGCTATGGTCAGGGCCCAGGGCTAATTATATCTTTCTTGTCAAAACTTGTTGTTGGTTCTGGGGTCTGGTAATGACTCTGCTGAGTCTGGTCCTGCATGAAGGTAAAAATATTTGAACTATCTTGCTGTTTTGAATTATATTAACCTATTAAGTCCCACGCCCACCCTTACTTAAGGGTATTTTGAAAACTTGACAAAACTAGAGTGAAATGCTGAATCGGACGGTGGCAGTAGCCCCATGAATGAAGAGCAGACGTTCGTGGCTGTGTGTGACGGCCCGTTTTCTCCACACCCAGGCAAAGTTTGAGGAGCTGTTCCGCTCATTCGATGGTGGGGTCACGTTCCAGTTCTTCAAGAGCTTCCGGCACGTCCGTGTTGCCTTCAGTGACGCACTGGCTGCCGCTGAGGCCAAAGAAAGGCTCAACAAGAGCGTCTTCAATGGGAAGGAGATGCGCTTGCATTTCGCCCAGGTGGGTTTGGCTTCACTCCTACTTCTCATCCTGCCCAGTGCACAAGCGGGCGCTGACTTCCTCACTTCATCGTACTGCCCCACCATTTATTACAGCCCCACTCCACAGAGCTAGCGTATTTTGTTGCTACTGTACTCTACAACACTACAGTACTTTGCCACTTCTATACTCTATAGGACCAGAGTACTTTGCCGTTACAATACTGTATAGGACCAGGGTATTACTGGCCTATTGCACATAAAACCAGATAGTCTGTTTCCCCTCATTTCTCAGCACAGGGAAAACAGGGGAGGGACCCTCCCCAACAGTATGGAAATATTGTTTCACACTGCGGGGTTTTAGTGCGCTACCTAAGTAACTTTTCGCAGCTCTCTGACAGATGATATTTTTCTGCTCTGCCCAGTGATACCATTCTAATAACACCCTGAGAGTAAAAACAGAAGGTACTAGAATTTACTGGCAGTTTTAAATAACATAAAACCATAACATTAGTGGTTTACTCTGCAGTGAAACAAACACTGACGCCAACTATTGACCTTTTGATTTTGAGGACTGCAAGGAGGTTTACCACTGCCTCACTGTATCTCTCCTGCTCGTTCGTAGTCTGTACACATCGGAAGCCCCCGTCTGGAACTTCCAAAGCCTCTGTCATCACTTCCTGGGTGGGAGGAGCCACAGGATGCTACGCCCATCCTCAACTGTGACCTGTTCTCAAAAACCGATCCAGGTATGTCTGTGGGAGCAGCTACACACACAGCAATGCCTCCAGAGTGGTCAGTTTGGTAGTACAACGCCTTTCTCCTTTTGATTTCATCAGGGGAGGGGTTTGAGCTGCATTCCGGGACCCCCACCACCCCAAGCGTGGTCGTCCACATCTGTGGGGGTGACGAAACGGATGGGGGAAGACAATCCCACCCCAAAATCATCGAGACGCGACGTCCCGATTACGTCCCCGCCGTCCTGCACTGAGTGACTGTTCCACATCAGTCTCCTCCTTTATTGCTAAGGGATTGCAGGTCTTTGAAGGGACATGCAGCCCCCAACCCACCACTAGTGGGAGCCATGTGACAGAGCCCAGCCCCGACAGATACCATTCCTGCCATTGCAATTTCAGTGAGGTTTTAGTCTATAACGCTGTCTCTCTGCCCTGGGATCACACAGACCCACGGGGAGAAGACAAATACTGAAAAAAATTATATATAAATATATACACTACATTTACTTCTTGCATGAGAAATGTGACAAGGATGTAAGGGAATGGATGGGGAAGGGGGGCATTCTGGACCTTTCCGCAGCATCACATGCTCATTCCGTCCTCGCCCTGTAACGGAATGGGAGATCCAGAAAGACTCTTGTTGGCATGTCCTGTCAGCCGTATCATGTACATAATGTATCCTGACAGAGAGTGTGTTTCCGTTATTCCGCCGGTGCCGTTTTGGCCACACCTTGTCCTGCTTTAGCCGTCGCAGGATCAAAAGCGACGCACATACCTTCCTGCACCCTTAGCTCTCACACCGCCTCATCCACTTATTTCGAACACTTCCACGGTGCTGTGTTCCAAATCGCCGTCAGCTTCGCCTATTGAGCACTGAATAATGGGGAGCCTGTGGTCGTCCCGCTTATAGCATGTATATTTAGCACTTGTCTCTGTATGAGGAACGTTCCCACGTTTTGCACATCCGTCTGTACATGTCTGTTCAGCTCTGATTTACCCCTTTGCATCCCGGTCTCCTGCGATCCTGCCGCTTCCACTACCCTGCGCTGACTGAAATGCTTTTGGACGCAGGTAAAACAATGCATCTGCGATCGGGCAACCATCACTAAACACTGTGCATCGTAAACACTATTTGCATGCTCTGGACTTAAAGCTTCGCAATGCCTGCAAGTGGTTTATGTGGTTCTTCTACAGTGCTGAGCCTGTTACAATATTTGCATCGCCGAGCATCACACTGAAGAGGTGCTGGACAATGTACTTTAACTTGGGTGACTTTCATGAACCTGCATTCATGCTGTTGTATTTCAAGTGCTTTAACAGATGCCCTGCACTTGTTTGTATTTTCAAATGTCTATTAAATGTAATGTTTAGTCCGGAGATTAAAATATGCCAACTTCTCTTGAATAAAAACCAAACATGGAAAGAAATGAAATATGAAATTTGAGTTGTATATCTCGGAACACTTGCCAGGTTACTAAGAATACCTAGGTATAGTCAAATCGGGCAAGTCAGATTACTGGCAGAGTTTTACAGCTCAATGCTTAAAAATTCCTATCAGCCCACATTCACCATCAGAATTATGAATACATCCTCTTACTGTCACCTTGGGTACATTTCTTGGAAATCAGTGCTGCCTACCGTAGAGTACCTTGGGTAACTCACAAAGGCAACAAGCTACAAGCTGGACCAGGGTTCTTCAAATCTGGACCTTGATTCCAAATCCAGGCATTGTTTTCAGTCCTCCCAGGTAGTTACTTTAATAATTACTGATTCTGATTGGTCAGAAGCTTCACACCAGACTGGCAGGTAAAGGAAGGCTGGAAAACCCGCAGTGCTCGGACCTCAAAGAACATGATTTGAATAATCCTAGAGCTAGACCAAGGCTCTGGGCCTGTTTAGCTTTCTTACTAGAACTTCTGTACACTAGGGACTTCTCTGAGCACCAGTATGGGGGACCAGACCAATCACTCGTGACCCACATATCT
>JAABNY020000001.1:49173532-49187369 GCA_015164015.2 Brevimyrus niger
ATACATTGGTGTATTGGATGGTTGCCGTAAATGCTGTGGCAATTTTAGGAGATATCTTGAAATGGCTAAGCTGACACACGTTGACAAACATAATATCATAGTTTTACACCAACATGAAGATCATTTACGCATCATTTTCTGAGACTGCCTAAAATTTTTGCACAGTACTCTATATTGAAATCGTTGTATGTTTGATAAGAAAAACATGACTCATTAGGAAACGTGAAGGCCTATGCAAGCCAGCTTAGCTTGTGAAATCAATGGTATAAAATCAATGTGCAGCATGTTGAAGTGCACTTTCCACCCAAATCCATGTCACAGCGCAGAGCACCGCGGAGTGGAAAGTTTCTGAGCGGAGTAGCATCTACCTTCCAGTGATGAGCTTTCGAAAAACAGAATTATGCAGCGTGCTCTGAGGAAAACATAGCAGAGATATTCACACGGGACCCTGAGTGAGACACTGCGGATGGAAGACTGTGGGCAAGTGTGTGAAATGACGGAATTCACTGAAGAAGACCTGGACCAGTATCTACAAAATCAGGTAATTATCTCACATACTGGGCGTAACTTCCATTGAAGAATATATATGTTCGGCTTACCCAAGACCATTATATTCCGGATTTCTGGAAATTATATGCAATTAAAAGACAATTTAATTAAATATTTCTATTTGTAATGTTTACATTTTACATATTTAGTGGACGCATTGTCCAATGTGGCATAAAAGTAAGGTAAATAGTACATTGCAAATTTATACCACAGAATTGGTATATATATATTCCAGTCCTAACCCTAACACCTCACACTTTCCACCACTGAGATGTCTCCTGTTGAGTGTACTCAATTCTTTGATCTTTACAATTTAATAAGAGCGTAATACTGTATTTTACTCTGTGGAGGTGGACCTCAGACACAGACAGGTCTCAAAAACGGTGGAGGAGGTTCAGAAGATCATCAAGGACCTGACATCCGAGGTCAGCGTCAAGGACGGTCGCTTTCAATCCATCTCCAACTCTGGCATCCACAGCGACAGCCTCAAAGTGAGGATACACCCAGAAGAGACATCTTTTTTTACGTGTCTGTGCATTAGTCTGCCCTTGGGTCGAAGTTAATGATTTTATCCTTCGGTCCATAGGATCAACCTGCTTTACTCGCCAAATGGGCCACATTGCTCAGGGGACGGTGTGCGTTCAATCCAGCTATCCAGGTAACATACAACACCCAGGAGAACATACACAACTTCAAATGCAATTCAACTTGAGTAGAAGTGAGATAAAGATTAGATTAGAGATAAACTTAAGAAGTAAATAGTTTTCCCAGCTTTTACTGTAATTATCCAATGACCTGCTTTCTGAACGACAGCTGATTGGATGTATCCCCTAGGTCCTAACACCCACCCAGTTCCTGATTTCGGTCCCGTTGAGGGGACTGACGGGATACAGGGAACGACGGGCCCGGCGGTGGCGCTACTATTCGCTGAGCGGGTCACGGCGGCAATCTCCAGTCCGTGAGCCGGAGAAGCTGCACCAGTGGCTGGAGCTGGACAGCTTCCTAAGCCCCACGCAGGAGTGGCACGATAGCCACGTCGCCATCGAGGGCGACATCGTGCCAGCCAAGGTGATCAGCGTCTTCAAGGAGCAGGTGGAAGAGGCCGTCAAATCCCGCAGCTTAGCCAGTGAGTTATCCTGAGACACGATATTCTGAAGTACATGATTATTAACATGAACACTGTGGTAGGTCAGCTGGTATCCTTGGTGTCTTTGTCCTCGTGTTACAGCACCCTTTGGTAGAGTGAACCTTCTCTCACACTACCTGCCTCACCGGATAAACTTGAGTTATGGTTGTCTGAAAATGTATAACATTCAGTGCATCTATATACAGCACTAGGAAAAAATTAAGAGGCCGCTCTATCTTTTCTAAAAAACTAGATTTTTTAAATCCTGTCTTAATCCTCGTTCTGCTGGCAGAAGGCTAAATTGTGAAGCAGGCTGCTCCCAGGCTCAAAGACAGCAGAACGGAATAATAAGGTGAAGCAGGAGCCACTGGAACTGACCAAAAACCAGCCAGGTGGAGAGCAGAAGTGACTTCATAATGCCAGAGATGACTGTCAACTTATCTGGCAGTGCCTCATGAATCGGAGGATGACATCAAGTGACCTTCAGAAAGAATGGGAAGCGTTATTGGTGTGAAGTGCACTGCTAGGGCAATCCATAACATGCTCCTGGAAGCAGAACTGAAGTCTGATAAAGTGAAGGAGAAGCCCTTCTCCAGGGAGCAACAGGGAAAAGCAAGGCTGGAGTTAAAGGCGCATACCTTTCAATTGAGAAATGAGTGAAATTGAACATTTTGCTGTGGTCTCTCCATTTTCTTCAGTGCTGTATGTCCTTGTAACATACAAAGTATCCTTGAGTAATGCTTGAGTAATACCTTAACAAATGGATCTACCTGAGAGAATCGTACTAGTGGTGTGGAATGGGGGCACAGTGATATCTATCCAAAGCTTTCAGGCATCAGGTGACTCGAAACAGAACAAGGTGTCCAATCACAGCTCATTTACCCCGGTAGCGCGTCAATCGACTGACCCCGTTAGTCTGTGCAGTCTCTACGGGCATGGCACCCAAATCATTGAACCCACACCACAGAGGAACAGACTCAGTGGGTCGCCTGGTGTCCTGTGACGACCTCTGTGAACTGGGCCAGCTGTCTGGTCCGGTAGTGGAAACCACCCAGTTTAAAGATACGGTCATCCTTCCAGGTAACAAGCGAGGTTTCTCTAAATGACCAAAGGATAGATAGACAAGATGGGTATCAGTTCCAGGAATCTGTCTAACAGCACTCCAGCGCATATTTGGAGCTCATGCTGCGCTCTCACACGCCTCCATGTGCAGTCACCAGCGTTTCAGCTCCCATTACTTACGTTAGTTTTGTTCCGTCACAAACAATAAATCCTACGGCTGAGCAATGAAGGGCAAAATAACAGAAACCACCCAGAACGACCTGCTGGACACATAAATCCAGCATGGAGCGTTAAAGTGTTATGTGGGGCTTTTTGTGCACTTTGTCTTCCTTTTACGCTGCTAATCCCCATCCTTCAGCCCCAGGGCACATCTGGAATGGAGTTAATTACTTTTTCTGGCTGCTCCCAGCTTTCCCACACAATCCATATATCCAGATGTACAAATACACACACACACACACACACACACACACACACACACACACACAGAGTCTACACATGGTAAGGGTGTGGAGCACATAAGGGAGGTCCTTCATGCATGTGTAAGTTTATGATGATTTAGCTTTATGTTACAGAAGGCTCACACACTATGGCAGGTGTGAGCGTCAACCAGAAGGTGGAGCCATTTTGTTTAATCAAATCAAGTCAAGTGGAGCTTGACTTGTCACACCAACCATATTCCATACGCTGCACACAGCAATGCGAAATAACGTTCCCCAGGCCTGTGGGGTTACATATATATAAATATATATGCAAAGGTAGACTGCATATATATAGACTAAAAAATAAAATAAAATCAATGACAACATTAATACACAATGTAGAAGTAAACAATGATTAAAGCATGAATGTTTAGAGCATGCAATGATAGAAGAGCACATATGTTTTTGCAGGAGTAAAATGGTGAATGAGTAAATAGATAAATAATAATAAATAAGAAGTATTGGTGATGTAAATTCACTGGCACAGATGATCGATGGATGCAAAACACTTCATGTTTTGGCTTGTTCTGGCTGGCCAGGTAAAGTCAGCGTCCTTGACACGATGGGCTCGGTGGTCCGTGTTGCCGTGGAGACATCAGAGGCCCAGATCGAAGTGGAATTGGTGCCGACGGTGGAGCTGATGCACTCCTGGCCCAAGAAGGCCCGCTGGCCCCGGCTGCTCAGGCGATGGCCTCCAGCAGATCGTGTCCGCTGCATCAAGGTGAGGAAACCAGAACAGCTGTCACATGACCAGGGATCAGGAAGGTCTATCGCATGGTAAGAGATAAGGCATGATCAACAGATGGTCTTTAAAGCAAGCCTTTTTTTCTCTGTAGATTTTCTTTACAGTGTATTGGTTTTCATTAATAACATCTCTCATGAAGGCGGTGGTTAGCACCTGTGGGAACAGGGTTCAAGTCTCCACCAGGGTTCTGTGTATAGAGTTATCATGTTCCCCCGGTGTTGCTGTGGGGTTTCCTCTGGGTACTCACAGATTCCTCCACAGTCCAGAAACATGCTGTGATTAATTGGAGTTACCTAATTATCTATGTGTGTGTGTGTGTGTGTGTGTGTGTGTGTGTGTGTGTGTGTGTATTCGTTTTATATTACATTGTGGGGACCAAATGTAAAAAAGATCTGTTTTTTTTAAGTTCTGGAGGCCATTTTTCAGGTCCCCACAAAGATCTGTCAATTCAATCAAAAAAGTATTTTTCTGCATAGAATGAATGGACGGTCCCACAAAGATATAACTACCAATCTTTGTGTGTGTGTGTGTGTGTGTCCTTGTTTGTTCCCTGCATTGCACCCATAGGTCCCGGACCCCCCGCGAACCTGAATAAGACATGTGGTGGCAGAAAATGTATGGAAGGGTGGATGGATGGATGGATGGAAATCTCTCATGATGTGATTGATCATTTTGATAATTAATCATCTCATTTTGTTATTCACTAATGGAGAGAATGTGAACCCTTAAGCTATTACACAGTGACATCAAAATTAACCCATTCTTCTGAACCACTATATGATATGATAACCCAATGGAACTGAATCGATCTTTCCCCCTGACAGTCCTTTGGATTCAATCTGCTGGCCACATCCAACTACCACTGGCTGCTGTCCTTCTCACGGGCAGAGCAGGTGTTGCTAGGAAGCATCGATGAGGATGGGGGTTGCCGACGGAAGTGCTACCGGATTGTCCGGCAGCTAAAGGAGGATGTATGGTGTCCCAGCAGCAAACCTGCCATCACAGCCTACCATCTACAGGTACCAGTCACTCTGCTCTTCTTCACGATCCAGTGCTCGTGTCAAAAAGCCATCACAACCGCCCAACCATGTTCTCACCTGATCTTGAGCACCAACTTCTTTGAAACCATTCATTTACTTTTGACTTCATGTCGTATCAGATTTTTTCGTTCTAGTTTTGGCATCATTGCTAATGTGGTGGTGATCGTGTAGAAGTCTCCGTTGCCTGTCAGCACAGTGGTTGCCCGGGCTTATCCTTGATTTCATTCCCCTCGCCTCCATTCCCCCACCCTCCGCCACACTCTGCCAGAACCTGCTTTTCTGGACCTGTGAGAAACACCCCAATTCCAAGGACTGGAAGAACCTGAAAGAGAGTGTCCTGAGGCTGGTCAGGAAGCTTCACAAGTGTGCTAGCCAGCGCTACCTCAAGCACTACTTTGTGGGCTCCTATAACCTGCTGAAGTATACTAACACCAATGACCTGGATGACATGGCCAGCAAGATCTCCACATTCCTGGACAACCCAGCTGCCTACATCCACTAACACCATGACTTTTAGCACAAAATTGGAACACCTGCACTCGACATTTATTACTTCTGTTATATTTGTGGCATGTATGCTGAGAAGTAGTCCAGTCCTAACTGCATTAGATATTTTTTGCTGGACCAAAGGGTGTCATATGTTATTGAAACCTGAAGTGGCAGTTTCTTAGCTGTTTTAGACGCTTTAATAACCCACTGATCAAATAAATTGGACTAATGGTGTCTTTTCTGATACACATTACGTTTCCTGTCTGGAATAATGTGCAGTCCAAAACAAGAGGAGCATAAATTTTTATTATCCTTAGAGGTCATTCTCACTATCCTGCTCTTAAAGCAGTTGTGCTGGAAGACTTTCAGTTGAACAGTAATATTTTTATAACATCCATTTTTATTACAGTGCTGGCAATATCACACAACAACCTGACTGACTCTAGAACTGTCTCCACACAATGAATTATGAATACAATATCTTACATCCCATCCAGGGTTGTGTTCCATTCTGCCTAGATCAGGATCCAGTACTCCCCCCCGCCACCCCCATTCCACTGATGAGGATGAGCAGATCATCTTTTAATAGGTGGGGAGGGCATATAAATAACTTACAAATTATATGTAATGTATAGTTATCATGTATCAGCTACATGTACAGTTATCTACTAATGCCATACTTGACAAAGGTCTGACATTGACTTAGAAGGAATTTTACATTTTTTCAGCATTTAAAGATCTGAGTTTGTGAAGAAAAGAGCTGATCACGTTTATGTTGACCTGATGAGCAGCTTGAAGATGGATGAATGGATGGATGGATGGATGGATGGATGAATGGATGGATGGATGGACGGACGGACAGACGGACATCTATATTGAGGTTTGTTTGCTCGGCACACCAATGTTAGCTGTCCAATTAGACCACTAGATGGCACTTGTCACAAAGCAATCATCCTGTCTACTCAATGTCACCTTTCATTTAAAGATCTGCCAATATACCCACAAAAAAAGAAGGGAAACCAGCGAGAGTATTTCTACATTTAACATAAGTCAGTGGGTGGTGGCGCTATTAAAGTTATAGTCCACCCACGACTAAATCCATGTTCTAGTCGTACTCATTGGTAAAATAAGATGGATCTTTCTCAGTCCCCAGTGAGAATTTTTTTCTTGGCAGCAGCATAACAAATATATTTTCCAACACAAATTTCTCCCCCAAAGAACTTAAATAAATACCATCCATCCATCACCTAAACACTCATCCTGGGCTTGATCTTAGGGCGGGCCAGGCAGACGGGGCATAACACTGGGATACTAGTCTACTGAGCACATGCACAGAGATTAAGGACAATTTACAGGTTTTTTTTAGCTTAGCTACATGCCTTTGGGCCCACATGGCAGAGGGAGAATGTGGAAACGCCACAGACTTGGAGAGAAGGCCGTGTTCCACCTGTCAGCCCTGGGGGCATGCCACAGATGGCATTGGTGGAAACACAGAGGTCTGCCACTAAGAAATAGATAATATAAAGAAGGATGCGCAGAGCAGTCATTTAGATGGTAGTTTTTTTAAAAGTATAAATAAATTAACAGAAACATTTTGCGTGTGTGTTAAAGACATAAAGAGAGAATGAGAGAAAGACGAGAGGTAACATTTGAGGGGTGTTAGGGACAGTAACCCAGTCTATAGGCATTAATGGGGGCCTGATAAGCGAAGGATTCTGGGAGTATAAGCATAAAAGAAAGAAATGGCGCGGACCTGAAAGGCAGCATGTCGCACAGAGCTGAAGGGAAGGAGAATGAGACAAAGGAGCGGACAAGACAGCATCTATTTACCAAGCGAGGCCGGTCACAGAATGGTGCTTTCATTCCTATTCTATTCAGGCTTCCTTTTCCCAGAAGTGGGATCATTTACACTGTGTCGTTCCGGCACTGAATCTATGTACAGCATTAAATCCCACTGGGAACTGCAGACATTTACTTTTGAGTATTGAATGTATAAATGTTTAGTTTGGGAAAATATGTAGCGCGTACATGTTATTAAGGTCTAGGATTTATAAGCTTAATATCCCGCTGCTTTTTCCACAGTATCTCCTCAGGCCAGGCAGCGAGCCAGATCGAGAGGCAGTCACTTCCCCTACGGTTTCAGAAAAAGGGGAACAAAAGTAAATTATAGCTTAGCGTTTGTTGTGCCCTTACGTCATGCGTATTCCCAGTGTCACCAAATAAAAGGACTGTAGAAGGTCAACCAAAAAATGCCCTTAATCTGCCTACTAGAGAGAGGCATTGTGGGTGCGGGCCAGGTTAGAGTCATTGCACAAACCCACCATGGTTAGCAGCAGGAGTGGTGAATAGGTGCAGTCCTCTAACAGCAGTTGTGTCTATATTAGGATCTGGTTCTTTGGAGCCACGCAGCAACTGCAGTAGGGCTGGTAGCCCCCCCTAATTTATTTTTCTGAATATATTTCATGTGCCCTTCCCAGCTCGCATGCCAGGATGCATGTTTCACTTCTTTTCACAGGCTTCGGTGTGTCGGTGCTCGATCCGTAGGATTTCTTGTGGATTTCCAAGGCCTGCGTACTCTAAGAATCTTGTTTATCGCTCCAATGCCTTCGCTCATGTAGCACGACAAAGGGCACAAAACCAGACACCTTAAAATGCAGCTGCAGTTCATGATCCGCTAAACGAAATGAAACCGCTGGCGCTTCAAGTAGCGTGCCGACGCTAAGCGCATCGCTGTCCGTCGCATATCCATATTTACGGGTCGAGCACCTGCCCCTCGAAAAGCCTCTGCATGGCCCTGTTCCTCCTGTGAATTTTTCTCCACCCTCCTTTGGTCCTTGGGGGAGAGGGCTATCACCCACTTTTAAGTAATTGTAGAAATAAGAGCCTAGAGAAGTGCTATTGTAGGGGCGAAAACCTGCTCGTAATGGGATCGATTTTCATCGGTTCATGTCCAGCCCTCGCAGTATGAGCGTCAAACACTATTAGCCTTGTTTCCTGGAGGTTAAACTCAGAGAATATGAAAGGAGGAAGCTGTGTCATCTAATGTACTAATGCTCTGATAGACTCTGAAAGGTGCCCCCCCTCCTCGCTCTTGTCGATCCCCTGAAGGTCCCTCTTAGGCAGTTGAGCAACTCCTCTCCAGACTCAAAGCCTGTGACCACCCCCTACACACACACACACTTCACCCCCTGTGTCCGTGGAAACTGCCGACCTCGGGGGTCACAGTCATTTATGGCGGACGGGAAGCTGTCCCAAGGAGCATCCAGACGAAACGGAGGGAGAGGGCAGAGTGACAGGGAGCACAGCGATGGATGGGAAATCGCCCAGAGAGGCGCTATATATGGGGGACTGTGGCTTTAAATAAGACCCAACTCTGTGGAAAACAGGGAGGGAAAGGATGGAGACAAAGCGGAGTAAACTACACACATAGTCATTAAGAAGGAGCCAGCGGGCATCCCAGGAGGACACTGACACATAAATTATTTACTATTATCCAGAACCCGCCAAACAATAAAACCTGGGAAAAGCAGAATTATTTGCCTTTCTAGCAACACAATGGGACTGAAGAAAGAGACCCAGGATGAAATATGTTTGTGAGCCCCTGGTTTTGTCTTACGGATGCTTCCCACCAGCTGCAGATGTGTGGAATCTGCGGGAATCATGGGGGGGGGGGGGGGGGGGGGGGGTCAAGCTGCAGCCCCCACGTTTTCAGAGACGCGATCGTGGTCTGTCTGCTGTGGACTCCGGGATGGAGATCAACGAGTTAATGGGAGATTCAGAAATACCCTGTCAGGCATGCTGCAGTCAGAGGTATCAAAGAAGCATCCATTAACTCCCCCTGCAAATGAAAACCTCCTTCATTATGGATAGCCTTTTTAATGGGGGGGGGGGACAGGAGAATCGATAACCCCCACCAACTTGTTTTGACCTAATGGTGTCTCTGACTGTCCGGCGGTGCTGATCAATGCAGCTGAATTATGAACCTGGTCATCCTCAGCGTCGTGACACGTTGGGACGCCCCCGAGAAAGTCCTTTAGCGGTTCGCCCGAATCCCTTAAATCACGGCAAGTGCCTGTCACAGGCTCACACGCGACAAAGAACGTTCCGGCAACTCTGATGTCTGGGAGGAATTAATTCAGCCTCTGTCGAGTCTACCTTATCAGTCCATGTTAATTGCCTTAACAGGAAATGATAATTATAGTTATGTAATTTTAAAAAAAGTCAATTAATAAAGCTTGCATAGGTCCCTAACCCAAACTGTGCTAGGATGCCGAGTCACTTGCCTGTCCTAATGATAATTAAAAAGTTCTTATCAAAAAAGTTGATGCAGGTTAGAGTTTGGGTTCTGACAATGTCCTGTCCAGGGCCACAGTAATGCGCAGGTTTACCCAGCCCAAAGCCCAGGGACCTCCTCTTGAAAGGGGCCTCAACCAACCTCGATTAATAAAATCAGCAAGCTCTTCTCACAATGAGAGACAGCACGGCTTGGGGAGTGGAGGGCATGGCATTCGCTCGATTCTACTCACAGCTCCAATGGGGCTTGGCTGACAGTGGATGTTGTTCCACATCAAACCATTTAACCCTAATCTCACAGAAGTCAGGCTGACTGTTAATAAAACCACAGCATAAATACCCATACCTAAGAAAACATGCATTCGGTGACAAATAAACCACTAGCAGGTTGCGGGAATGCATAATTCAGTACCATCTGGCGAAAACAAACATGCTATGGAATGTTTGCAATGTTTTGATAATTTTAACAACGTGAGAAGGATAAACAGCAGCGTTTCACTCAGAACATGTGGTGGAAATAAATAAATAAACATAATTTATTCCTTTGATATGACTAAACAGCCCAGGCCTTTTTCACAAAATGCCAGGGGAATCAAAGGTGGAGTAGTGTGTGTGTGTGTGTGTGTGTGTGTGTGTGTGCGTGTGCGCACCTGAGCATGAACAAGGAGATGTGGGGTTTGATCTGAAAACATCTCCCAGCATCCTCCATCCCCATCCACAAAGATGGGGAAGTCTTTCTTCTCAGACGATCTCTCTCTTACACTGGGATTGCAATGTTTGTAAAAAAAAACAAAAAAACAAACACTAAACTCATCCCTCTATTCCTCATAATATCTTTAATTAAAATGAATGCATCACTCTCGGCTGAAGACCAGTCTCAATTTTTTTAAAGAACCCAAAGGAACAATGTATATAATTCATATATAAGCCCTATGTGTGTATAATACATTTTATTTACTTAGCATACGCAGATGTGACAATACATTTCGAGGACGGCAGAGTCAACCAGTCCCAGCTGCAATAGGGGGTTAAGGGTCTCTCTCACTGACCAAATAGTGACATCATTCTGGCAACCCCGGGATTTGAACTGACGACCTTCTGATCACAGACTCACAGCATGCTGCTGAGTCACACAGCGCCCCCGTACACCTGTGTATACAGCTCTACATATTCATAAACATGGTCGTATTTCTGAAGGACACCCCCAGGGGAGACAAAGAGATCCTGGCAGAGCCGGTCCGGCAGTGGGGGGGAGCATTTCACATGCCCCACATCCATCTTGACGAGATCGTCGACACCGGTGATCAGCCAAGAAAACAAAAAATGAAAAAAATTCACTCTCTCACTTCGGCGGAGGTGAAACGAGAAGGAAACAGGACGAGCCTCCAGGATCGTTCACAGCGAAGAGGTTAAATACAGCTAGTCTGAGCGGGTTGCTGTCTTTGAGGACACCTACTCCACATCTCCAGATTTCCACATCCACCCCCTGCATTTATGCATGATCCTGCTCTCTGGACCCACCTTCATAATTCATACAGCACAACTGGAAACATTAGGGGAGGGGGGGGGGGGCAAGTCGAGCATCTCCTTGGATCTGGAGACCAGCCCCATCCCCATCCCCCTTCACAAGAATAAACTTCACTGCACTCAATAGAAGCCACCAGGTTCTTCAAGAATCACTGTGTAGCTTAGAAATATCTTTATAAAAAGGGCACTTTACTAGAGCAAAATCAGCATAAATCCATGATCATGCTCATGACGGCAAGCGTCATAGCACAAATCACCAAGGATTTAAGGACAACACTACCTCGAGCGGCCTGCTCTGGCTTCCCTTCCACCCAGTAGTCTGCAAACACATCTCTAGACAGCTACAAATAAAATATTCATTAAAATATGCGAGTCTGTGATCCTACAGACATCGCGGGTGCCTCTGTACTTTCCTACAATGTTTTCTGCAGCAGGATCTACTGTGCAAACTTACTGCGCAAAATGAAAAGGAGCTGATTAGGATGTGTCCCGCTCACATTTCATAATTATTCGTTTGGACCCCCCCACACACACACACTTAACATAAAATATTACTTCACCCAGGGCTTTTTCTATTGCTTCGCGAAAGAATCCATTCCACTTGATCGATATGAAAATAATAAATCAATCCGTATTGGCCGTCTAAGCAGCCCGGAGTGTATAGGCGCGTAGCCTATCTGCTGACTGCGCCAAAACGGATGAGTGACACACAACAGGTAAGGTGGCACCTGCATATAAAATGCACTTATAATTGTTATTAATCTGCCTTTCAGAGACAAGCCGACGATCTGGGCGGCATACCCCGCAGACTGTATCCGACACTTTAACAGACGGTAGAAAAGTTTACGACCGTGCACGATTTATATGCTTACAAGGAGAAAAATGGATTAAACAAACGCAAAGTTACAAAGACGTGGATAATTAGACTGGAGCTGAATCATCGAGCGTGGTACTTAATTTGGACCGTCAGCATTTCGGATAAATCCATATTGCTTGGGGACAGGGACAGACACGCTGGGTTCCTATTTAAGTTTAAACGACAACTGACTCTCGTTAATTGCGTTGTTCTCCGGCTGATAAATCTACGTCAAACTACCGTCACTCCTTCCTCTATCACCCCTGCCCCCAATCTCTAATACGCCTACATTTCACTATATTTTAGGATTCGCCGCACGTCAGCTCATGATATATAAATCACTTCGCCAGACAGACTACGTGGTGTCGCTATGTCTCATATTTAAAAGTTTCATCCACATTTCTCACCGCTGCTGCGGACAAAAAAAAGAACCGATGAAAAGTAACTTGTGATTAAATATGGGCAGGGCGCATTGGGGATGGGGGGCAATGACTTAGCTCGCCGAATGTCTTGCAGTCGCCGGTAAATATTAACTATGCCCCAAGTCTATGAAAAAAAGCAGCAAGAGGCAGGATAATAAATGGGCAGGCAGCACACAGAAAACCCTTACGCGACACGTTTTTCTGAGCGCATTTCCCCAGGTGCCTATCTTCAAAGGAACATGAAAGTTGTATATTTGTGGAGGCTAACTTGGATACGCGGGCATTAAAATGCTCTAAAGGTCTTTGACAGGGAACGTTAGTCCCAAGCAGTTGCTGGCTCAGGGGAACTTTCTGCTTTCGGAGACCTTCAGCCACTGGATATAGCGACAAAATGGAAGGCACCGCTTCCAAAAAGAAATGATTGTGAATACAGCTGCAGGGGGCACAATAGTGATTTGCTTCATTTCTGAGCTGCACCCAAGACAAAACACTACTACTTTATTAGCCAGTTCTATAGGTAAACCACACTGCTTTTTTCATATATCCTCTTTTATGTTCCTTTGAGCCATTCCTCCGCAGTGTTGGACATTTCAGGTCCAGATGCTACAAATCCAGGCCATGATTTTGTTTCTTCCAAACAGGTGAGTACCCTGTGACTGTGACTCTTTACGCTCAACTGGTTGGTGGAAACAAAAACCCGGGCTGGATTTCTAGCTTCTGGACCTCGAATGTCCAACACTTCATCCAGCACCCCAGAGCATTTTTTGGGAGGGAGCTGGTGTTAAGGGCCTAATGGATGTATGACTATTCTGCCAAGCACAGGTTTCAACCAGTGAACTTCTGATCACAGGCACTAACCGACACACTGCCCCCTAGTGAGACAATCCCTGTAGACGGAAAAGTTGGATCTTATCACCATACTGTATTACACTGACCCTGTCTGTTATTGTGGACAGAGGAGCAAAAACTAAGAAAAAAAAAACTTACATTAAGTGTACAATTCCATAAGAAAAGCGAAAGGTCTACGGCAACATGTCCTGAAGGTCACTGCTCACTTCCCGGGCCGCTCTGTACACCCCACAGCCTTTATCTGATGCTGGGGCTGCCCCCGCACTCGAAAGAAGCCCCCAGCACGTGCATTTAACCTGCCCGAGATCCCACAGCTCTGCCCAGCTGCATGTGCTGAATGAGATTTATTTCTGGCTGCCCGCCGGACTCTAAGCACTATCAGGCCAGCCAGACATCC
>JAABNY020000001.1:49193864-49216746 GCA_015164015.2 Brevimyrus niger
AAGTCGGAAAAATAGTAATACAGTACATAATAACAATAAAAGATAAAGTAATAAATATAAACTAATAATAAACGTAACTACACATGCTACTGTACCTTAAGCCGCTGAACCACTGAAGCTGCACAATGTTGTCATGAGTGTCGCGAAGTAGTGTGTGCGTTTGTTATTATGAATCAGTGTATTTAACCCACATTTTTTATGTAATAGGCTTCATGGCCGTCCATTTCCTTTGTCCAAGTTGTCAATAAGTCAGATGTCTTCTGTCTAACCTGAGAACTGCCTGTACAAAACATTTTTACACTATTAGTTTATTCTTAAGCATTCCATCTAAACTGCAAAAGTGCATGTCTTGACTTTGAGGTATTTAGTGACATTAAATGAATATAATAACAGTATGCGGTCATCGTTTTATGTTTCAGCTTTGTGATGGGTCAGAACTTCCCTGTATTTTTTTTTTTTTGCAGAGCAGATTCCACTGAGAATCCTCCAGCAGGAATTGTCAGATGGGGAAAGCTTCCTGATCAGAGCGTCTCTATAAATCGCACGGGGAAAATGGCTGGTCACTACCTTGCAGGGGCGTTCCTCTTTTAAAGACCCCTTCAGGCTTGTCCCCTTGTGGGGTCGCTTGACGAGCAAGCCAAAGGCTTCATGACACACCGACACTTAAACTTTCGGCACGGTAAACGTCGGCGTGTCTCTCAGCTCTTTGTCACGCCTGTCACCTATCAGCCCTTGTCTAGAGACACGAGTCTTTCATGAATATTTCACAAGACATGGTGCAACTTTATCCAATCGAGGAGAAAAGAGCACACGCACTGAGCAAACCGGAGGAGGAGTATCTAATTTCTGTCCACTTATTTACCTCTCTCTTAATTGAAATAATGAGGTACATCCTCTAATAAGAGACGCATTTAGCCTACGGGTTTATTCTGGCAATAAAACTCCAGCAAACCCCAGATTTTAGCTGGGTCATATTACACAAGGCCTTGTGAAGGAGAATGAAGAGCCGGCAGCCATCTAGGTACAGTTTCTCTGCATTTTTCACAATCCACAGATCAAAGAAGCATTAGCCTAAGACAAAGAAAGGGGTGTGTCAAACTGGAACAGACCAGCGAGGGGGCAATCCAGCTTCCGGGGGGAATTCAGTCGACCTCTGAACAGTGGTCTAAAGAATCTACGTTTTTTTCTGCATTTTCTCAGCACCTCTCTGTCAAGGTTGGGAGCAACAGGGTCTCTTTGTTGTGAGTGCCCGGGCCTGCGCAGGTCTCACCGATACACGAGCGATGAGTCTGTCGTAACATAACAGAGAGCCCCTCTGCCTCCGCTCTGACTCTCCACTTTCATTCTCCTCTTCCTATACCTCTCCCGCCTCTCTCCTTCTATTCTCCTATTATTCCTCTGGTGCCTTTTCTCACACAGGCATACAATGTGGCCACTGTTCCTCCTGGCTAGAGGACACGCCCCTCTGGAAACCAGGAGAAGAATAGTGGCTGGAGTGGCCCAGTTTTGTTCTACACAGGTGCCAAGAACTCAGTGCTCCTGTTGGTTCTCTTTGAAAAGTTTGAAATTCAACACTTTTAAAAAGGCATGGGCATGCACCTGAACGGAGACCACGTTGCCTTTCAAGGTTTTCAATTCACTGCTTTCCCGACAATTCAAAATTCTACTTTAAACTGACAGTTGTATCACCAATAATATATATTATGGCTGCTGTAGCTCAGATTACTCCAGTTTATTCATTTATAGAATTTAAGAGCTCACTATGACTGATAGGGCTCTACCGAACGGCCCTGTTCATTCATGCAAGCTTTATAGGATCTTAAAGATAACACTGCTGAAGTTGTTCACAAAGGATCGATGTTTCCCATTAATCCTGATGGCCCCTTACAGTTAGATGTCTAGCTTATGCTCAAGTACAAGATCATGATACAGACTAATACAGAGGTCAATTCATTAATGTCAAAAATCTTCTAATCAGACAAAAGTCTGAATGTTACTGCAGAAAGGAGTTGACATCAAATGAAGATCGATTGATTTATTTTGTTTTCATTCGTGAGAGCCCCTTTTTACTTTGAATGTTTTTTTTGACTTGTGTCTGCAGTTTCCTTTTCTTCCAGTAGCATCTGTAAGACGCCCTCCTCACGTCTCCATCACCTGAGTGAACTAACTGAAGGTGTTGCATTGCAGGCTTGGATTATGAGCATTATTCAGTCGTATCATTGAAGGACATTGTGCAGTAAAGCAACACTCATATATTCACTGACAAGTCCTTCCCCTCAAATAAACATCTCCATTCTACCACTTACTTGGATAAGGAGGAGAAATATCTTGCTCAATATGTCTATAACAGTAACAGACATACATATGGGCCCTGTTGTGACCATGCCAAGGTCAAAATGATAGCAAAGTAGTTACCACTATAGAACTATAAAACTAGAAGTCCTGTCCAAAACAGAAGTCACTTCTAATCCCTTATGACCAAATCAGTAGATTCTTATGCGGATGACATATTAATCTTTGATGCAAAAGCCTTTGATGGAAAATTCTTCTTAATGGATATGGAAGAGAACTGTGAAAGGAAGGAAAGTAGGACAAAAGAAACAAACCCAAGTTCTTCAGGATTTAAACTTGGGTGTTCTTAAGAAGTTCCTACTCTCTTGAATTGAGAAAAAATATTCTTTCATTCCTTAGAAATGCTACAAAGGACGGGTACCTACGTGAATCTGTTTACAATTAGCGTGTTTATAGAAACAAAGAGAAAGTCCTGCCACATCACACAGACAGCAGTTCCCATGCCAGATCAGCGTCTGGACGCCCCAAACGGCTTCATAAAGGGAGCTACTGAAGCAGGAGTGTCACATTCAGGTATCTGGCCGTGCTTTTCATTGCCTCTTAGGAATTATTCCGGACAGAATTAATCCAGTCATTATGTTCCTGATACTTAAAGAGAAGTATCTCTTAATGTTTAAAGAGAGGGCTATCTCATTTGGCTTTCCCCATTAGAATCAGCTAAACAAACTTCATCAAAAAATCTGAGCAAAAGCAATAAAATGTCATTTGAAAAGCTAACCTTCAGTATTACTTGCGGTATGTCTCAACGTCACGGTAATGATTATTATGGGAAAGGATTCAAATTCTTCAATGTTATCACTATCGATATCAAACAAAGATTCTAATTACTGTGCTATTCAAAAAATACATATGAAGTCATTATGAATATGGGGTACCTTACAATTTTACTGTTTTATTACATTTTAGGAAAGTTTATTTTTGATATTAAGAGGTGGTTTAAAAATACTTTTGTTCCTCACTGTGCCCACAAGGTCATTGCGGCAATAAAATTCCAGCAGAACCAGGTTTCACTGGGGACACCCTGTTGCTAAAAACCAAATGAAGCGGAAAGGAAAGCCTGGAGAATTCAAAGTATAAAGAGCCGCTTAATACTTTATGGAGTCCCTAGGTTAAATAACATTGGCCCCACACTAAGTCTGGCGTGTGTAGAACCGGAACAGACTAGCACAGGGCTAGCCAACTGCAGGGGACAGGATACGCAACCCTGATGAGGAAGTCAGCGTACAGCTGCTGTTCTCCGGGAGGCTGATCCTCCCACATGTTGTCCCTGCAGTACCCTGTCAAGGTTTGGAGCAACACTGGCTCTTTGTTGCAAATGCCAGGGCTCAGCAGGTCTGAGGAGTCTGACAGAATAAATCAGAGCTCCCCCTCTCTCTGCAGCCCCCCCCCTCTCTCTCTCTCTGCTTTCTGTCTGTTTTCACTCCCTACTGCCTCCTCCATCCTCACAGCCTTTTCATTTTTCCCTCATCGTGGTTCTCCCTCACACAGAGTGGCGCAAGTGTGTTCCTGGATGTGTCTTTAGCCCTGATTGGAGGAACCTGATTGGAGGAAACCAGAGGCCGCAATGGGTCAATCCCGTAGCGTATTGATGCCAGGAACTCAGTGTACCGAAAAATTCTAGCACGTGTGGAAGAAACCACTATTGACAGAGGAAGCTGTATAGAATGAGGCTTTTTTTCTCCTCTGCATTACAAATGTTCAGTTCTGATGTTGACACTACCAACTGGGACACGGGACTCCTGCACCTGAACCTGCATCATTAGTACCGTAGGGGCGGAGATCCACTCTCACCTCAGAAGGCTTTGTTATTTCCACATGAGTAAAGTCTCCCCAGCCAGTGACAGTGACAGTAAAATCCAGTGACTTTATGCAGTAAAAGACACAACACAGCATTTACCGCATGTAGCTATTCAGCAGACATGTGGTGTGGGTCACCTTAGTTTCTACTACACTTGACAAATACACTCCCTTAATGTCCACTGTTCCTTCTCTATTTCTTTAACTAATTAATTTGTGAGGTGGAACAAAGAGACATATCATTAAGGGAAAATGCCAAAGAACGAAAGACCACCAGTGCAGGAGAAATAATGAGACCCGAACATCTCCTGGAGCCTTCTGGACTCATATTCACCATCCGCAAACAGGGGTAACAGGCAAGCAGCTCACTCAGCTAAGCAACAGAATGGAATGGACTCTCGTGTCTATGTTGTGAATGATTTGGCTCATTTAGTTTCTATTTTTTTTTAATGGCTTCGCCTCACGTTTTTCACGTTTTCACAACACCTCCCTGGTCTCTTCTGCAGCGTTCGTTTGCGTTCCAGCGGGATGGTGGTATGGTGGAGCCCGGCATCTGTTCTCTGCACTGAGAGACACACCGATGGAAAACCAAGTGGGAAGAGGCGACCTGTTCTGCTGTAGGACGGGGAGGTGAAAGTCCGGAATCAACCAGGCGACGTGCACGTTTCCAGCTTTAGAAATTTTGCAACATTATCGGTGTTTCTCTTTACTTATGATTTCGGCAATGTTAGTTTTGATTTCAATCGGTTAGCACACATGCTTCCACATGTTTCAGAAGTATGATAGATATATCTATATTTAAATAGAGGGAGAGAGACATTTATTTGCTTAACAGTTGCTTTTGTCCAATGTGAGACGCAATTGAGAAAGCAGGGTCAGCCAATAACTGGGGGTTAGGGGCCTTGCTCAAGGGCCCAACGGTGACATCGCTCGGTCAACACTGGGACTTGAACTGGCAACCTTCCAATCAGAGACACATGGGGTGGGGGGAGAGCTAAATAAACTCATGCTAAAGGTCAAGGGTCAGAGAAGCTCTTTCAGTGGAAGGCACCATGTCTATGTGAAAGTCACACACAGTATTTTGGCTCCTACTCTCTTCCTCCCCTCACCCTCGCCATTCTGTGCGTATGAATGAGCCTCCTGACGAATCAGCCTGTACTTCCTGAGGCTGGGTTCAGCAGTAAATCCACCACCCGACAACTGACCCGACACATCTCTATTTTCATACAGCTGTAGTGAACACCCTCTGGCAGTCGTGTCAGGCGTCAAGTGATACGTCAAGCGCCGTGGGATCCTTCGGTTTTCTGACGTCATTTTTTCCTGTGAGAAAAGATCAGGCCTTAAGCTCGCAGAGCGAAGCTTCCCAAAGGGGATCCGAGACCACAGCGACATGTCAAGGTGTCCTTGCTAGGCCTTAGAACCATAACATACAACCCTTCCGTGTTCTCTTGCAGGTCACGGAAAGTGTTAAGAGGCTCCTGGATATGAATGTGTGCTTTTCTGTTCAACACCGTTAACATAAAATATGTTGTCCTTTTTGGCAATCCTGCCATTGCACTGACCGCTCAGTTTCTGTTAAAATGTACAATAAGTACGCGATGATAAATTAACAAGCCAGATTTTATTGTTTTGGGCTTGTCCTCAACAGAAGCAAACAATTAGCACACTCATTGCCCATAAATATATTTCAAACTTGCCTTGTGAGCACAGAAGCAATCGGCATTAGTATCTGACACATAATGACAGTGTGAATAACAGATATCATGTTAGTAGTACATTTCTTCAAAGGATAACACTATAATCATTATAACACTAGTTTACATAGAATCAGGTTGCTATAGTTTGCAGAAGGCTGACAGCTTAATTTTCAGGTGTGAAATGCCAATGGTTTCTCCCGCACAGCTCAGACAAACCAACCTTTTAGTAACTACACATGATACTTTCTATTTCTGTCATTCAAAACTCTAGCTTGATTTCTACTTTAAAATAGTTAGCACCAGATATTATGTTATCGTATTAGAAATGTAACGCCATGGCATCTGGAAGTGTATGTTTGCAAGTTCATGGTGCACAAAGATGCTAAAATCTCAAATTCCGAGGTCACTGGGGTCAGTGCAGGCAGTTAGCGGAGTTATAACTCAGTGGAGCACTGCTCCGTTAACCCCAGGGCCTCCATTTGAAGCTAGAATATGTAGAGGCAGTCACTGGTATCCAGAGACGTGGGGCATGCCTCATCACCGAGAGACAACAAACAGAGTCACTGTTTCCAACACAAACAGTGTCCAGCTTCAGACCTTCTCAGACCTGTCCCTTGCCTCATCTTCTGGCCCCGCCCAATGCCATCTCATTGGTAGGGGACATTTTTCTGATAAAGAAATCTCAAACTATTAATTCTTTGCAACAAATAAGTAGACGTCTGTCACTTCCATCCAATATCCCTCCGACAGATAATTACTGTACAAAATGTTCTAGATTCTATTCGTACAAATTCCTGTGGTCTCAGTAAGGCCTCGTTTGAACAAAACTATATGCATCTTATCAGATCAGACAGGATTTTAAACACATGGCCAAAATACTGTACAAATGCCACACACCCAGTTCAAAAAACTGTATTGCTGCTGAAGTTCTGTGTAAAGAGGGTGAATGTTGCCCTGTATTCTTGTTTAAAATATATTATCGGTAAACGGGAAGCCAATAGCAGGTTGCCATGAAATGGTGTTCCCTTCAGGGCAAATTAATAATTCTTTACCAAACATTTGTTTTCTATCTTTTCGTGGTAAAAAATGGAATTCTTCTCAAACCTTCGCCAAATGGCATAGCGTCAGTCAGTTCCAGTTGGACCGGGCCTGTTTCCTTTTAGTCTTTGACCCCCTTGATGTTTTCTCTGTAAACTACTCACTCAGGGCATGTTTAGGATTAAACTTACTTTGAAATGCCTCCCAGGTTAATGAAGGCAAAAAACCATGCCGCAAATTAACCCAACCACCCTGATAATCCCCCGACCACACCTTCTCCTGTCTGGGGAAATAATGGCTATATAAGGCCTGACATCAGATGAACCACTGAGTAGCTTCACAGCACATCCTGTGGAAGCGACTCATAGATGGAGCACAGTCAGTACCATTGAAATACAACAAAAATAAAACAGAATAGATCTATTTTACACTTCTAATTTGGACGTTTAGGAACAGCTAGCAAAGATGGGAGCTGGAGTAAGTATATGTTGACATTTCCATTTAAAGTAACTTCTGTATTGTGACTGTGAGTACTGCTTATTTATTTACATATTTGTTTACTCACTGCTGTTTTTTCATATTTAAAGATGGACTAAAGTAAAAGTGACCTACTGTGTAGCAAATTGGAAATGTAACAATAGTAATGGCTAAAAGAGGGTCACTGCCAGGTCCTTGAAACCCAATTGAGTTTCATACCTAAACTTAGGAAGGTGCCAGATTCCTTAAACAGGTAAAAATCTGAAGCTTTAGCTTAACACTTACAGTGTTGAAAAGAACACTCTCAGTGTTATGGCTGCAGACCCATTTATTCAACAGCTTCTTGGGCAACAAGATATTTTGGTATCATTTTACTTAAAACACCCATGTATAATGCATTATATATACCTTCATAGTGCATAATAATGCATTTATAAAGTACTATACACAGCTGTAATTATTTATAAAAAGGCATAACACACTATAGCCATATATATCATGCATTTTGTTTGCACTATAAAGCTCTCATCTATAATGCTCTATATACTTATACTGACCATTATAATCCATTACAAAGGTGTCTATAGTGCATTATAGATCAAAACTTCATAGAGAATTCATAATGCATGACCAACATATATATTTATTTTATAAATAGTTATAGCTGTATTTTAAGTACTTTATGAATGCTTTTTTATGTACGATGAATATATCTATAAGACATTATGATGACTGCTTTAAGTAAAATGTCACCAAAGTTTGTCTTTACTGTGTGTCAATGGGTAGCTCATTTTTTCACTGATAAATCATCTAAACACATGCAAGTCAAGTCTTCAGGGAAGCAAAACCAACCCCAGGGACACACAAATAACAGAGAGTGCCCTTCACAGGGACAGCTTCCTATCACAGTCCAATGTTAATCCATAGACAATACAACTCCAGAACTACTTAAAAACAAATTTCACTTGATTGGCTCTGAACAGTTAAAGAAAATGGTGCTCATTCTTGTATGGAGAATTTTATGCTATTAGCATTGCAAATTTGACCATTTGAAGAAATAAATGACATCATCATTAATAATGTCATAATACAGCTGTAAAACATAAACTGCATGGTCTTAAAATAAAATGCTAGCTAAAGAATAGATAGATGTTGAAAATGCACTGTTAAATGGCCATACTAGATTTGTTTAAAACTGAATTACTGTCTTGCATTCGTATGTGAATTACCTGGCTTTACTCAGAATGAACTCTGTGCAGATAAACATCTAACCCTTGCTATGTAAATCACTGTCACTTATCTGATCGCTAAGTCAACTGTAACTGGTTATAACATAATCAGGAAATAGACTCATGCTGTAAATCAGGGCATCACTTCTTTTCTATTCTGTTGTTTAAATATTAGATATCGTGATCAACTGTTTGTGCTATTGGATCAATATATTTAAATACTACTCAAGTGCCTGCAACAAATTTGGGCATATTGGACCTAGAACTTTCTCTGCTCGTAATCTGTCTAAAAGTCCTCAGGTCTCAATAACAGCCTCTGCGAGGGTCTTGTGAATTTTGTTTACACTTAGAGTTATTCATTAGGCAGATGCTTGCGGCCAAGGTGACTTACAAATGGAAAAAGACGGGGCAACGCTGATTGACGTTGCCGGACTAGACCAGAATTTTTGATGAGGGGCCCAGTCTGGGTGTAACTATAGTGGGTCCATACAGGATTTTCTTTGGACATTATTTGGTCCAGATTGCCCATGGGGGGCCACAGTGGGCTGACGTGGGCATGTGTTTGGAGGATTGTATTAGTATGTCAGTGCTTTTCCTATACATTATCTATAGCCCTGTTTTTACTGGCGTAAATCCCAGCCCTCCCATCCTAGTATTATGACAACTGAACAGTGTTAGAGAATTCGTGGAAATGTCACCTCAGATGTTTTTCAAACTCACTGCTCACTCGCTCCAGGTTAGCTGACTTGTCCCAAGTCTGGGAAACTGTGCTTCCATTACACATACTGGATTGAAAATCACAGTTAAAGTCAAACTGAATTTTGGATTTTTAGGTTCAAGAAATTAACTAATGCACACAACACTATAGCAGCGGGGACTCTGGATTTTTTTTAGTAAGCACATCTTTACTTAAAAAGTGTCATCAATCTTGCTCCAAGCAATAAAAAAGTTTATTGATCTCATATTTTTGGAAAGTCATGCCCTAAATAGCAAGTAAGCAGGCAGATAGATGTTTCTATACTTCACCCAACACAGAGAGGAAGGGACTACGAGCTGACAGCTACTTCTGAGAATGACGACGGGAAGAAGCACAAGAAGAACAAGAAGAAGGATATGGAGGAGCTGAAGAAGGAGGTCGATATTGTAAGTAAACCCCTCCATCTCCTACTTGCTTATATTTCGCCGACCGATCAATTTATGAACTGTAAGAACTGTAATAATCATATGTGTTCATAAACATTTTTTCTGTTTTTAAATAATGTTTCAATGATGTAAATGTAATGTCTGTAATCACTTTTGACAGGACGATCACAAACTCAGCATAGAAGACCTTCAACGAAAATTTGGCACAGACATTGTTAAGGTTTGCTAATAAGGGTGATTTTTTTTTATCCTATTTTCTCTTGCAATAGGACACGCAAAGAAAAAAAGCTTGATCTATTCTTTTAAAATTTTACAGGTTGATGGTCAGAAAAAATTAGCAGATTCAGTGTAATTTAATATAAAGTACTGTAGAGGTGATTATTAAACAGACACTGTGCAGCAGTTGGATTAAAAAGGCATTTCTAACTTCACCTCACACAGGGACTGACTAGCATACGTGCAAAGGAGATCTTAGCCCGCGATGGTCCGAATTCCCTCACCCCTCCTGTCACCACCCCAGAATGGGTGAAGTTCTGCAAACAGATGTTTGGTGGTTTCTGCATGCTCTTGTGGATTGGAGCAATGCTATGCTTCCTGGCATACGGCATTCAGATAGCCTATGAAGAAGACCCTGCAAATGATAACGTGAGTGTGAGATTTAAGTGAATTAAGAAGTTTTGTGACCAGATGGCTGCAGGTTCTAATCCCACTGAGCCAACTTTTGTATAGTTTGCCAAGTAACCAGTACCAGGTATACAATTGCCACTTGAACCTATTCCCTACAGATTAGCATTAATGTTTAAGCATATATACATCTCTTCATAGTGTTTGTTCATATTTATGAGGCCTGGTCTTTCTTCTGTTCACAGTTATACCTGGGTATCGCGCTAGCTTTCGTTGTCATCATCACCGGCTGCTTCTCATACTACCAGGAGGCGAAGAGCTGCAAGATCATGGACTCATTTAAAAACATGGTGCCCCAGGTATGATTTCCTGTGGTATTACTGTATAAAAACCTATATTTCCCGCTTGTATCTCATAAGTTGTAGAGGGAATGGGCTGGAATACCATCTTTCCATTCTGTCTATCAGCAAGCCCTGGTATACCGTGATGGTGACAAGAAGTGCATCAATGCTGAGGATGTGGTGGTTGGAGACTTGGTGGAAATCAAGGGAGGAGACCGGATTCCTGCTGATCTTCGTGTCATCTATTCTTACTCCTGCAAGGTGATTTAGATTTCTTGCAGTAAATAAAACTAGGTCTCTCATTTTTCCCTAAATATTGTAAATTCATGATTTTCCTGACTGCAATTTGATTCGTTCACAGGTGGACAACTCCTCCCTGACCGGTGAATCTGAGCCACAGACTCGTTCTCCTGAGTTCACCAATGAAAATCCCCTGGAGACCAGGAACATCGCCTTCTTTTCCACAAACTGTGTGGAAGGTAGAGCGCAACATCGGAGATAACTAGCTGCATAAATAGCCAGATGCATGTATATAATTCATTATCTGTAAAACACAGTATACATTCTACATTCTTGGAACCCTTCTGTTGGTCTGTCTCATTATAGGCACTGCCCGTGGCATTGTGATCAACACCGGAGACAACACAGTGATGGGACGCATTGCTACCCTTGCCTCAAACCTAGAAGTTGGACAGACCCCCATTGCTGCTGAGATTGAGCACTTCATCCACATAATAACAGCTGTAGCTGTCTTCCTGGGTGTTAGCTTCTTCATCCTCTCACTCATTCTCGGCTATGGTTGGTTGGAAGCTGTAATCTTCCTCATTGGAATCATCGTCGCAAATGTTCCAGAGGGCCTCTTAGCTACTGTCACTGTGAGTGGAAAGATCCTATGTCAAATATTATACTCTCTCTATATATAAACATCAAAGTTTTCAAGTCTATATGTCTCATTGTGAATTTAAAGTATGTCTTTTAAGACTAAGCTATGCAGCAGCAAATATACTGACACCGTGTTAACTGACCTGGTCTGGACCTTCACAGGTGTGCTTGACCCTGACTGCTAAGCGCATGGCTAAGAAGAACTGCCTGGTGAAAAACCTGGAAGCTGTGGAGACCCTGGGTTCCACCTCTACCATCTGCTCGGACAAGACAGGCACCCTGACACAGAACCGCATGACCGTGGCTCACATGTGGTTCGATAATCAGATCCATGAGGCCGACACCACGGAGAACCAGAGCGGAACCTCTTTTGACAGGAGCTCGGCTACGTGGTTGGCATTGGCTCGCATCGCAGGCCTTTGTAACCGCGCCTTCTTCAAAGATTATCAGAGCAATGTTCCTGTCCTCAAGGTATGTGAAAGCATGTCATTCAACTGTCATAGTACCCACAGTGTAGCATGGTGCCCTTTTAATTTTCAATAATTGGCAGCAACAGGTGCCATTATCTTATTGTTCTGGCTCTTCCTTTGACAGAGAGATGTTTCCGGAGACGCCTCAGAGTCTGCTCTCCTGAAGTGCATTGAGCTGTGCTGTGGGTCGGTGAAGGAAATGAGAGACAAGTACCCCAAGCTTGCAGAAATTCCCTTCAACTCGTCAAATAAATATCAGGTACACAGGCTCTTGAAAGTGACTTCAAGAAAGATGATATACTGTTTCGGAAGAACATTTTTAATCTGTTTCTTCTTCTAATAGCTATCCATCCATAAGAACACCAACTCTTCTGAGTCTAAGCACCTAATAGTGATGAAGGGAGCCCCAGAGAGGATCCTGGAACGCTGCTCCACCATCATGATTCAGGGCAAGGAGCAGCCACTTGATGAAGACATGAAAGAAGCATTTCATAATGTTTACCTGCAACTGGGTGGCCTTGGAGAGAGAGTATTAGGTAAGGCGCATAGGTACAAAATACACAGCGGTAAATTATCTTTAAAGGTATGTCGGACATACCTTAAATACACAGTACTCAGAAAGTGCAAGTATTTATGTGTCAATAATTACAAACCTTGCTTGGCAAAGTGTTATCTATGAAAATTGCAGAGGTAGTTTTTGAAATTTAATGCCCATCCATCCATTTTCTGTAACCGCTTGCCCTATTCAGGGTCACAAGGGGCCTGGAACCTACCCTGGAGGCTATAGGTCCAAGGCAGAGAACAACCCTTGTCAGGGCACACTCACACACCGTTCAAAACTTTTTGTATTTATTCTAATTCTTTTTAACATATTGCTTGCAGGATTCTGCCAATATTTGCTTCCTGATGACCAGTTTACTGAGGGCTTTCATTTTGATTCTGAAAGCATGAACTTTCCCACGGAGAACCTGTGCTTTATTGGCCTCATGTCCATGATCGATCCTCCCCGCGCTGCAGTACCGGATGCCGTAAGCAAGTGCAGGAGTGCTGGAATCAAGGCACGTGTCTACTTAGGGTTCTTCTGTCCAAATTCCTGTTACATGATTGACAAAGGCAACTGTCCTTGTGCCAATAATTTCAAATTCTTATCTCTGTCTCACTCTTAGGTTATCATGGTAACGGGCGATCATCCCATTACTGCTAAGGCCATTGCAAGAGGTGTGGGTATTATTTCTGAGGGCAATGAGACTGTTGAGGATATTGCTGCTCGTCTGAACATTCCAGTTAGTGAAGTCAATCCCAGGTATAGGACCATACTGGTCATAGTGACTACAGCTTTTAGGCATTTTGGGTGTTTTTTTTGTTTTTGTTTTTTTTTAGCTTGAAGCACCACAATAACATAATATAATGACTCGCCTTTATTTTTTGTCCACAGAGAAGCAAAAGCTTGTGTAGTCCACGGTGCAGAGCTGAAAAGCATGACCCCAGAGCAGTTGGATGACATCCTGCAGCATCACACTGAGATAGTGTTTGCCAGAACCTCTCCACAGCAGAAGCTGATCATTGTCGAAGGCTGCCAGAGACAGGTATCATACTTTGCCATTTATCTTATTATTAAAGTCTTGTATTACTTAAAAGCATAGTCTTACATTCATTTATACCCTTAATTTTACATTATGCACTCCTATTTCAGCCTAATTCAAGCTTCTCAGTTTCAACTAAGAAGGACCAACCTAGAAATTAAAGCAGAAAGGTCTCCCTACTATCCTACAGGGTGCTATTGTAGCCGTGACAGGAGATGGTGTGAATGACTCCCCCGCGCTGAAGAAAGCCGACATTGGTGTAGCTATGGGCATTGCTGGCTCTGACGTCTCCAAACAAGCAGCAGACATGATCCTCATGGATGATAATTTTGCTTCCATTGTAACTGGAGTAGAAGAAGGTATAACATGGAAGGATCTAAGTACAATTCTAGAGTTTCCTTTCATTAAGATGTAATAAGCTATAGATTCAGATCATTTGCCTTTTCTCTTATCAGGTCGCCTGATCTTTGACAATTTGAAGAAATCCATCGCTTACACCCTCACCAGTAACATCCCGGAAATCACCCCCTTCCTAATGTTTGTTGTCGGAAATGTCCCGTTGGCCCTGGGGACTGTCACCATCCTTTGCATTGATTTAGGCACTGACATGGTAAGTATGAGGACAGCTCAGTTTAAAAGAAAAAACCTTTGAGGATTCACAGCAGGCTCGCAGGCTTCTAAAAACTAATACTAGCACATCTTTGCTGCCTGTAAGATTCCTGCCATCTCCCTGGCATATGAGGATGCTGAGAGTGACATCATGAAGAGACATCCCAGAAATGCCAAAACTGATAAGTTGGTAAATGAGAGACTCATCAGTATGGCCTATGGCCAGATTGGTAAGATCCTGTTATTATTTCGGTAAACGTATTCAGTTTCAGTGGAAGATCTGATCAAATGGTGTACTGTTCCCTTTAGAGGCTTGCTACACTAACACTTGGCCATTACAAGCCCCACAGGAACTTTTATGACATCCCATTATTAATCCATAGATATCAATATGGAATTGTTCCTCCTTTAGCACCTACAAAAGCTGTCAGTCTTCTGGGAAAGCTTTTCACAAGATTTTGGAGTGTGTCTGTGGAAGTTTTTGCCCATTCATCTAAAAGAGCATAAATGAGGTCAGGCACTGATGTTGGAAGTGAAAGCCTGGCTCGCAATCTCTGTCCTAGTTCATCTCATAGGTGTTCGTTGGGGTTAAGACCAGAGTTCTTCCATACCAAACTCACCCAACCATGTCTTTATGGAACTGGTTTTGTGCACTGAGGCAAATGCTGGAACAGAAAAGAGCCTTCCCCGAACTGTACCCACAAAGTTGTGAGCATGGAACGGTCCAAAAAGTCTTGGTATGCTTAGAGATTGCAATCCAAGTCTACACGTCCAACATCAGTGGCTAACCTCACAAATGCTCTTCTGGATGAAAGAGGAACAATTCCAGCAGACACAGTCCAAAAACTTGTGGAATGCCATCCCAGAATGGCAGCTGTTATAGCTGCAAAGAAGGGATCAGTGCCATATTGATAACTGTGAATGGGAATTTATAGCATTTAGAATGGGATGTCATAAAAGTTCCTGTACAGTAGGTGTAAGTTCCAGGTGTCCCAATAATTTTGTCCATATAGTATGGCTTGGAATTAACTTCTGGACTGTTAAATGGGGATGCTGCCTGGCTTCTGAATCCTATAAAACACTTAATCTTGCCATTGGTTTTTCTTTTTCTTTTCTTTTCCAGGTATGATCCAAGCAGTAGCTGGTTTCTTCACTTACTGTGTCATCCTTGGGGAGAATGGCTTTCTGCCAGATTTACTGTTGGGCCTACGTGTCAACTGGGAAGACAGAACCATAAATGACCTGGAAGACTCTTATGGACAGCAATGGGTCGGTAACCAGACATCTAAACTCTTTCAAGCCATGATGGTCAGTTATAGACATAGGAGGAGATCAGTGTCTTAATGATATTAAACTCTGCCCTTTTTTACTGTCTTTCTGCATCGCAGACCTATGACCAGAGAAAGATTGTAGAGCATACATGTCATACGGCATTCTTTACCTGCATTGTACAATGTCAGTGGGCTGTCTTGATCATCTGCAAGACCCGGAAGAACTCTATTCTTAAACAGGGTATGAGGTAAGTATGCAGCGGACATAAGTAAACACATATTTGGAAACAGCTATAGACCATGAGATTTAAGTACAATTATCACTTACATCATACCATTCAACTTTTTCACATTCAGGAACAGGATCCTTAACTTTGGAATTTTTGAAGAAACGTCTCTTGCTGCTTTCCTTTCCTATTGCCCTGGAATGGATGTCGCCCTGAGAATGTATCCACTCAAGTAAGTAGTACCCTGTTGTACCCTGGCTGTATATCTTTTTGAAGCCAGTGTGACAGTGGATATCACTGCTCAGAGTTGCAGGTTCAAAGTGAACATCCGTACATTTTTGTGTTGTGTTTCTCTCATCTCGTCAGAATCTGTTGGTGGTTTTGTGCCCTGCCCTACTCCTTCTTCATCTTCTTTTATGATGAAATCAGGAGGTACATTCTGCGGCGCAGTCCAGGAGGTAAAACCACATTTTCTAAGTTCTCCAGAACATTCTACAAATCCACAAGGAGCAACTAGAGAGAAGCAGATCACACTCCAATCTATAATGCCAGTTTTCTAAATAGTCTCTAAAATATATATCTACAGACATGTAGATATAAAGATGATCCTGCAACAAGCACAAAGTGGTATCATGAAAGTACTTAAGTTAAATGCACACATGTGTGAAATATGAGCACTTAAGCAAATATACTATGTATATAGACATGTAAAACTTGTGTTTTTCTTCTTATTTTAGGTTGGGTGGAGAATGAAACTTACTACTAGAAGAACAGCAGCACCTTTGGCCTTTAAACAGAAAATCTTTGTACTGCAGCTCAGGAAATGTGCAATCTGCAGTGTAATTATAAATAAAGGTACCACCCATAATTTTGGCCACCTGATTTTAATGTGATATAAACAACCAGACAGTAGGCTTTGAGTAGCATTAAATATGATTAATTAAATTAATTCAATCGTATTACGTATATAAATAACATTAAATAGGGTGTGGATATTTTTTTAAAATGAAGAAACCTCAGCATATGCCACCAGCAAGCACCAAAACATTAGCTCACAGCACATTAATTATTTTCAATTAATTCTTTTTTGGCGAGGGAAGAGGATGAAATAACCAAATATTTTATATTCTAATACGGTTAAGCATTTCGTGGTAGTGGCTAAATACTATTTACCTATATTCTATAGGTGCTGTTAGGTCTTAAATGGTAGCTGTGACTTTCCGGAGAACATAAAGGTTATCCTTGCTTTCAGTTCTTCAGTACGCCTTTGTTTTATATCCATGTGAAGAAACTGCGAGTACTGTGCCGAAGCTTGCAAAGAGATTACGGGAGAACTACATGTACCTTCGTGCCCTATATTAGAATTAATATTAAGATTCATATTTATATAGCGTAACGAAGGTAACTTTTGAAACAATCGTCAAACAAAATGTTTAGAAGAATCTAATAAGCACTTAAAGATTGAAGGAAATATTATGTTTTGCTTAGAAATAAATGTGCAAAAAAGGGAAACGAAACCAAAGATTCTGCTTCGCTAAAACAGCTAAACATAAGAAAATATCAGCACATTTTCCAGTGTACACAATTTAGTGGCAGAAATGATCGTGAGATTCATTATGTTTATCGGCAGTTAACGGATTTGCAGTCAGGAAACCACCTCTTGGTACCAAATAACGTTAAACAAATGCAAATAAAGTAAAATTGAGCCCTGTTGCGTGAGACTATCGTGAGGGATCTGTTGCACCGTTCCAACTTGTTCCAACTCCAGTGACAACATCCGGGACAGTAAATAAAAAGTAATAATAATAAATTACTCTCAAAGTGTTTATTGATATTTTTTAATAAATACAGTCAAATTGAATTCGACCCCCTTATCGGCAAAACTGTGAAAGCTCACAATCCACGTGTACATGGTTTTTATTTTTAGTCACATATTTGTGACATATTTGTGGCATTTATTTTCCGCATCACCGACGAGTGTTTCCAGTTCAAATTTACGCTGTATGAAAATCTCCCATTAATATTCCATATTGAGGAAGAAGACCGCGCTCCATCGTGGCTGGGAAAGACTCCTCCCCACTTTTCAGGGTTACCATGGTAAAAGGGGCAGACGTCACAATCGAATAAACACAGCGTATAAGTATTAGAACCCCAGACTAAGGAGAAGAGCAGTTAATAGTGTGTGCCGTGGAAGTGACACGTGAGGGTCGGGTACGGCAGAGGGACGGGGCACTGTAAAGATCTGAAAGGATTTTTTTCAATTTTGTTTCTAAATAATATTTTTTAAGAAGACTTAAATTAAAAGAAACATGGGGGTTGGGGTAAGTGTGTGCTTTTGTATTTTTAACTAGTTAGTTTGCTTGGATGTTATGTAGACGCAGTTGCACGGTCAGTGGTTGTTGCATTGCTATATGGTCACTGGCTTGCACAGTTACATTTGTTGGGGTTGTTGATGTGGATGTTAAAGAAAGAAAACAGTGAGCCACGTGGATTGGTAGCCCACACCTCAAAGAGGGCCGGTCGTTATTTTTTCATGTTTATTTTTCTGTATTTCGGGAACATCCACGTTGCTTTTCTCTGCACCGACTTTGAAGTGGCATTTGAGCTTCTTCGCCAGTGGAAGCCAAGTTGTCCGTGCTGTCAAAAAATTGGCGTCTTGTTTCCAAAAACAGAATTACGTTGGTCGTCGCTAAAATGAGCAATCGGCGGTCCTCCAAGCCTTAGAGGAGTGGAAGGCGGGTGACTTGGTTAGTGGGTCTGGCCAAGTTCCCCGCTGTATAGCTGCGCTATCGTGTGACTTCTCACTGTAGGAGAGGCCCCGTTGCCACTTGATGAAATGCGTTTTGTTCACGCAAACCCGGTCCAAACTGGACATGATGTGTCAGAACTAAAACGGCGTCCTCCTGTGGGATTATATAATGTCCTATACAAGGCAAATGAGTAATACCGGATAGAACATTGGAAAAGCACCTTGTTCGTAATAGAGATTAATACGGCTACAAAATATCAGCAAAGGCCAGTGTAAAGCAGCTATGAAGCTCTTTTTGTTTCAGGGTGTTGCTGTCTCGCCAAATGAATGCAGGGTCTCTCCTACCGTCATATCTCCTTTTTTTAAGACGAAAAATGTATCTCAACTGATTTGTAAATACCACGAACTTGTCTATATGTTTGGTACACATCGTATGAAACAAAAATTTCCATATTTGCAAAAAACAACATACATTGATTCGGGATTATTTGATGCCCAGTAAAATATTTTCTAAGGCGAAGCCTTACAGTAAAGATGTATACTCCTAAAACAAGAAATTGCTTTAATTGAATTTAGACAACGGAATTTAAATTTGAAGTAGATATTGCATATTTTAAATAAGTTCTCTTGTATGACACTACTTATTTTTGCGATTAACCAATATTTATCATTATTTCTATGCCATGAATTACATAACTATCTGCCAAAATAAATGAATTAGCCTAAATATACACTGGTAGTCAGAGTGACTTTTATGCAAAATAATTGCCAATGTCTGCAAGACTTGTATAGTGTTTCAGTGAAGCTGAAGTTTCCTGCTCCTTGTCAATGGATGGAAACAGCACGCCTGCTATTTGAATAGCCAGAATCTTGTGTTTCGGTAGCTTTGCCTCTGAGGCCATTATGTGAAGTTCTGCATTTTTTGCAGTCCAGCCTTTGGGGCTCATGGTATTGCTTCCAAGATTTTTGGTAGGCAGGGGTGTGGTCTCCAGGAGCCAATGGATGGGGGACAGCTGTAAATCTCACAAGTTTATATTTATATTTATGGAATAATGCTGACTGAAGGAAGGCGTAAAGGCAGTCATCTTCATGAACAGTTTTGGCAGTCGCCTAGCATAGCGTCTGCCCATAACAGAATAGCTGTCAACTCTGTGAAGCTCTTATTTATTGAGGGGTGTCCACCACCGCACTAGTAACAGGTTTGTATGAAAGCCAGGCCTTTAGACCCCACGCCCCACCCACCCACAACTGAGGCCATCATTTTCTCCTTTGGGATTTGGCATTCTTTCCACTTGACATCTCTGGGTGTGTATGGGGGGGTTTCTGCTCACTCACACTCCTGTTCTTTGTAGCAGAAAATTCAAAGCCTACCGTACTTTGCTTGCTGTACTGCTCTTTAAATATTTTTGGCATTTGACAAAACCCAGAGTATGGGAATGCACTTGTGCAGATTATCATACCTTAAACATCCCCTGCAATGCCATTGGAGAAGGTCTGGTCACATGATGCCATGCTGTGATTTCAAGCCTTGCCTTGCATCTCACCAGTTCTGTATTTGACGGCATGTTGTGGAAATCGTCATGCCATTTTTGTCCCCTTTGGGACAGCTTCCTGTAATTGGATATTCTCTTAGGCTCATTATTTTTCATAGGTGAGGTGTGAAAATCACAGAAGTCTTTGTTTTTATTCATCACCATTCAGATCGTTGGAGAAACATTTGACTTGCGTCTTTAGATAGCAAGGGTGTGGTTTTATAGCTTGTGGTGAAAGGTGTGTGTGTGTGTGCGCGCGTGAGAGAGAGAGAGAGAGAGGATCGCATATACGGTTACTTCAATCAACAATTTTATTTATAAGGAACATGAGAGGGAGATGCGTAACTGGGCAGATTTGTATTTAAAGTACACACACATAAAACCCAAACAATGTCTTTTTAGACACGTTATCTAAAGCGTTTGTGGTGGAGAACATACAGGTCATATTAACTCCTTGGCTCTGCTTTGTTTCTCGTTCCTGTTGCCTCCTCAGAAGGGATTTATTTGATAATCTCGTAAGAACAGTGTGTTCTTGGTGTGTGAAGGTTGTGATCGCTCGCAGAAATGTGCAAAGCCCAGAGCAGTGGCCTGGAAACAAATTGCATCACAAAAGGCCTACACACACATAGGATATTCATCTGTGAATGCTGATTGTGGCTCCCAAGAGGAGCTGTGGCAACTTATAGCTTTTTTTTTAACACTGTATGATTGGTGTTTGGTAATTAAACCCTATAGAATTGAAATAATTTCATACTGTAGCATGACAAATTACCCGTTATACATTATAACTAAAGAGCCCCCCACCCCCCATACACTGGATGACTGAGGCCTCGACCCCCTGGTGGTTGAGCTCTATAAAAGTCCATTTCGTGGCATTATATTATACCCCATGGAAAAAAGGTGGGGGGGAGCAGGCGAGCAACGTATCTTCACTGGGTGCTTTTGAGAAGTCAGTGAAATTCCATTTGAAATTCGGTGAGAGGCGTGAGACTCGAGGGCTTGTCTTCCACAAACACACGGGTGGATACGCAAAAAGCTTTATTTGGGAATTTTGTAATTCAGCCACAGGCTGCAGCCTCTGTTTTAGGAATTATTATAATTATTTCTTTACAGGTTCAATTCCCTGTAACTGCTTTTGAACATTTCTGTTGTGTAGATCATTTGTACATCTCAGATTATACCCATTGTTCCGTCGCTTGTGTTCTTTATGTTCATGAAATTAAAACTGTTGGTTGATATTGTTACATAAACTGAAGTAAATGTATATGTAGTCCTTGTACACTCACAGACACCTTTTGCCACCAGCTGTGCCTCGGATAATACCCATCGTTTTGTTGCAGTTGTGTATAATGACAATTAAGGCATTATATTTTTTCTGTATGGTATTTTACTGACGCCTTTTCAGTTATGTATTTCACTCATAGGTACAATAGCAAGACCCCGAAGACTTCCCAAGAAGTCTGTTTATTGACCTGTCGGACATACTCTGTGCTAACCATGTGACAGTATAACAGTGATGTTGTGCTATCCATCTCTCAACATGTATTTGTCTTCTGCACAATTTAATAATAAACAGTAAGAAGGCAAATGTCAGACAAAATGCCTTTCAATGGAAACAGGACAGTTAATATTTTATAAGATGAGGGGACTGCTACTGATTATATATTAATTTTATTCATCTGCTGATTAAACTGACCTGGTTACTATATCTAGTGTAAAATGGAGCCACAAAAGAACATGGTAATTTGTGAGGTAGAGTTAGGGTTAGATATGTTCTGAAATGGCATTTCTTCAGTCTTGCCTTAGCTTGCTTCTTAAATATTTCATGAAACTCATCTGTCACTGGCAAAGCTGATCTCTTGGCTTCACTGAGCGCAGATCAAAACAATGACTTAATGGTTATTAATTTAGTGATAGCAAGACGATGCAGGAAATATCAGTGTCGCAATCAAGCCAGAAATAATAGCATACGATATTATGTTTAGGTGAGAGAGATTCCACATCGGAAAGTCATTGGATCTGGTACTCTCCTCATTCCAGCGAGTGACTTAAAGTAATAAACAACATTGCACTTGCCTCAAGTACTGAATGCTCTTGGATTTAAGAAAAAAAAAATAATTTTATGCATGTTTCATTTCCCCTGTAATTTATAGGTCTGGCAGTAGCTTGAGGAGCAGTGTTAAGTTTTCTGATGTTGACGCTGGAAAAAATCCAGATATCATTGCTCTCTATTTTAATGCATCATATTAATGTACTTTTTAATGTATATTTCAGTGCGCTGTCATTCCACTTTAGCATGTAGCATTGAGAAACAAACTCGAGCAGGAATTCCTACGATTCGGGCGAAGAGCCTTGGTCCTGATGGTCTTCCCCTGTTTTCCCTCAGGATGGCCGGGATCAGTATGAACTGGCGGCAACATCTGAGCAGGGGGGCAAGAAGAAGGGCAAAGCGAAGAAGAAAGAGAAGGATATGGATGAGCTGAAGAAGGAAGTGGATTTGGTGAGCTTCAGTATGCTATGTGATTGGGACCCAAGTTTATTGATCCTCATGTATTTGTGATTTAAGGTTTCTTTTGACTGTGTTTAATTCGCCACTATAATCCCGTCTACAGGATGATCACAAACTGACTCTTGATGAACTCCACCGCAAATACAGCACTGATCTCAGCAGGGTGAGTTCCCAGTCAAGTGTGGGCATAAGCTGATGAAGTCTGGAATCAAAAACCACTACCAGAAATCTTTCCAAATTGCCCTTGGGTGTTTTTTTTTTTTTTTCTTGATATTGTACACATTGTTCTCTAAGGAACTGCACTGAGAGCAGAACAATTACAGAGATTTAGCTGGTAACCTTCTGTGAACCT
>JAABNY020000001.1:49216846-49230311 GCA_015164015.2 Brevimyrus niger
GTACACATTGTTCTCTAAGGAACTGCACTGAGAGCAGAACAATTACAGAGATTTAGCTGGTAACCTTCTGTGAACCTGACTTGTTGAAAATGGGTCTGAATGAGGATAGACACCCATGTCAGTCAAAATGCTGAAATATTTCTATCTGTCAGCGTAGTGCGAGCTTTACTTCCTGGCATCTGTGCAACTGCAGTCTTTTATAAGATGGTAAAACCTGGCACAATTGAATAGAGCCTCTAACCATGTTGTCAAATTCCTACTTGGAGATTTGTTTTCCTCAGATAATTCCTTCAGAGACCAGCTGCATGCTCTTATCTTTCTTGTGCTTTTACCTAGTTAATTGCCTAGCAACAAAAACCACATAGATGATTTATTTTATTTTTTTTAGAGTTGCTCAAGTGATTCTTTTTTGTTTGCTTGTATAATGAACAGATGGGTTTTTTTTTTTTTTTTTGTCTTGGTGTTCCAGGGCCTCGCTAGCACACGAGCTGCAGAGATCCTGGCCCGTGATGGCCCGAATGCCCTCACACCTCCACCGACCACTCCAGAATGGGTCAAGTTCTGCAAACAGATGTTTGGTGGGTTCTCCATGCTGCTGTGGACTGGGGCCGTCCTCTGCTTCCTGGCCTATGGTATTCAGGCAGCAATGGAAGATGAGCCAGCCAAAGACAATGTAAGAAAGCATGTTACCACCAAGCGCCTGCCTTTTCTGCTGACTTTCTACCTTCTAATGTCATCTAAATGTCTCCCTTCCTTCTCTGAACAGTTATACTTGGGAGTCGTGCTCTCTGCTGTCGTCGTCATCACTGGTTGTTTCTCGTACTACCAAGAGGCCAAGAGCTCCAAGATCATGGACTCTTTCAAGAACTTGGTCCCACAGGTATGGGTTCTTAAACCTTTTTTTTTTTTTTAAATGTTCTATCACCTATGATATGAAGAGCCAGTGAGCACAGATGCTGTGTTGTCTCTCAGCAAGCACTGGTTATACGAGATGGTGAGAAAAAGAGCGTCAATGCAGAAGACGTGGTGGTTGGAGATCTGGTAGAAGTTAAGGGAGGAGACAGGATTCCTGCTGATCTGCGGATCATTTCTGCCCATGGCTGCAAGGTGACTTGATCAGTTTCTTCCTGCCCAATGCAGACTTTGATTTGTGATTGTGGCATGTAGCCAGGTTTTCTGATTTTATGACTATTCGTTCACAGGTGGACAACTCCTCCCTCACCGGTGAATCTGAGCCACAGACTCGTTCTCCTGACTTTTCCAACGAAAACCCCCTGGAGACCAGGAACATTGCCTTCTTTTCCACCAACTGTGTAGAAGGTAGGCTCTTTCAGCTGCCCATCTGTAGCAAGTCCTGTCATAAGTTTTGTCTGCAGAATGTTTTTGTTCCATAGGCAATTTTTAAATTAAAAAAAATAATAATAATATATAGATACTTTATTAAAAGAAATTGCAGGAAGTTCATGTTTTCTGTCTTAATTATTATATTTGCTGTGTCTTGCATTACCTTCAATTTCAGATTTCTAAAGGAATAATAGTATAACACGTTTATTCAATATCTTATTTCAGGCACTGCCCGGGGCATAGTAATCAATACCGGGGACCGTACCGTGATGGGCCGCATCGCCACTCTTGCCTCTGGTTTGGAAGTTGGGCGCACCCCGATTTCTCTAGAAATCGAGCACTTCATCCACATCATCACGGGTGTTGCTGTCTTCCTGGGCGTCTCTTTCTTCGTGCTGTCTCTTATTCTGGGCTACTCCTGGCTGGAAGCTGTTATCTTCCTCATTGGGATCATTGTCGCCAACGTACCTGAAGGTCTTCTGGCTACGGTCACAGTGAGTAGAAATATCACCCTGGAAATTGGGTCAAACTTGTTTGTGTTAAGTCAGCCGTAGTTGCAACTGATACAGATGCCTGTATTCAATTTAAGAAGCTAAAGTACCTCATGTATGCCTAAGTACACTTAGCTGTTACCTCTGACAGTCTTAACTCTCTTGGTCTGGACCTTCACAGGTGTGCTTGACCCTGACTGCTAAGCGCATGGCTAAGAAGAACTGCCTGGTGAAAAACCTGGAAGCTGTGGAGACCCTGGGTTCCACCTCTACCATCTGCTCGGACAAGACAGGCACCCTGACACAGAACCGCATGACCGTGGCTCACATGTGGTTCGATAATCAGATCCATGAGGCCGACACCACGGAGAACCAGAGCGGAACCTCTTTTGACAGGAGCTCGGCTACGTGGACGGCGTTGGCGCGCATCGCTGGCCTGTGTAACCGCGCGGTCTTCCTTGCTGAGCAGGCCGACGTGCCCATCCTGAAGGTATTTGTTCCCATTTAGTCATGTGCATAAGAGCATGAATGCAATGCTCAGATTTAACTCCTAATGAACATTTTTTTAAAAAACTGGTACATATGGGTGAAAGTTGTTCCATCAGGCATCTTTGGGTTTTTGCATGTTAGTTTTAGACCCTTCATTATTATGACTGTGCTTTAGTAATAGGGCATTAAACTTTAGTATTCTCAGGCTGTGATTTATTCCTATTGTGGGATAAATTCCGATGTGGTAAACAAATCCAGGATAAACTTGGCCTATTGTTAAACTGGGGCATATTCGGAAATAGTTTTATGTAAGTAGGTCACTTGCTCTTTCAGATTGCAGGAATTTATTCGGAGTGTCACACTCCAGTTTCTAATTCTTCTTCTGCCAGAAATTAGACAACCTCCTGGGTGATGAGGAGCAAGCCCATAGTGACGATTTCTAGGAAATTTGACGTAATTGAATAATGCCTCCCCCCTCACACCAGTCATTTGCTCATATTTCCTCGATAGCATGTTACATGTGACACTTTCATTTTTGTTGTGTCTCCATCACAGAGAGATGTTGCCGGAGACGCCTCAGAGTCTGCTCTGCTGAAGTGCATTGAGCTGTGCTGTGGGTCGGTGAAGGAGATGAGAGACAAGTACACTAAGATCGCAGAAATTCCCTTCAACTCGACAAATAAATACCAGGTACAAAGGCCATAACCTTCTGCAGGTGACTCCAATTAATATGGTACACCATTTCAGAAGAAGATTTTTAAGCTGTTTGTTCTTCAAATAGCTATCCATCCATAAGAACCTCAGCACTTCTGAGCCTAAACACATCCTAGTGATGAAGGGAGCCCCGGAGAGGATCCTAGATCGCTGCTCCACCATCATGATTCAGGGCAAGGAGCAGCCACTTGATGATGAGATGAAGGATGCCTTTCAGAACGCTTATCTGGAACTGGGTGGCCTTGGAGAGAGAGTCTTAGGTAACAACATATTTCACTTATTTGAATCACTAGGACTCATTAGTTACTGCTTTGTCTTAAGAGGGACAGATAGTATAAAATAATCATGATGAATATTCAGAAGTAGCTGGTGCTGATGGGCCTTGATCCTCTGAGCATTTATTTTATCTAACCATCTTGTAACTACCTCTGGTCAGAGTCACAGGCACATATTAATTTTCATTTTTTATTTGCAGGATTCTGCCATTTTTTCCTTCCTGATGACCAATTCTCTGAGGGTTTCCAGTTTGACACTGATGATGTAAACTTCCCCACTGAGAACCTATGTTTTGTTGGCCTCATGTCCATGATCGATCCTCCCCGTGCTGCTGTACCCGATGCTGTAGGCAAGTGCAGAAGCGCTGGAATCAAGGTGTGTACACGTGAGGTTTTTTTTGGATCGATTTACTGTTACAGGACTGATGAAAGCAACACCCGCCCCTGATATAAATAACTTTCAACCCTTACTTAGGTTATCATGGTCACTGGTGATCATCCAATCACAGCAAAGGCCATCGCTAAGGGTGTAGGTATCATTTCAGAGGGAAACGAGACTGTTGAGGATATTGCTGCTCGTCTGAACATCCCCATTCATGAGGTCAACCCTAGGTAATTTGATATTTTGTATCCAAGAGTTCTTCTCTAAAATTACTTTGTATTAGTACAGTCACTACTAGGATTTCAGAAATTAATTTTATTGTACAAAATTAACTAATTCTAGGAAAGACATGAGCCGTAGCTCATTTTGCATTTTACTTCAATGTATTCATCTCTAGAGATGCAAAAGCCTGTGTTGTTCATGGAGGTGACCTGAAGGATCTGACCGCTGAACAGCTGGATGACATCCTGAAGTATCACACTGAGATAGTGTTTGCAAGAACCTCTCCACAGCAGAAGCTGATCATTGTAGAGGGCTGCCAAAGACAGGTGCTCTGATTTGAAATGGCATTAAAATACTGAAGCTAAAGTTTCGATAACTGCTATAACCCAAGAACAAAATAGTCACCAGGCCTTCTTGCACAACAGGGTGCTATTGTAGCCGTGACAGGAGATGGTGTGAACGACTCCCCCGCGCTGAAGAAAGCCGACATTGGTGTAGCTATGGGCATTGCTGGCTCTGATGTCTCCAAACAAGCAGCGGACATGATCCTCCTTGACGATAACTTTGCCTCTATTGTCACTGGAGTTGAAGAAGGTACAACCAGATCCTAGTCGACCAGGAAGGACATTTCTAACATGGAGCTTCCGCACTATAGCTTTTGCTTTTTGTCACCTTCAGGTCGTCTGATCTTTGATAACCTGAAGAAGTCCATCGCCTATACCCTGACCAGCAACATCCCTGAGATAACTCCCTTCCTCCTCTTCATCATCGCTAATATCCCTCTGCCTCTCGGAACAGTCACCATCCTCTGTATCGACTTGGGCACTGACATGGTGAGGATACCGACTCTTCAAGCTCCCTACCTTTTTGGTTAGCCGAGATTTTTTAATGAAGATTATGTTGTCACGATGTTGCATGTCCGTCTTTTCATCATGCAAGGTTCCTGCCATCTCCCTGGCCTATGAGGCTGCTGAAAGTGACATCATGAAGAGACAGCCTAGAAACCCCAAAACAGACAAGCTTGTCAATGAGCGACTTATCAGTATAGCCTATGGTCAGATCGGTAAGAACCCCCCTCAAGCACAACTGGACGTTTTGTCCCACACATCATAAAGGTGGTACATCTTTAAAATGAACCTTTTTCAGAGCTCTGGTTTTGAGATGTCACGTTAAGTGTATATGTCTGCATCAGTTGACAAGTGATAGGTGTTTATAGAATCTCCAGTGAGCTGTGGGTAATGTTAAAGCTAGAGTGTCATGTTGTTTAATATTTGTCTTTCCAGGTATGATTCAGGCTCTAGCCGGTTTCTTCGCCTACTTCGTCATCCTTGCTGAGAACGGGTTCTTGCCCTCTACGCTCTTGGGAATCCGCGTTAAATGGGATGATAAGTATTTAAACGATCTGGAGGACAGTTATGGCCAGCAATGGGTTAGTAAAGAACTATGGAGTTCTTCACAACACAAGTAGCAGTAGAGACAGCAAGAGATTTCATTGTCCTTTTCGTTTTCTTTCAGACGTATGAACAAAGAAAGATTGTGGAGTTCACCTGCCACACAGCCTTCTTTACCAGCATTGTCATTGTGCAATGGGCTGACCTGATCATCTGTAAGACTAGGAGGAATTCAGTCTTCCAGCAGGGCATGAAGTAAGCAGTGTTCTTAGGAGAGTAAACCCTACAATGGCAAACAGGGACTAGTATCCTCCTACACTGAAACGACACCTGTGCTTTTCAGGAACAAGATCCTCATCTTCGGACTCTTTGAGGAAACTGCCCTGGCTGCCTTCCTTTCCTACTGCCCCGGAATGGATATCGCCCTCAGAATGTACCCCCTTAAGTAGGTTCTTATTTATGCTTTGAGTGTCCTGTAAACCTGTGGAAGACGTATCCAAGTGTTTTGAGTCATTATAAAGCAGCTTTGAAAGCCAAGCTTGAAGCTTGCCAAGGCTGCTTATTGATATGCTCAATTTTTTATATATATATATGTGACAATGATTAATATAGCGCACTTCAAGATGCCCAAAGCACTTTACAGCTACTTCAACCACTACCACTATTTAGCACCCAGGTGGGATGATGCAACAGCAGGCATTCTGCACCAGTATACCCACCAGCTAAGGTGGTGAAGGTGATCGAGAGAATTTACCATTTTCTGATACAGGAGATCAGATTCAAAAGGGCCACAGCGGGCAGTTTAAGCCAGAACACATGAGTACTTCCTTTACTATTTCAAAGGATACCCAGGGAAACCTCTTTCAGCAGCAACCCACTTTCCTCATTGGTCTGACATCCAAGTTATGGCCAGAACCAAACCTGCTTAGCTTCAGATGGATTTCCTAGTCTAAACTGCAGATGGTATACCTGCGAGATAGATGTACATAGATAACACCATATATAACTATGTATATCTATCTTGTGTGTGTGTGTGTGTATATTTTGTCAACTGCCTGCCCTTATCTTTTTCAGACCCAACTGGTGGTTCTGCGCCTTCCCGTACTCTCTTCTTATCTTTATTTATGATGAAATCAGAAAACTGATTCTTCGACGCAGCCCAGGAGGTGAGAGGGAATGTTTTTATTGCTTTCTTTGAGCAGTTAAATTATGAGCAGCAAGACGCTTAAAAGTAATTGTGTTCATGTTGTTTGTTTACACCTCTTAACTGCTGCACTTAAGAGATGGCAAATCATTTGATAATTCATTCTCTCTATGGGTATTAGCGTGAGATGCTAGCATCTTGCTTTGATCCATGCAGACCCAAGAAGAAAAATTGACATTCTAAAACTTTTCTCTTACTCTTCCCGCAGGTTGGGTGGAAAGGGAGACATACTACTAGAAAACCTACCCCCCCCCCCCCCCCCCACCTCACCGCATCACACAGCTGTGTTCATTTTTGCATGTTAGTCTTGCTGTTCTGAATTTTAATCTCGGTAACGTTTGTTTTTATATAGAGAATGCTCAGCACAAAAACCCAGATTGTGAACTAAGACTTTGTGTGCCTTTGTTTTGGAACAGGACATTTTATACATGGTTTCTATCAATGTAATATATATATAATATCAGAATAAACCGTCAGTCAGGTCCTGTTTTGGTGTCTGTATTCCTTCATTATAGAAAATTAGTGGTCAGGTTAGGAATTTGGGGATCTGCATTTTTGTAATTACAAGCTATTTCCCCAACCCTATTTAAAGTTTTAAGTTCCTTTTTTATTCTGTAGTTGAATACTACAACTTTGGCATTCAAAACAATCCTGGTGAATGCAGTCAAGGCTACAGCCTGGTAGTAATAAGCAGTTAATATGTCGGCCTTTTGTACTCAAAGGCCTATGTAAGTGAACCCTTCTATACCTTCAATCGTGCGCATGCTTTTAATGTCATTGAACAATTGTTCTGACTACAGGCAATGTGATCTGAGCATATTGTTAATTTTTTTTTTTTTTGCTTTTCTTCTTGCAAGTTTCTGTTCTGAAATCAAGCCTTTATAAGCTTTAATGAGGTAAAGCAGGTTTACCGTTTCAGTTCTCCTGCCAGGAGGGCCCCTTTTTTCCTAAGCAGTTCAGGAATGCTAAATCCCATATTCTCTGATGTGATGGGTCAAAGTACAGAAAGTAGTGGATGAACACGCAAACTAAATTAAACCCCCAGGGAATGACCACCAGGCCCCTTAGCTCATCATCTCGGGAGTGTGCTTATGGATAACGCTGCTTTAAAAACAATAGAATTAGGCTGTATACCTTTAGAAGATCAGCAGAGAACTGGACTAACGGTTACCTGTAACAGTTGTTTGTTTTTCATTTTCCATCTTTTGCTGTTCAATGTCTGAAAGCTGAAAATGGGTGCAAGGCCCCTCCCCCAGCCCCCACCCCACTCTCCAAGCTCATTCACAAGAGTTGTGCGGCAACGGCGAGTCTGCATTTGCATACCAACCGCGGATTTTCCTTCCGTCTTTGGCTGAGAGTGTTCGCTGCAACAGAGGCTTCTACGCATTCCGTCATTATCCCTCAGCTTCCTGGGACATCGCGGGCTCACTTCCCACGCCAATGGCTGAGTTCTGCCCCGCCCAACTCCAGCCCACAGCCGCCGCAGGACTGGCAGGGGGTGAAAGAGGGGGAGCAACAAAGAGAGACCTGTAGGCATGGAGACAGCCCCGTTTCCTGGAACTATGTCAGCTTCCATTGACGGACTACTTTTGTGTGAATGTTTTAGGTATTCTGCAGTGGACCTGGACTTGCTGAAAGGCGATTTTTCATTCAAGACAGTGTTCTGCTTGTATGTGGATCTAAAACCCCACATACTTTATTTCCAACTGTGGGTTTTTTTTTCCTCTCTGCCTGATTTGCTTCTTTCTTTTTTAGGTCTTTGGAACTGAAAGGGTTAGCATGATTAACATACTCTATTGAAAACGGTGGAAACCAATCCAAGCTCTGTTACTGGGAAATAGGCACTGTGGTTGTAGCATGCTCGTTTTCATTCTCTGTAAATTCAACGACCACTGAGAGCAAAAATGTGCAAAAAAACATTGCTCGCTGTCGGTTGAAAAAGAATATTCTGTCTTAATCAGATTATGTTGCCGAATAAATTGTAGCACCAATGTATTCTATTCCAAGAAATGCATATTAAGGGTTTTAGCTATATCCCTGAAAATAATACTGAATGATCACGCATGTGGTGTGGCTACTTAGTAAATCTAAAATACTATTTACGATTGACTGTCCGTGTTATTGAATCGTTGTGTTCTGGGGGGATTTTCAGAGCATGTTATGTTGACCTTGCATGGAAGCATGCTGGGGTCAAAGAGCTTGACGTACCTCTCCACCTCAACAACAAGCCTTGCGCCGTCTTTGTTTTAACAGTCTGTTTATCTACCCAAACTCCTTTAAGCAGATTGGATCCTGAGGTGTTTGTGACGTCCCCTCCTTCCCTAGGCTGATTTTTTCCACTAACAGAATGGCAAACCAAGGGCCCTGCCGTTCATAAATACTCCTGCAGTCTCCTCGGGACTTGTCTTCAGATTCGAGTGCCTCTAAAGTGGGACACTGGAGACAGTATTGGGATGGGATGTATGTTTCATGTAGCTAATGACTCTTTCTGCCCCAGTTATGAGCATAGGGGTAGACAGCAGTTCCTGCCAAGCTTAATTGCTGGACCTAGTACAAAGTTACTTCAACTGGGCCTCCATGATGCACAGCCCCTCCTATCTGGGCCCTCTCCTGCCCCCCACCCCAGGGACAGGACAACTTCCCCAGTCGTCTCCCCGAGATGCCTGGTGGATAGAGCAAATCAAGACTAAGACTTTCGCACTTAATCACTTTAATATTGTGCTTCTTACCCTGTCACTACTGGGGGGAGAACAATCACCATAGTAACTTCTCAATGAATATAACAAGTAAAAAAGGGGCAAAGAGCTTAAAGGTCTAAAAAAAAAAAAGGTAATTAAAAAAAATAACAATGTGGCCATTGGTATTATAAAAAAAGGACTGCCCATACTATATAAAACTTAACAAAAGAGAGACTGCAACCAATTCATAAAGCAGGAATGCATTTCTGTACAGCTCCATTGCGGGTTATTTTTGTGAACATTTCTCATGTGGTGCTATATCTAGCGTCACTCAAAGTATGATTTCATCGAAAGGGGTCAACGATCTGTTATCTGAAGAATCGTTAATGATCTCTGTTCTTTGGCATTGTCACTTCACCGCCATGTGTCTGGTACGATTTTAACAAATAAAATTCAATGCAATTCGTCTTTCACAAGTGTTACTGATTCTGCCAGTGGTGTAAACTTAAACAATTGCCAGCTGTTACCCCGTGACAGAACACTGGTGTATGTGTGTGTGTGTGTGTGCGCGCGCATGTTTGTGTGTGCGTGCGTGTGTGTGTCAGCTGCAAGGGCCCAGAACAGATGCACCCTTCTTCTCCGTCTGTCCCTCAGTGCCTCACACAGAGCACGAGCGCCATCCAACCAATCAGGGCTCACCAAACCTTCTCCCAGTGAACGCTAACCACTCAGGTTGACAGAATTTCCTACCATTTGTCGCTGCGTTCTTCCCGTTGTTTTTCTTCCATTTTTCTATTTTTTATGCAATAAGCACCAGGTAATATGTCATCATTCCCGATGAGACACAGCTGGTCATTTAAGGGTGCTATTAGCAGACCCTCTCCAGTTATGAGCAAGAAAAGCCAATCACAATCTGCTGTTAAATCTGCTGCCATTGCCAATACCCCTCAGCATTTATTTTCCATTTCAGTGGTCCCCTTTTCTGCTTGTTCGTCAATGACCCTCTCCCCCACCCCCGGGTGACATCCAAGTTGTTGAATATTCAGATTCAGTAGAGGGTGTCTCTCCGTAAACGACCTGCTGAAATGGGGGTCTCACATCTGTTTACAGAGCAAATTCCCCCGGTCTCCAAGTATCGTAGGTATCTCTTCTCTGCCTGACCAGGAAAGCCTGGAAAATCAGGTTTATCGTTAACTCCTGCCAGCAAAGGGAGCTGTGTGAGTGATTTTTAAAACCAAGAAGCAGGATAAGTCTGAGCTTATCTCACTATGTCTTCCAGATTTTCCAGGCCTTTTCACCCTAATAATAAATCTTCACACTCAGTGTACTGTTTACATTTTAAGTAGCTTTCCTGAAAATTTTATGCAATGAAACCTACTTATCAAGGTGGAGGGTTCTTTTATTGGTCAACTTCAGATGATACACTTTGCAGTAGGATACTAGAGTAGCATCCTTTCTTGGACTTCGAACTGGCAACCTTTGGAGCAGAGATACAGTCACATAACCTGTTGAACCACACACCATTCCCATTTGCCTTCTGGTATGTGTGCCTGGCAAGGATGATGTACAGAGCACCTATGGAGACACACAGAATTAAAAATGGGCAAAGCTGAAAATATTTCCTTACAGAATTCTTCGGCACCTAGTTAATAGCGGCTAATACACAGTAAATTATCCTTAACTGGACAAACCAGCCTGGGAGGAAATTTCCGGAGTAAAGGAATCCAGATGTCGCTGCCTGCCATCCAGTCAAGAAAAGCACAGGCGGCGGTAAGTGCGCTCGTTCAAAGATGCTGAAACGATGAATGAGTACGAATCCCTGTCCTGCCACAACTATGCAAATTGGAGTCTGTGTCCCAATCTTAGCATTTTAAAGCCACTTAAAATGAATTACATTGCATCTCACTGTAGTGGTGGAAAGAATAGTTCTTTAGCTGGTTTTCCCATTCTGCTGATGCCTCTTTTGAAGGATGTGAGACAGGTAGAGGAGCAGAACGGTAGGATGAGAGCCAGATGAAGAAAGTGTTTATCCAAACATTCCAAAAAAAAAAAATCAGCAATAAGTGCACATCCTGTTTGTTGGCTTATTTTCCATCACACCAGCCAGCTCCCTTAGTGCAGCTTTTGGCAAAAGATGTATTTCAGCACAAATAAATGGCTCCTTTTTTCATAATTTTGGAGCTTTTGGAGCAGTGTAGGCCAGACTTAGGAAGGTACTATTAGCAAGTGGAATCCCCATGAGACTGTGGCCCCCCGACCTTCCAGTCACAAAAACAGAGCCACCCCATACATAGAACCACACAGCAATTAAGGAATATTGAATAAAGATGAATAATACAGTAGTTTCTGGTCTAACATCACTTAGTTCATGCTAAACATTTGTGCATTTATGCACTTCTTCACACCAAGGAACACCTGGCTTGTGGAAAAGCCAAAGCCAAATGGGCTTTTTAAACTTAAAAAATACAAAAAACGTAAGACTTGTGATAGAAACAAAAGAAAGGTTTTCTGGGCACATGCAAAAGCTCATCCAAGCGCGCAGGCGTCCCCCCCTCTACTCTCACAGGAGGCTACAGGAGCTGAAGGTCTCCTGGTGATAGTGTGTGGGGCTGTGGTAATGAGCCCCTGCCCTGAGAGGTGCAGCGTAAGGGTGTGGCCTTGGCAGATACCTGCCGCACATTTGTCAACAACATTACTTACAATATACCACTTGGCACTTCAGTCCGCTGTGATCCTATAACTCTTTCCAGCACCCTCCCCCCTTTTGTTTACTTATATTCCCATTCTATTTATTTATTCTCCTTTTATTCCATCCCATGCTGCTTCTGACTGTCAGTTTAGTGTTGCATTATCTTGTAATGGCGCATTCCCCGCCAAGGATGGAATGATTACATTAGGCACTCGATCATTCAGTTACTTGAATTTGATGTGTTGGAAGCAGGAGAAATTGTGATGACATGGCATGACAGGGGAAGGACAACCAATGTGGTGGCTTCAGTAAATCAGGGTTTATTTAACTAGACAAATAGAAAAAAAAAACATTAAATGAAAGGACCATGAGGGGTTAAACAAAAACTGGAAAAACAGAAACTAAGGCAGGGAGCAACACCAGGAACCCAAATACAAAAGGCAAGGATGAACACATGACACCTACAACAGGGATTGACTGTCATGACAGCCTACAAACACATCACTACACAAGGAAACAACCACTATGAACCAACAAGGAACAGAACAAGAGCTAGGGTACTTAAATACACAGCTAACAAGCCTATACAGGGGACAGATGAGAACCATAATAAATCAACTGATTCAAGATTCTTTATTTGTCACATACAAAGTAATACAAGCATGACGAGTAGTGAAATGTACCCTGATTTGGTCCTGAGGTTGTGCAATAAGGTTTCACAAGTTAAAATTAAGGATAAATAAAAAAGAGTAAGACAAAAAATAATGAAAATATATAGAAAAAATATATCCGAATAGTATTGCAATTATAGGCAATATCTGTACAATGTGCAACACTCACCTAAAGGATTATTAGGAACACCATACTAATACGGTGTTTGACCCCCTTTCGCCTTCAGAACCGCCTTAATTCTACGTGGCATTGATTCAACAAGGTGCTGAAAGCATTCTTTAGAAATGTTGCCCCATATTGATAAGATAGCATCTTGTAGTTGATGGAGATTTGTGGGATGCACATCCAGGGCACGAAGCTCCCATTCCACCACATCCCAAAGATGGTCTATTGGGTTGAGATCTGGTAACTGTGGGGCCCATTTTAGTACAGTGAACTCATTGTCATGTTCAAGAAACCAATTTGATATGATTCGAGCTTTATGACATGGTTCATTATCCTGCTGGAAGTAGCCATTAGAGGATGGGTACATGGTGGTCATAAAAGGATGGACATGGTCAGAAACAATGCTCAGGTATCCCGTGGCATTTAAACGATACCCAATTGGCACTAAGGGGCCTAAAGTGTGCCACGAAAACATCCCCCACACCATTACACCACCACCGCCAACCTGCAAGTAACAAGGCATGATGGATCCATATTCTCATTCTGTTTACGCCAAATTCTGAAGAAATTGAGACTAGGTATTAGTCTCAATTTAGAGATTAGGTAGCATTTTTCCAGTCCTTAACTGTCCAATTTTGGTGAGCTTGTGCAAATTGTAGCATCTTTTTCCTTTTTGTAGTGGAGATGAGTGGTACCCGGTGGGGTCTTCTGCTGTTGTAGCCCATCCGCCTCAAGGTTGTGCGTGTTGT
>JAABNY020000001.1:49230411-49250248 GCA_015164015.2 Brevimyrus niger
CATGTGATTGGTTGATTAGATAATTGCATTAATGATAAATTGAACAGGTGTTCCTAATAATCCTTTAGGTGAGTGTAGTAGAGTAGATAGAATGTACATTTGTATTGTGAAGTGCAGTGTGCTAGTTGCTGCTGATGTAAATGGACCTTATTATGAGCAGTTAAGAAGCTGTGGTGGCATGTCCTGCTTTTAGAGTCTTATGGGCTGAGGATAGAAACTCGTCCTGAGCCTCTGTCTTTTTGCCATAATACTCCTGAAGCATTTGCCTGATCCCAGCAGATTGAACAGGCAGTTCCTGGGGTGAGATGGGTCTTTGACAATGCTGGTTGTTCTAGTCCTGCATCTCCTAGTGTAAATGTCTTGCAGATGCTGTAACTCTAATCTGGTGCAGCGTTCCACCACCTGGATCACTTTGTGTAGACCTTTAATGTCCTGGACACAGCTGTTACCACACCAGAAGGTGACGCTCTGGGTCAAGACGCTTTCCAAAGCACCAGAGTAGAAAGTCCTTTGAATCACTAGGGAGACCCAAAACTTCCTCAGTTGTCTCAGGTGGTAGCTGCCTTGCTTTTATGCATAGTCCATGTCAGATCCTCGGAGATGTGAATGCCTAGATATTTGAAACTATTCACTCTCTCCACTGCAGTCCCATTGATGTTGAGAGGGGTGTAGGACTGCTGCTGTCTCTTGCTGAAGTCGATTACCAGCTCCTTGTTTTTGCTGACATTCAGTTTGTCTGCCTGTAAGGAAGTTAAAAACCCAGGCATACAGGCAGGTGTCAGTCCCTGGTCCCCCTGCTTGATGAACAGTCTATGGGGGACTATAGAACTGAAAGCTGAACTATAGTCAATGAGCCCCATATAGTTTCCATGTTTCATGTCCACTTGGCTGAAGGTGGATTGCAGGATGTGTTTGATGGCATCATTTGTTGATCTGTTGAGGCGCTAGGCAAACTGGAGTAGGTCTGAGTGGTGGACGTGATGAAGTCCTCAATGAGTCTCTCAAACACCTTTTACTGACTATCAATGTTTGTGCAACAGGCCAGAAATCATTCAGGAATGAGGGTAGGCCTATTGAAGCATGTGGGGACCACAGACAGAGCCAGAAACTTGTTGAAGATGGAAGGGCGCATGACAACAAGGAACAGGTGGGGTACTTACAATTAACAAGCAATCATTAACAGATGAAAAGGACAAAATGCTAAGAAAAAACAATACTAGGATAATTGAATGTTTAGGCACAAAGAGCAAGACTGTTGAATTGAATGAACTGTAACTGAAATGCTTATACAAACGTTAAACCGACAAACATTAAACAATAAGCAGTGGAGACTGGCATCTGCCCAACCACAAACTCACAACCATAAAAGGGGAGTCGGGAATGGTGGCCAACCATTAAGCCATAGCTCATTAAGCCACATGGCAGCCTGGGGAACAGGCAAACACACTAGGTGACTACTGGCTAAAAGGCGGGAGGGAGCAGGATGGCCAATGACATCTGCTGGCCAAATGGGGACACAAGACATAGCACAGGGCCAGACGAGCACCAATCCTGACAAAAACAGGCAAGTGTAAGGATCTGAACAACTTTGACAAGTACCAAATTGTGATTGTTAGCGCATCTCCAAAATTGCAGCCCTTGTGGGGTTTTCCCAGTATGCAGTAGTCAGCACTTATTAATAATGGTCTAAGGAAGGCCAACCAGTGACAGGGTCATGGGCACCCAAGGCTAATTGATGTCTGTGGGGAGCAAAGGTGAGCCTTTCTGACCTAATCCTACAGGACAGTTACTGTTGCACAAATTGCTGAAAAAGTTTATGCTGGCTATAATAGAAAAGTATCAGAATACGCTCCATGGAGCAATGGAAGAAGGTGGGCTGGTCTGATGACTCACCCTTTCTGTTACATCCTGGGGACAACTGGGTGTATGCATTGTTTACCTGAGGAAGAGATAACACCAGGATGCACTACAGGAGAAAGGCAAGCTGGCAAAGGTAGTGTGATGTTCCGGACAATGTTCTGCTGGGAAACCTTGGGTCTGGCGTTCATGTGGATGTAACTTCGACATCTACTGCCTACTTAAACATCGTTGCAGACCGAGTACGCCCTCAACGGTAATGGTATTCACTGATGGCAGCGGCATCTTTCAGCAAGATTATGCACCCTGCCATACTGCAAAAATGCATTTTGACACCCGTTTTTTAATTTAGTCTTAGTCAAAATGACTAAAATACATTTTAGTTTTAATCATATTTAAGTGAATAATCATAATCTAATAATTACATTTGATACATTTTAGTTTTAGTTACATTTTAGTCATCACTATGATTTTATCTAAAATTAATTTTATTCTGATTTTAATTTTTATCATTACTATTGTTGTTGGTAATGATAATAATTAATAATAATACATTTTTATCATAAAAGGATGCAGTAGGGACAAAATATATTTTATTTTTTATCTTATTTTTATTATTCAGGCAAATAATATTTTTGCTTTCATCATCTTTATTATTATTGCATATTTTAGTCTTTGTTTTTGTTTTAGTTATTGTCATGCAAAAATTCCAGTGTCTGGCCATATTTTTGTAAACATTTTTTTAAATTTAGGAATGGTTTAAGGAACATGGAAAAAAAGGCTCAAGCTGCTGACTTGGCCTCTAAACTTCAATCCAATCGAGCATCTGTGGGATGTTCTGGACAAACAATTCTGATCCATGGGGGCCCTGCCTCAGAACATACAGGACTCAAAGGATCTTCTGCTAACGTCTTGGTGCCAGATACCACAGGACACCTTCAAAGGTCTTGTGGAGTCCATGCCTTGACAGCTGAAAGCTGTTTTGGTGGCATGAGGGGGAACTACTCAATTTTAGGCAGTGGTTTTAATGTTATGACGGATCGATGTATATACCAGTACGGTATATAAACACAGAGAGGAGAATGGATGACTGTGATTGGCTCCCTTGAATGTATGACTGGGACTAGTTCTCGTAACAATTCTGGATTTTAATAGTGAGTATTTATTTCATTAATGAAACTCCAGCAGAAAGCTGGTAGCTACAGGTTTGGTGTGTCAGGATTATCATTTGCTGTGTTCTCTGTCTTCAGCTGAGTTGTGGAAGGTGTATGGCAATTGTGATGTAATGAACACCAGACTCCTGCTGTGAGTCAGAGGGCACTTCAGGATATGGGTAGGGCTCGAGTGTAGCCCCGCCCCCCCTTTAGGGCTCATGTGGTGCAGAGGGAAATGCTCATAATTTGCTTAAATGCTAAACCAATACACAGACAAATAGATCACCCTATAGCTGCCCTACATAGGTTGGCTGTGTTCTGTAACCACCCCATCTCCACCCCCAGCCTGTAGATTTACTCTCTTTTAATGGTCTTGAGATGGTATAAACCAAGAGATTCACAATGGAAGACTTTACACACCAATGATTCCAACTTGCCATTAAGATCCAGTGTAACAAGCTGCAAGCGATATAATTAAGAATTAATTAACCACACACCTTTAAGCTTGGTGTAATTTCCCTTGGAAACATCATCAGAATCCCCTCATGGTTATAATTTGATGAACTGAAAACACCAGTAACATGCAATATACTCATTATGATTTTCATAACATATTTTGCATGATATTATTTTCTACTCTGTTATAAATTCTCTGGTTTGCCTACATATAGGGTAAAGAATACACTTATACATTTTTCTTGTGCAATAATAAACCATTATGACTAGTAATAAAACATTAATTAAAGAATCTTACAAACATTTCCTCTGTTCTGATTTTGTGGTATTTCAGACATTAATGGTATTTTAATGGCTTCTAGGGAATTTTTAAAGGATCAATACCTCACTATTTCCTTTTAGAATTCTAATTAGCTTGCAAGTAACCTAATGATCAGTAGGAAATCAGAAGAACAGGAAGGTCTGTTTTTGAGGCACCCGGCTTTTCTTTCAGCTTGTCTCTGCTCTCTGCTTACCAGCAATGAGAAATGTCCACCATTTGTATGTTCTGGGTGTTTGGTTAGCAGCAAGGTCCAGAGATAGATTGGCGGTTCATCCAGTGGGCCCACTAGGATGGAAAGCCCTTTGCCATGAGATTCCTGCGATAGGTTCCCGGCTCTGGATAAGTGGAAAGTGGAAAGAGGATGGATAGATGGCAAATTCAGTTTTACTTTTAGGTTTTGCTACAGACTCTCTCTGCCTTCTCTTTTAAGAAGTAGTGTGTGGCTCCTCAGGGTAAGATGGTATACCTGTGATCAGAAGGTCATTGGTTCAAGTCCCCGGGTCAACAGTGATACCACCATCCTACTTACTCCTGTCACTATTTGACCTTGTTTTCTCAAAAACAGCACTTATCACTTGGGATCAAAGCAAGATTCTCTAATTCTGGTCCCAGATGGCAAGAATTCAACACTGTTTACAGATTTCCCTGTGCAAACATATCTTAACCAGCGAATTATCATGTTCAGGTAGGTGTGGTTCAACAGGGAAATGTTGGAGTCTGGCCCTCCAGTCCCAGAATTGGGTAACCCTGGATAAAAACGTCTATTAGATAAATAAATGGCAAATACCTTGTCCATGCCTTCTAAAAATGCAATTTAAGAAGTGGTGTTTATAGTAAATACATGAGTGGTGGAGGATGATCTAACCCCACATCACCCTTGTCTTTCATTCAGGTTCACTACTAACCCTTGTTTCTCTCTCTCTCTCTCTCTCTCTCTCTCTCTTTGGGACACTTGGTGACCTTTGACTTTTAACCCCACCCAGGATGTGGCCTATCTCTTGGTCCCAGTGAGAACATTTCAGGAGAGATGAGGGGAGGGATGGGGGAGTGAACATGCTTAAACTGCCATGAAAGACCAGTGTGCTGCACTGAGCAACAAAGAGAAGGAGCCCTCTAGTGGTGGAGTCTGTAACAATACCCAACACTGCTCAATACCCAACAAGAGCTGTTTACTTGTTCCCTAAAGGTTTCTTAACAGGTTCCAAAAAAAAAATATATGCCCAAAATTTGCAGCTGTCCATGTGTTAAATAAAACAACAATTATTACTGGCAACTATTCTTTCTCCATACATAAAATATACTAGGCAAACAAAGAGCAAAAGGGAAAAGCATAATAGCACTTCATCAGCATACTACAAGAATTTTTTTTTTTTTAATATTTTAATGCAGAAAGCACATAGAAATCATAAGATATTGCTCAAATATATTGCTTGGAAAAAATCTTTCTGTATAACACTTATGCATGAAATTTAAATTTGGTTACATAGCTGATACATTTATGCAAATCTAGTTACGAATTCCATCTATTTATATAACTGAATATTTTAAAACAGCAATACAGCTATGAAATGTGGCCATATAAAAGCCAAACCCCGCCTCACTGATTTTAAATGAGCAACTGCAGATTGATAAGGCCATATGCTTAGCCACCGTGCGCCATGATTGGCTGATTCCTGCTGACACGGAGCATTTTCATTGGAGCATAATATTTCAACCGGCTGTTGACATTGGCAGGGCACACAGCCTCCACAGCATCATAGCAACCATTGTGTGAATGCTGCTCACTTTAGTTTTGAGCAGCAGTACCATTGTGGGAGTTCATGAGCTGCAACTTCACATCATATAAATGAACAGGCAAAGCTTGACAGAGATGTTACTGAGGAAAAGAGCAATTAAGTATTATGTCTGCCAGAGACACTACATCCACCCCCTCCCCCAGAGCACGGTACCCTTTTCGAGGTTATCCTTTAATTATCATGAACACCATCTGCTACACAGCGGCCTGCGTCATGAGGCTGAAGGATCCAGAGATTGAGACAGTGAGACTGTTTCACGTTCCGGAGGATGGCGTTCACTCTCTCCTGTCCCCAGAGGGGCTTTACGATCCCTGTCGCTTCATCTATCTCAGGTGATGAGCACTGAATGTAAAAGTAGGAGTGCAGAGGCATAGAATGAAAGGCTAATGCAAAGCTGAAAAGGGTGGATAGTCAGCCCCATTCCAAGAAACGTTTGGAGCATAATTGGATTGGCATGATATGCTTGACATGCTTTCATGGGGCCCTAAATTTCTAGTGGTTCCCCTGCTGCAATGTTCTAAGTTCAGATCCAGCCCAGTGTATGTGGAATTCATATGTTGCACATGGCTGATGTTCTTCCCCTTGACCCAAAGCTGTCCAGGTGATGTAAACATTGCCTTTTTGTGTGACTCTGTGTTGGACTGGTGTCCCATACACGGTTTAGTATGTTATATCCTGTATTTCTGAGTGTAAGCTTTGGTTCACTGCTATTTTTTCTCTAAGTGGTCATTAAAAATGTCTGGATATCTTTAGAGCTGTGTCCTCCATAAGTCTAGGGTAAGTCTAGAGACTCCTTGGAAAACAGTTTTGCTGTTGACCGTCAGCTTATAATTAAGGTCTCCCACTTCAGACCAGTTTCTACTGATCTACGTCATCCTTCTTGCATATGAAGTCCCTGTACTTTGAGGCCATCTTTAACAATAACCCTGTGCTGAATACTGTAAGTCACGCCTTCCTGTTTCCTCCTATAGCATGATTTTGCTCCCTCCCAGCTCCCTGCCATGCAGTCCACATTCTTCTTCCTCCAAGCTCCCAGTAAATGTGGTCTACAGCTCCTCAAGGACTGGACTGGGAAACACTGTCCTATAGCATGTGCCACATAACTAGTTGATTAGCAAGGAGGTGCCATCAGTAATTCCCATAATGAGTCTTCTGGTTGTATAACATCCTTGACATCCACTGGGTCTCGTTAGGTTCTCCTCCACCTTCTCTCTACTCTTTTCAGTTAATTTATTCTGCTGGTGGGAGTTTGATATCAAGAGCTATACTTGCCTACCTGCCTGATGTCTGCAGAGGAGCTCAGAGGCAGAAAAGCCCTCTGAGCCCTGTGGTACTTCTAAGCCTGCCCACCGCTTATACTAATGTCAGTTGACGTGAGTCACAAGCCCACGCTGCCTGGGCCTGAGTTTCTGGCTGGAATCCGCAGTCCCGGGCAGGGCGTCCCAATGGGGATTTCGCTCCTCTCACTATTTATTCCCCTGCTGATCAGGGTTGACTTGCATCCCTAGTCAGAAACTGTCAGGTGCGCATGGATGTCTTCATTAAAACATCAGCGGGTCACCGGGTCTCTTTGTGGAAACACTTTAAGAGAACATAGGGGTCATATCCAGACCTATTTACGGGGAGTTCTCCACTGTCGTACGTAATTTGTTTCACAAACCCTTATGCAAGTCAAATTATATATAAAACGTATTTGCCCCACTATACCATTCAGGACACCTTATAAGAAGAAGCACATTAGCCAAAAATATGCTAATAATAGATTCCAAAGAGCACATATCAAATAAATAAAAAGACAAATTCTAACTTTATTTATAGGCGGATTTTGCCTTTTTGCATTATGCCTATACTGTTTTTCCCTATATACTAAGACCAAATGCAAATCAGTTTACTAATGTCAACTTGTTAAAAACCACACATTAAATCCAAGAGCCGCCTCCCCATCCTGGTTTATAATGTCCTGAGCAACTGCAGTGGCACAAGTGGTCCCAGGTGGTCCTGCACCCATGCAGATTGAACTCAGGCCCTACCACTGAGCGTTCACAGTGCGAAACGCAGTACGATAAAATGACTGTGTCTGACGGGTGTGTGTATGCATGGTTAGATCAATTAGAGGAATTGACAAGCAAATAGATTTTTCTTTCTCTGTGTTCATTTGGACTTAGTAATGCCATGTGTCATTTAAAAACTGGTAAGAAAAATATGTAGCTGAGTATGGAGTGTGATTTTGTTGCCGAGTGAATTATGGGACTGGCCCATCTGATGTTCTGCTGGCCCACACTATGATTTCTGGCTCCAGTATTGGTGCAGGATATTAAAATATGAACATGTTACCTACACTTTCCCTTCTTCAACTCAAGTACATATTGAACACACTTTAGCTTCAATACTCATTTCCTCCTAAATAAAACAAGTTAATTAATTAATAAATTAATATTTATGTCAGCAAAAAATAGACAAGCTGTAAATACGCTACAGCTAGGTTCACTAACTCACACCCCCCTCCTCCAATTTTATTAGGAAGTAGTGGAAAAAATGTTCTTTTTTAATTACATCAAAATACCGTATACTATAGTAATTTGTCAACCTGACCGCCATTTGACCGGAGGGCAGGCTGGTGCTGATGTCAAAGTTTACAGACTGGGGCTAGACGGTAGTGACAGCATTTGCCAACTGGTTGGGGTGGCGTTGTGGCAGAGCAACTTCTAGCTGGCTAACTATAACGCAGCTGAGTGTCAGATCTCCAGGAAATCGCGCATCATTTGCAGGTGTCAGGGAAACACTGTCAATTTGTAGGACACAAATCTGAGAGAAGTGGGATGTCTATCACTGGTTCTTTTCTTTGCCATTGTTACAGTAGCCGCAGATCTAGCATTGGCTAGCGTCCTCCTGATCTACCTGGAATGGGAAGGGGTGGCGTATTTACAGCTCGCCTATTTTTTGCTGACATGCACAGTTCTCCCCTGCAGCATATGCCCATCGATGCTGGATCTGCAGTCGCTGGAGCTGCTGCACAGCCATTCTGCGCCATCTGCGGATCTCTGGCGTGGGCGGTTGACACCCCCACCGTGAGCCGGCATCCAGGCACACTGCCTGCTCACATTATGCAGATTCTCCTCTCCACACTCTCCTCCCCTGCTCAGTATCTCCAGCCTGTCTCACACAAGACAGGAATCTAATCTGAAATAAAAGCTATTTTTACATCCCAATTTTTCCTTCACTAAAGACTACATTCCAATAACGTTCCCCCAGTAAAAGGGTGTGAAGCATGTGGCTTTGATTCACAGCAGACAAATGCTCAGTGATGACATTAAACTGGCATTTAATATCTGTCTGCTCATCATCCATGTCATAGAGGAATCATATTATAGTCCAATGAAAGCCATTCCTTCACACAATATCCCTCTGTGAATTTCCATGTGCTGCTTGTTGTGGTATGCTTTCGGAATGGAGGAATAAATAGGTTAAAATTACAATAATGATATTCTTTTATTTATTCCCACAACATTCTATTTCTTAAAATACACCAAAAGCAACTTTTACAAATAATTACATTTTCTCTTCTACTCTACCAAATGCAATGCAGGAATGATTTTAAAATTCACAGGAACACTTTATTGGCAGACACAAAATTTTGTTGCACTGTAGTCAGGCCTGGTGCTATGGGGGTGGGGGCAGGGGTGGCTCTGGCCCAGCCAATCACAGAACCTTTTTTATCAAAAATAGGAAGGGGGTAAACAAAAAAGTACTTTTTTACAGGTCCAAACACCCCCTCCTAGTGCCCTCCAAGAATGGTTCGATCCACCCTGTATTGAATCTGTATAGTTAGGTGCAGTTACAGATACCGCTAACTAAAGATAAGCACATTTAGAAACTCTGAAGGCAAAATGACATTGTACAGAATTGTTTGATGTCATAGTTTGAATATCACAGCATCATACATCACAGTCAATCACCTACACTAGCTCATCAGAATACTGACGGATCTCCTGAATCTCATTAATTGTTTGAACATTTACACCCCCTTACCTTTGTTCTGGTTCTACAGTAAAATAGTGTTTCCCTCTCTCTGGTTGTAGTTGGAGCATCAGTTCTGGTTGGTGATTTGTCTTGTATGACCTACTTTCTGCATATCCCACCTGTGATTCTGGATGAGCCTTCATTAACTGTGCTTGCGCTTGATCTACCCCAGCTTGCTGAATGGCTTTGAGTGCAGGATTTGTGTCTTGGCTTTTGAAAATAAATTCCATGACTGGATCCCTCCTGTTTAAGAATCTTGATATGTTACAGTAACAAAGTAGCATTTTCAAGCATTCAAAGGGAACTAGTACACCCGCCATCATAGCGCCTCACAGGTTGCTTTATTAATACTGTAAAAACTAAAAACAAAATGGATTTTGAGGATTTTGATTGTGGATTTTATCTGGTAAAACAAATAAATTCTTGGTAGTTATTTAGCTCATTAGTTTTATTATTTAGCAGCCTGTATTGCGTTGAAATATGCAACTACTAGACTTTTGTTAATGTATAGCAGTCATATGACATAATAATGATCCTTCAGACAGCTTGTTCCTGGCTCATTTGCATAATGGCCCTATTGACACACAGTGTGTGTTAACGAATCATCTCACAATGAAATAAATCTTTCCTTGGCAAAGAGAATAATAATGGATTCTATCTTCTTTCTGGCAGGGGGTGTTGAAGTGAATTAAAACTTGACTTGTCACAATATTGAAACCTGCAGTTGCCCTTTGAAATGAAAGGGCTTAGTGACATTAACCAATTATTTTGTGAGGGTGCCAATCAGGATGACCAAGAAGAGTTTGGTGATCATCAATTTGACTTTATAGTGGAATTTAACTCCTAGGCAGAATAACTGTCAGCTTCATGTCACTGTTTCACTGGCCACTGAGGTACCTATACATTCCTTTACCTAAGCAAAGGCAAAGGAAAATAAATCATTTTAAATCTGCTCCTTTTAAAATCATGGCATTTTTTGCCACCACAGAGTCCCTTCAAACAAAACCACGAAAAGGTCTCACATCTGCCTGTTACTTGTTCGCAACTTTATCAACTCCACGGAAAGTGTTAACGATCTGCTTGGTGTGTTAAACTGTTCTGGAGCTCATTGAAGTTGGCAAAGCAAGTAAATCTTCATGATACACCAACTAACAACAAATAGATGAGGTAACTGGTAACAAGTGCTAATTTAACACTATGGAAATGGAACCATTTTTTTAAAAATATAGTTTTTCAACATTTTTTGCATCCCGAATGTCTGCCTCAGTCTTCAACAGAAAATCATCTTCAGTTAAATTCTTTCTACCTGATTCCATTCTATGACATTTCACCTAAAACACATTTTTCAGGAGAGGTGAAAGGTATAAGGTATGCATTATAAATTCACTAGCAACACAGGCAAAACCATATATCACATATATATAATTAATAGTTTGATAATCTAGCCATGTCGCTGAACAACACTTGCTTTTAATCACATTTCTTAGAAAATACAGTCTAAGGCATTTTGCTGTGACTGCAACTTTTCCAGACAAGACATGCGGCCTGCAGCTTTGGTGCCGCTGTGCTTCCCGTGGAATTGTTAATTAGTGTGAATAAACAAGCAACCACTGGACTCACATCCCACATGATTAATGTGAGCCGAACGGCATTTCTGTGCCGTATTAGGAGAAACCTCATTGCACCCTCTCAGACAATGGCACCTGACATCAACAGAAGGAATATCATAATAAATTAACGTTTCCCCATGTTGCTATGGCAACACAATCGCTTTGCACAGGGAGTGAGAACATGTTGTTTATCGAATATCTCTCTCGCTCGCTGACAGCCTCGCTTAAGATCCCAGGAAAGCCACATCAACAGCACCATGATGTGGATGAGCGCATAAGTACACCCATGGATTCTGCATCTATGTTATTTGCACCTTGACCAAAGCTATTTATGGTAGAGTCTTGGGCTTACACTCCCCCCCCCCCCCCACACACACACACACACACACACACACAGCTCTGCCCATAGTGGGCTATGTTATGGCAAAGCCAGCTGTTCTCTGTCATGCAAGCAAAGTTAAAGGTTGTGGAAGTTTATGTCAGCTCCTGTTGTATATTGACCTCTGTTTACTGTAGATGGGAGATAACAGCTGTTTCTTCATAAATACAGAGTCGTCAGTAGAAGCAAACAGCCGAAGAGGACCTTAAGGCTTCAGGAAGCCAATAGCAAATGTAATTTTTATAGTATTTAGAAGAACCTTTATGTGAGACACGATTCCACCAACAGATAAGTAAACACCAATGAGCATTAATCATTGTTTAGATTTAATTGATTTAATCTGTGTGTAATTAGTTGTATGAAGGGTCCCACTGTTTATAATGATCAATATGGGATAGCTGCATGAAAATATTATTGATCTGCTTGTGTAGCTTTGTGGGACTGGATCTTTTCTTGATTGGACTGTTGGTTATGTGGGTTTTCATTACAACTCTCTAATTGGATGACTAATTAGGGAACTGATTAGCTGAAGAGTCCTTACACCTGCATACGTACTGGCCTTTGGTGGATTAGATTGCCTTCCCCTGGCCAAATTCAAACTGAACAGGCTGAGAATATCACTAAGGTTTATACCACTGTCTGTCTCGCACAGCAGAGAGCTGAGCTACGCTATACCAGGCAATTCCAGCACAGAATAAATAGTGGACCAGTGAGACTCACTAACACATTTATTGAAAGGTACAGTGGTGGCTTTGTCAGAGACAATGCCGCTGTTGTGGAAAATAGCACCCTCTATGGGCAGCATTCAGTAAAAACATCTGTACGCAAAAAATTACAAATCACCACGATTATTTGTAGAATTAATAGATACATATTTACTTGTTTAAAGTAATAAATGAACAAGTAGAGGAACTCGGTATTATCTCTATATGCCTTATAAAAGATCGACAATCCCTATTCAGCGATGCCGAGATCATGTGCAACCCTTGGAATCCTGGCTATAGCGTCGCATATCTCTTTCTCTCTCTCACTCTAAGGATTGGCGGGGGTGTTTGGGCTCTCCTGCGGCTGCAACGCTGTGTTATGGGTGTTTGTGCTGATGATTTCTTGTCTGCCTGTTTCCCCTGAATTAAACCCTTCATACCAGTATCTACACCTTCGCTCCCTTCTTTGTATGCTTGCCGCCAGCCGGTTATAACACAGGTGCTTAGTAGGGCTGGGCGAAATAAACGATATGTCGACATAAACAAATGTAAATTATGAGAAACTTCAAAAAAATGTGTTGATAAGTAACACTGCCTGACAGCACACAGCAGCATAACACATCACAGAACCGAACACGTTTCCAACCAGTCATATGGCAGTCTTCTAAAAAATGATACACTATGACCAACAAACTAACAGCAGTTTAGCAGAGCGCACTATATTTGCTTTAGTAATTTCTCATGGCAAGACAATTTGTACCTTGTTAGTATTTGGCTTCCTTATCATGACATTTTGTTCTAGTAAATATTCAGTTCAGCTAGTAAAATTTTTATTTGGCGCAGTTTTCCTAGTAAGAATATGAATTCAAAATATTTATAATTGTTTTCACTAGCAAAAACTCATAATGCAGATATCTGTATCTTAATTTTGACGAGTCAAAAATCCAGGTCCACATATCCATCATTCAGTTTTTACTAGTAAAAAAGTACATACATTTGCAATAAGATAATAAGATCTGAAATTAAATTTTTTCTACTAAGGCATACTTTTTTCAATTATCATTATACTATTCAAAGACGGTTTGGCCTGTCATAAAATATATGTGAGTTATAGGAGAAATGAGTTCTCCCTCAGAGGAACCTACCAGCAGCCATAAAGAAAGTGAAATCTGAGCAGTCAAAACACTTAACCAAACTGTCAACATTTTGTGCTGTTACACCTTACAACAAAAAAAGAACGGTAACAGTTCAATTAAATTGATTTTTTTAAAGTGATGTTTTTAGTCATTTTAAACACATTCATAAAGCATTATAAAAATGGCTATACATTTTTATCAAAAGCATAACATATTATAGCCATGTTTATTATGCAATATGCCTGTCTTTTGAAGCTTGTTATGCACTATAGATGCCTTTATAATGCAGTAAAAAGTATACGTAATGCTTATACATTACCGCTTTAATATCCTAAAAAAAAAATTGCATGATTTAAAAATTAGATTTCAGATTACAGTACATTCAATTTTTTGTCATTTTCGTGTTCTGAAATGGTTGAAGGGGAATTCTAAATGCAGAATACACACACACAGACACACACACCATTATCATTCTCAGTTCTCTAAATGCCCATTAGATGGCAGTCTAAAGTAGTGTGTTACAAACTACAGTAGTTTAGGTAAGAGCAAATCTTCAATTCTGATTGCATTTAATTATTTGTTCTTTGAGGTTTTGTAGTATTATAGTAACGATAATAGGAAGAACCCACTGATAATCCTTTAATGTGCTTTGTTGTCTTGTGTTACAAAACCTGAATGGATTAGTTGTGGACCCAAGTCGACTCTTCTATGCTCATAGTTGTGTTTTTTTGACATACGTATGTTCTCCCATAAAGTTAATTGTGGGATTTAACCTTTTTCCTTTACTTCTGTTAGATCTATATGTTTTTTCTCCTGCCTCCTGTTTCTGATCCTTTACCTTTTGCTTCATAATAGGTTTGCGCAAATTTATGAATTCTGCTCCATTTCATTCATGAATTAGAATTCATTTTGCATTGGCCACACCCAACAAGATGATGAATTGCAATTTGAATACCATGAAAAATAATTTAGTTAATTGAAATTCAAAGTAATTCAATGCAATTATACATCACAGGAATGCCATTTAATCTAGCTCAACATAAATAATTAGGCCTAGATCGATAGATGAAAAAACATATACCTCCAACAACATATGCCATTTTCATTGGACAGCAGCAACGTGTAGTAATACCTTCACATCAGCAAAATTTGAAATTCTTTTTTCAATTTTTTTTTTGCATATTGACCAAGAACCATTAAACGGGAATATTTTTAGAGTTTGCTGAAATACTGCAGAAACTCGCAAATTACACATATGTCAAAAATAATACAGAAAATTATTCACATAAAATCATATAATATGTAAATACTAGTGATACAAATATTTGTTGGTGTAAGTGCATATTATCTGTTCTGTTTTATGTTGGCCCTCTATGTCCTCTTCCATGAACACATACAGTGGAAACCTCTTATAGTGATCAATTACATCTGAGTGATATTGATCACTAAAACACATGATCATTGTTAAAGATTTGTTGTTTTTCTTTATGACTCAGGCAGATTACCATCTAATTGACGTTTGTATATTTATTACATTAATATGAGGTAATGAAATGGACAGCATTGCTATTTACTTAACATTAATGATTTCAAAACATAGTACAGCTGTTTCAAATGATTTTCAAATTACAATACTGTCCAAATTAAAATACTGAACTGAATACACTATAATATAGTACAGTATTGTACACAAATATTCAGTTTAATTGTATTCATACACCTCATTTTCACAACATTCCATTGTCTCAAAGTGCTTATTTTCGTTTACTCTTGGTAGCTCGTTTTTGCCAGTTTATCATAAGCCATCATGATCTATATTTGTCACTGAGAGAAAATAACTTTTTTCAATCCTGATTTCTGTGCACACTGTATTAGCCTCAGGTAGCAAGCCAGAAACTGACGGGTTACCGCAAGGCTGTCACACCTGCATTCTTGCCCCCTCATTGTCACCCATTGCTTGTTTTGTCCTAGCTCTTGTTTTAGCCCTTATGTGGATCATAAAGCTGACATTCATCTGCTCCCTCATCAGTCCTGGATAAGAGTGCCTTTCAGTTCTGCCCAAGTATAATAAAAGCTCCTTTGTTTTCCCCCGGTGCTTGCTTTAGTTCCCTGATTCCTTGACATGACAAAGGCAAAGTACTTGATTTCTATCAGCATATTATTTAAACAGTATTTATACAGGTATGATTCTGTCCCAAGCTTTTTGATCCATATAAGCAGTTGATCACAATAACTATGATCACTATAAGCGGTTTGAACTGTATTTAATGTTTATGTGTTTTGAAGAGTCTGCAGTAGTTTTTCTTATGAATGTTCATGGGTTGTCAAATGGATAGGGTGGTGATAGGGTTACTTGTACCTGTAGTGTTTCAGTCAAGTGCCAATTCAAATTCACTGACTTGACATTTCAGGTTAACCCTGCTCTGCATCAACTCGTCTTTCTGTTTCTGATCTTCACCTTCTTGCTTCACACTGTACTGTTGTTCTTCCTGCTTTCCATCTTCATCTCCATGTTTCTCTTCCTCATTTGCAGCTTGATTTTTGTTCCATATTGCAGATAACCTTCTTTCTCTTCATCTATCTTATTTCTTCTTTTATATTTCCTTTCCCTTCCTGGTTGGGAGCTCTCTCTGTTTCATGTGTCTGTTTCTCTCTCTCTTTCAGACCCTTTTCATTTTACTTCCTGAAAGTGTCTATGTCCTGTTACTATCTATTGGTTTTTATTGGCCGTATTTTCTGTCAGATTGGAATAAAGGCAAGTTTTCTTCTGCTTTAAAAGTTTCTTGTTTCGAAACATCGTTATTGGGAGAGCAAATATGGATATTTGAGCACACTTGTGTCTTTTGTGAGGGAGCTGGCCTATGTATTGATATAAACCCCAATGATTACTTAAACCCATCTGCTTTAAGAAGTGTTCACTATCTAAAGGTTTACAGTCTTGCCTTGTTAGTTTGGGCAACTCAGTCAGCCTCACTTACACTAAAACTGCAACATTTCAAACATAATGTCAAGCCCCAAAATGAACTTGAATACCTTTTGCATTTAAACATTAGTACTAGTTGTCCACCAGACTCATGAGACTTTTCAAGGGGCAGATACTCTGTAAATTTTGCCGACTGGAGGGAGAGGGGTTCTCTGACCAGATGCATTTTATGTTTGTTCAGCACCTCCACGTTTTTTCCCCCTTGGGCGTGGCCTAACTAGCCATGCCTGGTTCTCATTTGCCTTATCTCACATTTCTGCCCTTATGTTAATCATTTCTAGCTGTGTCTTGCTTGGCATTGTTAATCTGCTTGTCCGTTCCCTGTCCTCAAAATAAAACCCATTTTATTGGCACCTGGCCTGCTCCTGCTTCCTCTGTTCCCACAGGTGTGGAATTCACCATTTCAGTAATACAGTGGATATAAAAGGTGTACACACCCCTGTTAAAATTTCACAATTTTGTGATCTCAGATTTTAAAAAGAAAATTTAAGTTTTGGCATGGCCCACCCAGAGCCCAGACCGAAATCTGACTTAATAGGGTGACCTGAAGAGGGTTGTACACAAGAGCCTCCTTGCAATCTGACAGCTTTCGAGTGCTTTTGCGAGGAAGTGCGGGCAAATACTGCCAAGATAAGATGTAGCATGCTGAGAGACTCCTACCCAAAAAGACTGAATGTTGTAATCAAATCAAAAGGTGCTTCAACAATGTATTAAAGGGTGTGCACACTCATGCAACCAGCTTATGTACTTTTTAATTTTTTTCCCCTAACAGATTTGTTTGTTTTTCAATTGAATTGTACATATTATAGGTCACATTAATTGTGGGAAACATTTTGAAATCATTTATCGTGGTCTCATGATTATTATGTTAAATACAATAACAATAATAACAAACTTTACAGACCATATTTAATTACATTTAAACCAACTTACTTAAAATACATCATATAAAATATATTAAAAATGAACATAGTTGCACATGTTAAAATACTGTTGATTTGCACAGACCCATACAATGACTAATTTTGTTTACAACAAATAAAGGTGAAGAATTTATTTAAGACTTTTGTAAAATTGAGGATGGGGCCCCACTTATCAAGGGCCCCCAAACTTATTAGTTGGACAAATGAAAATGAAACAACCATTCCATGGGTAAACAACAAGGTGGGAACCGATGATTACAAGTGTCAAGTCCACATTACAATTCGTCCTGATTGTTATATTCCCTTTGCTGTGGATATGATTAGCAGCAGGTGTGGTTTCACTGTGGTAAGCCGTGGTTTCTCATATTTCTGCTTTCTCTCTCTTGCATATTTTTACAAATGGGTGTGTTTTTATTGGTAGCATAATCAAATAGAACAGGTGTTGCTTGTTATGTTGACCAGTAAACACTCATTACATAATTTTATTTCTATTAAAAAAAAAGAAAAGAAAAATGCACTGTGAAAACTTGCAGTAAAACTGAGTTTACAGTTAGACCTTAACTATTCATAGCTATTAGTTATACTATAAAGCTTATTGTTTGACATTTACTTCTCATAGTACAACTGTGAACTTGTTTTACTTTAACATTCTTGATCACCTTTTCTGCAGCCTAATTTCAGTCTAGAGCCAGAGATGAGGACTCAAGTTTGACACTCAAACTCAAGTCACACTCCAGTCACACTTAAATTGACTTGCAACTTATTGTTTTTTGACTTGGACTGGACTCCAGCTGTGCACGAGCATATCCTGCATTCGATAATCTGTCTTCAAGTTGTATGTCAGAGAAAAACATCATGAAAATGTATTGAAAGCTTCCTCTTGGAAATACAACCCCTTTCCGATGATGTCGCAAAGTGTTTTGTACTATGAGATTCCCCTGTCGTCATTTCAACATGACGCCTTACACAAACCACGTTTTATAAATATTTGAAAATGTTTTAAAATGTTTATTTTGTTAATTGTATTAATAGTTATAAATTGCATGTGGTCGATTTAGAGAATAATATATTATGAGCATAAACTGTATCCTAGTGTAGTCAAGTAGGAAGTATGGATCAGCTTGTCTTATTGGCTGACCTCTGTCCTGGGTGGTGATCAATTTCATATATATAGTGGGTGGATGGGTAGGAATGGCGCTGAAGTTGTTCTTTGGGTGAGTGCGCAGATTGTCAATTGGCACACTCTCTACCATCCCTTAGAAATTGACATGATACCCCACGTAAGAAGTGACATTTGATCGGACCGCCAAAGGTCCCCGCCTTCGGCCACTGCCCAACTCACACTGCACCTGACCCCTGTAGCCCCTCCTATAGGTGGTGAGCCCATTGGAGGGAAAGTATTACTTTTTAAATCTATATTACAAAAGTTCTTAGGTTCTAACAAAAAATTTATTTCTTCAAAGGCTTGTATATAAGATGTATAAGGAAATATATACATGCAGTTTTTGAATTGTTCAAGTGGTTTAATCAAGTTGATTAAATTCCCATTTAATCGTATCAGTTACTAATAGAAAAAAAACAAACAAGTACAGTGGAACCTCAGATTACGAGTAACGCGGTTTACGAGTATTCCGCAAGACGAGCAAAGATTAATAAATTTTGACTTGGAAACCAAGCAAGATCTTGCAATACGAGTATTACATATACACTTAGTCTGCCGAGCGTCACGTGATCACAACTGAGCCAATGGTTCCGTTTCTCTGCAGGATTGTGGGTAATTGTCTCTCATGCTCGGTCTCAGTAGGCGTGCCTCACTCGTTTAGTCAACATTTAGTAGAAAAGCACCACCCAAATCGTAGCAGTGCGAGAGATGAATCTGTTTGACAATGCAATGTCCACATTTCCGTAAAATCAAAAAGGAAACAAAACGCAACTGTCATTGGATGGGTTCCTTGTTAAAGTCACACAAAAAGAAAAAGGACTCCAGTGAGCCAACCAATAGCAGTGATTTGATTATTTAAAGTGAAAAATCAACGAACTGCCTACAAAATCACCCTCTGCTCTCACACCATCCAAGATTCTTTTTAAAGAAAGTGTAGGCTAATTTGTTTCACTTTATATAAATTTGTATATGAATACCTTAGGGTTGTGGAACGAATTGGAGTTTCCATTATTATGGGAAAATTTGCTTTGATATACAGTGGGTATGGAAAATATTCAGACCCCCTTCAATTTTACACTGTTATATTGCAGCTGTTACTCCCCTCGAGTTTCAAACGAAGGCTCAGGTTGTTCTTGAATTAACTGACATTTATTTGGACAACGTCTTTACATTCGAGTCCCAACAATGCCGTCAGAACTACGAAAGAAATAAATAAAATAAACAAACATTCTAAAAGTACACAAATGAAAAAATACATACAAACACGTTAACACATACCTCATTGGCCTCTCTGACTCAAGAGGAATAAACTTAAACGTGGATGTAGTTTCTTCA
>JAABNY020000001.1:49280673-49293871 GCA_015164015.2 Brevimyrus niger
AAAAATAACATTTTATCAACATTTTAACATTTTATATTAACATTTTATCCATAACTAACAAAAGATAAAAATTAGTAAATAGTTACATTTTAAAAAAACATGCAAATGAAATTAAAAAAAAAAAATTACCACTTCCAAGGATAGTGGGGGTCACGAGTCACTGGCAGGGTTATTTTGGGGGTTGTGAGCCGAAAAGTGTGGGAACCCCTGCTCTAACCCACCTGTTTGCTGCTTCACCCAAGTGACCTACAGGCTTTTCACAAATAGTAAGTTTTTTTTTGGTGTGTAACAATTGTCTTGTGCAAGAGGTATCTGAGTAAATATTATTTGACTCAGAAATGTAACAAAGTGAAAGAAAAAGTTTCAACAACTTTTAATACTCAAGTACAGTACCATCCTTAGTAAATGCACAAAAAGCCCTGTTGGCACCTCACATCAAACCCCAATGAAAAATTTCTGCAGACACCACTGGTCATATTGATGAGTAACCATCCCCTGTGATATTTTGTTTCTGTTTAATGAAAATCCAATAACTACTGCAGGTATTTGTTGAAATGGTGTAATGTTTAGCAAGGTTGAGAAAACTTGGGGAGTGTCTCACATTCCTACGTTTTCTGTACCTTCTTGTCCTGTGCAGGGTTGCATAGTTCACAGGGCAGAGAGAGAGATAGGATGCTCTCTAAGAATTTGGAACATAATTGGATTGGTCTGGGTTTGAGATCAATATATGCTTCCATTAAGCCCAAAATGTCTAGCGGCGCCCTTGTCCCTACATATCAGGGTCATAGCTCTTCAACAAGACATCCCAAAAATATGTGAATGAAACAGTTTTTTATAGAGGAAGAGGAATGGAGGAACAGTTTTGGAATGCCAGAAAAACAAGTAATTAAACATTCTGAAACACCTTGGAGACACAATGACCAGTCATTCAAATACCTTCACTGATTCATAGCAACAAAAATAAGGCACCATAAACATACCCTGGACTACGAAAACGAATGTTACTGTCCACGCTTTGACACTTCTCGATAGATGGCGCTGTAGCTCTGTATTCAGTCTCAAAACTGATGTTTGATCTGTGATGCCTGAAAAGTAAAATGCAGTGTCATTGTCCAAAATTGTTAAATGTGACACAAATGTTCTTTACTTTTTCAAATATATTTATAAATGTACATTTAACACATATGTTTTTATTGTAAAGGACATCTCCCCCTGTTCAGTGGGTTTCCACCCACAGTTCAAAATATATGTAAGGCCAAACTGGTGTCTTTAAAAGTTCCAGTGTTCTGTATCTGTGTGTCCTGTGGTGGCATTCTCTCCAAGAAGTTCCCATATTCTGTGCACACTGGGAAAGGCTCCATGTTCACCATGACCCTGTACCAGATACATAGATTGTAGGATGGATGGATGAGCATTTTAGCAAGGAGCCTAAGAGCCCACAAAACCCCATCCTGTAAATAGTAAATAAACGAAACACACAATAGCGACCCTTACTTTTACTATTTTTACACCATACAGGAAAGAAGTCATATTCAAGATTCAAGATTCTTTAATTGTCACGTACATAGTTATACAAAGTACAACACGTAGTGAAATGCATCCTGAACCGTTCTTTTGTAGACTGTGCAAATCAGTATAAAAGTGCAAAAGTGCAGAAAGCAGCTAAAGTACAAAAAAAATACAAGCAGAGGAGTATGTTCAAAGAGAATGTATCCAGATATAAAAGTAACTAGTGTAGCAGTGAGGATTGGTGAGGGGTACAAGACCACAATATGCAGTATACAATGTACATCAGGGTGTGCGATGTAAAGGCATGTCCAGGTTCAGAAACCTTATGGCCTGGGGGTAGAAACTCTTACTAAGTCTCTCAGTTCTGGCCATGATGCTCCTGAGGCTCTTTCCTTATTTCAGAAGCTGAAACAGGCTGTTGTTGGGGTGGGATGCGTCCTTTATGATTCTGAAGGCCCTGCTTCATATAAACCATTCTCAAGAACTGCTGTGATTTTCTGATGTTTACGGAATACTCTCTTTATACGCCTGATGTCGACAGTAGCTGTAGATTCTGGAGGAACATGAGTAATGTCATGCTAATCCTTAGCAAGGGCACCGCTAGAGATGGGGAGCCCCATGAAAGCATATCCAATTGGCTCCGCAACCCAGACCAATCCAATCCAACATTTCAAATTCTTTAGGGCCCCTGTCACTCAGCACTCAGGGGCCCTATAAATCATTCTAAATCCCCCCCACCCTGATGGCGCCCCTGATACTTAGTTGAAAGTGCAGGACTCAGTGATCAAGTAGTTCTGCTGTGGGGAATCTCCTGGTGCCATTTATTGATGTCAAGACAGCACATTATTGTAAGAGCCCAGTGACAGCTGAGATGGGGTACTTTTGGAAAGCAGGTTCTTGAAAAACAGTATGACAGTTGCATTTTAAAAATGTTCCTGGGGATCATCTCATATTTTTTGGACAAAGCTCTTTTTATTTAGTATTTATGCTGTAATCTGGACTGATTCAAATAGGGGTTGCAAGAGGGTCAAAGCCTGAAGTAGATAATGACAGAGCCATTTTAAAAGGAGTGTGGGGTAAGTCATGTTCTCAGATTTCACGACAGAGGCGGACAGATGCAACCCCCCCCAACGCACACACACAAAGTGTTTATACACTTCTAAAATTAGATATATATATAGGGACCTACATGACATATATCTGGACTCCTCTGTTAGCATTGTTTCATGGACACACTTTGATCTGCCCCAGGTGGGCAGATAAAAAAAAATAATAATAACTTTATTTACCCTAGCTGTGATACAGTTTGGCAAGGAACTTTAAAACACATATATTAGAAGCATGGTGGTCCCGTAGGTAGCTTGACTCCCAATCTGGTTTTTGTGTATATTGCCAGTTTATGTTTGTTTTCACAGAATAGTCTAATTTCCTCCTCCACTCCCACAAGTCATGCAAACTGTTGTCTTTCAGTTACACTTTTGTGACTGAGTGTGCCTTGTGGGGCGGCTTGGCTTCTTGGTAAAAGGGTGCATCCTTTGTTTCTTGAAGACCCTTAACTGGACAACCAGTTACTGTACATTTCTAGATAAAGGAAATAACATTAAAACGGCACTATTAAAATTTGTTGGCATCATGGTCTTTAGATGGTTATTTCTTCTGTAGGCCTAATTTTATTGTTTGCTTTTTCTCTTTTTTAAATGGCATTTTCGGTGAATGCATCCCATTTTTTAAATATCACCCTCGTGCAAATCAGAGCTGCGCGTGGCGAGACAATGCTGAGGTTTCGCGAAACACCGCAGGCGCCATCAAGCCTTTGTGTGCATTTTCATTAAATCGCGTTTCACTTAGTGCAAAGTAAACGCCAACATTGGCAAATACAGCACACCACTAAAAAAGGGATATCGCGGTCACATACAGTACTGAGGACACGTGGGCGCCCATTTATAAGAAGGGCGTGATACCCGTCATGTCATTTGTAAATTAGAATAATCTGTGGATATTAATAAGGCATAAACGGAACAAGTCATCTGACATCCCGCCCGCCTACTTTTTTTTTCCAATTTACCTGTGACTGTATGAACAGTCTTCCCATCTCTGTCTTTCAGGTAGAAAAAAGGAAAGACACTCACTTCCGGAATGACGGGGAGCCTGTGTGATTTTTGCCGCTTATATATTCCGCATGCGGGCCACATTTTCCCGTCCAGGGCTAGATTGTTGTTTGCGGCTCTTTATTGAGAATATTAAAGCAGATAAAGGACGAGTTTCGGAGAATCGATAAAGCCGATTTATTTTGGAAAAGCAAAGCCGGGCAAACTCCGTTTGGTTTGCCGTGTCTCACAAAGAAACCTTGCGGCGAGGGAAAAATGAACGCTGGGAAGAGGGAAATGACTTCTTTAACGTATTTATTTTTATTTTTAATGTTTGGTAAGATCCCGTTAAAATCTGTGCATTTACTCAAATGATTGTGCTACAATATTGTGTTGTATAATGTGTGTTGAAATACATCGCGGCTGTTTTAGTTGGTATGATGTTTGAGTCTTTTGAGTTTAACATATGCTGGTTATTGGATAACTATACTGGATAACTTGTCTTTGATCGACTGTGGTAAACTTGCGGTCTTGTTCCGTATTCATGTACCGTTTTTGGATGAATGGTAAATTTATGTTATTTCCATTTTTTTTCTGGGGACACGTACCGCCAATTCCGATACACTTAAGTATAATTGCTGCAACCGTTTTCTTCCCTACATACACTGAGAATTTTTAATCTGTCCACCGTTTATTTCTGAATCGCAACAAAAGAGTGAGTTTAAGTGTTTAAAATGCAAGCGTTGGGATTTTCAGACAGGCTTAATTGTTAGTCGTTTACGCATGATGTCCTTCAGTTTCACATTTATTGCATTTTATCTAACGGACACTAAAGTAGGTTGTTACCATTTGTCGGTGGTGGGATGTATAGGTTACCTTTAACTGTGACACTTCGTGATCAGAATGTATATTAAGGTGTGCGGTTATTTGGATTGAGCTGCAGTACAGTAGGTCAAATTCAGGCACTTGACTCCTGTTGCGCAATATGACCTCAAGTCGTTTAATTACGCACCACATAAAACGCGTTAAGTAGCTGAAAGTGAACGTTCTGGAGATATCCAGAAAATCAGTTCTGGACTAGCATAGTGTTGAGAGAGATGTGGCTATGTGGTAAAGCTTAGCTGGGGTTAGGTGTCGTTAGGTACTGGCCGGGAAGGTTCAGGCGGGCGTTCACTGGCACAGTGAGCATGGGCGTGGTGGGTTGTTTCGATGCACGTTGTGTGTCTCCATGGGTTGGAACACTCAATGAGCCATAGCTGCAAAAAATGTGCGCCTGTTCGGGCGCAGCGTAGCGTTTGGTGTGCAGCAGAAGCCCCGAGCAAAGCGCCGCCGTGGGTTATCTCTATTGTGAAGGGAATATTACGAGCACAGGGACTTTTCTAGTCAGGAAGCAGCTCCTCATATGCACTTTCCCTTTAAAAACCGAGGAGTAACCGGCTCTGCCGGCTTTACTTTTTATGGAGGCGTTAAGTCCCATAGCCGAGAGGACGACTGAAATGCTCCTGTGATTATTTTTAATATTTACCCGGTCTTCTCTTCCCAATTAATTGCAATTTACTTGTGTTTATACGAGCGATTGGTGGCACCCACTACTGTTTATATTGTTAAAACGTGCGTTCTACCAAACAGGCATGTTGACCGCAGGGTGTGGCTCTGTGGGGTAAAATGGTGTGCCTTTTGATAGGAAGGTCACTGATTCCAATCAGAGGATCAGCATAGGTTTCACTATTGAGACCCTGTGCAAGCCCCCTCCAAGTGTTCCAGTGACTGGGTAGCCCTGCTGTCACTTTTTGTGTCACTTTGAATAAAAACATTAGATAAATAAAATGTGCCTGACACTGAAAGCTGTCCCGGGTTTGTTTATGACTCGTGTATATATGCATATTTGGTGCAGTTTACTAGTTTTATTAAATGGGTCATTCTGGCCCTGGTCACTGGAAAGGATTAAGGTCCAAGTCTGTAGAGTCCTAGTGCTCTGGATGCTTTTCAGTCATGGATGCTTTTCAGTCACTTGAGACCAACACTGGACTCCTTTGGTATTGTATCTTCTGAGAATCCTTGGGTACCACTGGTATGACGTTTGTGTCAAACGAGCGATTGCTCAGGGAGCCCCAAATGAGGCGCCTTTCCTGCATTGTGACGAAGCGTCATTTACGGCACCATGTGATCCATTTCCCTGAGGGTGGTCCGACTCGGGATACTCATTGCTAAGGACCCAACCAGCTGGACCAAGCCCAGAGGACACCCATGTAAAACACCTGGCTGGGGTACATACATGGGCCCTTCCAGAGTGTGGGGGGGGAGGTCACCAATTGGTACCCCAAGGTGTTTCATCATGTGGGGGGCTGTACCAGTTCATGTTGCCTGACCAGACCTGGCCATGGAGAGTTGAAAATGAAATGAAATTCCATACTAACCAGTTGACCAAATTCACCCTGGTACTTGCTTGTACCTGAGCTGTGTCCCTTGCTTGTGACCCATGCAGGTTCCTCTCAGGGCAGGGTGGTGTCCGTCCCCTTCAGCCCTCTGGTCCGCGTGGCTGGGCAGACGGTGTCGATCCGATGCGACGTCATCAACTACGAGGGCCCCCAGGAGCAGGACTTTGAGTGGGAGGTGCTCAAGGGTGGCCAGAAGCTGCAGCTCATCTCCACCTTCGATAACCAGTTCCCGAACATCATCTTCGCAGACCGCATTCGTAGCGGCGCCATTAAACTCGAGAGGCTGCAACACAACGTGGTGGAGCTGCGGATCGCAAATGCCAGTGTGGCGGATGATGCCATTTACCACTGTGCCACTCCCAGCACTGACTCCAGTATATCTGGCAATTATTTTGCCGATGTTGAGCTTAAGGGTGAGCCGCCCTAATGCCATGGTTACCTAAATGCTGGCTTGCCAACTTGCCCCCAGCTCAGTTCACTATAGTAGTGATTAAAAATGGAAAGTAGAGAACTAAGCCCACTTTCTGTTGGCCACTTTAATGGCTCCTAGTGAGTTAAAGCAGGCTGTGATTGGCAGACGACTATAATCCCACTCACCAGCCTGGTCTCTTCGTGCACTACTTTTATGGGCCGCAGTGACACGGCAGTTAAGGGCAATATTTAATAACTTGAAGGTTGCCGTTTCAAGTCCCAGTTGGGCTTTGGGTGTAGTATTGCTGAGTTGGGGATAAGTCACTCCATGTGAAACTCAGTTGAAGTGGGGGTGCTGTGGCTCAGCAGGTTAGAATGCCATGCCTGTAATCGGATGGTTACCAGTTCAAATCCTAGGGTTAGTAGTGTGATTTCACTGTTGATTGGATGCTAAGCAAGACCCCTAACCCTCAATTGCTCGAGGGACAGGCTGCCCTGCCATTGGGGGAAAAGAAAAAGGAAAAACGTGGTGCTTTGGAAAAATTGCTAAATGTAAGTTACCATTTTAGATGAAAAGACTGAATTTGATTGTGATACTTCTTGGGTTTTTGTAGTGATCGGGGATAACCTGAAGGTGTCACCAGTGGCGCCCCCAGCGGTGGTTCTGGAAGGCAGCGAGCTGCAGTTGCGCTGTAATGCCACCAGGGACCTGTCGGATCGCACCTACCTGTCAGTGACGTGGTCCATTCAGAGGGGGACCACACCCAGTGAGGACATCCTAACCTTCGGCCCAGACAGCGTGCTGAAGCCGGGCCCAACGTTTGCCCGACGTTATGCCGATGGTGGAATGCGCATAGACGTCCGTGAGGGCGGGGCCTTCATCCTCACGCTGACGGAGTCTCTGCCCAGCGATCAGGGCACCTATACATGCCGAGCCCAGCAGTGGGTTTTGGAGGGCAAGAACTCCTGGCAAAGCATCATGGGACGGAGCGTTGCGCTGGGGGAGGTGAAAGTCACAGCTATTCGTAAGTCCAGGTTTTTGCTGTGAGTGCTGGAAGCATAGAAAAGCCAGTGACTGCTGACTAGAATACTCTGGAGTTGGTTGTGCATGAATCATCTAGTTTTTATTTGAACCATTAGCTATTAGTAAACCTGAAATGCTAAGAAATTACAGAAAAATGTAATTCCAAATGGTAATTGATGAAATGTTCCAACGTTTTAGGGAAAAACCTCAAGGTCTCTGTGGAGAAACCAATTTTGGTCAGTATGGGGGATAATATGCGTCTCAACTGTTCCATCTCTGCCGACAATCTCCCATCGCTGGGCCTGGAGCTGGATTGGCTGGTCAGCATCACTGCCTCTGCCTCCCCCAGTACTCTGGTTCAGATGAGCCGAGACGGGATGGTGCAGAACGCGTCGAGGCCCGTGGGGCTCACCCGGATCAAGCCAGGCTTGTTTGGACTGTTGGTGCATGATGTGGACCAGTCCAGCTCGGGCTTCTACTCATGCAGGGTGCGGGCTTGGATACGCCAGAGCAGCGGCCTGTGGTACCCAGCGGCCGAGACGGTCTCCGACCCAGTGGAGGTTCAGGTGTCCCTGCCAGGTAAGACATATTGGTAGAAAGCACAGCTGGACACCTACTACACCTCATTTACACACTGAAACCACTCAGTCAGTGCATGTGTCTGGATGCAGCTTAGCAGGTGGGGTTAGTGACTGTGGGACAAACATCTGATGATTGGCAGCCCATGATAACCCCCCCCACCCCCCTGGATATTAAAGCCTACATTCTCCTGGAGTTCTACCTTAATTTGGGGGGGCTGACGTTTTTTGTTACGTGAAACCAGCTTATTTAAAAATAGTATAATTGTGCACGGCTCATAGGTCTGATTCACTTTTTGTAACCATGCAGAAGGTTGGAATAAGCTCGCCAGAGACTTGCCGTTCTTCAGAACCAGGGGGATGACTGTGATAGCCGTAGCTGGCTAGACATTTACCTCTTCAAGTGCTATCTTGACATGGTAGCATTGGTTTTAGAGAACAATTTCAGTTGCCTCGCGGCATGCGACTTGGTGTCGAAGTCTTGACCATCCATAAGGCTGGTGAGGATGTTTGGCATCTGGTGTGACTAAACACCGGCGCAGTTTTTATGTGGAAGGGCAACAGCGATGACATGCTAGCCGCCTCAGTGGATGCAAGAGGAACTGCTGGAGACTCCGCCCCCATCTCTGATGGGCTTCTGCGGTGGACTCGCTGTTAATGGGGAACCTGGAGTGGTTATGATTATCCCACACAGCATTGTCATAGCATCAAGACGTAAAAGAAGGTTTTCCAGAATATGACTATTGTGACAATGGTTTTGATTTGGTGGAGAACTCTAAATGTGAAGACAAATTAGAGTAATTCATGGTGATGGGTGCTCTGCAGTTCCTTCCTGTTCAGGATCAAAAAAAAGGGGGCGATTGCATTCTCTGGCTAATGTTCACCTTAACCTGATCCTCTCCGCACTACTCATCTCTGGCAGCAAGAAAGCACAGGCAGTAATAGAGCTTTTAGGGAGGTGGGTTTGCCTTCAAGGTCCCTCACTTGTCCTGCGTGGAGCACACTGTGAATTGAGTGTGTTTGACTGCAAGGGGTTTCAAAAATTAAGCCCCCCCCAGTCTGCCCACACATGTCTCATGAAGGCGTTTATAGGCGTTAATTGCGATTGGGATAGGTCTCTAGTGTGTAATGTAATTATGAGTGCCGCCTTTGCAGCTTTCCCAGAATCCCAGTGATTTGGAAGCGAGTACTTATTTCAGCCTGTATATGACAAAAAAACCTACAAGAAAGGGTAGAATTCACATTACATGTATGAGTCTATATGTGTCTATATATAATGCTAATTGTATAAATATAAATATTTATCATACTATTTTTGAAGCCTGGTCCTTCCAAGCACATTTTTTAGAAGGGGGTATGGGTGTCTGTAGCAGATGGTGACAGCACGTCTCCACCGAGATCCAGGAAGAGCCACTCCTTTTTCCCTCCTGCCTTTCCGGTCCCCTTGGGTCGGACCGCTCTTGGTTTGGGCCATAAGAGCAGCGCAGTCCTCATCTCGACGGCATGCATCTTTGCGGCGCAGCCTTTGTCAGCTCTTTGATCTAAATATCTGCCGCACAGTTGAGACATGTCGGTGCAGATAGCTGCCGCAGTCTGAGATCGTGTGGGCGTACGTGTGCAGCTTAAAGGGCCAGGCCGACCTGGCGACGAGCGTCACGGGCCCTGGACCCGCTTCTCCATCTCCGCCAGTTCCTCTTGGCCCGGTGACACGCCGCGCTGATGCGTGATGAGGCCAATTTTATCATGGTCCAGAACCAGAGGGTGCACGACTTGCCGCCTTTTATAGAATTAACTCTGACGTGAGCAATAAATACTCTTAGGAATGACGGTGCAGCTCTAACTGAACAGGCTGGCCCTGTTGTACTACACACCTTCATAAACATTTTCGTGCTATGATTGTCCTTGGATTTTTAATTTTTTTTTAATTTGTATGGTTTTACTTCGCCGGTGCTTTTCTTCAAATCAGCATGCACTATCTTTTTGAGGAAGCAGGGTCAGACAGTTCCTTGTAGCAATTAGGGGTTAAGTGCCAAAATCATGGGGATTTTCATAATGTTGAGATGAGGTGGGACTATCCCCCACAATAATAACGTGTGTGTATATATATATTTTTTTTTCCTTAGAAAGGCATAATGAAACGCATACAATATATATAATTCGTCACATAATTTCAAGCTGGGGTTCGTTTCAGAGAGGCATAGATGCTATGTCAGCAATTTGCGTAAGTGGGAAACAAGCCCCCGGCTGACAGATAGTCGCTAACAGACCAATGAGAATAGTAATATCAGGCAAGTGGAAAAGCACTGCACGGCTTTGTATGTAAACTCACTGAAGACCTTGCATCATAACCAAAGATAATGTGAAACAGTGCGATGTAATAGCCTCATTGCGATAAACTTAATAAGAAAATTAATCTTAGTTAAGATCTTTTTAGCAGCAGCTTACACAATCGGATAACTTGGTTAGTCAATAGCACAGCAGAAATGGCAACACTGATAACGCAGCAGTAAATGGAGTTTGTGTCAGTCGCAAGTCTCACTCCACTTCACTGTTGGGGCATAAGAATGAGTCAAAAGCCCATCAAAATCCAGGGCCAGACCTGGCATTTATTTGGTTACCAGAAACTCGGAATCATTTAGTTCATAAACGGTGCTGACAAAGTCCAATTTATTACCAAGAAGAGTTTCAGTAACTCCCCTGTATTTACTACTTGGGGTCTCTACTGAGAAGATCTTCTACTTGCTGTTTTATGTGTGTTGTTGGTGCTAGTGATTCTTTCCAGAAATTTAGGATGTGTTTGACAGCAGATGTGGTGCTGAATAGCGATGCCCATCATAGTAGACTGTGTGCGGAGGTCACTTTCCACAGTGCAGGGCCTGACATTCGTGGAAGAATTTCACAATTTGTGGATAATGTTACTCACTCTCTAATAGTAATAGTTCCTGCAAATTCAATGTACATAATGTGAGACAGTAACACACTTAAACTACCAAATTAGTGAAGGTGAATGACAGTAAAAATGGGTATGATCATACATTGTAACTATAACAGCACCACAGAATCATCTTATAATGCTCCTCTCAGATGATGATCCTGTTCTCCTCAATGTTAATATGAAACCTATACCCCTGGGGATTTGAACCTGTGACCTTCTGACCACAAGCATAGTATCCTTAACCCACTGAACCACACAACACCCCTCATTTGTGCTGTCACCGGGCTAGGGCTTATGACACAGGGTGGTGTGATAATTTCATTAAAACAAAAGCCCCCTTGACTGTTATATATCTCTCCCTCCCACACTTCTGTCCCACAGCACCAGAATTCAAAGTAAACCTGAGCGGCGCCGTGATCCCGCAGAGCAACGAAGATCCAATGGAGCTGGACTGTCGCGTGACCGACGTGTCACACCTGGGAGATGGGCGGCTGGCAGTGACGTGGCAACGTGGGGGCGGCACCCCGGGTGACCGGCCCGCCAGCTCGCAGCTCCTCGGGGGCCTGGATCACCACGGCGACCTGTCGCCAGGCGACGAGTACCAGCAGCTCTTGAAGGAGGGTCAGCTCGTGCTGTCCAAGGTGAAACCGGACACCTTCAAGCTGCGCTTCCTGCAGATGAGCCCCGCGGGCATGGGGCTGTACTCCTGCACCGTCTCCGCTTGGACGCGCTTACGGGACGGCAGCTGGCAGAAAGCCGGGGAAGTCCGCTCCGGCGGCATCACCATTTCCTGGGACTCTAGAAGTACGTGCCACATTGCTCTGAATCTGACAGTGAGGATTGTGGGAATTTCTCCTGATATCACAGCCCATTTAGTTTGAACCCCTTTACTGCTAAGCGTGCTGCTGCTCTGTGCTAGAATCTACAGCTTCTCATGCAATTTCACACGTACGTTTGAGTCACCCCAAAGGCCAGTCCAGGCCTTCCCGTCGTACCTCGGTGACTCCCTGAAGGTGTTAACATTGTAGCAAAATGCAGTAAATAGGGAGACCGGTTTGTCCTTAGTAACGCAGGACTGCGTGCGGTTTTTCCGTAAACATGGTTCACAGAAAACACCTGTGGAACCGGTTGCGGGTCACTTCGGAAGTCTAGCCTTGTTATTTTTCGCTTGATAGTTGCAAAGTTTGGGCCGTCTCTTTCCATTTCCTACGTCGTCCTGATATTTTGATGCATATCAGCTGTCCTGGTTACTTGGCTTGTTTGTGTTTAACTTGAATCTTAATAGAATGTGCAGATGTGTGTAGGGACAGCAGCTATGCCCAGCTCTTGGAAATGCATCATATCCCCAGATGTTCCCAAGTTCACAGGACTCTTTCCTTACAGAACCGGATCTCGCGGTGAAGGCGGAGGTCCTGCGGAATCCGGCCTCTCCCGGGGGCACCTTCGAGATGAGCTGCCAGGCGACGGTGCAGAACCTGCAGGGGGAGGAGTTCTCCGTCCTGATCCAAAAGACACCGGCGGCTGGTGGGAACGCCCAGAAGATCATATCACTGAGCGAGAACTCCATCCTGAAGCTGGAAGGATGGAGCCAACCGGACCGGCTGGACGACGTGATCCTCCAGAAAGTGGGACGGGGCAATTACCGGTTCCGAATGTCCGGAGCGCAGCCATCTGACGGGGGGCAGTACTTCTGCGACGTGGCAGCTTGGACCCGCGAGAGCCGGAGCGGGTGGAGCAAAACCATAAGCGCCGAGTCCAATCGGGTCAGCTTGGCCTTCTCGGGCCCAGGTATGTTTGAGTGTGGTTCCGTTGGCAGATCCTCTACTGTGTGGAGTCAGCAATGTGCTGGAATCAGCTATATGAAATCTGGGACAGCAGCACACAGTTCTGTTTTGGCGAGGACTTCCCAATGACACTCTGAAAGGCAGCTTAATTCCCAGCCCCCTCCAGAAACGGAAACTCATAGCAAATCAGATGGCAGAAAACACATATTTACAAAAAACAGCTTTCGGAATGTCTCTGTGGAGTTGACAAGCATCGTGTCCTTTAAACTGAACGCAAAATCATGTCTTTATTGTTCTGACTGAATAGACAGTGTTCCCAACACTGTAATGTCTGCTGGTTTTGGTTGCTCCCAGCCCATAGCCCTGCTCCTCGAATTAGCCCACAACCCCCCCCCCCCCCCCTTTCAGAGGGTGACTGCCGATTGCTGCCCC
>JAABNY020000001.1:49294049-49306870 GCA_015164015.2 Brevimyrus niger
CTGAGCTAATGATCCGGCATCGTCGCTCTTTAAGGAGTGCCCGCGGCTGCCAGGCAGAATCTGCGCCTTTCTTCTCAGTGTGATTAGCAGGAATGTTATGGAGCCACTTTAAGATCCAGAAGAGCTTTGTCTTTGGCTAAGCAGACCGCAGCAGGACAATGCTGTGAGCGGCCAACCTGCTTATCATTCTGTATCCGTTTTTTTTTTTCCCCCCCCACGACAGGTCTGGCCGCGAATGTCTCCATTCGCCTGGACTCAAGGTCAGCTTACGCCGGAGACTCAGCCACGATGGTCTGCAGCATGACAGCCCAGGACGGACCTGCTAACAATAGTAGGTATACTTGCTGATGACTAAGCCTTGGGTCATGAGACCTGGGTGCCGCACCACAAACGGGAGCAGCAGAAGCACTTCTTCCTGCCACCCCTCAGGCAGTCACCACCCCCCCCCCACACCTCCCTCCGTTTGACTAACTGATTCCCCAGAACATTCCTGGACCGTGGCTCACAAACCAGGCTTCTTTCAAACACAAGGAGTCACATGTAAAGCTGTATGTTTGTTCTGCCGGGGTGGGGTGCTTGGTTTTGTCATTGGCCTGTATGTTCCGGAGCTTTACTACACCATCCCCAGCAACATGTTAAATTTAGAACAATAATTAATATCCCCACCACACACTGAGCAGCTTTCGCAGCCCAGCTGATGCTGGCCTTTGGGAGTTAGCTGCACGCTGTGTGCTAATGAGCGATGAACTTGATTTGTGTACAGAGCCTTAGTGGGTCACCGTTACCAGTCTGTAGAGATTGCAGAGGTACAGTACAGATCAGGCTGGTTTTCCCTGCAAGGGGAGGGGCTTGAGACTGTGCTAAACATACTACTATTTTCATTCCCAGTACTTTAATTTCTTTTGTACGTGGCGCGGCAGTGTAAAGTTGATGGTATCGGTGCTTTGTTTGAGAACACTGTGATCCAGGCTGGATGAGATGTGTGAAATGATGGTCCTGGCTATGCATTAAAGGCGGAATGATTATGATCTCCCCTAAAAGCCCAAAGCCTTACAGAGCGAAACACTGCTCTAAATAGTGGCTATTCGGTTTCAGTGCTGGGGGGAAACTTTAGATATTTTTCTAACACTCATTGCACCATTAAGGCTTGAGAGAGGGAGGTAAATAAATATAATTAGCTGAATCCAGCTTCTGTACCCAGCTGATAGCAAATTTGTTTCGATTTGTTATCCTGCCGGAGGTGCCCATCATGAGAGACCTTCTGCATGTTCGCCAGCCATGAGGGTCCCATATGATGAGCTCAGTTTGACTTTATTAAAGCCTCTTGGGTCTGTCTACCATCCAGCCTCCCCCACCAGTAATAAAACTTCCCACAGAGAATAGGCATGCCACCATCAAGAGACGGGGGGAGAGAGAGAGAGACGGGGGGAGAGAGAGAGAGAGAGACGGGGGGAGAGAGAGAGAGAGAGACGGGGGGAGAGAGAGAGAGAGGGGGGGGGGGAGAGAGAGAGAGAGACGGGGGGAGGGGGAGAGAGACGGGGGGGAGAGAGAGAGAGAGAGAGACGGGGAGAGAGAGGGAGAGAGAGAGACGGGGAGAGAGAGGGAGAGAGAGAGACGGACAGAGAGACTGCCGGGTAGATACAGAGTCGCATGTGACAAGCTCCACTCAAAAATATGGCATGAAAGGAAAGCATTTATGACACTGTCCTTCCCGATCCTGGTTATTCAGTTATCGCCCTGTTAAAAGTCCCAGCAGTAAACTGATCGTGACCTTCCTTGGAGAACATTAACAGAAACTTATATCAGCACCCGCGCTTTGGGACATCCGTGTACAATTGGCTCATTTTTTTAAGATGTACTTCCTGCAATAAAATACCTAGCCAAGCACATTGATTGTGGAATTAGCCAAAGAATAGGCCCTCATTGCCATGTTCTGAAAGGCATGCCAGGAAGGGGAGAGGCTTGGCAAGTACAGACCGACAGGCCACACCCCCACAACTGAAAAAGAGACTCACAGATTCTCCTTTTGTCACATAAGATGGCATGGTGATCAGTGAGCCGTGCGGAGTGGGCAGTGAGCCAAATGTGATCGTTAGACCGGTGAAGCGTTTAACTTGAAAGTGGCGGGGTGTGCAAACGTCACGGGTCATGCCAGTACCGCTCCGTGTGCCTGACGTCACGGCATAACGTTCCTGGGAACCCTAGCAGTGTCTTCAGAACCAGGCCACGGCCCGTAGGTGTCTTTGTGGTTCTTGCGTGCCAAGACGCAATTATTCCTGAAGCAGGGATTGTGGTCTCATTCAGATCTGATGGCATGTCTTGACCAATCCCTGTGACCCAGTCTCTTCACCATCAAACATCCTGTATTAACACTTCTAGGCGTGAAAGGGATTACTGACAGTCTGCAATGCTCCAGCATAGCTACATTTAACATGTGCTTAAGATCTTTAACCAAGAACCCAACTGGATTAACAGTCTTGCCTGTACATAGCCTCTTTTCTTTAAGATTGTATATTTTTGTAATCTGTTTAATAACAAAAGTACTTCCTTAAGTAAATTTAACTTAAGTGACTGATGGCGAGACTACTTAAAATGCATGTGTTCAGGTGTTTTTTTTTCTGGAATCTTGTGTTAGTGTCATGCTTTGTAGATTTATAGACACCGTCTTCAATGCCTCAAGTGAGGGAGTTGTTTTGGGATGTCCGAATTGCCATACAAATGTATAATCTAGTTCGGTGCCATTTTCTGTGAGTTAAATTCCATTGTCGAGTATGGCTGGAATGTAGAAATGATTAGCGATTTTTAAAAGGAATCCCCTCCCCCATGTCATTCCTTGAAAAAGGCACGTACATAGCACAAGTCCACACAGGAACACCGTGCTTGCCAGATCGTGTCGATTTTTAAGGAAAGAATGAACAGCGTTGCAGTAGACACAGCACAGATTAACCATTTGTGTATCCTGCTGTGTTAATTGTCCCACATTTGTAAGCACTCTTGGGCTCTCCGTAATTTCCGGCACCTTCTTTTTCAGACCAATACGAAGTACAGCTCTACCGAACCTCCACCTCAGACCCGGACAATTCCGAGCTGCTGATCAGCCAGCGTCAGGGTCTACCCAACAAGTCCCAGCGGTGTGAGATGAAAGGGTGCGAGATGTATCAGATCAACCCTTGGACCTACAGGTTCTCTATTAACAGCCTCCAGCATAGCGATTCGGGGGAGTACCATTGCAAGGTAACCTCCTGGTTACAAAATTCCCCATTGACTTCTACCAAGGGTTATGAGGTGGCCTCAGAAAAGGTCCTTCTCACAGTCAAGTTCTCAGGTACGTATGCATCTCTAGACTGATAGTCATGTAGTGCATCTTTTTGTTTTGAAATCGGGTGTATAGAGTGAGAGTTCCCACTAGCATGACTGTCTAACCCTATGTGTTTGCTGCACAGTGTGGAGGTCTGTGCAGATGCCTCTGCTCTACGGCTGTGGCATCTCCCTTGCTGTTGGTCTCCTCTCTGTCCTCATTGGGTACATCTTCGCCCGCTGCCTCCAGCACGGTGGCATCCGTTCCCAAAGCAAGCTGATGGACCTCGAGATGGACTGAGACCAGGAGTACCGATTTGCAGTGAGACCTCAGTCTTGTGCTTTTAATTGGTCAACCAAGAACGTTAACCATTCTGGTAAAGGGACTGATGTTTCTTTGTCTTCTGGATGTGCTGTGCCACAAGGACACTGAGGGGGGATGTGTGCTTTCTCAAGACGGCCATCGAGGTCTTCCTTCCATCCATGGATCTTATTGCACTGAACTCAGGAAGATGATTGAGGCAGGAAGAGCTATTTACCTTAGTGCCTGTTGACATTCTGACTCGTGTCATCAAATGTCACCAAACATTTTAAATGGAGCAGTATTTTGTGGAAAGTCTATGGTGGAGAGGAGGGCTGTCGACCAGCTGGTCTGGGAGCAGAGTAGCAGAGATTTGCACATTGGTGTATGTGTTTTTGTCCCTTATCCCTTAACAAAGGCCGATCTGCTATAGAGCAAGGATCAGCATCTCTGTGGAAACCCTGCAGAGGAATGTTCTAGCCAAGCTGAAGAGGATCTCAGGCCTATAACTTTTCTTGCTTTTAATGCTAATAAAAAATTTCACCCAGGTGGGTGTGGTTCTGTTCTATAAAAGCCTGTCTGTGGATGGAGCTCGTTAAGAGCTCATTTCGGGTGCTCAGACACCTTGTGCTAATTGGTATGTTGAATGAATGCCAAGTGGGTCACTGTACAAATTGGTGCCTTGAGCCATTGATGATGAAATGCGTGAAACGTTTTTTAATTGTATAGAATTGTGTATATAGAGTGGGAAGAAATCTGTAAGGGCTGTTAGTTTACAGTGTTTAGCTTGTGAATGATAAGTGTCCCATCCTCCGATCTGTCGGTAGAAATCTGCCTCGCATCTTGAATTCTCATAAAAAGAACAAAAGCCGCTGCCATGGGAGGTGAACCCCGTGGTTCCCCTGGAGGCAAGACCACAGGCTGCCGGGTTTGAGGATGTTCTAGATGGAAACTGTATACAGAAAGAGTACTTCACTCTTCATACAGATAAGCACAGAGTACCAGTGTGTTTACTTCTGTTTGGAGATTATTTCCTTGAATACCGTGTACGTGTGTGTTTGTATGTATGTACGTGTGCAGTTTTTAATTGTATATGTTTGTTTGACTTACAGATTACTGACATTTTTATTTTTTTGTTGTTTGCCAAAAAACAAGGTTATAATACTCATTCTCCAATAAACTTGTTTTTTTTTTTTTTTTACACAACTGTAATAACTCATTTATGTTCTGCCTGGGCTTTTGGGAGGTGAGTGTGTGTGTGTGTGTGTGTGTGTGTGTGTGTGATCATGTGTATATTACATTGCGGGGACCCTGTGTGTGTGGCTTGTCGATTACACCTCACTGCACTACCACCTCCTTCATTCTTGGCACGTTCCCTTTGGCCCAGTGGAATCCGCTCTGCTCTTCATCCTCTTTGTTCCCTTTTTGGGACTTCTCGATGGACTGATTTTGGGCCTCACTACAAGCCCCTGGCATCCCACCACAAAGCTGCAGTCCCTGTCCCACTTCTGCCTGCTAAGGGCTGGTGATGTTTCTGCTCTTAAATCACCACAAAGACACAGGTATGTTCGTCTAAAAGGTTAACATTTTTATTGTGGCAATCCGTGTCCCAATATCAAGGCTACCTAATGGTTGAGTCTCTGAGGCTCCAGGTCTATTTGCATGTTTGACAGGATTGTTGTGTAGGGCTATACCTCACCATTGTTACTGAGGATCCCAAGCGCCTAAGGCCTGTATCACAAAGCCGGATTTCATGCTTAGCTGGATAACTTTAGATTTAAGGTACTTCCAGTTTAAACAGACTTTATCTTCATTGACATTTAGCCTGGTCTGCCTTAAATCCGGCAAGTTATCTGGTTGAGCGAGAAATCCTGCTTTGTGATACAGGTGCTTGGGGTCCTCGGTCACAGTGGTGAGGTAGAGTGCTTTTTTATGCTAGTTCAGAATTGAGTTTGGTTAAACGGTGCTGTTATTTGCGCCTCACACCCTTGTTCGTTTGCCGTGTTAAGTTGACTGCCGTGATATGTGTCGACTTAAGGAGGCAGAGCGACATTCATGCTCAGCTGTGATGTCAACGCCATTCTCCCCATGGAAACCCTGTAAACAGACTTACCCCGGAGGGAAGAGTCATCCCTGCCCTAGTGCAGCAAAGCCTGCCAGTGCATACCAAGGCCTTTTATGGAGTGCTTCTCCAGGGGCCAACAAGGGGGGGCAGGTGGGAGATGACTCTGTATGGCTTTATCACTGCTCCTGAGGCCCAGACCCCACCATCTTCCAATATTCACATGCTAAAGATTTAAAGCACCTGTATATAAGGTTCTGCTACCAGGCTGTATTCAACACACATCACATTTCACAATTGTCACATTGTTTGGTCTAGAGCCACTCCTCCCAAGGTGGTGTGCGTAGGAAGGCTCTGGGGCAGGGAACTGGTATTAATAGCAGTAATGTAAAGCGATGGCTGAATTAGTGTGGACTCGCGTGAACGGAGGCTGTCCGTATATGAGTAATGGGGCGGAACCTGTATATCATGTGACACGCTCGGCCTATTGCTGAACCATGGGCCATTCTTTCAAATGACTTCCAACTGGGTGCTGCAACCACAACAAGATAATCTAGATGGGTTTGGCTTATGAAGAAGGCTGAGTGGTTTCGACTCATTGAGTATGACTGTTTACACAGTTATGTTCTTCATAACAACACATCACGTGAGGCCAATATTTATAAATAATTTCTTTTTGCCCTCTCTGCTAAGAGTTAACTTGTAAGTTTGAGATCAAAAACGATATTATCAGTCTTATAGGCCAACTGCCTTGTTTTCCAGCCTTATGTAATTTTGTACATTATTTACAGTACCAATAACATGATGTCATTGAAACATTGAGAAAAGACAAAAGAGTCAGTACGATTGTTGTGTCAGATGTATGAATATGAAATGTCAGTGTTTATGTTTGATATGATCTTTGAACAGTCAGGTTCATTGAAAATAAACGGATATTCTTGACCCTGGAGGAATCCATACTGTTTAATATCAGAGGTCATTAATGTTCCCCTCTCATAGACCTACAGTTTTTTTAAAGTGGGAGATATTAAATATAATTGTAATGCTTTACTTGATGGGGCACACATACTAATATAAAAATAATAATTTAGTTACTACTGAAGTACAGATCATGAATATAGTTGCCACTTGAGACTGATGCTTCATGATTCATTAATGATGAATTAACATGAATTCAATATGTAACTATGACTTGGCTTGTGGTTAATTAATACATAAGTAATAGTATAATGCTATATTGTTTGTGCTTTTTCAAGGAAAGTGTTACCAAAATAATGTGTTTGATCACGGAGGACCAACAGTAGATGAGCAATATAATCCTGTTTGTGAGGGTTTAGTAGGTGACAGGGTGAGCTCATTATTCAGAATCTCCCATCCTTTTGAGGTGTTTGCACAAAAAATCCACCACAGAGGGGAAACCTTGGTGAATTTGCAAATTCAGGGAGGGATTTTTAAGGTTAAACGGTCATAAACCCTGACGAATCCCAACACTGAAATGTGTGCAAGGGTTTGGGTCAAGTTACATTCCCAGGAGAATCTGGCAGAGACGTTTATGGGAAAGAGGGGATCGCTTCCCTGAAATGAGATGCAGGAGCCCAGCACAGCCCTCCAGATATGTTTCAGGAAGGAGACACTCTGACAAAGTGTCACTGGCGTGTGACCGAAGTGTTGACAAGGAGTTTGCGATGTGAAGTGGCAGTAATGTTATACTCAGTTTGTAGGCCAGCAACTTGCTGAGTACTGCTTCTGCCAACAACAAGGTCAGAGGTCAATGGTCACCTCAAAAAGAAACCTGGGTGTGTATATGTCATAAATCATAAAGCAAAAGAGCATAAGGTACGTTACAGTGAAGAACTGTTCAATGACACGTCATGGAAAACGACATCATCTGGAGTGGTGCCCCAGAAACCCTGTCCAGCGAGTTGTCATGACAACACCTACCCTCTGTGAATTGTCATGTGATCTGTTTGAAAGCTGAAATCCCTGAATGCTGTACATGTGTGATCAGTGGTGTGCCAGTTAGTGCTGAGAGATGGGTCATGTGATTTGGGGGCTGGGCATGCAAACGGAGACAAAGCAACAATCACTTAATGTACAATGGCCACTAAGTGTGGCTAACAGTGATAGTATGGATGACTCGCATGTTGGTAAGTAATCAGGTGCCAATCCAAGTAGTGCATTTGCAATTATCCAGCCATAGCTGCCAGGAAGTGATAAGAAAATGCTACATGTTTCTTAAAATATAAATCCAGTGCAGCTGCTCACTTTTGGGGGAAATTAGGGTAACATGCATGCACGTATATATACTTCTCCCTCCACAAAGGGGTCAGATCCTGTATTCCTCCTTCTCCAGGACATCCCCGGGGTAGCAGAAAAGGACAGATGGTCTGGTTTTTTCATCCAGCTGACCTTGAAAATCTTACTTTGCGGTGCTTATGTTGAGGATGGAAAAAATAGGAATGCATTGTGGTTTTGGGAGGCTGTGTAAGGTCTTATGGGGTTTTTTGTATCTCTCTTTGCTCGGTCCATTCATTTATCTCCCCTCTCCATCCCATCCATTTGGATCGGGCCCCCTGACGTAGTCTCGCACGTGCGCCCCTGGGGGCCAGATCATCATGGCCACGTCCGGCTCTCCTCGCTCCGTCGTGTTCTGGCCAGCCGACAGCGAGGACCGGACGCTGCTGACCGCCGACCGCGCCTCTGCCGTCAGCGGGTGAGAGGGAGGGCCGGGGGGACAGACGTGGGAAACATGGGGCGCTATCCGGTAAGGAGGCCAGGCAGGCAGGCGGGCCTGAAGCAGAGCATGTAGCCGGTGCCACAACCAGCCTGGGGGCGCAACGAGTGCCGGAACCTCATGGGACCAAAGCCCACTACAGCAGCACTTCTCAACCGCTTCAGCCTCAGGACCCACATTACTCCTTGGTCGTTAAATCATGACCCAAATTTATTTCCAAAACATAGTGCAGTAACAGTAGCACAGTATGTTCATGTCCTTTTAGAAAACGAAAAAGTTCTACATTGTAAAAAATGTTTTTTAAAATATATATGTGTACTTTTACCAAACACCAATGAAAATGGTCCAGCTAACTACTGTTTAGGTCTTGACCCACCAGTAAAACTGTGAGTCAGGAAAATAAGTTAATAGTCATTTATGTACATCTTTCAGTTGTTGTGAGTCGGAAAGTAGGTTAATAAACATTTGTGTTCATCTTTAAGCCATTATTACCCCACTACCTCTTGCATTTATCTAATGTTATTTTATTTTCAGTTTGCTAATTTGCTGGGTTTTTATGTAAGGCAGCTCTGGTTAGGAGAAGGAGGAGATGAATCTCAGCCACAACATGAGCTTGGCCTCATTTGCCACCACTGACAGCTCATTCTGGCTTTTCTCTCTGTCTTCACCGTGGAACAGCATAAACTCATAAACTTGTTCTCCTGGCAAACCGGAATTCAAGTTGCTGCAGCCGAGCTGTCTAGATTTTTTTTTTTTTTCCCATTATAAACTTCTTCAAAATTCCCTTTCCGAATTTACTTAATTATAGCTACCAGCATCTTCCCCGAAAGTTGGTACGAAATAGGAAGGTATGGAGGGAAGAGGAGAAGACTGCAGACATGTCTGTTAAGCACCTGGAGCTGTTTAGTTGTTAATTAGAAGTTAATCTGTTCAGGGTGTATTACCATGGGATGCGGTTATTTGGGACATGTGAATGTAAAAAGCTGAGTTTATTAGGCAAAAGCGAAGAAAGAGAATGAATGAATGAACGTTTAGCATTTCCTGGTAAATGTACACACATGTTACATCCTTGCTGTGATTTTAATGGAGTGATATTCCATTCAGTTGCACGGCTCGCTCCTGTCAAAGGCAAGCAGGGTCTCAGGGGTTAAAGAGGGGCCCCTAGGAGCCAGCCTGCCACCCCCATTATTAAGTGTAGAAGCATGCAATAAAAATGATTCACTTCCTCTTCTGACTGACTCATGCGCTGTAGGTTTAGTAACTCATTAATAACTAACTAAAATCAATTAAATTCAATTAAATCTATTTTATATAATACCATTCACATCAGCCACCCTAAAGCACTTGGCAAGAGTGTGTGTTGATCAATTATATATCATTTCCACAAAATTCATGAAACCGGAAAAAGGGAAGACGGTAAGAAAGAATGCCAGGAGACAGACTCACTAATAATTTCAATGAAAACACAAAGCCAACTATATAATTTAAGGAAAACTTTATAGCTGAATGTGCATTCATGAGTTGCTTGTGTTTTTTATTTCCCCAAAAGTTGTTGCAATAATATTTCACTGGTTTTACAGTCTTATCAGGTCTGGCATGTCTGTTTATCATTGGATTATTTTTATTTTTTTAACACTAATCGCTAATGATAACATCTTTTTGCTAAGCTGCATTCCAGAAATTGCTCCACCGGGAAGAGATAGACTTGTAAGAACTTATTTTATTCTATTCATCAAATCATAGAAATGTGCAATGTACTTATTTGTTTAAAAGAAATCTTTTCTATGTGAAAGTTCAGATAAGTATATTTGAACTGTACTAGGATGGATGTGAATGCTTCCATGTCTAACTGCAGATCGTAATCCTTCTAAAGGGGTACTTAAGGAGGCTTTCAGGCAATGCACCATACTCCTGTTTTCAGATCAGAGTATCATAAAAAGAATGGGGGAGGGGTGATACTCTGGGGTTTTAATGGGACATGCAGGACAGTGAAAATTAAATACTGGCAAAAAGAGTATTTGTGGTTTCATGCCTATATAAGCACAGCCTAGTGACCAATCTTCACTGTATATACCATGAATAACAGCAGAGTCAGAGGGTTGAATTAGCAGAACAAAAAAAAACACATGTACATAAAATATTGCAATCCACACACAATAATGGGAGACATACAGTATCAGAGGACAAAAGAGCACAAATTGTTGGTGCGTGTCTCGCTGCTGTGTGTGACCAGGACAATAAATCTTTTTGGTGTACAGAGAGCCACAGTATCCAGGGTAATGTCGGCATACCACCACCAAGGACAGACCACATCTAACTGGAGTAACTGCCGCAAGAGGAAGCTGTCTGAAAGGGATTTCCAGGTACTAACTCAGATTGTATCCAAAAAACATAAACCCGCAGCTGCCCAACTCACTGCAGAATTAAATGTGGACCTCGACTCTCCTGTTTCCACCAGTTGTGTTCATAAGGAGCTCCACAGGGTTAATATTCATGGTCAGGCTGCTATAGTCAAACTTTTGGTCACTTGTGCCAATTGAAATCATCGGTTTCAATGGTGCCAAAAGCACAAATCACAAATTGTTCTCTAATTAGTCCACCTTCACTGTCTTTCCCACATCCAAGAGAGTTACGATATGCAAAAGGCCCAAAGAGACTTACTATCCAGAATGTTGTGTACCCAGAGTGCACTGGACCAGTGATGGTTTGGACTACAATATCTCAGCATTTCCAATACCCACTACTTGTTCTACATGGGTGCATCACAGCCAAGGGCTACCAAACTTTTCTGGAGGACCACATTCACCCAATAGTACCCTAAAGATGATGTCATATCAGGATGATAATGCATTTAGTACATAAGCAAGACTGATGACAGATTGATTTGATGAACATGAAAGTGAAGTCGAACATTTCAAGACAAACTGTTGCTGTATTGGCCACAAAAGGAGGTCCTACACCATACTAATAAATTATTGGTCTAAGACCAGGTTTCATTGTCCAACCCCTGAATTTAGCTTGCACTTGATAAATAAAAAAAATACAATCCACTTCTTAAAAAGAATATAGATTGTTCAAGATTGATCAAGGTACAGGTGTACGGGAGAATGAGTTGTTATTTTCTTGGTTTTTGTGTGTGTTTGTGCACAACTCTGTTTCTCTGTTTAGTCTGGACTGGGTGTTGGCCCGGTGTCGTGGGCTCCAGCGACTGCGGGGCATCTGTTGGTGAAGAAAGATTCACTGGTCTTGACTTTGCCCACTATGCTGTGATCTTCACGGAGTCAATAGGGGCTCTGACTGGGGCTCTTGAAAGAATGAGTGAGGAGTCTGGGTGTCTGGGCTTGCAAGTGACCTGGATAAACACAAAGATCCAGGCCTTTAACGACCTCCTGGGCACAGCCACCAGCACTGTGTCTGTTTGCGGAGAGAATGTCGACCCCGGCAAGAGGTTCCCTTACCTCGGCAGCGACATTCAAGTTAATAGAGAGACTGGGCAAACATGGGCGTCATGAAGTCGCAAGAAACGGTTGTGTGGAACTCCCAAAATATTTGCAAGAGGACAAAGGTCCAATTCCTTAGAGTCTTAGTGCTTCCTGTCTTGCTATATGGCTGCGAGACATAGATGCTATCCAGTGAGCTGAGATGAAGGCTGGACTCCTTCAGTACAGTGTCTCTTTGGAGACTCCTTGAGTACCGCTAGTTTGACTTTGTGTCGAATGAGCGGTCACTCAGGGAGTCCCAAATGAGGCACATTATCTGCATTATGAGTGAGCGTCTGATATGGCAGGGTGATCAAGGGGCTGCCCACGTAACACCTGATTGCGGCAGACAGACAGTCATTTCCGGAGGGTGGGACTGGACCACATGTTCGCCTGGGGGGGTTACCAACTGGGATCCCGAGATGTTTAGTCATATGGTGGGTGTGGCAAAGCACTGCACCAGTGCACACTTACCCAACCTGACCTGTACTTTTGTCTTATCTTCTAAGTAACTGGATTTGTGTCAGGCCTTGAGGACTTTTGTTTTGAATGTAAATGCAAATAATGTGTAATCCAGCCTCAAGCCTTCGTTCGAGAAAAGGATTGCAGTGTATTATGGCGTTCTTCCTTTTGACAGTTGATATATAATAAATAAACACTAGAGGGCAATAATACACTCACAGATCGGGGTAGAAAAAGGTGGCTGCACTGTATATTCCAGGCTGTCATATTGATTAAATTTATCTAATTTAATCAGTTCACTTTTAAAATATTTAATAGTAAAACTACCTTTTTACAAGCAAGTAGACAATCTTTTAGTGAAGAAGTTGTTTCTATTCATTTTCTGACTGCTGAGAGATTCTGGGGGGGGGGGGGGGGGGGGGTGGGAAAAAAAAAAAAAAAACCCCTTTTCATTTACTTTTATTTCATGCTGGAACTGGTCACATA